>OZ014522.1:78788226-79988226 GCA_963966055.1 Lathyrus aphaca
AACTTTCCTTCTTAAGTGAAGCAAGTTGTCTTGCTTCTCTCTGCTTCTTGCTCCTTTCATCTGCTTCCTTCCTGGTGGTTTCTCTGAAGATCTTCTTGAAAACCTCATGAACCCTAGGGCATCCAAGCATGACAATAATTAGGGTTTGATTAGTCCCCCCATTTAGTTTTACCTTTGTGTCATCTTGGAGTCTTCTCTTCTCATCTCATAATCAAGGACTAAACCCTAAAGGTTTTAAGGCTTTGTGATTAAGTTTATGCATGCATCCTTCTATTAGGATGGAGTGTATAACTTTAATCCTAAGTGTTAAACCCTTAATGTATTTAAATCCTTTAATTAATCCACTTAATAATCATCAAGACATCAAACTTGTAACTTGGGCCTTGCATTAGGGTTCTAATTCTTCCTTAATTGGTTAAGAAGGACTAACCCTAGTGTTAATGGACAAGTCCCCCTCCAGTTGTCTTACAAATCATAAAAGGCATTTCTTAATCTCACCATTAACTAAAATCTACTTTAATAAAGGTCTTGTTTTGTCATGAGGTTAATCCCTAATCATGGATTTAGTTGAGGAGCCTTCCTCAGCTTAAATGTTCTCATCTATTATCCTTCTATTAGGATGGTGTAATGGGTCCATTAAATCCTTGATTATGGCTTAAACTCATTACTTAACACAAAACAAAATTTCCAAAAACATCTTAATAAATGCAAGTAGGTTAATGATCTTAATCCTACATCATGGTGATTAAGTGTGAGGTGTTTACTTCATGCTTAAGGTATTCTCATTACCCCTAATTAGAGGGAAGATGTGATGAGTTTACTAACCCTTGGTTTAAGCTTAAGCTCATTTTCTTATGACAAACTCAAAAAGCAATAAAATATTGAAAACACCAAAAACAAACAATAATCGTCTCCTTCGGGATTCTTTTCTCATCTCATTCACTCACAAACGAGAACTCGTTTCTTCCTTCTAATGCAAGACAGTTTGCACCTGAGCCAGACAGGTCATACAATTGAGCATAGATAAGTAAGCAGTTCACAAGTCAATTTATCTTTCAGTCTCTTTGGGTCGAACTACGGTGTTCTGACTTCCTCATTGCACGAGAGGATACGTAGGCATAACTTAACAGTTATCGAACAAAAGTCTCTGTATATCCCCCCTCTTTCCAGCATTATTCTTTAAGCCTCATAGTCATGAGCATTATACTCTTGTCTTAACACTGACACTTCTCTTGTACATTTCACATTCCTTTTACACTGACACTTGCATTCTTTCCAGCTTTGATACACAGATTGCACTGACACTACCCCTTTAAAACACAAATCTTTTAAGCGTGGATCCCGTCGAGTACGGCGGACAATCTGGGTGCTAATACCTTCCCAGGTTGTAACCAACCCCCTTTCTCAGTCTCTCTGGTTCGCAACCGTCTTATCCATATCTTTCTAGGTCTATGCAACATTACCTTTCCTCCGGGATAAAAATGCCTAGCTGGCGAATCTTGTTTTCTGAGTTCACCCTTGTGTGTTCTCTCCCCTCTCGCCGACCGTTCGCGTCCGTACCCCATTTGACTTAGCCTCATTTGGTGGGAGCGACAGCTTGGCAACTCTGCTGGGGAACCTTATACTGTAACCGGGGCTTCTGGTTCTTTTTGTGGGTTCCTCCTAGCGCTTGTTTGATTTGTGTTTACTGGGGTGTTATATGCTACTTGTGTTTATTGATTTGCTTCATTTATTGCTTTATGTACAGCTTTATTTATTGCTTTCCTTTACAGTTTTTCATACTTCATACTGTCATTACCATTGCTGGATCTGTTCTTTTGTCTTGGTGGGTGGGGTTCTATTGAGAGTTAAGGTCCTATACCTGGGACCTGAGTGACACCTAGGCTAGAGTGGTTCATGTTCTTTCCCATTCCATTTCGGTCTGGTGCGGGAATATGAAACACGGTTCAGATGTGGGTTTCTTCTTGAGAACTCTGTGCTACAGCTTTCCTGTAGTGCTAGGGCTATCTGGGAAGCCTGCTAAGTCTGGATGACCTTTATTATGACCTTCAAAAACTGGGGTGAATTAGAGGAGGATCTTTTATGGTTATTGTAAACACTGTACCTCTGGGTTAAAAGTGTTTACACTTCTCATAACTGATCCAAGTCTGAGGATCTTTGTTTTAGAACATCACCTGTGAGGGGGTTGGGTTGTTTGCAGGTTTGCAGGTACCATTGTCCACATCATACCCTGTTACTTGTTTGATTAAGAGTACCTCACTTTGGACAGTTCTTGTGATTTAACCCCTGACCTGTGACTCTTTATTTGAGTCCCCCACCTTGGTTACTGGATTTCTGAACCTTCATCTAGACTTCTTGAACATACATGGGCTTTATATCAAGACAGATAATCAGATCCAGCTTGATCACAAACCCTTGCATATCATTTGCATACTCATCATTTGCATCATTTAACATTTGTTTATTTGTTTTTCAGGGTATCCACATTTTATCTGGCTTGGTTTTGACCCCTTCATCTGCATAGACCTCTGTTTCATCAGTGATCCGCTTCAGCTATCTTCATCAGTTGTCTGCTTCAGCTACCTCCATCACCAGCACTAGCCTATCAGTGGCTCATCTCCAGTATCAGTCTTGATCCTCATCAGCACTTGTCTTCAGCTCTTCGTCAGCATTCATGGCTACACCCAGGAAGAGCAACATATCTTACCATTTCTTTGAGCCTGTGTTGACTGGTATCAGGCAGGTCCAGTTACTTATCACTCCAGACCACATCCCATTATTCAGAGAGAATTATGGAGGTATCCTGGATATGGTTATGGATTTGGACCCTTCTCAGAGGAGCATGATCCACACCTGCCTACAGTTTTATGACCTTCCTTTGAGATGCTTCACTTTCCCAGACTTTCAGCTAGGACCTCTGCTGGAGGAGTTTTTATCATTGATTGGAGTACCTGTCATGGGTGGAGTCCCCTTCAACCCAGAGATGACTTCTCCCAGCAATGGAGAAGTAGCAAAAGCACTGTACCTGGAGCCTACTTTGATTGAGCAGAATATGACAACAAAGGCTGGGATCCCTGGTTTGCACTTAGACTTCTTGATTTCTCAGGCCATCCTAAAGGCCTCCTTGGGAGAATGGAGGGCAGTTTGTGCATTGTTAGCCCTCAGTATATATGGGATTATACTATTTGCAGATGAGCCCAAGTTTATCAGCAAGAATGCCATTCACCTTTTCCTTCTGAGGAACCCAGTACCCACATTGCTGGGAGACTTCTATTACTCCATTCATCAGAGGAATGAGAAGCAAAGAGGAAAGTTGGTGAGATGCTGTGCTCCTTTGTTTCACACTTGGCTGCTCAAACACCTACCTAAGACAAATGCCTTCCTGAATCCTCACCAACAGAAGAATTGGGCTAAGAGACTTATTTCTTTGACTTAAGATAACATCAGATGGTGCACCCAGAGCACCAAAGGCAAGGACATAATCACTAGCTGTGGGAAATACCCAAATGTACCTCTAATAGGAGTAAAGGGTTGCATCAACTATAATCCTTTGCTGTTTAAAAGACAACTGGGCTATGCTTTGGTTCACCCTCCTAGAGTGCAAGATTTAGCTGAGACCCTGTATTGTGAAATAAAGCCTAATCTAGCTGCTGTCAGACAAGCATCTTGGGCTTGGGATAACATCTAGACAAAAGGAATGGCTATTCTTGGGAGGTGCAATAATGTTGCTTCAGCTCAGTACTATGACTGGTCCCATGCTAGAGCTCAGATTTCTGGGATGCCCTTCACCATTGAGGATATACCTGGACCATCCACAGTACAGCCAGCAGCCACTGTCAGCCTGGAGGAATTTGAGAAACTGAAGGAAAGGAATGAGAATCTGTCTCAAGCTCTGAAGAAGACCCTTTGGGAAAGGAGTGATGGTCGTCTGGACATTGAAAGGTTGGAGAAGCTTAGGGTGGAGCATCTGGCCAAGATTGAGAAAACAGAGGACTACATCAAGAAAGCAAGAGCTGGAGAGCAAATATTGAAGAATGCCTGTAAAGAGGCCAAGCTTCAGAAGGCTATGACTGATCTCTTTCTGCAAGAAAGTCAGGCTAGGTGGGTCAGAATCACTGAAGCCCGTACTCAAGAAGATCAGAGAACTCAAGTCAGGATTGAGCAGTTAGAGGCCAATGAAAAGAAACAACAGGAAGCTTTGCTGGCAGCCCAAAAGGAGATTTCAGAGTTAAAGTTCAGGGCTGGTTTGAAGAGGTCAAAGGACCAGGACAGGCACAAGAAGCTGACCACTGCCATTGCCACCAGAAACCTCCTCATCAGGACTATTACAGAGCATCCAGCTGGTCCAGTGACCAAGGCACTTCTGAATGAGGTTAAGGAGGATGAGTTTGGACTAGATGTCTGACCTTTTGATTGTTGTTGTTTTCATTTGATGTACTTTTCTTTTGTGTTGTATTTTGACCCTTCAGGGGCATATGTTGTAAAAAACAGACCCTGTATTATTCATCATTTGTAATATATGATTAGTTTGTTTCCATTTGGGTTTTCTTTTCTCAACAACATCAAAGCATCTTCCTCGAGGTCTGGAAAGGTCAAAACCAAGAACCAAGCCGGATACCTTGGAAAACAAATAAGCATACTGCACTTCATACTAACTTTTGTTTTGTTTTGTAGGTTTTGTTATTATTTTGTTTGCTTCTAACTCTGTTGTGGCTCAAGAAATATTGCTCGTAGAAGAGTGTTCCATGTCAACCGTGCACACCAGTATCCTACTCGCAACAACCTTCCGGGTATTATAATGGAGCAAGTACAGCAAGACCTGACTGAGGTCAGAACCCAGATGGCTAATGAAAGAGTGGAGATGAGAAACCAAATGGCCCAATTCATGACTGTAATGACTGGCTTGGCTCAGAGCCAAGAGAGGTTAAGGGCATTGGTAGAAAGACAAACCCCCGAAGAACCTCATCCTGGGACTGGAGGAACAAGTAATAATGAGAGGGGTCAGCCTCATGTTAATCCACCTGTATTTGGACCACATCTAGATCCGGAGGTCAACATCCCGGGAAATGTGCAAGGAAATACTACTGGAGGGAGGATCCTGCAAGAAGACCCTCAAGAAGAGCAGTTTACTGTCATGGGAGCTGGAGATGAAGTCTATGACCGAAGATTTGATGAAATTGTTGAGAAGTTGAGATCTCTGGAGTCTCAAAACTCTTTGGGTTTCGATGTAATGTATATGGGGTTAGTAGACGGGGTGAGAATTCCCCACAAGTTCAAACCTCCGTGCTTTGAGAAATACAATGGAACCTCCTGTCCACGAACTCACCTGCAGTCTTTTCTGGGAAGACTTAAAGCATACACCATGGATGAAAAACTGTGGATGTTCTACTTTGAAGATAGCTTGACTGGAGCTTCAAGAGAGTGGTATTCACATTTGACCAGAGCTACTATTAGATGCTGGAAGGACTTAGCTGAAGCCTTCATCAGACAATATCAATACAATCTGGACATGGCTCCTAACAGGACCCTCCTGATGGGAATGTCTCAATCTTCCAGGGAAAGCTTCAGGGAATATGCCCAAAGGTGGAGACAGCTTGCTGCTGCTGTCCAACCACCCATGTCGGAAAGAGAAATGGCCGACATGTTCATGAATACTCTGCAAGGAACATATATTGATAGGCTAGCTGCCTTTTCTTCCACCAGTTTTGCTGACGTAGTTATAGCCGGGGAAAGGATTGAAAGCCTTTTGAAGATGGGTAAGATTTCTGATAATGGTGCAAGTTCATCCAGTAACCCCAGGAAACCTTTTATGGGACCTCGAAGAACCGGTGAGACAAATGCCATCCATGCCACCAGGGGCAGACCTCAGTATGTTCACAGATCAGTGGCAGCTGTCACTATTCCAGCTCCGATCCCTCAGCAACCATCATATCAATAACCACAACAATCACATTATCAGCAGCAAGTTCAGTATCCTCCACAAAGAACCTACAACAACAACAATAACAGCAATCAACAACAAAGACCCTTCCAGCAAAGACCATCACAGGCGAATAGGGTGATTGGCCCTATCCCTATGCCTTATGCTGCCTTATTGCCACAACTCCTGAAACTTAACTTGGTTGAGTTAAGGAAATTGGCACCTCCAGATCCCTCTAATCTCCCTAAGAATTACGATGTCAACGCCAGATGTGCTTTCCACTCCAATGCACCTGGCCACAATACTGAGAAGTGCAGAGCATTGCAAATGAAAGTTCAAGATCTAGTGGACTCTAAAGCCCTCAACTTCGCACCTCCTCCGAATGTCAACAGAAATCCTATGTCCAATCATGGAGGGCCAAGGATTAATGCCATTGAGGAAGACAAGCCATCTACTTTGATCACCAGTGTTGCACAAATTCGAACACCTCTGGTCGAAATTAAAGCTCAGCTTCTAGAGTGCCATGTGTTCCCCGGGTGTGAACTCGGTTGAGGGTTTTGCAACATTGCAGTCAACGGGTGTGATAATTTGAGAAGCGGCATAGATGGTCTTATCAAGGATGGTATCCTTCAGATCTCAACAACGGCGCCTACAAATCCTGCAATTCCTTTGACAATAATTCCGGATTCTTCTACAACAGCAGCAACAATCATTCCAACCGATTCATCAATATCATCAGCAATGGCTCCGTCCATCACTTCAACGAGTCAAGTTTCAACAACCATTTCTTCTACAACATCAGCATCCATTTTATCTGCAGAATCTTCTACAACGCCAACAGAAATTAATGAAGATGTCTCAGCGGTCACCATCTACTATGATCCATCAATTGTTCCTCCTAACAATAATTTCCAACAACAAGCAGTGGCACCTCCTGCCAGGTCACCAGTCACAATTTACTACGATCCGCACACCATTACAGTACCTTCCCCTGCAGCAGTAAGTCCAGTTACCATTACGGTGCCTGGACCAGTTCCTTATGAAAGCAGTAATGCCATACCTAGGCATTATGGCTCTGATCTCTACTGCAACGGGGAGAAAATCACTTTGGATTCTTCAACCTCTTCTCCACAAATTGATAATGTTGGGGGTGGCAGAGGCTTCACCAGAAGCGGACGCCTTTTTGCCTCATAAGTGCAAAGACCTAATGCCGAAGCAGAAGCTGTTGCCAAAGCAAAAGGAAAGAGTGTGGTACCTGAAGAGCCAATTGTCAGAGAAACTCAGAAGACATCTTTTGAACAGGATGTAGACGAGTTCATGAGAATCATAAAGAGAAGTGATTACAAGGTGGTGGATCAGCTTCACCAAACTCCCTCAAAAATCTCCATATTATCCCTGTTGATGTGTTCTGAAGCTCACAGGAATGCATTATTGAAAGTCCTGCACGCAGCATACGTGCCAGAGGAGATTACCGTTAATCAGCTAGAAACTGTGGTAGCAAATGTCAATACCAGTCATGGACTGGGCTTTACCAATGCTGACTTAACAACTGAGGGACGTAACCACAACAAGGCTTTACACATCACTCTAGAGTGCAAGGGTGTTGTTTTATCTCATGTACTGGTGGACACTGGGTCGTCACTCAATGTTCTACCAAAGAAAGCCTTAGTGAAGCTGGAGTATGATGGCTTGGCACTACGTCCGAGTAATTTGGTGGTGAGAGCATTTGATGGCTCTAAAAGATCAGTGCTTGGAGAGATTGATCTGCCTGTGATGATTGGCCCACAGACCTTCAAAATTACCTTCTATGTGATGGACATTCAGTCGGCATACAGCTGTTTGTTGGGTAGACCCTGGATCCATGCCGCTATCGCTGTTACGTCTACCCTTCACCAGAAGCTGAAATTCGAGTGGGAAGGCCAGATCATCACCATCTGTGGGGAAGAAGACATCTTTGTTAGCCATCTGGCTACGTACAAGTACATAGAAATGGATGGAGAGATCCATGAAACTATGAGCCAAGGGTTTGAGGCCCTGAACATTAATGAAGCATCTGCTGTACTGGGAACCTCCATAACATCTTATCAGCAAGCCCAGAAGGTTGTTGAAGAAGGTACTGCCCAAGGCTGGGGCAAGCTGCTGCCCGTGGAAAAGAAGGAAGACAGATTTGGGTTGGGTTACAGACCAACTCAACAAGATCAATCAGAGGCTGCCAAGAAGCCCAATTTTGTCAGCGGGGGAATGCTCACCCCGGATGCAGTGAACAACTTGGAAGACGAGGAGGAAAGCGACCGCAACCTGGAGAGCTGGATACGTCCAAGGATCCCGGGGAGCCAAGTCCTTAACTGGTCTTCCCAGGAAATTATAAGGGTTACTCCTGCAGAGTAATTATTATTTCTTGTATTTTTTAAGCATGCATCAAGTCTTGCATCTTGACCAAGATGACAAGACTCATTTTGTAATCGGGCCATCTTGTAATTTTGTGCAAATGGATTAATCAATGAATATCAGACATCTTTTGCAAATGAGTTTTCCTTTTCCGCTCACTGTTTTTCATTTTTCTTTTTGTACAAAAATAAAAATGGCAATGTTTTCCAAAATGATAACTTCATTTCACTTTTTCTAAACAAGATTAAAATTGATCACTAAAATAAACCAATCTAAACCCTTGTAGAGAGTGCCTTTCAGATTGCACCGACAACAACACTGCTATGACTTCGTATGACTTTGACAATCCAATCAATCAAGCCGATGAAGGGGTTGAAGAAGATTATGAGTTACCTGAAGAGCTAGCCAGGTTGTTAAGGCAAGAGGAGAAGTTTATCACTCCTCATCAGGAGGAGATTGAAACGGTTAATCTTGGTACGGAAGAAGACGTGAAAGAAGTTAAGATCGGGGCCTGCCTACAAGACTCAGTGAAAGAGCAACTGATCGATATGCTTCGGGAGTATGTGGATGTTTTCGCTTGGTCTTATCAAGATATGCCAGGGTTGGACACTGATATTGTCATGCACAAGCTTCCTTTAAAAGAAGACTGCCCTCCGGTAAAACAGAAGTTGCGCCGTACTCGCCCAGATATGGCAATGAAGATTAAAGAAGAGGTGCAAAACCAGTGGGACGCCGGGTTCCTTGCTGTAACTAGTTACCCGCCGTGGGTCGCTAATATTGTACCTGTGCCTAAGAAAGATGGCAAGGTGAGAATGTGTGTGGACTACCGGGATCTGAACAGAGCCAGTCCGAAAGATGACTTCCCTTTACCTCACATTGATGTATTGGTCGACAATATGGCTCAGTTCTCGGTGTTCTCCTTCATGGACGGATTTTTCAGGATACAATCAGATCAAAATGTCACCTGAAGACATGGAGAAGACCACTTTCATCACACCCTGGGGCACATTCTGTTATAAGGTGATGCCATTCGGACTGAAGAATGCTGGTGCAACTTATCAATGGGCAATGGTAACATTATTCCATGACATGATCCATAAAGAAATTGAATGTTATGTGGATGACATGATTGCCAAGTACCTCACAGAAGAAGACCACCTGGTGAATCTGCTGAAGTTATTCAAGCGTCTGAGGAAGTATCAACTGAAATTAAACCCCAACAAGTTCACATTCAGGGTGCGATCCGGCAAGCTGCTGGGATTTATTGTAAGTGAGAAACGAATTGAAGTTGACCCTGATAAAGTTAAAGCCATTCAAGAAATGCCTGCACCAAAGTCTGAGAAAGAAGTTCGGGGGTTCTTAGGTAGATTGAACTACATTTCAAGGTTCATATCTCACCTTACATCAACCTGTGAACCTTTGTTCAAGCTTCTAAGAAAAGAACAAACGGTCAGGTGGAATGAAGACTGCCAGAGGGCTTTTGACAAAATCAAGGAATACTTACAAGAGCCTCCAATCCTTATGCCACCAGTCGAAGGAAGACCTCTAATCATGTACTTGACAGTATTAGAAGAGTCAATGGGGTGTGTGCTGGGCCAGCATGACGAGTCTGGTCGAAAAGAGTATGCAATATACTATATAAGCAAAAAGTTTACCGATTGTGAACAACCTTATTCACTGCTCGAGAAAACTCGTTGTTCTTTAGCGTGGGCTGCTCGCCGACTGAGGCAGTATATGTTGACTCACACTACCTTATTGATCTCAAAGATGGACCCAGTCAAGTATATCTTTGAGAAGCCAGCACTTACCGGACGGGTTGCAAGATGGAAAATGATACTTACAGAATATGACATTCAATACACATCTTAGAAAGCCATCAAGGCCAGTGTGTTGTCTGATTACCTTGCTGAGCAACCCATTGATGATTACCAACCTACGAGGTTTGACTTCCCTGATGAAGACATCATGTTCATAAAAGCAAAAGATCATGAAGAGCATGTTCACACTTAAGGGCCCGACCTAGAAGAAGAATGGAATATGATGTTTGATGGGGCTATTAACATGAATGGTCGTGGTGTTGGTGTAGTACTCATTACACCTAAAGGAGTTCACATGCCTTTCTCGGCAAAACTCACCTTTAACTGCACTAACAACGAAGCTGAATACAAAGCTTGCATTATAGGCCTTGAGGAAGCCATTGACCTCAGGATCAAGACTTTGACTGTATTCGGAGATTCAGCTCTGGTAATCAATCAAACCAACGACAAATGGTACACACACCAAGATCATCTGATACCTTATAGGGACTATACAAGAAGGTTATTGACTTTCTTCACAACAGTCAAGCTTGAGTATATCCCTCGAGATGAAATTCAGTTTGCAGATGCTCTGGCTACCATTTCATCCATGATCAAAGTTCAAGCTGCCAACTTTGTACCTCGGATCTCGGTATCCAGACTTGACAGACCAGCATACGTGTTCTCAGCAGATGTTGTTAAAGATGATAAGCCTTGGTTCCACAACATTAAGAGCTTCTTGGAGGATCAAACATACCCACCTGGGGCATCTTCCAATGATAAGAAGACATTAAGAAGGCTAGCTGGTAGTTTCTTCCTGAATACTGACGGTTCCCTGTACAAGAGAAACTTTGATATGGTACTCCTCAGATGCGTTGATAGGACAGAAGCAGACTTGTTAATGCACGAGGTGCACGAAGGATCCTTTGGTACCCATGTAGGAGGGCATGCAATGGCTAAAAAGTTGCTGAGATCAAGCTATTATTGGATCACAATGGATGCAGACTGTTGTGCTTACGCTAGGAAGTGCCATAAATGCCAGATCTATGCGGATAAGGTGCATGTGCCTCCGAATCCCCTGAATGTGATGTCTTCACCCTGGCCCTTTGCCATGTGGGGCATTGATATGATTGGCAAAATTGAGCCGACTGCTTCAAATGGCCACAGATTCATCCTGGTTGCCATTGACTATTTTACCAAGTGGGTCGAAGCAGCTTCTTATGCAAATGTTACAAGGCAGGTGGTAGCCAGATTCCTGAAGAGAGATATCATCTGTCGGTATGGAGTTCCCGAGCGAATCATTACTGATAATGGTTCCAATTTGAACAACAAAATGATGGCGGAACTGTGTCGGGACTTCAAAATCCAACACCACAATTCTTCTCCTTACAGGCCAAAGATGAATGGCGCTGTAGAAGCGGCTAACAAGAATATCAAGAAGATTGTGCAAAAGATGGTGGTTACTTATAAAGATTGGCATGAAATGCTACCGTTTACCTTACATGGGTACCGTACGTCAATCAGAACATCCACTGGGGCAACACCGTATCAGCTTGTTTATGGTATGAAGGCAGTCCTACCTGTTGAAGTTGAATTACCCTCCCTAAGGGTACTGATGGATGTTAAGTTGAATGAAGCAGAATGGGTCCGATCCCGATACGAACAACTAAGTCTGATTGAAGAGAAGAGATTAGCTGCAATCTGTCATGGGAAGCTGTATCAGAAAAGAATGAAGAAAGCCTTCGATCAGAAAGTCAGGCTCCAAGAGTACCAAGTAGGAGATCTTGTGCTGAAAAGACTCCTCCCTCCTCATACAGATCACAGGGGCAAGTGGACTCCAAATTATGATGGTCCGTTCATAGTAAAGAAAGTTTTATCGGGTGGAGCACTGATGCTCAGTACTATGGATGGTGAAGATTTCCTGTCCCCTGTAAATTCAGATGCAGTTAAAAAATACTTCGCATGAAATGACCCGCTGGACATAAAAACAGAATGTAAGTCCAGGAAAAAATAGGGCATCCCGGCAAGTCAAAAACAGAATAAAAGACTCGGGCAAAAATAAGGGAAAATAAATTTTAAAAAAATGTATACACCCGCTGAGTTGAAAAGCCGCATTGGACGACTCAGGCAAAAATGGGTATCCCGGTGGACTGAAAACCCGAAAGGGCGATCCACGCAAAATAAGGGAATAAGCGAACAACTGCATTCTGAATTCGTCTGTATCACTTACAACTTGGTAAGCTTCGAAAGGTTCGAGCGTCGGTCAGAATCAGCCTTCTTCAGAAAGCAAGACGAGAAGAACGTCAGAGTCATACGAGTCATAGCAAAGGGAAGCTCCTTGAAGCGTCATCAACATTGCCAGCATCTTTTTGTTTCTCAATTTGTAACGATCTCCTAATTTAAGGGGATCCGTTTCTTTGGCTGTATCTTGCCAATTCAGGGCACACAAATTAATAAAATCAGATTTTCAGTCACACACTGTCTCGTACTCTTTTATTTACAAAAAAGTCCGATGTCGTTAATTTGTTGATTGCATAAATACAGATGCGTCTTTCCAAAACTACATGCTTGCAGGAAATATTCTTACTCCCGGGAGTGTCTAAACTCCTATGATGGAATCCAGTAAGGGATACCTCGGGGTACTCGTGCGTTTCTTTGTCTTTACAGGATTGCAGGTATTCAAAGCACAGCCAGGAGCACGAAAGTTTCTCCCTAGTAAGCTGCCAAGTCATTGTTTCCTTAGCACACCTCCCAAACAACACTAGAGATGCTTTATCCCCATCAGAGTTACCAGGCATCACTTCTCTGACGCTTCCTTCAAAGAGCAGCACCGGAAGGTGTTCATATCCCCAGTTGAGTTGTCAAGTATCATCCTCAGCAGGATCCCCACAGAAACCTCTAGGAAGATCTTCCAGTGATCTTTCTCCTTCCCCAGCCAAGTGCTAGACCGGGAACCGTCTCCCTACAGAGTTGCAGCCTCTATCCAAAAGAGCAACGCCTGAAGATCTCATAACAGAGTAAAGAAAGCTTCTACAAACCCCAGCTGGGTCCCTCATTACCAAGATAGGTTTATCAATGACCTATTTCCCCATGCAGAGTCATATAGGTCAGATCTACCAATGATCTCATCCCCAGCTGGGATATCCACCTCAAGCAGATCAGCCAGAGATCTCCTCAGCAACGGGATCCGAATCCCAGATCGGTATCTTTGCATAATCATAGCATCCGCACCATATTTTCCCCACAGAGTGTAGCATTCCGTCTAATACGGAGCATTACGGAAAAAATCAAACATATTGCATAATCATAAGCCATGTTCTGAATCAAACACTTGTAAATACTGACAATCCATTAACAATATACAGAACATTCCCCAATTCCTCACCAGAGAACCAAAGCATTTCCTTTAAAGATACAGATACATGCACCTTTTGGCACTCGTCCGTGTCATCATTCCCCAGTAGAATTGCCCGAGCAAACAGATACTTCTTGACACTCGTCTGTGTCATATCCCCAGCAGAAAGCCAAAGCGTCCCCTTTGCACTCACTACACAGATACATATATATACACAACTTCCTTGACACTCGTCCGTGTCACCCCCCCCCCCAGCATAGTTACCTAAACACTTTGTAAATCAAATACTTGTTTATAATACACTTTTTTCCGACACTCGTCCGTGTCGCACTCTCCCCAACAAGTTAAACACTCGTCCGTGTCTCACTTATCACTTTTTTTCACTCATACAGGTACTCGTCCGTATCTTGTATATGCCATTTATATCCCCTCAGATTCGACACTCGTCCTTGTTCTTTGTTAACCAGTTGGTACTCGTCCATATCATCATCTCTGAACATGCGTCAAGCGTTGGTTTCTACTGATACCCGTCCGTATCATAGTCTTAAGGATGCTCGTTCGCATCTTTAATCTATACATAGTGTCAAATACTTATACCTTCATCTCTTAAAATTAGACACTCGTCTGTGTCTACCCTTCCCCAGGAGAGTCCCCAACAAAATCTTGTTGAACTATTTCCTTTCATCTGACATTCGTCCTATGTCATAATGCCTTCCGGCAGCCGTACCCTGCCAGGTGATCGTCCTTCACCTTTTTGATGATCGTCCTTCATCACCCCCAGGGGAGTCTCTATTCATTAGAACTCCTTCCTATCCGACATTCGTCCTATGTCGTGATACTTTCGGCAGCCGTACCCTGCCAGGTGATCGTCCTTCACCTTAGATGATCGTCCCTCATCTTATCCCCAACGGAGCAGCCGTCCCCTGCTAGGTGATCGTCCTTCACCAATAGATGACCGTCCCTCATCTTATCCTCAACAGAGCAGCCGTCCCCTGCTAGGTGATCGTCCTTCATCTTTGATGACCGTACCTCATCATCTGTTTCATTCATTTCCTCAGCCCGATGGCCGTCCCCATCATTTATTATTAATCCCCAGAGAGTCGTATAGCTTTACTTGATGGCCGTCCCCATTATAATCTCTTATATCCTCAGCTTGTCGGCCGTCCCCGTCATTGCTTTATTTCCCGCATTTACCTCAGCATGTCGGCCGTCCCCGTCATTGCTTCATCCCCAGCAGTCGTCCTCTGCTCGACGGTCGTCCACCGTCGCCCGCACTTTATAAATATACTTTATTTTCTCTTACAATCTATATCCCTTTTCTTCTTCATTCTGTGAGTGCAAATTTTGGACTGTCTTCGGTATTCAACCACAAGTTATCTTGTTTGCCTGTTAAGCTGTTGCTTACATCCTGCACAACTAACTCATGCTTGAATAGGGGCAGCTGTAAACACCCCAAATTTGCCCTCACTCTTGTTACCATGGCTTTTTATCTTTTCATGTGCATAAATTCAATCATAGCATCTCATGTTGCACTTTTGCTTCACTGCATTGATTCAAAGTCATCTGCATCTAGGGTTTGTGATCTGAGCCATCCCTGAGCCATTTGAGTCACTCCAAAGGTCTTCAATCACTTCAAAGGGGTCCATGTATGTTCAAGCATCATATTATATCCTCACAAAGTCAAATAATTCAAAAAATCACAAGAACTGAGAAAGGCATGGAAGCAGAGCCAAGTTTAACTGCACAAATGACCTAGAATTAGGGTTTTGGTTTCAGAGGCCATAACTCCAAATTTTTTGGTCATTCTTGTTTCTATTGGTCTCTATATGTTATAAGGATCATGCATATCAATTTTCATGAAGAAATTCATTGGGGAAGGCATCTGATCAAGAGATGACTTCTTGAGCAAGTCAGTGCAAAATCAGGGCATCTGAGGCCCCAGTGACCCAACCAAAGGGTGTTCTCCATAATTTTGAATGTGTATGATCTTTATTTGGTCATAGAAGATGTTAGAAGTTCACAAAATTGAAGAATTTCAAACCATTTGCAAAGTTGCCTTTTTGGGAAAGTGACTTGTAATGAAAACTTGCCATTTTAGGAAAGTTTTTCAACCTTCTCTTTTTGATTCAAAAATGCTTCAAATGAGAAAACTTTGGTCATGAAAGTTGTAGAATGGATCCTCCCATTTTCAAAAAGTACAAGAACTCATTCTAATTCATTTTGGATCAAAAGTTATGGCCTTGCAAAGTTGGATAAAATCATTGAAATTTCACTTTTGCACAAAATGGAAAACTTGCAAATTCTCATGACAAGCCTTTATGTGACTTCAATGTGACCTCTAATTATCATACAAACGCAATGCATGACCTAAAATTCAGTTTGGCCCAAGCAATTTCCCATTTTCATGTCTTAAATTTCAAGTAGCCATAAGCCATTTTCCATGAAAGTGCAAAAAGGGGAATTCTTGCAAAATGATTCCCAAAGGTTTGTGTGATCTCTAGCTGGTCTCAAGACATTGCCATAACCTAATGGGACATCTCACACCAAAATTCAGCAAAGGATATCACATGTTCATGACCTAAAAACCACAAAATGTGACAAGTTGCCAAGATGCAAAACTCATGCTATCTTGTGATCCAAGTGCTGCAGTCCTTTATGAATCATCCAAGGGTCATCCTCAAACTCAGCTGAGGCAAGACACCCCTTTAGATCTCTTTTGTCCCAGCCCATACTAGTAGTACACAAACTTTTTTGACTTTTTCATTTTTGCCCATGCCAATCACACTGTGCCACCAACAACTCTCTGCCCAATCAGAGTCTAAAATGTGGACTTCCAGCACCCTAAAGAAGGCCATACACAAGCCATAACCCTCCCACATTCCAGCATCCACAAAATCTGCCAAAAGCTTCCTCTCTTCGAATTTCTTCACACAGCCATCAAACCTTCATTTTTCTTCCACCAACAAGTCACAAATCACTCATAGAACCAGAACCACCCCCTGAAATAGCTTGAAACATCACACACCAAGTTCACCATTTCTGCTACACCAGAGCTGAATCATTCAAACCAGCCACTCCACAAGTTTTCTAAGCTTCATTCCATCATCAGGAGGTTCAAAGAAGCAGGCTTGCACAAAGGGAAAGTCCAGAAAGCTCAAAAACAGAGAAGCTCCATCTCAGGTAACATGAAGAACATTTTTTCCAGAAACTAATTTTTGAGTTCTTTTATGATACTATGTGTTCTCTTGATTATGAATATGCATTTATTTTTGGAAATGGTGAAGAAACCAGCATGTATGATATCTCTGAACATTTGCCCATGTTTTATACTTTGCTTCGATTCAGGCTTGTGAGTGAAAATAAATGAATTTGAGGTGAGGGTTTAGGATTAGATTGATGAGAGGATCATTTTGGTGAAGGAAATTTGATGTTTGGTAACCTATAGAGAGAACTAGGGTTTGTGCCTGCCGGAGAAGATGACCGGAACCACTGTTCCGGTCATCTGAATGTCATTAGCCCTAATTAGGGTTTAAGCCAGTTTTGAATTAAGACCCTTGGATCTGCCTTCCCGCGCGTGCATGTATGGACAAGATCTTCCCATTAGCCATTAATCAGTCATTAATTAATTAAATCCAAGATTAATTAAATATTAAGTAAGTTTAGCCAGGTTTGAACCTGGGCCCTTGGATGTGTCGCCAAGTCAACCCTCACAAGCCTAGATCAAATCCTGGTCTCTCCTTTAGATTACTTTCTATTATTTTTATTTTATTTCATTTTCTTGTCTTTTAATTTGCACGAATTATTTAAAATAGTAAAAAACATTTAAAAATTCTGAAAATTTTTTGTCAAGCATTTCATTAATTTTTAGAACCCAAAAATATTTTTATTTTTATTTTTTGCATTAAAAATTATTTTTAAATCATTTAAATGTTTATTTTTAATTAGTTAATGAAAATTAATTAATTAAAAATGCATTTAGGTATTTAAAAATCACAAAAAAATTCACATTGCATTTTAAAATGTTTAGAAACATTATCAAACTCTCAAAGCAAATTTATTTTTGGTTCTTGATGCCTTTTGATCATTTTCATTGGAATTAAATTCATTTTAAGGCAATATTTTGACCCTAACTTGGAAAAATCCATTCTTCCTAACCATTGAGAGTTTGATGATGGTTCTTCTTGCATTGCATCCTTCATGGCATGTAGTTTATAGGATAAATTTGGTTTGAATTGATCTTCCATTTTCAATTTGTTTTGCATTTTTCATGATAAGGCACCCTAAAACCCTAATTGACTTAAGAAAATCATAACTTCCATTAGGTTTAGATCTAGGTCTCCTCCTTTGGACAGTGAACTTGTGTAGGATTAGGGTTCCTTTGATCCCATTTTCAATATTTTATCATGTCATTTGCTTCTGATTTTGAATTTTGTGTTGAATGTTGTTCATAAACCCTAATGTGTGCCTTCCTTTGCATCCATTCCTCATATGCTTGCATTCAATAACTTGCCATGACATTTTGTGCTTCCACATGATTCATATAGCATCTTAGAACATGTTAGAATCATGTTTGATCATTGCATATTTCATTTGCCATGTTATATGTCCATTGCATTTCATAAGCTTTCATGAACTTCCATGGTTCAAAGCATGCCTCATTTACATCCTTATGCTTGTTTGATCACTCTCTTCTCTTGTCATGTGCTTGCATCCTCTCTTAGCATCATTAACATCATGTTCATGCTTCTGGTTTTGGTTTCCCTCATTTCATTTCATCTCATTTGCATTGCCTTTCATTTCTTTTGCTAACTTTTCAGGTGGTAAGTTGTTTTGAGAAGTGAATTTGCCTTCACTTCTCACAATCTCTTTTCATCTCTATTATGCATCATTGCTGCATTTTATCTTGTGCTTTGGAATGAGCTTGCTCATTCATGTTCACTCACCTTCTTTCTTCAAGCAACTTGCCTTCTTAAGTGAAGCAAGTTGTCTTGCTTCTCTCTGCTTCTTACTCCTTTCATCTGCTTCCTTCCTGGTGGTTTCTCTGAAGATCTTCTTGCAAACCTCATGAACCCTAGGGACATCCAAGCATGACAATAATTAGGGTTTGATTAGTCCCCCCATTTAGTTTTACCTTTGTGTCATCTTGGAGTCTTCTCTTCTCATCTCATAATCAAGGACTAAACCCTAAAGGTTTTAAGGCTTTGTGATTAAGTTTATGCCTGCATCCTTCTATTAGGATGGAGTGTATAACTTTAATCCTAAGTGTTAAACCCTTAATGTGTTTAAATCCTTTAATTAATCCACTTAATAATCATCAAGACATCAAACTTGTAACTTGGGCCTTGCATTAGGGTTCTAATTCTTCCTTAATTGGTTAAGAAGGACTAACCCTAGTGTTAATGGACAAGTGATCGGGAAAATAGCAAGTGTACTATTTTTACCGATGTAGTAATAGAAGGGGTTAACCCCAAATATCGAACTCAAGGACTGCGTACTAAAAATAAGTTCTTAGTGATTAATTTCAATTGGACAAAATTCATGGTTTAAAGGTTTGAAATTAAATTATATAAACTAAAGAGAATAAAACGTATACTAAAACCAATAGTTTCACTAATATGAAAGTAATGCCAGGGACGGTGTATGATTCGCAGTGCAATGACTCAAATGTTCCTTAATTTTAGAGATATGCTTTAGAAAGTGTCTTTCCTAAGTTTATAATGTTTTTTTTTTCCAAAATTCCTTTAAAGAAAAACCTTTGGTATTCTTCATTGACCGTGATTCCTCAATGGTCAAAGAAGAATATCAAGCAATAATTCTGACATAAAAAGGTTTTCACAAAAATATCCCAATTCCTCAGTAATATTTTTCGCGATAAAATTTATGCAACAAGGTTAGGATGGTTGGTCAGACCAAATCCTAACCACGATCAATTATCTTATTTTCCAACAACGATAAAGCATTAAGGACGTTGCAATAAAATAAAGAAACGAAACTAAAAACATAATCCCAAATTGAAGAATTCAAAAAGTCATTACATAAAGCAAATCAGGGACACCCCCCTGGCATTGGGGGGTTTAGCCACTCATGTTCATACTGGAAATAAAAACAGAGCAAGAAAATTGAGACATTACAATTAACTTCGGATTTGTTGGATCGTCAATCGCTTCCGCTCTTGATCAATCCTTCTTATCCCGTATTCGTTCAATCCCAAAATCCCCAAATCAAAAAGTGTTTTCTAACAGTAATAATTGTCAAATATAAATCAATCTTCAAAAGCACCTCGAAATGTCAGGAATACCCTTGAAGCAGCAAAACATAAGATTTCTCTCTGGTCTTCACAACACGGGCCGTGTTGTGTAACACGGGCACCCGTGTTGTGCCTCTGGATCACCACAAAACCTCTTATTCACCAGCTGCCATGACACGGGCCGTGTTGTACAACACGGGCACCCGTGTCACAACCCTGACTTCTTCTTTTTCTTTGCAAATCTTAGTCTCTTCTGGTATTCACAACACGGGCCGTGTTGTACAACACTGGCACCCGTGTTATGCCTCTGAAATCCCATTTTCTGTCGTTTTTTAATGCTTGGATCATCTCTCGGACGCCTCGAACAACCGATTACATATTTACCTGAAACACAACAAAGAAAACGACCACATAACCCATTCCACTGATAAAAACAAAGTAAAACGATTAAAACTAACTTGCACGCAATAATGAGAAAACTATGACAAAACATGAACGAGATACTACAAACAAACCAAATTAGACTCAAAAGACACTGAAAACCGGCTTGAACATTACCACTAAATATCACTGATCAAACTCCCCCAAACTTGAATTCTTGCTTGCCCTCAAGAAAAAATCCTGTATTTACACCTTAAAAACTAGCAAGATGAATTATGATACTCATACGTGGATCCTTCATTCCAATTCACCCAATGAGTTCTTTTTGGCACTTTTCTCTCAGTATAGATATCACAAACACTACACCGTGGAAAACCACGGATCTGAATCTCCTTTTCGGTAACCTCTCCGACTATGCTTCGTGCTTAGGTCTTATTTTTTCGATTTTCAACCCTTTTCATTCAAACAATCACTTTTAAGGCTTTTAATGATTTTCACTATGTGTACAAGATTGATCCCCCTTTTTTTTTAATTGTTGGCACCGATTTTTCTTTGTCCCTTAGGGAAACATTTATATTCAACCGCCGTTAGGTTGAATAACCTTGTGAGGGTTACCTAACTTAGAAGGATCGATCGTTCTAATGTTTTTATTCATTTTTTTTCCGGTGCCTTCAAGCCTTTTTCTCTTTTGGATCAACTTTGTACACACAATTATTATAGATAAAGCCAGATATATCAATAGAAACTACTTCGGGTTTACTTCTCAGATCAAAGTACCATGGCACGAATCTACATGTCGAACTCGTTCCTAATTCCGAAGACTCAGTGTGTTCATGTGGTACCTATACATCAAAATTTTCCATATTTTCTCATCGGGTTTCTTTTCACTCACATCCTATATACTTTCTCATAATTCACTTGCAACACACAACAGGTTAACTCAGGGGTGTTTTTTCAGATAACACATAGCTATAATCTTCAAGCCGACACTACGATACTATTAAAAATAAACAAAGATTAAAATAAAACAAATGAAAACATGAAAACTAAACCCCCCCACACTTGAACTCAACAGTGTCCTCACTGTTGAAGAACCAATGTCGGAGGGGACTCACAACTATCACTGCTCGGGAGGAAATCCATGAAGCTTCATCTGCTGCATCCATGCATGCAGCTCATCGATGAGGTCCCCTTGCCGGGTCTGCTCTCTGATCATTTCGTCCCACTGGTCCTTGGACACATTCCACTGACCGGTTGCTTGGTTAGATGTTCCAGTAGCACTTTGTACCGGGACCTCTTCAGCTTGGTTCCCTTCATCCTCCTCATCTGAAAAATACTCATCAAACTGATCGGAACCACCCTGCATAGGGTCCTCATACAACCAGTTAGCTCTATTGTCTATAGTAATCATATTAGGCGCAGGTAAAGAAATCAAATGCTTGTTACGAGTCATCACAACATAATAATTATGAGCGGTTTTAATCATACCTTGGTTGATCAATGTTTCAAGATCAATTTTGGTCTTACCTGCCACTGCAGGCACTTCAAGCAACCTCTCATTATACCCAAGATGCTCAGAAATCTGCGTAATCATCCCTCCAACAGAAATCTCACCCGAGGCAGCATTGGCTACCCGCTTCAGGTGGTCTGCTGCGAAGGCCGCAACGTTGATCAGCTCATTGTTTGCCATTCCATACAGGAAGTACAACTCTCGCAGTGTTGCGACTCCTGTGCTATCGCCTCGGCAGAAAAGGGTATAAGCTAACCCTTTTTGAGCATACCGGAAGCACGGGTTATGGATGCATGAGGCTTTTGCTGCCGACGCGGCATACTCGGTATTTCCAGTGATATCTTTCCAGAATGATCCTGCCACGAATGTACTCGGCGGTGCACCCGGCCCATAAACTGGGAGATCTAAAATCTTCCCCAGATCAGCCACCGACATCACATGATCATTGTCAAATAGGCGGAACTTCAAAGTACCGAAGTACTCTGTGTCGGATCCGGTCCATGTATGCTTGAGCTGAAATTGTAAAGAACTCAAAAATTCCAAGGTTATGCGCTCAAAAGTTGGCGCTTCATACTGCATAAAATTTAACATACCGATACTGTGAAACATTCTATGAACTTCAAATTTAAGCCCTAGATTTTCAAGAGTTTCATTACACATGTACCGGGCCGGTATCAACTTATGCCTTACCAACTTTGCATACTTGGCTTGATGCTCCGGGTCCTCAAACAAAATGCCATGAGCATTTGGCATTCGGTGTGCTCTCTTACGAGGACGAGAAGATTCAGCAACATTCTTACCGGTATCCCTTCGAGGAGGCATTGTTCTCACCTGCACAAATGAAGCACACGAAAAAAATTGAAATATTAGAGAAATCGGTCACCGTAGAAGTGACAAGAGAGGGATGGGGAACAATTTTTGTGAACGGGGTAGTTGGTTTCGGTGAGTGGGTGCTTGAGAAAATGGAGGTTTTGTGAAGGATAAAAATGGGGTTAGGGTTTTTGAGAGAGAATGGAGGTTGGAGAAGATGAAGGATAATGATAATTGCTTGGTTAATGAGCACTAATTAGAAGTTATGAAAATAAACACGTGGGGCCCACAGAATAAAGTTGGGAAACTTAAAAAAATTTGAAATTTCAGCTTCCCGCATGCGCAACACGGGCACCCGTGTTGCCTCCCTGGTTGTTCCAACTATTTCACTTCATAATGCCTCTCCTTCAGTACTTGCAACACGAGCCGTGTTGCACAACACGGGCACCCGTGTTGCACCCCTGGTTTCCTTCTTAAACTTCCTTGGAAAAACAAACTTCCAGACATTGCAACACGGGCCGTGTTGCCTCCCTGGATTCTCTTCAAAGCCTCACAAAAAAACACACATTCTTCTGCACTATGCAACACAGGCCGTGTTGCACAACACGGGCACCCGTGTTGCACCCCTGATTTTCATTTTTTCTTGATTTTCTGATCTTCCTTGCCCGACTTCAAACCTTGTTCTTTCCTTCTTATAACCAGTGATATACAAAACCTACAAAACAGAAACAAACCAAAGTAAGAATGAAAAACTCGTGGGTTGCCTCCCACGTAGCGCTGCGTTTAACGTCGCATGGCTCGACGGTCCGTCGTACTACTGAGTAAGACGAGTGACATGCACATCACCAGTGGTATGGCCTTTGAAATAATGCTTTAATCTTTGCCCGTTCACTTTGAAAATATCTCCATTGGTCTGATTTTTAATCTCAACGGCTCTGTGAGGAAATACCTTGTGAACTACAAAAGGTCCCGACCATTTAGACCTTAATTTGCCTGGGAATAGCTTCAGCCTTGAATTGTACAGAAGGACCATTTGTCCTTCCCAAAACTCTTTTCTTTGAATCCTTTTATCATGCCATTTTTTCGTTTGCTCTTTGTAAACTTTGGCATTCTCATACGCCCGATTCCTGAATTCTTCTAACTCATGAAGTTGAAGAATCCTCGAACTTCCAGCTTTTGACAAATCCATATTAAGATACTTAGACGCCCAAAAAGCTTTATGTTCAAGTTCCAAAGGTAGGTGACATGCCTTTCCGTAAACCAGTTGATATGGTGACATACCGATAGGCGTTTTAAAAGATGTTCGGTACGCCCATAAAGCGTCATCCAACTTACTAGACCAATCCTTCCTGGATGAATTCACTATCTTTTCCAAGATTTGTTTCAGTTGTCTATTGGATACCTCAACTTGACCGCTCGTTTGGGGGTGGTATGGAGTAGCTATCCGGTGTTTAACATTGTACTTTTGCAGCAGCTTCTCCATAAGGTGATTCAAGAAATGTGTCCCTTCGTCGCTTATTAATGCTCTCGGGACACCGAACCTTGCGAAGATGTTCTCTTTTAAGAATCTCACCACGACCTTAGCATCATTGGTGGGTAATGCAACGGCCTACACCCATTTGGACACATAATCCACTGCCACCAAAATATAGTTTTTCCCGAACGACGGTGGAAACGGCCCCATGAAGTCTATCCCCCATACATCGAATAACTCAACCTCGAGCATAGAGTTTTGGGGCATCTGGTTTCTTTTTGATATATTCCCAGTCCTCTGACATCTGTCACACTCTTTCACTACCTCTTGAGCATCCTTAAATAAAGATGGCCAGTAAAGTCCTGATTGTAGGACTTTAGCAGCTGTTCGATCACCACTAAAATGTCCACCATACTCAGAGTCGTGACATGCTTTCAGCACATCTTTTTGTTCTTCTTCAGGTACACATCTTCTCACAAGGCCATCCACCCCTCTTTTGTAGAGAAACGGATCGTCCCATAAATAAAACCTGCAGTCATGAACAAACTTTTTTTTCTTGTTAGAATCAAAATCGTCGGGTATAATACCGTCAACGAGGTAGTTTGCATAATCTGCAAACCAAGGCACCCCAATAACAGCTAGGATGTGTTCGTCAGCGAACTCATCCTTTATAGGGCGTTGCTCTTCCGTCTCCTCAATTAGTGACATCCGAGAAAGATGATCTGCAACAGTGTTTTCACACCCTTTCTTGTCACGGATCTCCACATCAAATTCATGGAGGAGTAAAATCCACCTCAACAACCTGGGCTTTGAATCCTGCTTAGCAAAAAGATATTTCAAAGCAGCATGGTCAGTATAAACAATCACTTTTGAACCCAACAGATATTGCCTGAATTTATCGAAGGCATACACAACCGCTAGCAACTCCTTCTCTGTAGTTGCATAGTTTATCTGCGCAGGGTTCAAAACATGACTAGCATAGTAAATCACATGAAGCAATTTTCCTCTTCGCTGTCCCAGAACAGCTCCCACTGCAATGTCACTAGCATCGCACATAATCTCAAAGGGTAGGGACCAATCAGGGGCAATAACAATAGGTGCAGACACTAATTCTTTTTTAAGTGTTTCAAAAGCGTCGCTGCATTCCTTATTGAAAACAAAAGCCTTATCTTTAACCAACAGAGTAGTTAAAGGTTTGGCTATCTTCGAGAAATCTCTTATGAACCTGCGGTAAAATCCCGCATGTCCCAAAAAGCTTCTTATACCCTTTTCGTTGATTGGCGGAGGTAACTTAGAGATCACTTCCACTTTGGCTTGATCAACTTCGATCCCTTTTTGTGAGATCTTGTGACCAAGAACAATGCCTTCTCGCACCATGAAATGGCATTTTTCCCAGTTCAATATTAAGTTGCTTTCTTGACATCGCTGCAAAACAAGTGAAAGGTTAGATAAACAATGATCAAATGAGGATCCGAACACGGAGAAATCGTCCATGAACACTTCCATGTGTTTTTCTAGCATATCCGCAAAAATGGATGTCATGCATCTTTGGAATGTAGCGGGGGCATTACATAGCCCAAATGGCATCCTTCTATAAGCAAAAATGCCATAGGGGCATGTAAACACCGTTTTCTCTTGGTCTTCCGGTGCAACAGCAATTTGATTGTACCCGGAATAACCATCAAGAAAACAATAGTAATCATGTCCCGCTAGTCTTTCCAACATTTGGTCAATGAATGGCAACGGAAAATGGTCCTTTCTCGTAGCCAAATTCAATCTTCTATAATCAATGCACACTCTCCACCCAGTAACAGTTCTAGTAGGAATCAACTCATTCTTTTCATTTGTTATAACAGTTGTTCCCCCCTTTTTGGGCACCACATGCACCGGACTAACCCAAGCACTATCGGATATAGGATAAATTAATCCCGCATCCAATAGCTTAACAACTTCTTTTCGCACTACTTCCTTCATCACCGGATTCAATCTCCTTTGTGGTTGCACAACCGGTTTGTGATCTTCTTCCATAAGTATTTTATGCATACACACCGTGGGACTTATACCTTTAAGGTCTTCAATCTTCCACCTAATTGCTCCCTTGAATTTTGTAAGAACTTCAATTAACTTGCCTTCTTGCATGTCTTTCAAATTAGCGCTAATAATAGCGGGACATTTTTCTTCCGTGTCAAGAAAGACATATTTGAGATTCTCGGGAAGTTGCTTCAATTCAGATATTTTCGGCTTGTCTTTGCCTTCATCAACCGTTATAGGCTGTCGCAACTCTTCCCACCGGTGCATTCTAACTTTTTTAAAGATAGGTTGAGTTTCAAGCATAGCTACCACTTCCCTATCATTATCTCCAACTTCCTTATCACCTTCAAAAATGGACATACTCAGCACCCTCTCTAAAGGTAATTTGGATACACTTTCTAAATGCTCACTAGCTTCCATTTGTTCTAACACTTGTATGTTACTACTAGTTCCCACATCATCTTTATACTTCAAAGTGTTCCTAACATCAATTTTCAACTCTTCATCATACACCTTCAACGTTAGTGTTCCACCTTCCATGTCTATCATTACTCTCCCGGTTTCTAGGAAAGGTCTTCCCAAAATCAAGGGGATTTCTTCATCTTCTGGCATTTCAAGGATCACAAAGTCAACCGGGAACACAAATTTGTCCACTCTAACCAAGACATCATGGACAACTCCATACGGCCGCTTCACAGAATGGTCCGCGAATTGGAGAGTCATCCTAGTGTCTTGAACAACACCAATACCCAACTTTTTGTAGATGGATAGAGGCATTAAACTGATGCTCGCTCCCAAGTCAATGAGAGATCTCTTGAACGATCGGTCACCGATTGTGCAAGGAATGGTGACAGCTCCTCTATCTTTTTTCTTCACCGGAATCTTTAGTCCCTGCAAAATAGCACTACAAGTTTCGGTTAGAATAATAGGTTCAGCTCCCATAGTCCTCTTTTTAGCAATTATATCTTTCATGAACTTGGCATAAGTGGGCATTTGTTCAAGAGCTTCAAGCAATGGGATATTCAACTCCAGCTTTTTGAACAAGTCAAGAAATTTCTCAAAATTCTTCTCTTGCTGCCCTTTCTTCTTGTTTCTTGTAGGATATGGAAGTTTGACCACCGGTTTCGGTTCAACCGCTTTTTCTTTGATGACCGGTGCTGGGGTAACTTCTTTTTCGTTGCCAACCTCTTCATTTTCTTTGATTTCAAGCTCAACCTCAATCAATTGACTTTCAACTTCAGAATTTTCTTGAACCTCTTCACTACCTTTACCTCTTCGCGTTGTGACTGCATTTACTTTGTGATTATCTCTAGGATTTGTTACAGTAGCACTAGGAAGAGTCCCTGGAGTTTGTGGAATGGCAAGGTGTTGAGAAATTTGGCTCATTTGCACTTCAAGATTCTTTATAGAGGCTCCAGTGTTCTTGAAGTTACTTCTTGTTTCTTCTTGAAATTGACAATTGTGAGCTGCCATCTTTTCAATGGCAATCTCCCAATCAGCTTTTCTTGACACTGGAGGCTGATAAGGTTGTTGCTGGGGCTGATACTGTTGTTGGCCTTGAACCGGTTTTTGGATGTTCCCTTGATGATCTTTCCAAGAGAAATTTGGGTGATTTTTCCACCCCGGATTATATGTGTTGGCATAAGGATTGTTCTGCCTCAACATATTAATCTGCTCAACATGCTCTTGAGTTGCCAAAAAATGCATGGCAAAGTGAGGACCACAACATATCTCGCAAATCACCGCTTGAACGGGTTCAACCTGAGCAACTGTGTGAGTTCCCAGATTCATCTTCTTTAACCTTCTTTCAACTTCTGCGGCAATTTGATCTTCCATTTTTACAACCTGCTCTGTCAGCTTAAGATCGATTTTCCCGTCTGGTTGATTCACGGTGCGATCATATAACTCTAGGTGTTCATGGGCAGCAATATCTTCTATGATTCTTTTAATACCTGTGGCTGTTGAAAAGTTTGTTGAGCCACCTGCAGCAGTATCAATAAGTTGCTTTGTCTTGAGTCGCAACTCATTCACAAAGTTTTGCATCTGCTCTGTTGCGTCCATGTTATGAGTAGGACACGAAGTCAAACACCTTTTGAATCGTTTATAAGCATCTCCAAGTGATTCACCCTCTTTTTGTTTAAAATTGACTATATCATATCTTTTCCGGATGAACACTGAAGCATGAAAGTATTCGTTTAGGAAAGTTGTTTCCATCTCTTGCCATGTTGTGATACTTGCTGCGGGAAGAGAATAGAACCACTCTTCAGCATCGTCAGTAAGTGTGAATGGAAACATCACCAGTCGTTTTGCCTCCTCTGAATGACCTTCGATCTTCAAAGAAGTTGTGGTAGTAAGAAATCTCTGTAGATGCTTATTTGCATCCTCATTAATTCTTCCGGAGAAAGGCTTGCTCTCTAACTGGCGGATAGTAGATGGATGCAACTGGAAGTGTGCTACATTCACCGGTTGATTAAAAATCGTCATCCTGTTAGGTTGAGCATTTTCCCCTCCGTAATCACCTAAGAGTCTCTCTGCAGCAGGTTGATTTCCTGCCATGTCGTTGAATTCAAGGTCAGTTTCTCTGTCTGAATCAGAGTCACTGTGCTCCGAGTGAATGGAAATATAGTCCTCATTTTCCTGATACGGGACACTTGGACCAGTCTTAGCCAGACTATCAATTCTTGCCTTGCGGCGTCTCTCGTGCAAAGCTCTTTCTGGTTCTGCGTCAAAAGAAAATTTAGCTGAGGCCTGACCTCGCATAAACAGTTAGACACGAGTTAGAAAACAAAATTTCAATAACACTAAAATGATATACAGAGAGAAAAGTAAAATTTTAGTCGCAGAGCAACAAAATTCCAATTGATATAACACAAACAACTTAATTCTTTGGCAGTCCCCGGCAATGGCGCCAAAAACTTGATCGGGAAAATAGCAAGTGTACTATTTTTACCGATGTAGTAATAGAAGGGGTTAACCCCAAATATCGATCTCAAGGACTGCGTACTAAAAATAAGTTCTTAGTGATTAATTTCAATTGGACAAAATTCATGGTTTAAAGGTTTGAAATTAAATTATATAAACTAAAGAGAATAAAACGTATACTAAAACCAATAGTTTCACTAATATGAAAGTAATGCCAGGGACGGTGTATGATTCGCAGTGCAATGACTCAAATGTTCCTTAATTTTAGAGATATGCTTTAGAAAGTGTCTTTCCTAAGTTTATAATGTTTTTTTTCCAAAATTACTTTAAAGAAAAACCTTTGGTATTCTTCATTGACCGTGATTCCTCAATGGTCAAAGAAGAATATCAAGCAATAATTCTGACATAAAAAGGTTTTCACAAAAATATCCCAATTCCTCAGTAATATTTTTCGCGATAAAATTTATGCAACAAGGTTAGGATGGTTGGTCAGACCAAATCCTAACCACGATCAATTATCTTATTTTCCAACAACGATAAAGCATTAAGGACGTTGCAATAAAATAAAGAAACGAAACTAAAAACATAATCCCAAATTGAAGAATTCAAAAAGTCATTACATAAAGCAAATCAGGGACACCCCCCTGGCATTGGGGGGTTTAGCCACTCATGTTCATACTGGAAATAAAAACAGAGCAAGAAAATTGAGACATTACAATTAACGTCGGATTTGTTGGATCGTCAATCGCTTCCGCTCTTGATCAATCCTTCTTCTCCCGTATTCGTTCAATCCCAAAATCCCCAAATCAAAAAGTGTTTTCTAACAGTAATAATTGTCAAATATAAATCAGTCTTCAAAAGCACCGCGAAATGTCAGGAATACCCTTGAAGCAGCAAAACATAAGATTTCTCTCTGGTCTTCACAACACGGGCCGTGTTGTGTAACACGGGCACCCGTGTTGTGCCTCTGGATCACCACAAAACCTCTTATTCACCAGCTGCCATGACACGGGCCGTGTTGTACAACACGGGCACCCGTGTCACAACCCTGACTTCTTCTTTTTCTTTGCAAATCTTAGTCTCTTCTGGTATTCACAACACGGGTCGTGTTGTACAACACTGGCACCCGTGTTGTGCCTCTGAAATCCCATTTTCTGTCCTTTTTTAATGCTTGGATCATCTCTCGGATGCCTTGAACAACCGATTACATATTTACCTAAAACACAACAAAGAAAACGACCACATAACCCATTCCACTGATAAAAACAAAGTAAAACGATTAAAACTAACTTGCACGCAATAATGAGAAAACTATGACAAAACATTAACGAGATACTACAAACAAACCAAATTAGACTCAAAAGACACTGAAAACCGGCTTGAACATTACCACTAAATATCACTGATCAACAAGTCCCCCTCAAGTTGTCTTACAAATCATAAAAGTCATTTCTTAATCTCACCATTAACTAAAATCTACTTTAATAAAGGTCTTGTTTTGTCATGAGGTTAATCCCTAATCATGGATTATGTTGAAGAGCCTTCCTCAGCTTAAATGTTCTCATCTATTATCCTTCTATTAGGATGGTGTAATGGGTCCATTGAATCCTTGATTATGGCTTAAACTTATTACTTAACACAAAACAAAATTTCCAAAAACATCTTAATAAATGCAAGTAGGTTAATGATCTTAATCCTACATCATGGTGATTAAGTGTGAGGTGTTTACTTCATGCTTAAGGTATTCTCATTACCCCTAATCAGAGGGAAGATGTGATGAGTTTACTAACCCTTGGTTTAAGCTTAAGCTCATTTTCTTATGACAAACTCAGAAAGCAATAAAATATTGAAAACACCAAAAACAAACAATAATCGTCTCCTTCGGGATTCTTTTCTCATCTCATTCACTCACAAACGCGAACTCGTTTCTTCCGTCTAATGCAAGACAGTTTGCACCTGAGCCAGACAGGTCATACACTTGAGCATAGATAAGTAAGCAGTTCACAAGTCAATTTATCTTTCAGTCTCTTTGGGTCGAACTACGGTGTTCTGACTTCCTCATTGCACGAGAGGATACGTAGGCATAACTTAACAGTTATCGAACAAAAGTCTCTGTATATCCCCCCTCTTTCCAGCATTATTCTTTAAGCCTCATAGTCATGAGCATTATACTCTTGTCCTAACACTGACACTTCTCTTGTACACTTCACATTCCTTTTACACTGACACTTGCATTCTTTCCAGCTTTGATACACAGATTGCACTGACACTACCCCTTTAAAACACAAATCTTCTAAGCGTGGATCCCGTCGAGTACGGCGGACAATCTGGGGGCTAATACCTTCCCAGGTTGTAACCAACTCCCTTCCTCAGTCTCTCTGGTTCGCAATCGTCTTATCCATATCTTTCTAGGTCTATGCAGCATTACCTTTCCTCCGGGATAAAAATGCCTAGCTGGCGACTCTTGTCTTCTGAGTTCACCCTTGTGTGTTCTCTCCCCTCTCGCCGACCGTTCGCGTCCGTACCCCATTTGACTTAGCCTCATTTGGTGGGAGCGACACTATGCCTGCTCTCGCTAGCCCATAAGTGTTTAGAAAATAATTTTTGAAAACTTAATAAGTCTAATTCGTTTTAAAGCGCTCTCGCTGTATTTATATCGAATGCCTAACTTAGCTATCCGGTTAAAATCTCACACTCTCGTGGTCTCGACCTAACCTATTTCACTTCTCTTACTCTCGTAACAAGAAACTTTATTTTAATTATAAAAAGCCACAGCCAGAATATAAGTTCTTAATTATTTTTAGCTTAAATTCGATTTAACCGTTTTGGTTTGGTTTATTACATACCGACTCGATTAATTTAGCTACTCATTTTTATTATACCAACAGACAGATACAAAATGAAATAAATAAATATTAAAGCATGCATTATATAATAATAATAGAAACTTAACATAAATAAATAAATAAATTCAATATAAATTGCAAAACAAAAACCTGAACAATTTAATTCTTAGGCTACTTCTTCCACAAATCGGCAAGCTTGGAGTGTCGGAATCGAAATCGAAATAAAATAACAAGTTCTGAGGCTAAAAGAAATTTAATTGAAAATAACAATTTCCTAATGTTGGAAATTGTTATTAAATGGGTTGGAAATAAAAAGGAAAAAATACAGCAAGAACAAAAGCTGGAAAATTAAAGGGTTGAAAGAAAAAACGGCAGAGCTTCCGCATAAAAATTCAATAATAAACTCTGTACTTTTTCATTTGATCCTTGGGTATTTATAGAAGAGGATTTTGGCAGTTGGATGAGTAGTAGCGTGGGCTTCGTTCTGTTTTGAGAGAATCCAGGAGAAGTGGTGTACTGGGTGTTGCTGCAGTTGAGGGAAAGTAGGAGTCTCTGAAGACTCGTTGCACGTTCTCAATTAAATTCAAACAAATTTAATAACTTTTTTTTGTCACGTTCGTGACATGGTGTAACGGTCAGATTTCTTCAATTAAGCGCGTCACGGTCGTAACATGGAGTGACGGTCGTGAGGAAGTTGTGATGACCGTGAGAGCAACAAAAAATGCAGACTTTAGCAAAATTGATCTCTTCCTTTTCTTTTCATGCTAGATTTGGTTCATTTGATCTTTTTCTCATAATTTGGCTCTAGACATGTTATACCTGCAATGTGACATAAAAAACTCGAACAATCGGGAGTTAAAAGGGTCAATGTACGATAAAACGGACTTAAAACATAGTAATAATGTGATACGATTTCTCGTTATCAAACTCCCTCATACTTAACCCTTTGCTTGTCCTCAAGCAAATAGTCAATTGAAAAATGATCGGACAATTTTCATCAGACGCATACACATAACATACCTTACGAGAAGTCATTTAGTTAGATAAACCGATACTAGAGTAGAACACTAACGATACACTAATGACACAAGCAACAAGCTAAGTCGTAGACTTCCCTTTAAACGAAACATTCAGTAATACCGTTATGATTCTACCTAGATTCCTTCGTTCTTATTTCACCCGGTTTCGTTCTAGCGCAATCACATTAAGCCCTTTGTCTTAGCACGCACGTAATGGAGTAGCCGGTTAGTGACTTTGATCCTTTATTAGCACGGGGTCTGGTACACGAATGTGGCAACCTTTTACATATTATCCAGATTGGAGGTCGTGGGGGATCGAGCCGTAGCACGCCCTACCAAGTTCAGAACCAGGTACCTCTGAACCAACCAGCAATGGACTCCTTCTTATATTACTCATCTCTTATATGTGACCGTGTACTTTGGTCCAATTTCTCTTTTAATGGTAGCGAGATATGAAGGATCGTTTATAGATTAGGCATCAAACACTTATGTTCATCAGCTCCCCACGTGGTTTGTGCCCAGACGGTGCTGACTGCTAGTATAAACTACTAGGGGTTACTTTAGAACTAAGAATTAAGGTGTAGTCGTAACAATTATTGAAATGGAATGCTTAAGTAGGAAGTCTAAGGTGTCAAGACTGTATTGATCTTGTTGGATCTTTCTCCGCTTCCTAACTACGATTTCATAGGTAAGTTGAGTAATGCGAAGATAAAGTAAAAATAATTTCGGTATGGCTAAATAAAGCGGGGAAGAATTGAAATTTAAGAAATAGCATAAATATTACTTGTTCAATTGAAAATGCGGAAAGGAAAATACAATGAAATGGAAAACGGGAAAGGTACCTCTCCCACACTATATCAGACATTGTCCTCAATGTTGTGATATAATAGCGGGGAAATACGTTACATAAATAGAATGCAAAAACAAAAAGATAATCTAATGCTGCTGACGACCACGGCCTCGGCTTTTGGTGCGGGAGCGTCTGGTAGGAGTGGCTTCCTCATCAGAACCAGTGACGGTGAGAGCGGTGACGTCTATCTGCAAAACTTCCAACTCGCTGAAGATCTCTCCTAGCTTTTCATCTGTTGCTTTCTGGTTACTGACAACAATTGCAAGGAGTGCATCGTACTGCTCTTTCTGCCTACGCTCAAGTGCGGCATTCATCTGATTTTGCTGATGAATGGCACGGAGGATTTCTTCAAGGGTGATATCAGCTGAAGGTGGCTGCCTGGTGGAAGACTCAGGTATGTCCTGAACTGGCTCAACATCATCCATCGCATCCTGCATCTCGTCCACAGGTGCATCAGGTAGGTCGTCAATAATCGGAACATGACCTGTGGCAGCCAGAAAATCAAATAGCCAATTGGCTCTGTTTGATGGATCAATGCGGTTCCTGCAAGGCAAAACGATATGATGATAGATGGTGCCTTGTATCACAGGGTTGAACCTGCTATCCTCACGCTGCGAGATCATGTGAGTGGACTTGTAGTAGTTCATGGTAAGCAGCTCCGGTGCTCTATGAGGCAAATGAGAGAGGTGGTCACCAAGAGTCAGCTGTATAGCAAGGGAAGTGACAATCCCGCCAATGTAGAAGGGAGTGGCGCCTCTTTGCGCTAAAGACTGAATGTGGGCCAGAAGGAACGGAGCGGTGTTGATGCGTTCTTCATTCAAGGCACAATGAAAGAATAAGAGCTCTTTGGAATTGAGCTTATGGTTTCTCTCTCTTGCAAAGATTGTGTTGCAGATGATACGATGAAAATATTGTATTGCTGGATTATGGATATGAGTGGCGTTGAGACTTTGGTAGGCGGAAGCACGACTGTTTGTGATGTTGTGCCACAAGGTGAAAGTTGCTTCATTAAAGTTGTCGGGCACGCAAAGGTGAGCACCGTCATCGTTACTGAAGCCTAATAATTCAGCGACTCTGGTTTGAGTGAGTTCGAACTCTCTTCCAAGCATTCGGAATTTTGCGATGCCGGTGAGTTGGTTCGTTGATCCTGAAGGTGTGATGTATAGAAAAGAACTTAGGAACTCCAAAGTGAGGTTTGCAAATGTCGGTTGCGGTTGACTGCATAAGTCCCACAAGCCAACTTGTTCAAGCAGTAGCTTCACTCCGTCGAACAATCCTAACTCCCTCAAGCAGTCGAGGTCGACGTACCGAGTAGGTTGGATGCCTCTGGTTTGAAACCTTTCAAACGTCTCTCTCTGTGCTTCTCCTTGTTCTCCCTCTCTAAACTGAATGTTTGCCATTGCATGCAAATGAGGTTTATCGTGAGATAGGTATTTGAGGTTTTGTGGTGAAAATGTGAAGAAATTGATTGATTTATAATGGAGTGAAGGGAATGTGTGGAGTTGGGGTTAAATGAGAAGGTGGAACGGAGTAATGGGATTGATTGGGGATTAATGGGTGGTTACGGGAGAAGAAGAGGTAATGGGAGTTTAGAAGATTTTGTGAAAATAGAAGTGGGGTTTGCGAAGAAGAACGACCTCTGTAACTCAGAGGTTGTGAATTAGGATTGTCACGGTCGTGAGGGGGTGGTTACGGTCGTGACGCGCTAAATTGCTCGTTACGATCGTGAGGGGATGGTGACGACCGTGATGTTCACAAAATATGGAATTTCACATAATGGTTACCTCAGTTCAATCCAATTATAATTCTTATCACTTTCAATATTTAATTCCAACATAACACATAGCAATGGATCAATATATAATAGCATTGGATTTCATCACACGAAAATTCATAAAATATCCGACAATTAAAAGTATCAGTAAATAATGAAAACATGTAAATAGATTGAATGGAAAATTGCATAAATGGAAATATTTTGTTTTTGACATAATAGAAAGAAATTACAGTGATAAAAATAAACTATGAAATGTTGCAAAATATCAAAACTAACTAGAAACAAAAAGCAAAAAGTAAGATAAATCAAATTACTAAAGCATTATCAAAGTTGCTTCTTCAAGTCTTCAAGTGCGGAGTTTATATGATAGAACTGTTCACATGTTATGTCAGTTAAGACTATAATGTCCAATCTCATGCTTTTAACTTCATCCTTAACAACATTAATGTCAGCTTGGTATACTTCAAGAGTTGTCAAAATTTTCTTTAACAACATATCCTACTTGGTTGATTTCAGGGGTCTCAATAACTTCATCAGTGTGGTTGATGTCATGGTAACCAGGAGGGGTCTCAGGGTCACTTTCTACATCAGTCATCATGTCATCCCTAATTTGGTAGGATTGTGGTGTTTCAGGTGTTGTTGGATAGTCAGGAGGGGTAAGCTCATAAAGCCAATTATCTCTATTGTGAACACTGACTTTAGCATGGTTCGGTAATGTGAACAGGGTTACGATTTCATTTCTAATTAGGTACTCGTATGGTGGTTGTCCTATGCTTCTTATAATTTGGCGGTTAAAGCAGAAGTTCAAATTCATAGGGCGAATGGTACCTAAACGGTTGCACTTGTGTAACTGGTATCTAAGTCCGAGGGCATTAGCAATCATGGTGACCAGGCCTCCTACCAATATTGGTAGATTAGGTTCCTCTTGGATGCGGGTAAAGGTTTGCATCATGAAGGGTACAACATTTACGGGTTTTCCATCGGTCAAACAGGACATTATGAATATCTCGTCTTTAGATACTCTAGTGAGGTTCTCTTCCTTTCCAAAGAAGGTGTGGGCAAGGATTTTATGAAAATAGCGGATAGCTGGGTTGTGTATTTCATCATTGTCCATGTTATCCGACTCAGGGTGGTAGTTTCCGGTTAAAGTTCCCCAAAAGAAATCTAGCTCAATATCCATTAATTCTACCTGGGTGGTAGTAAAGGCAAAAGGTCAGCTAGTTCCTTATGGTTATAGACATATTCGATACCGAATAGTCGGAAACTAATAAATCCTTTCCTTAATCCAAATCCGCGCTCAGGTAGGTAAACTAAGGAGCTTAAAAACTCAAGGGTGAGCTCGCGGTAAGTTACAAACTTATGTTTTATGAGAGTGTTCTCCCATCCAAGCTGGTTAAACAGGTATAGGATGCTATCATTTATACCTAAAGTTTCCATAGTCTGTTCATCATAGTACAAAGTCAAATCCATTTGTCTCTGTGATAATTCCTCAAATTTCCTTCTTTGGTTTCTACCTCTAAATATGGTTTCCATAAAGTTCCTTGGTTGGTTAGCCATAGTTAGTGTTAAAGTGGAGGAAACAAATCAGGGGAGAAAGAGGAAGGTAGAAAAGACTTTAGAAAATCTGTAGCAAAGTAAATTTAAAAGTGATTTAGAAAATGAAAATGAAAATAAAGTAAATAAAGAAATAAATACATAAATAAAGTCAATAATAATAAAAATGAAATAAAATAATAAAATGGGTTGCCTCCCACTAAGCGTTGTTTTTATCATCATAAGCCTGACGTAGTGCTTAGGGGTAGATTAATCAGGGAAGTTAGTGGACAACTCTAAAAGTTTTAAACTATTCACATAATCTTTGTTTTCAATATTATGGTAATGTTTTAATCGTTGTCCGTTTACTGTGAACGGTTCACTATTCCTACCCTTAATTTCTATTGCTCCGCTTGGGAACACTCTAGTTATTTCAAAGGGTCCTGACCATCTAGATTTTAATTTTCCAGGAAAGAGCCTAAGTCTTGAATTGAAGAGGAGCACAACGTCTCCCACACTAAATTCTTTCCTAGATAGGCGCTTATCGTGCCATCGCTTGGTTCTTTCTTTATATATCTTAGCATTCTCATATGCGTCTAACCTTAATTCTTATAATTCATTAATGTCGAGGATTCTCTTTTCTCCAGCGGCATTGTAGTTTATATTGAGTGTTTTAATCGCCCAATATGCTTTGTGTTCTAGTTCTATCGGGAGATGACAAGCCTTCCCATACACTAGTTTGAAGGGTGTAGTTCCTATGGGTGTCTTATAGGCTGTCCTATAAGCCCATAAAGCTTCATTAAGTTTAGATGACCAATCTTTCCTAGATATGGCGACAGTCTTTTCTAGAATTTGTTTTATTTCTCTGTTCGAGACTTCGACCTGTCCGCTTGTTTGTGGATGATACGGTGTTGCTACACGATGTCTGACTCCATACTTAGATAGTAATTTGTCAAATATTTTCGAAATGAAATGCGAGCCACTGTCACTAATGACAAGTCTAGGCACACCAAATCTTGGAAAGATTATATTCTTGAAAAGCTTAATTACTACTCGTGTGTCATTTGTAGGAGAAGCTATAGCCTCGATCCATTTAGAAACATAATCGACAGCTACGAGTATGTACTTATTACCGAAAGATGATGGGAATGGTCCCATGAAATCTATTCCCCAGACGTCAAAGACTTCTACTTCTAATATTCCTCTTTGAGGCATTTCATCTCTTCTTGAAATGTTACCGGTGCGTTGACACCGATCGCAATTTATAACAGCGATGTGGACATCTTTCCATAGATTAGGCCAAAATAGGCCGGCTTGTAAGATTTTTGCACAAGTCTTGGAAGTGCTTGTATTTCCACCATAAGGAGATGAATGACAATGAGCAATGACATCTTCTATTTCTTCTTCGGGAATACACCGACGGAAGATTCCGTCAGGTCCTCTTTTAAACAATAATGGTTCGTCCCAATAGTAATACTTGAGATTGTGGAAGAATTTCTTTTTCTGCTGATAGGTTAAGTCCGGTGGAAGTGCTCCTGCAGCTAAGTAGTTGACAATGTCAGCGTACCATGGCAGTCCTACGGTTGTTTGGATTGTTTCCACGGTTTTTGGTTCATCTATGTCTAACTGAGCTGGGTCGCTTCCTATTTGTGCTATCAGCTGTTCATACGGAAAATCGTCGTTAATTGGCACTTGTTCGGGTTTAATACCTTCTATTCTAGGTAAATGGTCAGCTACGACGTTTTCAGTACCTTTCTTATCTTTGATTTCGAGATCAAACTCTTGTAAGAGTAAGATCCATCTCAAGAGTCTTGGTTTAGCATCTTTCTTGGTTAATAGATATCTGACAGCAGCGTGGTATGTGTAGATGATTATTTTTGCTCCTACTAGGTAGGAACAAAATTTGTCAAGCGCAAAGACAACTGCTAACAATTCTTTCAGTAGTGGTGTAGTTCATCTGAGCAGAATCTAAAGTTCTACTGGCATAGTAAATTGCGTGAAGTTTCTTGTCCTTCATTTGTCCTAGAACTGCGCCTACAACATAGTCACTCGCATCGCACATGAATTCGAAAGGTAATCTCCAGTCAGGTGGTTGCATGATTGGTGCGGTGATGAGGGCTGTTTTTAGAGTTTCGAATGCTTTAAGACAATCTTTATCGAATATGAACTCAGCGTCTTTCATTAATAAACCGGTAAGAGGTTTAGTGATTTTCGAGAAATCTTTGATGAATCGTCGGTAGAAACCGGCGTGTCCTAAAAAGCTTTGTATTTCTCGAACGGTCTTAGGGGGTTGAAGATCTTTTATGACTTCTACCTTAGCTTTATCAACTTCAATTCCCTTATCATATATAACGTGTCCTAGTACGATTCCTTCTCTGACCATAAAATGGCATTTTTCCCAGTTAAGTACGAGGTTTACTTTCACACATCTTTCTAATACCATTTCTAAATTTGACAAACATCCTTCAAAACTTTGCCCGCATACAGAGAAGTCGTCCATGAACACTTCCATGATGTTATCTATGAAATCTGCGAAGATTGACATCATACATCTTTGAAAGGTTGCAGGAGCGTTACATAATCCAAAGGGCATTCGTCTATAAGCGAACGTTGCATAAGGGCATGTGAATGTAGTCTTCTCTTGATCATCTGGGTGGATCGGAATTTGGAAAAATCCTGAGTAACCATCGAGATAACAGAAATACGAGTGTTTGGCTAATCGTTCTAACATTTGATCTATAAAAGGTAGTGGGAAATGATCTTTTCGAGTGGCTTTGTTTAGTTTTCGATAACCGATGCACACTCTATGTCCGGTCACTACTCTTTGTGATATCGATTCGCCTTTGGCGTTTTTCACAACAGTGATACCTCCTTTCTTTGGTACTACATGTACTGGACTAACCCATTGACTATCAGAGATTGGATATATTATTCCAGCGTCTAGTAGTTTCTTAACTTCTTCTTTTACTACAGTGCTAAGGATTGGGTTAATTATTCTTTGAGATTCTCTAGAGGTTTTGCAATCTTCTTCTAGCATAATACGATGCATACAGATTGAAGGACATATTCCTTTGAGATCAGATATGTTATATCCTAATGCAGTTGGGTATTTCTTTAAGACATCTAAAAGTTTCTTCGTTTCGATTGTTCCTAAACTGGAATTGATTATAACTGGTCGCGTACATTCAGTGTCTAGGAATTCGTATCTTAGGTTCTTAGGTAAGGTTTTCAACTCTAATGTAGGTTTCTTTTTACTTGGCATGGGATCCGGTGTAAGTGCTAAACTTTCACTTAGACTATCATCCTGATACGGTTCACGCCAATTGTCATCTTCGAAAATCGGAGGGATTTGAATTTTCATAATTTCAGAATAAGTAGTTTCTTTCATTTCCATCTCTCTTACACACTCGTCAATGACATCCAATAGATAGCATGTGTCCTCTATAGCTGGTGATTGTAAGAATTGTGTTAAAATAAATTCAACTTTCTCTTCACCTACTTCAAAGGTTAGCTTCCCTTTCTTTATGTCTATAATAGCTCCGGCGGTAGCTAAGAATGGTCTTCCTAGTATGATAGGTGTAGTGGAGTCTTCAGTGATGTCCATGATTATAAAATCAGTAGGAATGTAGAATTGACCTATACGTATTGGGACATTTTCTAGTATGCCTACAGGATATTTAATAGAGCGGTCGGCTAGTTGAACAGACATTTTAGTAGGGCTTAGGTCTCCCATGTCTAGCCTTTTGCAAATTGTTAAGGGCATAACACTGATACTGGCTCCTAAATCGCATAGAGCTTTGTCAATGACGAATTTTCCAATTACACAGGGTATAGAGAAACTACCTGGATCTTTTAACTTCGGAGGCATATTGTTTTGAATTATTGCGCTACACTCAGCAGTAAGTGTAACGGTTCCGTTATCCTCTATCTTCTTTTTATCGGATAAGATTTCCTTTAGAAATTTAGCATACGAGGGCATTTGAGTGATAGCTTCTGTAAACGGAATAGTAATATTCAATTGTTTCAGAAGTTCAACAAATTTCTTAAACTGGCCCATCGTCTTGGAATTTGTTAATCTCTGAGGGTACGGAATTGGTGGTTTATAAGGTGGTGGAGGCACATAAGGCTTCTCTTTCTCCACTGCCTCTTGATTATTATCTTCCTTTTCTTCTGGTTCATTCTCCCTTTCATTCGGCTTATCTTGCTTTTGGCACATAGCTGGATTGTCAAGTCTTGGATCGGCAGGTCCGTCAAGTTCCTTGCCACTTCTTAGTATCACAGCATTGGCCTGTCCTTTTGGATTAGGTTGGGGTTGTCCAGGAAATACTCCAGCTGGTGCAGCGGTAGGTGCTTGTTGTTGAGCTACTTGTGAAATCTGAGTTTCAAGTATTTTGTTATCTGTAGCTAACGCATCTACCTTGCTCACTAATTGCTTAATCTGCTCGCTAGTGTGTATGTTTTGGTTTAAGAATTCCTTGTTTGTTTGAGATTGGGTAGCTATGAATTTCTCCATCATTAACTCAAGGTTTGATTTTCTAGCAACATTAGGAGCAGTCTTTTGATATCCTGGTGGTGTAGTTGGTGCTTGACCTGGTGCGTATAAAGCATTGTTATTCTTATACGAGAAGTTCGGATGATTCTTCCAACCTGGGTTGTATGTGTTCGAGTACGGGTTTCCTTGAGCATAATTCACTTGATCTGTGGGAATTCCTGCTAATAATTGACAATCAGGGACAACATGTCCTGGAACTCCACATAACTCACAGTTAGGTGTTACCGCAGCCACGATGGTTGTTGGTGTTATGGCCAAGTTGTCGATCTTTTGGTTAAGTTGGTCAAACTTTGCATTGACTTGGTCCATACTACTCACTTCGTACATACCTCCTTTTGTTGGTTTCTCAGTTGCGACTCTCTCGCTTCCCCATTGGTAATGATTCTGAGCCATACTCTCGATAAGTGCATAAGCATCATTATATTCTTTATCCATTAGTGCGCCGCCTGCGGCAGCGTCAATTGTCATTCTTGTGTTGTACAAGAGTCCATTGTAGAAAGTATGGATGACCATCCATTCTACTAACCCGTGATGTGGGCAAAGTCTCAACATATCTTTGTATCGTTCCCAAGCTTCGAAGAGTGACTCGTTTTCCTTTTGCTTAAATCCGTTGATTTGAGCTCTTAGCATAGCTGTCTTACTAGGTGGGAAATATCTTGTCAAGAAGACTCTCTTTAGTTCCTCCCACGTGGTTACTGAATTCGAGGGTAGAGATTGAAGCCAGGCTCTCGCTCTGTCTCGAAGTGAGAAAGGAAAAAGGCGTAATCTAATTGCTTCTTGGGTAACTCCATTAGCTTTTACAGTATCTGCGTACTGCACAAATATCGAAAGATGAAGGTTCGGATCCTCGTTAGGATTTCCGGCGAATTGGTTTTGTTGCACGGCTGATATCAGCGAAGGTTTCAATTCGAAATCGTTTCGGTTGATAGTCGGCGCAGTAATGCTGGAATGCGGCTCAGCTTGTGAAGGACTAGCGTAATACTTTAGTGGATGATTTGGTTCTTCAGCCATTTCTGCGTCCTTCGATGTTCCAACTGGTTTAGGCGGATCAACTTGAAGATCTGGAATGTTGTATTTTCGTTGGTATTCGAATATTCGTCTTCTTAAATGTAAGAAGCGTTCTAATTCTAGGACTGGAGGTTGCAAGTCTTCGCCTTGAGAGCGAGTAATTGGCATACACTCGGTAAATTAGATTAGGGAAAATAAATTGTTACCTTAGTCTAGACAGTGCTACTCTAATAGTGCACTAGTGACTAAATCAAGGTCACCGGCAACGGCGCCAAAAACTTGATGGGGCGAAGACGTGATATGTCTAGCGGTATCTGAACTGCAAGCGCACAGCCTATCGCAATAGTAATAAAAAGATGTCGAACCCACAAGGACTTTGTAATCACTCTAGTGCTAGAAGGTCTGCTAGTTTAGCTAAGGCGGAAATTTTGTCACGATTATGGTTTTAAGTATTAAAAACGGGATTTAAACTTAGTTAAGGAAATAATGAGAAGGCAGTCGGTATGTAATTATATTAACCTATGCGGGTCAATCTAGCCTAAGCTTATAAAGATGTTTCACTTAAATAATTCTGTAGAGATTACCAGTTTAAAAACCCTCGACTCACACTCTCGTGGTCTTATCTCAGATCTTACTTCTAAAGCCCTATGCCTGCTCTCGCTAGCCCATAAGTGTTTAGAAAATAATTTTTGAAAACTTAATAAGTCTAATTCGTTTTAAAGCGCTCTCGCTGTATTTAAATCGAATGCCTAACTTTAGCTATCCGGTTAAAATCTCACACTCTCGTGGTCTCGACCTAACCTATTTCACTTCTCTTACTCTCGTAACAAGAAACTTGATTTTAATTATAAAAAGCCACATCCAGAATATAAATTCTTAATTGTTTTTAGCTTAAATTCGATTTAACCGTTTTGGTTTGGTTTATTACATACCGACTCGATTAATTTAGCTACTCATTTTTATTATACCAACAAACAGATACAAAATGAAATAAATAAATATTAAAGCATGAATTATATAATAATAATAATAGAAACTTAACATAAATAAATAAATAAATTCAATATAAATTGCAAAACAAAAACCTGAACAATTTAATTCTTAGGCTCCTTCTTCCGCAAATCGGCAAGCTTGGAGTGTCGGAATCGAAATCAAAATAAAATAACAAGTTCTGAGGCTAAAAGAAATTTAATTGAAAATAACAATTTCCTAATGTTGGAAATTGTTATTAAATGGGTTGGAAATAAAAAGGAAAAAATACAGCAAGAACAAAAGCTGGAAAATTAAAGGGTTGAAAGAAAAAACGGCAGAGCTTCCGCATAAAAATTCAATAATAAACTCTGTACTTTTTCATTTGATCCTTGGGTATTTATAGAAGAGGATTTTGGCAGTTGAATGAGTAGTAGCATGGGCTTCGTTCTGTTTTGAGAGAATCCAGGAGAAGTGGTGTACTGGGTGTTGCTGCAGTTGAGGGAAAGTAGGAGTCTCTGAAGACTCGTTGCACGTTCTCAATTAAATTCAAACAAATTTAATAACTTTTTCTTGTCACGTTCGTGACATGGTGTAACGGTCACATTTCTTAAATTAAGCGCGCCATGGTCGTGACATGGAGTAACGGTCGTGATACCTCTAAATACGCGTCACGGTCGTGAGGAAGTTGTGACGACCGTGAGAGCAACAAAAAATGAAGACTTTAGCAGAATTGATCTCTTCCTTTTCTTTTCATGCTAGATTTGGTTCATTTGATCTTTTTCTCATAATTTGGCTCTAGACATGTTATACCTGCAATGTGACATAAAAAACTCGAACAATCTGGAGTTAAAAGGGTCAATGTACGATAAAACGGACTTAAAACATAGTAATAATGTGATACGATTTCTCGTTATCAGGGATCATTGGAGGTGATTTGAAGCAAAGAACTGGTCAGAAAGCTCCAAAGGTGAAAGCTCCAGTTCAGGTATCACCAAGAACATTTTTTTCCAGAAATCGTTTTTTATGCCATAGAAATGTTGCTTATGCTTCACTGATCATGTTGTGCTTGTTGGTTTTGAAAATGATTGATTTTTGAGCCTGAACCATGTCTCTGAAAGTTTGACCTGAAAACTTGTTTGATTCGATTCTTGTTTATGTTGAAATATAAATGAGTTTTTGTGCTTGATTCTTGCTTAGGGTGATTAGAAGATGTGATCTGGAGTTTTAGAGGGTTTAAAATTGCCTAGGGAAGAAGTTAGCTTTTTGAACTCGCCGGAGAAGATGACCGGAACCACTGTTTCGGTCATCTGAAGGTGATTAAATTAGGGTTAGGGTTTAGGCCAGTTTGAATGAGAGCCTTTGGATCCTTTTTCCCGCGCGCAACCAACGTCCCAGATTTCATGATTTGTGCCCTAATCCTGGTTAATTAGGTTAATTAAGATTAGTGAAATTCAAATTCCCAGTTTAAACCTCATCCGTCCAGATGCGCACAAGTCAGCTCCCGCGTGTTTAATTTAAATGATGGCCCTTTGATCTGGTGACTTTCCATTAAATCCAATTTTAATTCATATTTTTCTTATTTGTTTTGCATATTTATTTAAAAATAGCTAGAAAATCTCAAATATTTATATTTTGCATGCTGACTTTAATTATTTTTCTTGACATAAAAACAATTTTTATTTTATTTTTTGCATTTTAAAAACATTTTAAAAATAATTTAAATGTTTATTTTAATTGATTAATGAAGATTAATTAATTAAAATAGCATTTAGGTTTCCAAAAATCACAAAAAAATTCAGAGAGCATTTTAAAACATTTACAAACTCACAAGACAAATTTCTTTTTGGTTTTGATCATATGTTGCCAATTTTCATTTGAATTAGGGTTCTTTAATTTGAATATTTTTAACCCTAACTTCAAAAATTCATAATTTTTAACCCTAGAAACTTAGGAAAATCATAAGTCCTTTAGGGTTTAGCTTTTGACCTTCCCCTTTGGGCAGTGAACTTGTATAGGTTTAAGGTCCCTTTGATCCCATTTTCAATTTTTTATCTTACCATTTGCTTCTGATTTTGAATTTTGCATCTCATTTTGTACATAAACCCTAATTTGCATCTTCATTTACATCCACCTTACATAAGCTTGCATACATGAACTTGCCATGATATTTTGTGCATCCACATGATATATAAGAAATCTTAGGACATGTTTGATCATTGCATCATCCATTTGCCATGCTTTTGCTTTCATTTGATGTCATATGCATTCATAAACTTTCATGCTTCTTATATGCTTCATTTGTATTCCTATCTCTTGTATGAACATTCATATCACTTGGCATGCTTTCATACCATCTCATAACATCATTTGCATCATGAATATGCTTATGACTTTGGTTTTCATCTTTGCATTTAATCTCATTTTCATTTCATTTCATTTCTTTTTGCTAACTTTTCAGGTGGTAAGTGTTTGAGAAGTGAATTTGCCTTCACTTCTCATAATCTTTCCTCATCTATCTTATGCATCATTGCTTCATTTTACTTGTGAATTAGAGTGAGCTTGCTCATTCATGTTTCCTCTTCACTTTCTTTCTTCAAGCAACTTATCTTCTTAAGTGAAGTAAGTTGTCTTGCTTCTTTCTGCTTCTCTTCCTTTCATCCTGCTTCTTCCATGGTGTTTCTCTTGAAGATCTTCTTGAAACCCTCATAAACCCTAGGAACTTCCAAGCATGATCACAATTAGGGTTTGATTAGTCCCCCCATTAGTTTTACCTTTGTGTCATCTTTTTGTCTTCTCTCCTCACCTCTTAATCAAGGACTAAACCTTAAAGGTTTTAAGACTTTGTGATTAGGGTTATGCCTGTATCCTTCTATTAGGATGGAGTGTGTAACTTTAATCCTAAGTGTTAAACCCTTAATGTGATTAAATCTCTTAATCAATCCATCTAATAAATCACTAAGACATCAAGCTTGTAACTTGGGCCTTGCATTAGGGTTCTAATTCTTCCTTAATTGGTTAAGAAGGACTAACCCTAGTGTTAATGGACAAGTCCCCCTCAAGTTGTCTTACAAACCCTAAAATCCACTTCTTAATCTTACCATTAACTAAAATCCACTTTAATAAAGGTTTTGTTTTGTCATGAGGTTAATCCCTAATCATGGATTAAGTTGAGGAGCCTTCCTCAGCTTAAATGTTCTCATCTATTATCCTTCTATTAGGATGGTGTAATGGGTTCATTAAATCCCTGGTTATGGCTTAAACTCATTACTTAACACAAACCAAAAATTCCAAAAACATCTAAATAAATGCAAGTAGGTTAATGATCTTAATCCTACATCATGGTGATTAAGTGTGAGGTGCTTACTTCATACTTAAGGTATTCTCATTACCCCTAATCAGAGGGAAGATGTGATGAGTTTACTAACCCTTGGTTTAGGCTTAAGCTCATTTTCTTATGACAAACTCCAAAGACAAAAACAAAACTGAAAACACAAAAACAAACAATAATCATCTCCTTCGGGATTCTTTTCTCATCACACTCATTCATAAACGAGAACTAGCTTCTCCCGTCTAATGCAAGACAGTAAGCACCTGAGCCAGACAAGTCATACACTTGAGCATAGGCAAGCAAGCAGTTCACAGTCAATCTACCTTTCAGTCTCTTTGAGTCGAACTACGGTGTTCTGACTTCCTCATTGCACGAGAGGATACGTAGGAATAACTTAACAGTTATCGAACAAAAGTATCTGTACATCCCCCCTCTTCCAGCATTATTCTTGAGCCTCATAGTCTTGAGCTTCACATTCTTTCCTTACACTGACACTTTTTCATTTCACTTCACACTTCTTGTACACTGACACCTGTACCCTTTTCCAGCTTCTTGCACACAAAATAGCACTGATACTACCCCTTTAAAACACAAACTTTCAAGCGTGGATCCCGTCGAGTACGACGGACAATCTTGGTGCTAATACCTTCCCAGGTTGTAACCAACCCCCTTTCGCAGTTTCTCTGGTTCGCAACCGTCTTATCCATCTTTTCTCAGGTTTATGCAGCATTACCTTTCCTTCGGGATAAAAATGCCTAGCTGGCGACTCTTTTCAGTTCACCCTTGTGTTCTCTCCTTTCGCCGACCGTTCGCGTCTGTACCCCTTCTTACCAGGTGTCATTTGGTGGGAGCGACAGCCTCTGACTCAGATAATACTTAATTAATCTTAATTAATATCATCCAGAGCTTTTTATTAAAATACAGGGTGTTACATCCTCCCCTCCTTGAATTGAAATTCGTCCTCGAATTTCCTTTACTCATCCTCACGACAGTTTAAAACACTGTTTTAGATCCATACTTATCCATAATTCCGTTACATAACCGGATATACTCAAATTTTAATCTGACTTTGCGGCTCAAAGTCCTCGTTCATAATAAGTCAACTTCACGTTCTTGTTCACACGCTCATTCCAACATTGGATTAACTTCCAACTTTCTATTTCCGCAATCTATCTGTTGTTTATTACTTAATCACCCAGTCTCATCTCTCCGTCGAAGGAACATACCACATTAAAACCTTCCATTAGTTCACAAAACAAGACATAATACTCCGGCTAAAATTCGACAAGGTTCCACAAGGTATCTTGGCAAAATCTTAACCACATACAATTCTCCAACGAAACTCTTCTTACAATCCTTCAATTACTATAACCGTTTCAAAAGTTGCTAACTGACCTCTTTAGCAATTCCACTTGGTCTTATACCAAAATTGTAACCATTTACATCGGACACTTCATTCTCTCGGTACGTTACCATAGACAACCCACTTAGAACAAGATTCTCTTACTCCACACTTATAAATAGATGTCTTCAATTTCCCATAATCTGACATAAGTCTTTTATCTGTCTCCTTCCACTATACCTCCAAAACCTAACAGTGGAGATACCACAAATTCTCAAGCAATACCATGTATTGATAGTCATCAGAGAAAACACTTATCCATTGGAGCTCTCACCAACCAATAGAATAAGAACTTGAGAACATACAATGATAGAAAAATTCACTTGTCTACTACATAATTAACAACATTGGTCCAAGCTCTCCAATAACAAAGATATAGGGTTGTACTGCTGCAATCACAACCAATACAATTCCAATTCCGTTCCAAACTCAAAACAATTTATCCAATTAAACTTAACCGATCTGACCATGGTTACTATGCTCCATATTAATTCTTTTTATAAAATCCCATTCACTCAAGATTTCTGTTGACACAAGGTCTCCATCAGTAACAACGCAGTAACGCCACATACTTACAATAACCAGTTAGTCACTAATACCAAACTCAAATTGTTCTTAGTACATTTACGGGTTTCCATAATTTGATGTTAAGAATTTACGATCCAAGAATTGACTAATTCCTCATCTCTTATCCCTACAATAATTCAAGTACCAAAACATTTCCGGAGAGATCAACACTTCATGTTTCTTGTATCACTTCACAATTTAATTCTTCAGTAGTCGCAACGACAACACCCCAATCATCCAAATCATTTACTGCTTACCAAACATGCTCAAAGGAAAGTCCAACACTTTGTCCACTGACGCTTGAAACGGAAACTAAAACGGACTTACAGTTCAGAAGTACGATTCACTAAAATCTTCCATAAAAGTCATGTGTCAATCGATTACCTATCCGAGGCTAAACGGTCGAACACAACTAAACTTGCTTCTCTTGCTAACAAATAATCCGACTCAAAATTATCAATCTAGTCCATACTAACTTGCAATAAGATTCTCACTCATGGTTTTTAAACACGTGCAACAATCTTCCATCGTTCACAACACAAGGTAACACAAACGAGTATGACATGCAGATCACAACTCAAACAAGAAACGAAGCAGAACTACCATTCTATTACAGTCACATCACAAATACTCGATGGAATAGTCTGATCCCACTCTTATAATGATGCTAGCAGGATACAACAAGGACAAAATCAAAGGGTTTTAGCTACAAGCTAATGCTTGGTTCATCCGTAAACAAAATCCAACACACAATCCTTATCGGTGAAACAAAGGAAAACAAGGGAAATCTTATCTCTAGTACACTACCTTGTCCTCTCTCTCTCTCTCTCTAATTCCTTCCAAGAACTATTATCAACAATAACATTCTTAATCTCACCAGGGCATAATTCAAACACTCCGATTATTCACAACACAAAAGTTTCCCCTTTACACTTGAAGACTGAGGCAATGCACTCTTCTGAAGAACTTTACTGTCTATGCTTACATATTAACTGGGGTTTCTTTAACCCGCTGCTAAATAATTGCATAGGATATTTCCACAGCTTCCCATCGATACCAAGAATGCTTCGATCCGCCAGTCAAGTCCAAAAGTATGCATCTTAGGAAAATCTAATTTTTCCAAAACTTAACAACGATAACCGGTCACTACCAAGAGGGTAACTGATCACTCAGTACGATCTTGTACCTCTAGTAGCTAAAAGAGATTTAGAAACATAATTCCGTATTCGGGTATTATCCAGAGAACAATACAATTACTCAACACAAAAGCAAACTTCTGGTCTTTATTGTTACCTAAACCTCCCAAACTTATTCCAATCACATCCAAAAGTTACAACCATACCAACCGACGATTCCACACAATAGTAATCATACCACCAGAATCCTAATGAGCGAACCATCGTCGCTTACACTTCTCAACTTTAATCTTAACAATAACTTAACAATTCCATTGCACACTTGTCCGAAAATACGCTTCGTTATCACTTTCTCATATCGCACTGCTAATACCATTTCATATTGTATTAACTTCGCGCTCTGCGGTAATATTTTCATATCTAACATAATCCATCTTACTAGAAATTCTTCCACATTCAACATGTTTATTCTTTCACTTATCGCAACTTTATTAAGTCCGTACTTCATACACCTCTCATCATTAAATATAACCTATTCTTCCTCCGATATTATACCTTATACCATTCCTTGGGTCACTACATAATTCCGAATTAATCTCTTACTAAAATATATCACCCTGATGCATTACTCTAAACTTTGTCTCTTTGGTCACAACCGAACATACAACTTTATTCTTCTATCCCTCGCACGGGGTATACTTGTCTTGCTTGAAACGTGTAATCACATCCTTGTGTTTCTTTCCATGTTTTGCCATAACTTTTGGTTCCCATAAGTAAACAAACATTCTTTACCTGTAACTTCTATCCATCAGTAAGGTATTGTTCGAATACATTCCTCGAAGTACCCACGCTCATCCAAGATGCCACTACGATCTTAGGACCAAAACACTAATAATTAACTCAGTCCTGGACCTCAAGTCACACGTTCCATAAAACATCTTCCTTTCTCATGAAATGAAACTTCTTAACACTTTTATCCATACCAGTGACCATCATTGATCCACCAGTGACTTGACTTATTTTGTGGGACACTGACCACTCATCAGGTAGATACTTGTGCCCTTCAGACTCTATCCATTCCAAAGGATTTCTTGAATAACACACTACTCTGCAACTCCACGCTACAGGAAGTAAAACTCTTAAGAAGACTCCAACCAAGTTGACCAAAGCTCTTTCTACTAATTCTTGGCTTGATCCTACTCTCACAGCATAAGTTGCAACAACACTTCGAAATACTCATCGTCGCACAACCATGATCCTACCTACCACATACATAGAACTAGGCTGATCAGACCCATTACTACGTAGTATGATATTAAAAATCATGTCGGCCAGACACACTTAAGAGGCAGGAAATATTTACTTATGATGTTTCAAGGCTAGGTCGAGGATACGGCATGCTCTGATACCAATTGTAAGACCCATATAATATATATCTAGAATAATATCATACAGTGTTAATTTTTGGTAATGACACCATCATAAATACCTACTAGTATAATTCACATTCTTGTCCAATTCTAAAACTATACAAACTATGGCACAAGACATGGAAATCATACTAAAATAAAAATAAAATCTAAGAACAATACAATACCCATTATTGTACAAAGATACAAAAATACACAGCGGAAGCCTAAAACTATGCTTCACTTGAAACATCCCGAGCATAGCTCCACTTGTAAATCAAACCTACAAAGGAAACCAGAAAAGCAACAACAAATAGTGGGGTGAGATAACAACATCTCAGTAGGTTCCCTATCTTAGAGTTCTCTCGGCTCTAAGTGTTCTATCAAACCTAACTCGAGTCTTTGGACAGGGAAACGACCTTGAGTTCACACATCTCACCCTATGAGACATTATCACAAGTTAACAATTCACAATCTCACACTCATTTGGGACCACGTCCAAGAATCTTATAAATCCTACTATCACTAGCTAGGATATTACCTTTTTACTTCCCATGGGACTCGGTGTAACACCCATCTCAAGCCTAAGGTCACTTCTCTACAAGGAAACAAAACAAGATGGAATATCCATATAAAATTCATGACACTTCACGTGGGACTCAATGTAATACCCACCTCAAGCGTAAACCATGCTTCTTGTGGGACTCAATGTAATACCCACCTCAAGACTTATCATTTGCTTCCCGTGGGACTCAGTGTAATACCCACCTCAAGACTTATCATTTTCTTCCCGTGGGACTCAGTGTAATACCCACCTCAAGACTTATCATTTTCTTCCCATGGGACTCAGTGTAATACCCACCTCAAGACTTATCATTTTCTTCCCGTGGGACTCAATGTAATACCCACCTTAAGACTTATCTTTTTCTTCCCGTGGGACTCAGTGTAATACCCACCTCAAGACTTATCATTTGCTTCCCGTGGGACTTAGTGTAATACCCACCTCAAGACTTATCATTTGCTTCCCGTGGGACTCAATGTAATACCTACCTCAAGACTTATCATTTTCTTCCCATGGGACTCAGTGTAATACCCACCTCGTCGATTTTTTTTATCTTGTGGAGAAAATTCGGAGCAAATCGAAACAGTAACTTCCAAACTTACGTGACAGGCTATAATACTTACCACTGTACTGTAACCCTGAAAATCAACAAGCAAAAATAAAAACAAAAACAAACTTGTTCCGGACTTGCCTGATGACTTGGCATGGCCCAATCCACGTCTGCATCCAAAACAACTGATAACACGATTTTGTATCGATTTATTAGCACGGTTTCCGTTTATTTAAGTTATTATTTTCTTTATTTCGAACATAATATGCGAGTTTGTGTTTATTTTTTCAGGTATTTAGTTATACTTGACTTGTGGAAGAAAAGAATGAAAATGAGACAGAAACAAGACATTTAGCACAAGAAATGAAGCAGACAGCTGAAGAAATGAAGATTCTGCATTTTTATTATATGATGATTGTCATAGAATTGTGACGACCATCTCACCTTCCAGACGTACGTCATGAATCCAAGAAGATAGTTCTAAAGCTTATATCAGAAACCTAAAATGCGCATCAGTTCAGTCAAATGACAGATAGCCGTTAACGAATTCTTCTCATTCAGCAGAGAATTTTCCTCAACCCTACACAGTCTCAGTCCAACACTACTAGCCAAGGCCCAGAAAATGTGATTCTGATTTATTCTCAACAAACTTAATTCACAGAAGCTATATATAGTAGTTGTTACAAGTTCCAAAGGGAGCTTCGTTTACCATATTGAATTGCTGCCAAATTTTTGTTCAAAGCCGATTATTTATGTTCAGAGCTTTCTTTAGTATTCTTTTCAGCATTTACTTTATTTTCTATTTCTCGAACCAAAGTGATAGCCTTCTTCCTTGGGAAGTTATCACCATTTATTTTCTTTCTAGCCACTGTATTTTGTTTTAGTTTAAGTTTCTACAAGATTTCTTAATCAAGAGTACTTCAGCCAGGTTTCCTAATTTAATGCTTTACCATTTAATTATTATGTCATTTATATTTATGCACTTTTTCTTCTACCTTTCTTTGTATTTATTTAATATGTCTGGCTAAACCGTTTAATCGGTGTGTGATTGTATAACCGGAACGAATTCAGTAGACCTAGGCTAAAACCTTAACTCGAGTTACTTTTTGGTTTTGGTTTCGATTTCTTATTTATAAAACAACTTTTTTTACGAGAGTAAGAAAGTATAAAAGGTTAGAATTGAGACCACGAAAGTGTGAGATTGTAACCGAATAGATGAAATCGAGCATTGCTTTTAAATACATCGAAAGCGCTTTAAAACCAATTAGAATATTTAGGTTTCCAAAAAGTATTTCTAACTTGAATTGACACAGCGAGAGCGCTCAATTGAACTTAGGAGTATAGTAATAGGCAAGACCACGAGAGTGCGAGTCAACGAATTTTAAACTGATAGTTTCTACGGAAAGATAACTAGACAAATCTTAATAAGCCGAACCTTTATCGAATTCGCGAAGGCGTACCAATTACATACCGATATCCTTATTATATTTTAATTTAATCCAAAATTCTTACCATCTCACACCTTAAAACTAAAGTACCACTCACCTTAGCTAAACATAGTAACACCCGATAGCGCTAGGTTGATTATCGAGTCTCTGTGGGATCGATATCTTTTATTACTACGCGATTAGGCTGTATACTTGCAGTTAGAATCTTAAGACTCGGAACGTCACGATCAAGTTTATAGCGCCGTTTTCGGGGACTTAGATTTAGTCAATAGTGCAATTCGTTATTAAGACGTCTAGACTAAGGCAACAAATTTACCCTTTGTCAATTGTATGCCTAGTACTCGCTCCCGAGGCGAAGACTTAGAACCCCAAATCGACAAAGTAAAGCATTTCTTAAGCTCGATACGCCAAGCCGAAACCAACAAAACCCTTTTACCCGAAGAAATTATACCAGAACCAGTTGAAGAACCAATCATGGCCAAAGAAAATGGAGCACCACCGTGACGTTTACTCAAGTCCTATGCAACTCCAACTCAATAAGAATTGCATAACAATATTGACGCACCAGCCATTACCCGAAATAATTTATAATTGAAATTTTCATTGTTGCAAGCTATACAACAGAACCATTTTTCTGGAAATCCTAGCGACGACCCTAATGAACATCTGACGAAGTTTGTTCCATACGCAAATATCTTGAAACCGAATGGTGTAACTCAAGACGCAATAAGATTGAGACTTTTTCTGTTCTCTTTAAGAGATAGAGCTTGGGCATGGTTACAATCTCTACCAGCCAACTATGTTACAACATGGGAAGAACTGAAGAATGTCTTTCTATCACGATATTTCCCGCCAAGTAAGACAGTTATGTTGAGATCTCAAATTAACAGATTTCGACAGAAAGATACCGAATCACTTTATGAAATATGGGAAAGATACAAGGATCATTTGAGATTATGTCCACACAATAAGTTTGAAAATTTGGTAACTATCATTACCTTTTATAATGGAATTTAATATAACACGAGGATGACAGTAGACACTGCCGCGGGCGACACTCTTATGGATATACCATGATGAAGCCTACAACCTCATTGAGAACATGGCTCAGAACCATTGCCAACGGGGAGGTGAAATAACACATGTAGAGAAGAACTAAACTAATGGAGAAATGTATGAAGTTAGTAGTTTTGATCACGTAAATGCTAAGATGGACGCAATCGCCCGGAAGATCGATAACTTGACCATAACACCACCAACCATCGTGGCAATCGTAGCTCCAAATTGAGAAATTTGTGGAATTCCAAGACACACACCATCAGAATGTCAACTTCTTTCCAGATTAACCACATATTAGGTGAACTATGCTCAAGGAAATCCGTATTCCAATACCTATAACCCAGGATGGAAGAATCATCCAAATTTCTCTTAGAAGAACAATAAATCCTTGTATGCGCCTAACCAAACACCAGTTGTACCACTGGGATACCAAAAAGTTGCCGCACCCAATCCAAATAGTCCTAGGAAATCCAACCTTGAACTGATCATGGAAAACTTCATAGTCACTCAGACTCAAACAAATAAATAATTCCTGAACCAGAACTTCCATACTAGTGAGCAAATCAAACAATTGGTGACCAAAGTAGATGCTTTAGCTACTCATAATAAGATGCTAGAAACTCAAATTTCTCAAGTAGGCCAACAACAAGCATCCATTGCTGCCCCAGCTGGAACGTTTCCTGGACATCCACAACCAAATCCAAAAGGTCATGCGAATGTAGTTATACTAAGAAGTGGAAAAGAATTGGACGGACCAGTCGATCCTAGAACTGAGAAGAATGATAAACCACAGGAAAAAGAATCCAATGAACAAGAGGCCGAGGAAAAGGAAAAGTCTTATGTACCTCCGCCACCGTATAAACCACCAATTTTGTATCCCCAACGGTTAACAAATTCTAAAACTATGGGACAATTCAAGAAATTTGTAGAGATTCTGAAACAGTTAAACATTATGTTACCCTTTACAGAAGCTATTACTCAGATGCCCTCATATGCTGAATTTCTAAAAGAGATCTTATCCAACAAAAATAAAATCAAGGAGAATGAAAAAGTTACACTTACTGCTGAGTGTAGCACTATTATCCAGAATAATATGCCTCATAAACTGAAGGATCCAGGAAGTTTCTCTATTCCCTATGTAATAGGAAAGTTTATCATAAACAAAGCTCTATGTGATTTAGGATCCAATATAAGTGTTGTGCTGTTATCAATTTGAAAAAAGCTCGATATGGGACAACTAAGACCGACCAAGATGTCAGTTCAACTAGCTGATCGCTCAGTAAAATTCTCGGTTGGTATTCTAGAAAAGGTTCATGTACGAATAGGTCAGCTCTACATCCCAACTGATTTCATAATCATGGACATCAAATAAGATTCTACGAATCTTATCATACTAGGAAGACCATTCTTAGCCACAATCGGATCCATCATAGATGTGAAGAAAGGTAGGCTGAAATTTGAAGTAGGAGAAGAGAAATTAGAATTCATTTAAACCTAATTCCTCCAAGCTCTAGACATAGACGATACTTATTACCTTATAGATGTCATTGACGAGTGCAGAAGGGAAATGGAGAAGGAAGATACTACCTATTATGATATAATGAAATCCCATCCCCTCCAATCCTTGAAGATGATAATTGGCAAGAACCTTATAAGGACGGAATTCTAAATGAATGCCTAGCTCTTACAGAAGACCATATGTCATGCCCAAAGGAACCTACTCTAGAACTCAAGGTATTACTTAACAATCTTAGATATGAATTCCTAGATTCATAACTCAAAAGACCAGTTATAGTAAATGTAGACTTAGGACAACTCGAAACTGAAAAAATTGTTAGACGTCTTAAGAAAATATCCAACTGTGTTAGGCTACATATCTGATATGAAAGGAATAAGTACTTCAATATGTATGCACCATATTATGCTAGTGGAAGAATGTAAGACCTCTAGAGAACCTCAAAGAAGGATTAATCTGATTCTAAGTACCATAGTCAAAGATGAAGTAAAAAAGTTACTAGATGCCAGAATTATATATCCAATATCCGACAGTCAATGGGTTAGCCTAGTGTATGTTAAGAAGGGAGGCATTACAATCACTAAGAACTCAAAAGGTGATTCCATAACATAGAGAGTAATGACCGGGAATATAATGTGTATCGATTACCGAAAACTAAACAAAGCTACCCAGAAAGACCATTTTCCTTTACCCTTCATCGATCAAATGTTGGAAAGATTAGCCAAACATTCGTATTTTTACTTCCTAGATGGTTACTCAGGATTCTTCCAAATTCCTATTCATCTTGACGACCAAGAGAAAACCACCTTCACATGCCCCTACAAAACATATGCTTACCGTCATATGCCATTTGGTTTATGTAACGCTCCAACGACATTCCTACAATGTATGATGGAAATTTTTGTTGATTTCATAGACAACATCATGGAAGTGTTTATGGATGACTTCTCTGTATGCGGACAAAGATTTGAAGGATGTCTATCGAACTTAGAGATGATACTCGAGAAAAGCCTTAACCCTTGGGCATGTACGAAGGCACAACAGATCCTGACGAGCACATTGAAAATATTGACGCCCTCCTCGACTACCGCGACATCTGAGGAGCCGTAAAGTGCATACTATTCTTGACCAACCTCGGGAAGGGAGCAATGGCCTTGTATAAAAGTCTTCCCAACGAGTCCATAACATTGTGGGGATAGTTGGGGAGGACATTTTCCAGACACTTCATAGCATCCCGCTACCACCCAAAGACTGAACCCTTACTCGAGGCCATCATCCAAGAGAAAGACGAATCTCTAAGGGAACACATAGAGAGATTCAACAAAGAAGTCATCCAGGTCTTCACGACTGACGACATGAAAAAATATCTGCTCAAACGAGGGCTCTTTTCCCGCAGCGATTTTGCCATGGATATTGGTTTCGAGGTCCCATTGATGCTAGATGCCCTCCTCCTCAAAGCTCAAGCATACATCCAATACGAGGAGAAAGAGGCTGCCAACACTGCCCGAGGAGCACTCTACATAAGGACATAGTAGCCAAACACATTACATGGTTGTCCAAATATTAAACTCATGAAAAAATCTAATGAAAAATAAAGATTATGTGTGAACTATATTGATCGGCCTTGCCCTAAAGACACATATCTCCTTGGCGGGTCAAGTACACATAAAAATGGTTGATAATTCTTCCAGTTTTTGTTGTCCTGCATGGATGCCGATCTGGTGGCCAATAACCGAAGGGCGGATCGAGTACACCCAAGATCAGCAGGATCGTGGATTCCCTCCTTCACATTTATGCCATTCATGCATGGAATAGTCATCAGAACTTTGCCGAAATGCATCTGCTTGGACTCATTCTCTTGTGTAACACTCCATTTCTACCTGGCGGAATTTCATAAAATCAGAGTTTTCAAAATTCAACATTCAAATAGGATGCCACATGGATACATAACACTTAAACATTGGGTGACAAAATAACAAATTTTATTACTAGAGAACGTATTCATCATTTCAACTCTTTTGTCATGACATAAAAAATTTACTCAACTTATAAAACAACTTATAACAACTTATTCTTTTATTCAACTTCGACTTTTATATTCAACAACAACAACAATAACAACAAGGAGATTGACAATGATATAACAAGCGTCAACCCCCCGAGTGTTACGTATCAGAGCAACGACACCGACTTGAACTAACGAAGGTAAGCAACTCTAGTATGGAATACCTACATGTTACCAACATAAGGGCAACATTCAAACAAAAGGGTTGAGATATCTAAAAATATAATCAAGAATAGGATAAATAACATATTAAAATGGATTACATAAATCACCACTTTACAACACAACAACAACTTAAACAACATGAGATACAACACAACAACATACTATACAAGTTAGGAATGGAACTTAGACAATATGATGCATGTGGTACCAGAGTAAAAATCCCAACTTAAAATATGCCAGGTTATCGATGCATATGCAAGGAATAAGCCTTCAACTTAATATTTTGCAAATCCAGGCCAACGTGGTGAGCATCCGCTCCAACTTGAATAATGATATGCCATGCGACTCAACATGATTATCAACTAACAACGAATATAACAACATAACGTTGGCTCAAGGCCTACAACTTAACAACAACAATCAACATTGGCTCAAAGGTATATAACTTAACAACAACAATCAACATTGGATCAAAGGCCTACAACTTATCTTCTTGCCATTTATAAGGCTCTGTAGCATAAAACAACTACCAGTAACTTTGCAACTTATACAACACAACACAACACAAAAACAACCAATTATACCGCATTCCTATTCATACAAGTTTCGACTAAACTAGTTAATTAATTTGTCTACAACATCCAATTATCATTGCTTATTATTAAACCATTTATTTACCTCTGTTAATCCATATCAGTAAACAATTTATTAACATGCTGCTAAGATACTAGGCCATCATCCAATTAAATTCTCATAAAACCATCTCGCATTATTATTAATTAATTAATCCCTCACAGTGGTCCTAAATAAAACAATTCAATTACAAATAATTAGTTACTTAATTAAATTGTGGTTATGTATTAAAACTAAAGTATCACTAAACTTGCCAGAATACATGACAAAACCAATTAACAGAAACTACAAATAGCCACCACATTACACACAACTCACATGTGACAGATGTCACAGACAAAGCTCTCCCCGTCACACTATGTGACGGTCGCCAGGCATTAGGGACGATCGTCCCACCCTAAAAATCCTCTCTCTCGGTTTTCTTCGTATTCATCTCAGAACCTGTAATTCTCTCTCAATAATTCTCAAACCAATTTTCTTATTCAAATTCAACAATCAATTCAACCACAACACCATATATTATACATAAATGCTATTGAATAATTAACTTATGATTAATTCCACAATAAAGACTAATTTCTTTATTTAATAAAAAAGCTTGACAACCAAAACAACTTATTCAAACAGACATTCGTGAAATCTCACAATTAAACATCAGACAACAACAACTCAACACAGTCATAATCTTTTTAATCATTTAAACAACTTATTCATCACAAATAACTTATTAATCAAACAACTTATTAATCAAACAACTTATTAACCAAAAATAACTCATTTATCAAAACAACTCATTTTTCCACACAAACAACAATTAACAGCAACAATTTCTATACCTAATTCCATACGAATTTATCATACATTCCTGATTATAAGGTTATAACCCCCAACGTTACATTGGATTAAAGGCAGCTCAAATTTTCGATTGGATTCTCTCGCCATCTCTACGTGTTCTTTGCCAAACCTTTATACCTTTTCTTTGCAGCCTTTCCACTTTCATGGCTTTCTCTCCAAACCCTTATTCTTATTTTTCTAATAAACTCAATTCTCTCACTACTTCCACTTACCCTATAGTTCTCCTTCTTTTTCTCTCCCACTTGACCCATTATTATAATAATAATAATAATAATAATACCTAGTCTTCCTTTTTTTCCTCTCTTCCACCCAATTATTAAAAAATAATAATAATAACTTCTCATAGTTATTATAATTTCTTTATTAATACTATTGGGCTCAATTCTAGCCCCGCCATTACTACTTCTATACACCAACAAGCCCATTTATCCAAATTAGCATAATTCTACAAATTAAATCCACAACTTAATCAACTCACTTATTCCAACTAACAATGACACAACTTAAACAACTTAATCCACTTAATCTACTTAATTTATTTGTCCAATCCGCAATACGACTTGATTCAAGTCAACTTACTTTAATTCAACAAAAAATCAACTTAGCAACTTATCAGAACCAACTTCGACCATTCAACATAAATCAACACCAATAATGCGAATATAATTAATTAAATAATTAATTAATAAACATGGCGTTATAACTCTCCCCCACTTAGGATATTTTTGTCCTCGAAAATTTACTCGATGCATTACACTCTAGATACGCTATCTCATATAACAACTCAACTTTCCTTCCATAAAAAGGCAAACCCGTGACTAAACCAGACAACACTACATCACATCAATAACAACGACAACATGAAACAATGCTCACTTAATGCACTCAACGACCAACTTACGAAACAAAGATTAACAAACTAAGAACACACAAGTTCATTATGAACCAAAACCCAACACATGTACTCCTATACACACTTTCCGTACAACATAGTTATTAAATATCCTTCTAATATCGGAATCACCACCACATCAATTATCATCCAAATAAGTCCACTTTACTCGAAACACTAATTCCAAGTTAAGAATTTTAAGAACACTAACAAATCATTCATCTTTGTTTTAATCTCAAAACCTCTATAATTCATATAGTACCACACTTGGTTCTCATTCTAATCACAACCTCAACAGTACCATCTCAACATCTAATTGGCGATAAAATTCCAAAATTTCCCCATCATATATCGACACCATTTCATCAATAACACACCATCCACTTTACTATTTAACATTTACCAATGATATCCATAATTTAATCATTCTCATTCAACATAAGTTGTATCTCTATGAATTTCTCCAACACTGACACATTCTCTTTAATAACAACATTTTTCTTTTTACGTTCAGCAAGAATCGCTCAACTTCAAACACAATTATTGCATTCAATACAGACCTCTCAAGCATAAAATCATATTCCAAAATGAAGGAAATTTCTCTTAGATTCTAGAAATTCAAGAATTGCTTAAATTTGAGTTACGAATAAAAAGTTATCGTACTTGCAATGGGACTAGTCAAGAAATCCTGTATGTAGAATTCTGTAAAAGTCAGCACCAGACCCAAACATTCAAACATGTTTTTCTCTCTCTTCAAAAACTTTCTGAAGGAAAAATTTATATGCAAAGTGTAGGGAATTTCTTAAGCTTTCCAAGAAGTCCAGAATCACTCTCATCCGATTAACGAGTAAAGGTTGTTCCTTAACTATGAAAATCAGAATCAAAATTGGTGAACATAAATTCTACTTCTTTCTTTCTCTCTTGGTTCCAAGATTCTTCCAACTATCCTTTCGCTTCACTCACTCCAACTATACTCAAAACATACAAGTCTACTAGTTGATTCACCGCATCCCCTATAATCGTCATCATACACATGCACTCATATAAGCTCCACTCTTAATGAATCATCTTACTTGCTTCGCGGATAAAACATCATTCCTCAACCGACTCCAACTTCAATTTATACTCAAGAAGAAAATCGAAATCATCTTCAAGAGATCTCAAGAATTATACCCTGCTTGCATCTTACCCTTCGTCACATTGTCTTCTCTCCTCTGAGAAGCATGCATCATCCATACTCACTCGTATATTCACAACAACATAATTCCGACAATGCTTGTACTACTACAATCAACATCACTTTGAACCAACTTCACATACCACAATCATCCTTGAGAAGCAATCTTTTGCCCCACTTATTCCAAACCAACTCCTGGAGAAAAACGGTTAGAAAACCTACAAGCAATACCGACCATGTTTAACACACATGTCTTGTACCTAGGAATAGACAACGTTAGACAACTTGGCCGGACGGAACGAGCTCCTCTAATACCACTAATGTAACACCCCATTTCTACCCGGAGGAAATTCATAAAATGATAGTTTTCAAAATTCAACATTCAAATAGGATGTCATATTTTCAACTTTAAAATCAACAACATTTATCGCATATCAACATGGATACATAACACTTAAACATTAGGCGACAAAATAACAACTTTTATTACTAGAGAATGTATTCATCATTTCAACTATATTGTCATGGCATAACAACTTTACTCAACTTATAAAACAACTTATAACACCTTATTCTTTTATTCAACTTCGACTTTTATATACAACAATTTCAAGGAAATCGACAATGATATACAAGCGTGAACCCCCCGAGTGTTATGTATCAGAGCAACGACACCGACTTGAACTAACGAAGGTAAGAAGCTCTGGTCTGGAATGCCTGCACGTTACCAACATAGGTTAAACATTCAAACAGATGGGGTGAAATATCTAAAAATATAATCAAGAATATGATGAATAACATATTAAATTGGATTACATAAATCACCACTTCACAACACAATAACAACTTAAACAACACGAGATACAACACAACAACATACTATACAACTTGGGAATGCAACTTAGACAATGTGATGCATGTGGTACCAATGGAGTAAAACTCCCAACATAAAATATGCCAGGTTATCGAGGCATCTGCAAGGCATAAGCCTTCAACTTAACAATTTTGCCAATCCAGGCCAACATGGTGAGCATCTGCTCCAACTTGAATAATGATATGCTATGCGATTCAACATGATTATCAACCAACAACGACTATAACAACATAACAATGTTGGCTCAAGGCCTACAACTTAGCAACAATAATCAACATTGGCTCAAAGGCCTACAACTTATCTTATTCCCATTTATAAGGCTCTGCAGCATAATACAACTACCAACAACTTCGCAACTTACACAACGCAACGCAACGAAACACAACACAAAAACAACCAATTATACCACATTCCTGTTCACACAAGTTTTGACTAAACTAGTTAATTAAATTGTCTAAAAGATCATATTATCACTACTTCTTATTAAACCATTTATTTACCTCTGTTAATCCATATTAGTAAACAATTTATTAACCTACTGCTAAGACTACTAGGCCATCATCTAATTAAATTCTCATAAAACTATTTCACAGTATTATTAATTAACTAATCCCTCACAGTGGTCCGAAATAAAACAATTCAATTCCAAACAATTAGTTACTTAATTAAATTGTGGTTATGTATTAAAACTAAAAGTATCGATAAACATGCCAGAATACATGACAAAACCACTTAACATAAACTACAAACAACCACCACATTACACATAACTCACATGTGAAAAAAGTCACAGACAAAGCTCTTCCGTCACACTATGTGACGATCATCATGCATCAGGGACAATCGTCCCACCTTCAAAATCTTCTCTCTCAGTTTTCTTCTTATTCATCTCAGAACCTGTAATTCTCTCTCAATAATTCTCAGACCAATTTGCTTATTCCATTCAGGAATCAATTCAACCACAACACCATATATTATACATAAATACTACTGAATAATTAACTTATAATTAAATCAACCACAAATACTAATTTCTTTATTTAAATCAAAAAGCTTGACAACCAAAATAACTTATTCAAACAGACATTCACGAAATTTCACAATCCAACATCAGACAACAACAACTCAACACAATCATAATCTTTTTAATCATCTAAACAAATTATTCATCACAAGCAACTTATTAATCAAACAACTTATTACAAAAAATAACTCATTTACCAAAACAAATAATTTTTTCACACAAACAACAATTAACAGCAACAATTTCTATACCCAATTCCATACAAATTTATCATACATTCTCGATTATAAGGTTAGAACCCCTACCCTTACCTTTGATTAAAGGCAGCTCAAATTTCCTATTGGATTCTCTCGTCGTCTCTACGTGTTCTCTACCAAACCTTTGTGCCTTTTCTTTGCAGCCTTTCCACTTTCACGTCTTTCTCTCCAAACCCTTATTCTTATTTTTCTAATGAACTCAATTCTCTTACTACTTCCACTTACCCTATAATTCTCCTTCTTTTTCTCTCTCCCACTTGACCCATTATTATAATTATTAAAATAATAATAATAATAATAACTTCCTATAGTTATTATAATTTCTTTATTAATACTATTGAGTTCAATTCTAGCCCCACCATTACTATTTCTATACACCAACAAACCCATTGTTCCAAATTAGCATAATTCTACAAATTAAATCCACAACTTAATCAACTCACTTATTCCAACTAACAACGACACAACTTAATCAACTTAATCCACTTAATCCACTTAATTGATTCGTCCAATCCACAATACGACTTAATTCAACTCAACTAACTTTAATTCAACAAAAATCAACTTAGTAACTTATCACAACAAACTTCGACAATTCAACATAAATCAACACCAATAATGCGAATATAATTAATTAAATAATTAGTTAATAAACATGGCGTTACAACTCTCCCCCACTTATGATATTCCCGTCCTCGAAAATTTACTCGATGCATTACACTCCGGATACACTATCTCATCTAAAAACTCAACTTCCCTGCCATAAAAAGGTAAACCCGTGACTAAACTAAACAAATATACATCACATCAATAACAAAGACAACATGAAACGATGCTCACACAATGCACTCAGCGAGCAACTTACGACATAAAGATTAACCAACTAAGAATACACAAGTTCATTATGAACCAAAATCCAACACATATACTCCTATGCACACTTTCCACACAACAGAGTTATTAAATATCCTTCTAATACCGGAATCACCACCACATAAAGTACCATCCAAATCGGTCCACATTACTCGAAACATCTATTCTAAGTTAAGAATTTTAACAACACTAACAAATCCTTTGTTTTTCTGTTAATCTCAAAACCTCTATAATTCATATAGTTCCACACTTGGTTCTCATTCTGATCGCAACCTCAACAGTACCATCTCAACATCTAATTAGCGATAAAATCCCAAAATTTTCGTGGCATATATTGACATCATTTCATTAATAACACACCATCAACTTTACTATTTAACTTTTCCCAATGATATCCATAATCTAATCATTCTCATTCAATATAAGTTGTATCTCTATGAATTTCTCTGACACCGACTCATTCTCTTTAATACTAACATTTTTCTTTCTACGCTCTACAAGAATTGCTCAACTTCAAACACAATTATTGCATTTAATACAGACCTCTCAAGCATAAAATCATATTCCAAAATGAAGGAAATTTTGCATAGATTCTTGCAATTCAAGAATCGCTTAAATCCGAGTTACGAATAAAAAGTTATCGTCCTTGCAATGAGACTAGTCAAGAAATCTCGTATGCAGAATTCTATAAAAGTCAGCACCAGACCCAAACATTCAAACATGTTTTCTCTCTCTCTCTCTCTCTCTCTCTCTCTCTCTCTCTCTCTCTCTCTTCAAAAACTTGTTGAAGGCAAAATTTATATGCAAACTGTAGGAAATTTCTTAAGCTTTCCAAAATGTCCAGAATCACTCTCATCCGATTAACGAGTAAAAGCTATTCCTTAACTACAAAAATCATAATCGAAATTGGTGAACATGAGTTCTACTTCTTTCTTTTTCTCTTGGTTCCAAGATTCTTACAACTATCATTTTCTTTCACTCACTCCAACTATACTCATAACATACAAGTCTACTAGTTGATTCACCGCATCTCCTACAATCGTCATCATACACATGCACTCATATAAGCTCCACTCTTAATGAGTCATCTCACTTACTTCGCGGATAAAACACCATTCCTCAACCGACTCCAACTTCAATTTATACTCAAGAAGCAAATCGCATTCATCTTCAAGAGACCTCAAGAATTATACCCCGCTTGCATCTTACCCTTCGTCACATTGCCTTCTCTTCTCTAAGAAGCAAACATCAACCATACTCACTCGTCGATTCACAACAACACAATTTCAAAAATGCTTGCACTACTACAATCAACATCACTTTGAACCAACTTCACATAACACAATCATCCTTGAGAAGCAATCTTTTCCCCCACTTATTCCAAACCAACTTCTGGAGAAAAATGGTTAGAAAACCTACAAGCAATACCGACAGTGTTTCACACACATGTCGTATACTAAGGAATAGACAACGTTAGACAACTTGGTTGGACTGACCGACCTCATCTAATACCACTAATGTAACACCCCATTTCTACCCGGCGGAAATTCATAAAATCATAGTTTTCAAAATTCAACATTCAAATAGGATGCTACATTTTTAACTGTAAAATCAACAACATTTATCACATATTAACATGGATACATAACACTTAAACATTAGGCGACAAAATAACAACTTTTATAACTAGAGAACATATTCATCATTTCGACTCAATTTTCATGACATAACAACTTTATTCAACTTATAAAGCAACTTATAACACCATATTCTTTTATTCAACTTCGACTTTTATATACAACAACAATAACAAGGAAATCGACAATGATATATAAAGCGTCAACCCCCCGAGTGTTATGTATCATAGCAACGACACCGACTTGAACTAACAAAGGTAAGCAACTCTAGTCTGGAATACCTGCACGTTACCAACATAGGGGCAACATTCAAACAAACAGGGTGAAATATCTAAAAATATAATCAAGAATATGATAAATAACATATTAAATTGGATTACATAAATCACCACTTCACAACACAACAACAACTTAAATAACACGAGATACAACACAAAGACATACTATACAACTTGGGAATGCAACTTAGCCAATGCGATGCATGTGGTACCAATGGAGTAAAACTCCCAACATAAAATATACCAGGTTATCGAGGCATCTTCAAGGCATAATCCTTTAACTTAACAATTTTGCCAATCCAGGCCAACATGTTGATCATCTGTTCCACCTTTAATAATGATATGCCATGCGATTTAACATGATTATCAACAAATAATGACTATAACAACATAACAATGTTGGCTCAAGGCCTACAACTTAACAACAACAATCAACATCCGCTCAAAGGCCTACAACTTATCTTCTTTCCATTTATAAGGCTCTGCAGCATAATACAACTACCAACAACGTCGCAACTTACACAACGCAACGCAACACAAAATCAACCAATTATACCACATTTCTGTTCACACAAGTTTCGACTAAACTAGTTAATTAAATTGTCAACAACATCCTATTATCAGTGCTTCTTATTAATGCATTTATTTACCTCTGTTAATCCATATCAGTAAACAATTTATTAACCTGCTACTAAGACTAGTAGGCCATCATCCAATTAAATTCTCATAAAACTATCTCACTGTATTATTAATTAATTAATCCCTCACAGTGGTCCTAAATAAAACAACTCAATTCCAAACAATTAGTTACTTAATTAAATTGTGGTTATGTATTTAAACTAAAAGTATCAGTAAACATGCCAAAATACAGAACAAAACCACTTAACAGAAACTAGAAACAACCACCACATTACACACAACTCACATGTGACGGACGTCACAAACAAAGCTCTCCAGTCAAACTATGTGACGATCGTCAGACATCAGGGACAATCGTCCCACCCTCAAAATCCTCTCTCTCAGTTTTCTTCGTATTCATCTCAGAACCTGTAATTCTCTCTCAATAATTCTCAGACCAATTTTCTTATTCCATTAAGCAATCGATTCAACCTCAACACCATATATTATACAAAAATACTACTCAATAATTAACTTATGATTAATTCCACCACAAAGACTAATTTCTTTATTTAATCAAAAAGCTTGAAAACCAAAACAGCTTATTCAAACAGACATTCGCGAAATCTCACAATCCAACATCAGACAACAACAACAACTCAACATAGTCATAATATTCTTAATCGTCTAAACAACTTACTCATCATAAAAAAATTATTAATCAAACAACTTATTAACCAAAAACAACTCATTTATCAAAACAACTCATATTTCCACACAAACAACAATTAACAGCAATTAACAACAACGATTTCTATACCCAATTCCATATGAATTTATTATACATTCCCGATTATAAGGTTAGAACCCCATCTTTACCTTGGATTAATGGAAGCTCGAATTTCCGATTGGAGTCTCTCGCCGTCTCTACGTGTTCTCTGCCAAACCTTTGTGCCTTTTCTTTGCAGCCTTTCCCCTTTCACGTCTTTCTCTTCAAACCCTTATTCTTATTTTTCTAATGAACTCAATTATCTTACTACTTCCACTTACCCTATAATTCTCCTTCTTTTTCTCTCCCACTTGACCCATTATTATAATTATTAAAATAACAATAATAGTAATAATAATACATAGTCTTCCTTGTTTTCCTCTCTTCCACCCAATTATTAATTATTAAAATAATAATAATAATAATAATGATAACTTCTCATAGTTATTATAATTTCTTTATTAATTCTATTGGGCTCAATTCTAGCCCCACCATTACTACTTCTATACACCAACAAGCCCATTTATCCACATTAGCATAATTCTACCAATTAAATCCACAACTTAATCAACTCACTTATTCCAACTAACAACTATACAACTTAATCAACTTAATCCACTTAGTTAATTCGTCTAATCAACAATACGACTTAATTTAACTCAACTTACTTTAATTCAACAAAAATCAACTTAACAACTTATCACAACTAACTTCAATAATTCAACATAAATCAACACCAATAATGCAAATATAATTAATTAAATAATTAATTAATAAACAAGGTGTTACACCTTGCCTTGAGAAAACAAATAGTTCCGAGAAGATTTTCCCATTAAAAGGACTACTTCATGGAAATTGAGGACCAAGTAGGAATGCACCTGCTCGGAAACACCCCTCCACTCAAAGCAATAGGCTAGTTCCGAGCAGGTATGGCAGTTGACCTCCAAGAGCAGCTTCTCATTGCTGACCTTTATCTCCTCTATGCTTGTCACACATGTGTCATACCTTAAATGTTGACCCTAAGATATATACCTCATCAGAAGAAATCCACTGGCCAAAGGACTGTGCCAGACTGGTTTGAACAGTATCCCCACAATGAATAAGGATTCTTGAGTCCCTCAGAGGATTCAAGAAAAGGACCAATCATTAATACATAATATTTTCAACCTTTCAATCACTATAAAAGGGTTAAGGAGTCTCAAATAATGGAAAATATTTCAAGGACTGTGCAAAAGTCTCAATGAGCTGGGCCTCGAGCCATCACAATCACCAATTAGGGTTTCAGTCAACTGATGCACTCCAAATGAAATTTTTCATAAGAAAGGAGCCATGACCTCCATACATCATCAAGAATGTTGACATGACTTTGACTAGCCATTTACAAGTACAAAAGGTTCAGAGATCAAAGACTGCAAGACTAGGGTTTCATAGTGCCCAAATTAGGGTTTATAACTAATCGTGGAACCAAAAGTCAAGATTTTCATCTGGACAAGAGCCTATACCATAGAGAATGGTTTAAATAGCTCATATACATCATGGAAATCCATTTATAAGGTCAAAATACCTCAAAGGGTGTCCAGTCAAAAAAATCAGAAATCTAAGGGTATCAAGTGTAATTTTCATCTGGACCAAATAGTCAATGTTTGAATTTTTCACCCAAAATGATCCTCATGACCTATATTACAAGAATATAGGGTCCATGAATGCATTTGATTATAAAAAATCAGAAATTTTAAGATAACTTGTAAAAGGGGCAACCTTTGAAATTTAGAATTTTTTATAAGTAATGGAAAAAAGTGTTCAAGTGGCCTACTTCCAAGCATCATAACTTGTGATCCAAGTATCATATTTGGGTGAACCAAAGCTCAAATGAAAGATATCGTCACAAACTACAAATGATTCAACTAGAATAAAATCCAATTCATTATGGATTTTAAGTTGAAGATGGATCAAAATCAAGAAAAATACTGATTTTCAACACTTAGAAAAAATCTGCCTAAGTGTAAAATCAGCAAAGCACAAAAACATGGAGGCTTTTTTCATCAAGTTCCAAGCTGATTCAGATCCTTCTCAAAATGCCAATGTTTTTGCAAATGTTGCCAACAATTCAAATAACCATTTTTCATGAAAAGATCTTGCTTATGCATGAAGAAATAATGGATCAAAGTGAGCATCTCAAGCTAATTTGCAAAAACAAATTTTTCACAAACTTGTAAAATCTGATTTTTTGAAGCAAAGGACAATGTCAAGTGGATTTAAGCATCTAAACAATGATTACAAACCTGATCAAACCTGCAAATTCATGATTGCACCATGGAATTCACCAAAATGACATTCCAAAATTACAATAGTATACATTTTGATCTAAGGGCCACCAAGCCCCAAAACGACATATTCTTTGATCTCTTTTTCAACAAGAAATTGGTGGACACAATCCAAACATCAAACTTCTGAGGAATGTGAAATTTGTTGCTGCAATAGTTGAGCTATTTGGGAAGTTCATCATCACAAGTGTAAGAGATATTTTCATAAACCATGACTCACCATTGTGACCTCAACACTTTAAATCTTAGAGACCTCATTCCATCATAATAATTACACCAAAGCCTCTTATCATTAAGCTTTCTCTTCTTTGCTCTCAAAGACTCAAAACTAAATATTTTGAGCAATCACTACTGGTTTTTGAGTTTGAGCTAGCACAAGCTCAAACCAATTTCTCACACACATCACATATGATGTTTATGAGGTATTCAAACACTTAGATCACCTCTGAAACACCTACAACCCAGAATCACACTTCAAAACCTCAAAAAAAGCCTTGTTTCTGCAACTTGAAGATCAAAAGTTGATCCAACCATTTGAAATCAAGTCCAAGTGTTCAAACACACTCCATATGGTGTAGGGAAGTTGTCTAGATCATCACAACATCTCTGTAACACCTCCAGCTCGCAATCACATCTCCAACTGCAAGCTCAAGTTCAGGTAAGCCTCAAACTTGGCTAAATCATGATCCATGCATATTTCCTCACACTATCTTTTAACTATGTGTGTGAAATCATATTTTAAGTAATTCCCCTCAATCAATTTCACAAAATCATCACCATGTAAAATTTCATGAGGCTCAGGCTAAATTAGGGTTCTTCGGTGTTCATTACTAATTTTTCACTCCTCACACTATATAAATGAAATTAATTGGTACCATTGTGTTCGTGGGATCAAAATGAGCAATTTTGATGTTTATTTCATCTCAAATGGATGCCTATTCCACGAGATACGGTTGAATTTGCAATATCTGGGCAAACTGCCATGGCGCGTGTTCTTGGCACCTTTTTTTAAATTTTTGAATTTTATCATTTTGTTTAATTGATTCAAAAATTAATTTCTCTCTATTTCTTTTGATTTTTTAAATGATTATGTTTTCATTAAATCTCAAAAATATTTAATTATTTTATTCCATGAAAAAATCTCCAAAAAATATAATTTTAATATATTTATTACTTTCTTAAAGAATTAATTTTATTAGTTTCTAAACATTTTAAAATTCATTTCTTTCACTTAATTTTTCAAACATAAATGATATTCAAGTTGTTTCATGGGTAAAACATAATTTTTCAAACATTGATCCAAGGTTTCAACATGTTTTTTAATTATGTTTGAAATTTATCAATGATTTTAAATATTTTTATATTTAAAATATAAAAAATATAAAAAAAACTAGGGTTTTGATTTTAATCACCCTCAAATTGGTTTTTATCACTCTTGGACCTCTATTAGAGTGTGTGACCCACCTTTTTTGAAAAATGAACCATTAGGGTTCATTTGATCCATTTTCAAAAACTTGGCACGATCGTCTTTTTCTACGCATTAAGTTTTCATCTGTGAATATTTTTTTTCTAAATAGTTTTACACAACCATTTATTTTCTAAAATGAATTGTCAAAATGTGTCATGAGGAATCCTTTGTGTTTAGGACTCATTCTTTCTGTTTTAAACTTTCTCCGGTTTGTTTTAAGACCCCGTTAGGCTTCCGTATAAGTGTTGACCCACCAACTATTTTCTTAAATAGTTTTTAATATCTTGAACAAAGATTCATGAGCATTTGTATACAAATATCATCTCATTTTCTTTTTTCATCTTTATGAGTAAAGATCTAATACACCAACAACTAAACTGAGCTTCACCCCGGTGAACTACTTTCTAGGCTGTAGGTAGCTTTTCAGCACCAAAGTCCTACTCTGTGTATGAAATCATCATATAATTAATCAACAAAACAAATTCCATAGGCATCCTTATGTTTAAGCCCTATTATTGGCTTCTGAACCATTTCTCCTCTTTCTAACTTCTCGTTATTTTCTTAAACTGTTTTTGCTTGCTTAGAATAGAAATGTTTGCCAAAATTATCTTTCTTCACCTCATACTAAAGCAAAGATAATAATAAACTTCTTAATGACAAAGAGAATACAATGTAAAAAACATCTGTAATCTTTCTCCCTCGGGATTTTGGGCTTCTACTTCCTAGTGTAACCCCCGACTTCATTCTTAATAAAACAACTTAAGAATATTCAAACCATAGAAAACATATACTAAAAGTTGTTAAACACATTCATTGACACCTTTTATTTGTCTACATGCATCTTTACTATTTATATATGCATCTCTACTAGAATCTCAGCAATCGGGTTACTGTCACCAGACCTAACCTCTGAATAACTAGAACAAAACTAGGTCAAAACATAGCCTCCTCTTGGGCTTCATTCAAGGACCCTCAGGGCTCTTAAAGGTGCCTTCTCTTAGGCTTATATGTTACTCAGCCTTCCCCGGCCTCCTCTTGGGCTTTATCCATGGACCCATGGGCCTTATACAAGTATCATAGCCTCCTCTTGGGCTTAAACACAAGAATCCTCTCAGGTTTCCTAAACCCATAGGAATAAACCTTAGAATCAAACACCATACAGTAGTATCCCTCTCCCCGATGGATAACCCAGCTAACCTCTTCTTAGGCTTTTTACAATTGAATCCATCCAGACAAAGGAATGTTTAATGACCTTAAAACATTTTTTTAAACCAACAGACAAAACACTTTTATTACATAGTCAGTCTCCTTACAAATTTTCAGTCTCCCATCTTAGGCTTCATATAAAATACAAATAATCAAGATTCATTCTCTCATAAATAAGCTTCACACATGGGCTTCCAAATCAAGACACAGATAAAACTTTCCCAACAGAGTCTGTTTACTTTGTTTAGCTTAAACCTTTGGCTTCAATCAAGGCACAAAAAATCAAATATTCCCTCTTTAGAGATGACAAATTCTCTCTACTGAGCACCTTTTAGCTTCAACCTTGGGCTTCAATCAAGGCACAAACAATCAAACACTATATAGTCACTCAAAATCAGTAATAGACTTAGACTTTAACTAAGCTAACACCAGTTATAGACTTAGACTTTAACTAAGCTAACAACATTCAATACATTCATAGTCTTGGAATCTAACTAAGCTAATTTACCACAATACAGTCATAGTCTTGGACTCTAACTAAGCTAAACATCCAGCCTTTCTTGAGCTATGAAAATTAAGATAACACATTCAGCTGTCCTGAGCTATACAATTCAGGTCAACCATTCAGTCCTCCTTTAGATATGCAATTCATAGTACCCATTCAACCTTTCTTGAGCTATGCAAATGAAGATACCATTTAGCTTATGCCTTGACCTATGAAATTCAAGCAACCAACCAATCAGTTATAAACAACTATTTTAAGCTTCAATCCTGGGATTTGATCAGGAAACAAACAAATTTTTCAGCTTCAATCCTTGGCTTTGATCACGAAACAAACAAACTTTTTAGCTTCAATATTGGGCTTTAATCAAGACACAATACAAACTTTTGAGTATCAACATCCAGTGCTTTAACCAAGTTACAAATAAACCCTTTCCTCCTAGATCTAGCCTTTTAGGAGGAACTACGATGCTCTGCGTCATACCCTAAATTTTGACCCTAATATATGTACATCTTCAGAAGAAATCCATTGGATAAACGACTGTGCCATACTGCTTTGAATAGTATCCCCGCAATGGATCAGGATTCTTGAGTCTCTCAGAGGATTCAAGCAAAGTACCAATAAATAATACATAAAATTTTCAATCTTTCAATTAGTATCAAATGGTTAAGGAATCTCAAATAAAGGAAATCTTCCAAGGACTGTACAACAATCTCAATGATCTGGGCCCCGAGCCATCACAATCACCAATTAGGGTTTCATTCAACTGATGTCCTCTAGATGAAATTTTTCATAGAGAAAGGAGAAAATACCTCCATACATCATCAATAATGGTTAACACGACTTTATCAAGCCATTTACAAGTACAAAAGGTGCAGAGATCAAAGACTGCAAGATTAGGGTTTCATAGTGCCCAGATTAGGGCTTCTAACTAATCGGTGAACCAAAAGTCAAGATTTTCATCTGGAAAAGATCTTATACCATAAGTAATGGTTTAAATAGCTCATATACATCATATAATTCCATTCATAAGGAAAAAATACCTCAGAGGATGTCCAGTTAAAAAAAATCAGAAATCCAGGGGTATCTAGTGTAATTTCCATCTGGTCCAAAAAGTCAAAGTTTGAATTTTTCACCCAAAATGATCCTCATGACCTATATTACAAGAATATATAGCCCATGAAGGCATTTGATCACAAAAAAAAATAGAAATTTGAAGATAACTTGTAAAAGGGGCAACATTTGAAACTTAGAAATTCTTCTAAGTTATGGAAAAAAATGTTCAAGTGGCCTACTTCCAAGCATCATAACTTGTGATCCAAGCATCAATTTTTGTGTGAATCAAAGCTCAAATGAAATATATTGCTAAAAGCTACAAATGATTAAACTAGGAGAAACTCTAACTCCTTATGGATTTTGAGTTGAGGATGGATCAAAATCAAGAAAAATACTGAGTTTTCAACGCTTAGAAAAATCTTCCTAAGTGTAAAATCAGCAAAACATCAAAACTTGGACGGATTTTTCACCAAGTACCAAGCTGATTCAGATCCTTCTAAAACACCAATGTTGTTGCAAAAGTTGCCAACAATTCAAAGAACCAAATTGCATGAAAAGATCTTGCTTGTGCATGAAGAAATCATGGATCAAAGTGAGAATCTCTAGCTGTTTTGCAAAAATGGATTTTTCACAACTTTGTGAAATATGATTTTTTGAAGAAAAGTACAATGTCAAGTGGATTTAAGCATCTAAACAATGATTACAAACCTGATCAAACCTGCAAATTCATGATTGCACCATGAAATTCACCAAAATGACATTCTTGAATTTCAACATTATGCATTTTGATCCAAGGGTCACAAAGCTTCAAAATGGCATATTCTTGGATCTCTTATTCTACAAGCAATAGGTGGATACAATCCAAGCTTCAAACTTCTGAAGAATGTGAATTTTTCTACTGTATAGCTGAGCTATTTCAAAATTTCATCATTTCACCTATAAGAGATATTTTCATAAACAATGATCAACAATGTCAAAGCTTATCCCTTCAAGACTTAAGGTCTAAGCAATCTCAACATATTTTCCTATAAATAGAGACTTAATTCCATCATAAAAATTATACTAAAGCCTATGATCACTAAGATTTCTCTATTTTGCTCTCTAAGACTCAAAACTAAATTTTTTGAGCAATCAGTTCTGGTTTTTGAGTTTGAGCTAGCACAAGCTCAAACCAATTGCTCACACACATGACATATGATGTTTATGAGGTGTTCAAATACTTAGATAACCTCTGAAACACCTCCAACCCAGAATCACACTTCAAAACCTTAAAAAGTCCTTGTTTTTTCAACTTGAAGATCAGAAGTTGATCCAACCATTTGCAATCAAGTCCAAGTGTTCAAACATACTCCATATGGTGTAGGGAAGCTGTCCAGATCATGACAACATCTATGTAACACCTCCTGCTCAAAATCACATCTCCATGTGCAAACTCAAGTTCAGGTAAGCCTCAAACTTGGCTAAATCATGATCCATGCATATTTCCTCGCACTATCTTTTTCCCATATGTGTGTAATCATATTCTAAGGGATTCCCCTCAATCAATTTCATAATACAATAATCATGTATAATTTCATGAGGCTCAGGCCAAATTAGGGTTCTTCAGTGTTCATCACTGATTTTTCACTCCACACACAAATAAATGAAGTTAATTGGTACCATTGGGTTCGTGGGAACAAAACGAGCAATTTTGATGTTTATTTCATCTCAATTGGATGTCTCTTCCATGAGATAGGATGGATTTTGCAAATCTGGGCAAGAACACCTTTCACGCGTGTTCTTGGCACCCTTTTCATAAATTTTGAATTTTCTATTATTTAGTTAGTTGATTCAAAAATTAATAACTTTCTGATTATTTTGAGTTTTTAAATGATTTTGTTTTCATTAATTCTATAAAATGTTTAAATATTTTATTCCATGAAAAAATCTCCAAAAAATATATTTTTTAATATATTTATTATTTTTTTAGAGAATTAATTTTATTTGTTTCTAAACATTTTAAAATTCAATTCTTTCACTTGATTTTTCAAACATAAATGATATTCAAGATATTCCATGGACAAAACATAATTTTTAAGACCTTGATCCAAGAATTCAACTTGTTTTTCATTAGTGTTTGAAATTTATCAAATATTTTAATATTTTATTTCAAAATAAATATTCAAAATATCCAAAATTAGGGTTCTTACTTTCACACCCTCAAATTGACTCTTTTTTTCACACTCTTGGGCCTGTATTAGAGTCTAAGACCCACCCTTCTTTGAAAAAATCAACCATTAGGGTTCATTTGATCCATTTTCAAAAACTCGGCACGATCGCCTTTTTCACCGCATTAAGTTTTCATCTGTGAATATTTCTTTGTGAATATCTTTGCACATAACCATTTGTTTTCTAAAATGAATTGTCAATATGTCTCATGCGGCATTCTTTGTGTTTAGGACTCATTCTTTACGGTTTTAAACTTTCTCCAATCTGTTTTAAAACTCCGTCAGACTTCCGTATAAGTCCCGAACCCACCCAACTATTTTCTTAAACCGTTTTTAATCTCCTAAATAGAGATTCATGAGAATTTGTTTTCAAATATCATCTCCTTTTCTTTTTTTCATTTTATGACTAAATATCTAATATAATAACAACTAGACCGAGCTTCACTCAGGTGAATTGCTTTCTAGGCTGTAGGCAGCTTTTCAGCACCAAAGTCATACTCTATGTATGAAATCATCAGATAATTAATCAAAAAAACAAATTTCATAGGCATCCTTATATTAAATCTTCCCTCTTTAGAGATGAAAAATTCTCTCTACTGAGCATCTTTCAGCTTCAACCTTGGGCTTCAATCAAGGCACAAATAGTCAAAACACTTTACAATCATTCAAAATTAGTCATACACTTGGACTATCATTTTCCACCAGTCAAATTTCCACTCATTCAGCCTTTCTTGAGCTATGCAAACAACCGTTTTTCAGCTAGTTACAAACAATCATTTTTTCAGCTTCAATCTTGGGCTTTGATCAGGAAACAAACAACCTTTTTTAGCTTCAATCTTGTGATTTGATCAAGACACAAATCAAACTTTGAGCATCAACATCTTGTGCTTTAACCAGGTGTAAACCCATAATTTCGACAAGACTGAAATTAAGGGCTTGAGGTCATCTTTGTCGAAGGATAATAAAAGGAATAGAGTTCAAGAATTGCTGACAAAGGTTTAAAACTCCATTACTTCGACAAAATGGCAAAAAATTGTTATGGCAGGATGAATTTGGAAAGTTATTTGTAGCTAAGCGTTTGACAGAAGAAGGTGGTCTTTTGATGATTTCGACAGAAGAGGATTGTTGACAAAAGACAGTTCTTGTTAGATGCTGAAAGAGTTTGTTTCTTCTTTAAAGGGCTTCGACAGTCTGAAGAGTTACAAGGTTTCGTCACCAAGGAAGGGAATTCAAATTCAAAAGGTTGTAACCTTTGGCAGTTTGGACACTTGGAAGTTTCAGAGAAGAAAATTGCATGCAGGATGACACTTGTCATTTAGTTATAGTTTTTCCGTTCTAAGCAGTTATTTTGTTTGTATATAAATAGGATAGTTTGTGTTTAGAATAGGTGTGTGAAAATTGATACAAAATTCCTGTAAAATACTCTAAGTACCCAGTGTGAGAGAAAATGAGTCTGATATTCGGAACAATGTACGTTTGAACACCAGTTATATTTCAAAGTTATTTAAATTACTTGTTCATTTATCAAGTTTAATGTCATTTTCAAGCTTTATTTATTTTTTTGCAAGTTTTTAGCCTTCGACATTTCTTCTTATGCTTGTTTAAAACATTTACTTTATTTCATTTTTATACTCAAAACTTTACTTTACTTACGAAGATCAAAGTTCTTAACACTTTGACAATCTTGACAAAACAAACCACAAATTTATCACAAATTCTAAGAACAGTTCGACAGAACTAATGCACATGTATCCCAGGACTTGTTTGGTTGGTCCTGCAAGTAACCCAGTTTTCTGAAGAAGTTGGTTAACCAGAGGTTGTTCGCCAGAAACCACAGCGAACAAATTGGCACGCCCAGTGGGACTTGTGCATTTGACAAATTCTAATAGAGAACTTCTTAGACAAATTGTTCCTGGCTACGTTGTATGATTCTTAGAAGCGGTAAACTAGCCGTAACTGACGTAGAGAGACCTAAGAGAACAAGAAGAAGAAAGATGGCTAACTTGCCAAATACTTCAAACAATCCTGACGAAACAATACCAGTTTCTAATCCTATCCCTTCGTCAGGAGCAATACCAGCGTCTGGCCCTGTTTTAGAACAAATTAGGCCTCCTTTGGGAGATGCCATACCAACGGGTTCAGGATCCCAGAATGCGCCTAGTTCTTCCACCATGGGACACGCCAGACCCTTTGGAACCCCTCCCCCTGGAGGAAATACATTCAGGCCATATCTGAATTATTCTCAGCCTTTGACTGGGAGGGAACAACCATATGGAATGCCAACTTCAATGATGGCAAGCCTACATAATTCGTCACCATTATTCTCTGATGATATGGCTCAAATGTCATCACCACTGCAAGGATCAGGATATGGTGGAAATGGAAATAGAATGAATCAAGTTCCACCAGGTTTCCATATGCCCACTATGACAAACCATTCTGCACAAGTAATTCGTCAACAGATGGACGAAAGCAATCATGAGATGGTGCAGGCTTTGACACAGCAAATGGGAGAAGTGTTCAATCCCTTAATACAAAACACTACCCAAACAAACCAAATATTGGAAGAACAGATGGCACGCATTGCTGACTTTTTTGGAGTCCCTCAAGCACAGCAAAGAATGCAATTAAATCAGAATCCTGCAAATAGGGCTGTCGAAGAGGAACTTACTATAAACCAAAGGCCCTTAGGAAACCCTCATGAAAATCCCAGGGGTCAAGAGGTGGTAGTCGAACAGCCTAATGTAGAAGAGCCTATTCGACAGGAACCAAGAAGGATAATAGTCCAGAGAGACCAAAACGCTGACGAAGTATTACAGCAAAGAATGCGTTACAATAACGTGCCTGTCGAAAATAATATTGCCACCATGGTTGAGAGAATAATGGCACAAAATGGAGTAAACGTAGGATTACAAAGACCTAGTTATACTTCCCCCTTGTCTGAATTTGTCTTACAACAAGAATTACCACCAAGGTGGAAAGTCCCCAAATTCACAAAATTCTCAGGGGATACTAGTGAGTCCACCATATAACACGTAACACGTTATTTGATAGAGGCAGGGGAGATTGCTAATAATGAGAACTTAAGGATGAAATATTTCCCAAGTTCTTTGACAAAAAATGCTTTCACCGGGTTTACATCACTTCCTGCAACTTCAATTTTTACTTGGACCCAATTAGAGAGATTGTTCCATGAACAATTTTATATGGGACAAACCAAGATAAGCTTGAAAGAGTTGGCAAGTGTCAAAAGAAAATTTTCTGAACCTATAGATGACTATTTGAATAGGTTTAGATTATTAAAAGCCAGATGCTTTACGCAAGTGCCAGAACAAGAACTAGTCGAAATGGCTGCAGGGGGTCTAGATTATTCCATAAGGAAAAAACTGGATACCCAGTACTTAAGAGACATGGCACAACTGGCAGACAGAGTGAGGCAAATAGAAAGACTAAAAAATGAAAAATTTAGATCAAATAAAAACAAAAAGGAAAGAGTGGCCTATGTAGGAATAGTTCAAGAAGATGATTATGACGAAAACGAACCAGTCATTTTCGACCAGCAAGAAATTGATCTTGCAGAATTAAAACAAGGCCCTCCATATTCCTGTAAAGTTTTAGCCCCGTCGAATGGAAAAAATCCAGTCGAAGTGGAAAAGAATGACAGGTTCCCTAAAAGAACCTATACATTCGACATCACCAAGTGTGATGAAATATTTGATTTATTAGTCAAAGATGGTCAGTTAATAAAACCAGCAGGCACTAAGGAGCCTCCTGTAGACCAACAGAAAAAGAGAGGTTTTTGTAAATACCATAATTTCTTGGGTCATAAAACTTCTCAATGTTACCTTTTCAGGGATCTTGTCCAGAACGCAATCCAAAATGGGAGGCTGAAGTTTGGAGACAAAGCCAAGCAGCAGATGAGGATTGACTCAAATCCCATGCAGGTTGTGGAGGCCAATTATGCTGAACCAGAAATGGTAAATGTGGTCGAAATGGAGATCATGGCTGAGGAAAATTTTGAAATAGTGGAAGTTACTGAAAGCTTCGACACCAACTTCACCATGATAGAAGTTGTTGAAGGTTTCGACACCCATGTAAATGTGGTGGAAGAAGGTGATGATCTTGCTGACCAGGCTGAGGAAAAAGAAGTCAAAACTTCTGAAGACTTCGACAGTGAGAATGCCATTGAAACTACTGAAGGTTTCGACGAAAGAGATGCAGTCAAAGTGGGAAGAAGTTTCGACAAGAAAAACTATGAAAGAGATGCTGAGCAGGGGGTGATCTGGGACACTTTAGGAGAGTCGAATGGGAAGTTCGACTTCATGGTGAAATATTCAGCACCACCAAGCTCCAAAACAGATATCAACAAGATCAAACCCACAGGTTGGGGAGATACTGTCAAAAATGATGACAAAGAGGAGGATAACCAAACCCTCACTGTCCAAAAAGAGGCCACTGAGGGCCTTGACCAAAATAAGATCAAAACAACAGGGATTGATGACAATGTCCTTACTGTCGAACCAATAAACAGTGGTACCATCAAAACTGAAGAACTTTCTGTCGAAGGTGTTGCACACTGCTGCAAATACATCTATAAGGGTTTACACCAAAAAGGCAGTGTGAGTCAGTCAAAGGAGACTGTCCCAGAAGAAATGATGCTAGTCGAAAAAATGAATAAATTGAAAATCACAACTGAACAGAATGCTGGGATTCATATGGTGGAAATCACTCAAAAGGGAGGACCAGACACCAACAAGGGAAAGAAACGTCAAGAGAGGCATCAGAAGCTGGTTTACCCAGAAGAGAACGAGAGTCTTGTCGAATTCATCCAGAGGTGTCAAAGGAAGAATGCAGAAGTCATGCTTTGCCCAAGATGCAGTGCTGTGTTTGACAGGAAAGGAGCTGATGACTTAGAAGCAACAGAAAAGACCCAGAGAAAAAGAAATTGGGGGACAGTCCCACCAACCAGAAACGAAAGATTCGACCCAAGAAGAGGGAAGCATCACATCCAAGGGGTGGGAGGAAAACGTTTCAACACTTATAAACCATCCAACAGACCAAATGATGACAAATGGGTTCAACCTATAAGGGATGCCCAAGGTCAGAAGAAATGGAAGAGCTTTGAAGTGAACAGAGGTCCCTCAATGGAAGTTCAAAAGGAGGCAAGGCCAAAATACGTCTCTGAAAACTACAAAGGGAAGAATCCTATGTCCAGATCCCAATGGAGAAGATTCCAAAGGCAGAAGAAAATTGGAAAGGAAACTGTGGAACACAAAAAGGTTGGGCAAAAGGAGGCTGAATCAAGCAAATGTGTGCAGATCACAAACAAGGGGATACCTCTGGCAGAAAAAGAAACCCTTCACAAGAATAGATCTAGTGACACCACAGAAATGCAGATAACAAACAACAGAATGCCAGTGGACGAAGAGGTTACAGATGAATTTAGTTCAGAATCAGATGCCTCTTTCGACGTAACCTGCAATGTGGTTTCTGTGGATCCCAGAGATTATGACAGGATAATGGAAGTCGAAGACGAAGAGGATGACATGGCAGATGACAGCATAGGCTTGAAGCCTGTATGCTACTACATAATGAACAATGGCTGTGTCGAAGAGCAAAATGCTTTCTTCGAAAAGCCAGATGATGCAATGAAGGCTCACTTAAAGCCTCTCTTCATAAAAGGAAAGGTAGAAAACGTGGGTGTCAACAAAATTCTGATAGATGGTGGAGCAGCTGTAAATTTAATTCCTCATTACATGATAAAGAGGATTGGAAAAGATGACTCCGACACTAAGCCTCACAATATGGTGTTGTCCAACTATGAAGGTAAAGTAGGGACAACACTGGGAGTAATACAACTGAACTTGACTGTAGGATCCATCACCAGGCCTACAATGTTTGTGGTGATAGCATCGAAGGAAAATTACAACTTACTGTTGGGAAGAGAATGGATCCATGGGATTGGGGCTGTGCCATCCTCCATGCATCAAAGAATAGCAATCTGGAGGCCAGATGGGATTGTCGAAAACATAGAAGCAGATCAGAGTTACTTCACAGCTGACGTGAACAATGTTACTAGTCGTAACTTCGACAAAAACTTAGCCCATATAGCACCATGCAATCCTGCTGCTTTCGACCTAACAGCTTCCGACAATGCTTACTGTTCCATGTACCTCCATCCTATGCATGGTTTCCAGTGGGATAAAGAAATAATTGGGGAGACAAATTACACTTGGGGAACTTCCCATGTTAACCCAACTGGATGGGGGAGTGAATTCAGTGAAAATGACTGAAGTTTCAGTAATAGAAAGGATTTCGGCTTATATAGCCGAAAAACAACTCAAAACGGCCCTTGAGGCTGAAGTTAGGAATATGGCTGTCGAAGCCAGCCCTCAGGTTGTCGAAGAGCAACATCCTCAAGAAAATATTGAGGAACAACATGCAAAGCAGAGTTTTGAAGAAGACTCAAATGGCGAATGGCAGAGTCAAAGACTTGATGCCATTTATGATGACGAACCTTTGGGGTTCGAAAAAGATCCAACCTCAACCAACATGAAAATGGTGGCACAGGATCCTTTAGAGGAGATTAATCTGGGACTGGGGGCAGAGAAAAGGCCCACTTACATCAGTGCCAAGTTGAATCCTCAACTCAGAGTCGAAATAATCCAACTGCTGAATGAGTTTAAAGACTGCTTCGCATGGGATTATGACGAAATGCCTGGTTTAGACAGAAGTTTGGTTGAATTAAAGTTGCCAATACTGGAAGGGAAGAAGCCAATAAAGCAGACTCCCAGACGCTTTGCACCTGAAATTCTGTCGAAAATCAAAGAAGAGGTCGAAAGGCTTCTAAAATGCAAATTCATCCGTACAACAAGGTATGTCGAATGGATTGCTAATATTGTTCTTGTGATTAAGAAAAATGGCAAACTGAGGGTGTGTATTGATTTTAGAGATCTAAATTCAGCCACCCCTAAGGATGAGTATCCTATGCCAGTAGCAGAAATGCTAGTAGATTCTGCAGCAGGCCATGAGTATTTAAGTATGCTTGATGGCTATTCTGGTTACAACCAGATTTTCATTGCTGAAGAAGACGTTCCAAAAACAGCTTTTCGTTGTCCAGGAGCAATAGGAACATATGAGTGGGTAGTCATGCCCTTTGGTTTGAAAAATGCTGGAGCTACTTACCAAAGGGCCATGAATTCTATTTTTCATGATTTCATCGAAACATTTATGCAAATTTATATAGATGACATTGTGATTAAATCTGCTTCAGGCTTGGACCATATTAACCATCTTCGACAGTCCTTTGAAAGGATGAGGAAGTTTGGTTTGAAAATGAATCCTCTTAAATGTGCTTTTGGTGTGCAGGAAGGGGACTTCTTAGGCTTTGTGGTCCACAAGAAAGGGATTGAAATTAATGAAAACAAAGCTAAGGCAATAATGGAAGCAAAAGCGCCATCGACAAAGAAGGAATTGCAGTCTCTACTAGGGAAAATCAACTTTCTCAGAAGGTTCATCTCCAACCTTAGTGGAAAGACTCAGGCCTTCTCACCTTTGCTTCGACTGAAGAAGGAGGGTTTCACTTGGGGGCAAGAGCAGCAAGATGCCTTCGACAAGATCAAGGAGTATCTGGCAAATCCTCCAGTCTTAATATCTCCTTGTCGAAAAAGAAGCATGAGGCTCTACATATCAGCATCTGACAGAACATTAGGAAGTATGCTTTGTCAAGAAGATGAACATGGCGTCGAAAGAGCCATTTATTACCTCAGCAGAGTCTTAAATGATGCTGAAACTAGATATAGTATGATAGAGAAATTATGTTTGTGTGTGTATTTCTCTTGTACAAAATTGAAGCATTATATAAAACCCATTGATGTACATATATCTTCTCATTTCGACGTAATAAAGTATATGTTATCTAAGTCTATTTTACATAGTCGAATTGGAAAATGGGCTTTAGCCTTGACTGAATACTCTTTAAAATATATGCCTCTAAAAGCTGTTAAAGGGCAAGTAGTTGCTGACTTTATAGCTGACCACTCCATACTTGGAGATGAGACAAATTATGTCGAAAAAGAGCCTTGGAGGTTATATTTTGATGGTTCCAGTCATAAAAATGGAACAGGTGTTGGGGTGTTAATTATTTCTCCCAATAAAGTTCCAACAAAGTTCAAGTACAAAATAGAAGGATTCTGTTCAAATAATGAGGCAGAATATGAAGCTTTAATTGCTGGACTTGAAATTTTGTTGGAACTGGGGGCAACAGAGGTCGAAATAATGGGTGACTCTGAGTTGGTGATAAAACAATTGACGAAAGAGTACAAATGTGTCAAAGAAAATTTGATCATGTACTTTGTGATAGCCAACAGACTCCTCAAGAAATTCGACAGTGTAGTCTTTAGACACATTCCCAGATTAGAAAATCAGGAAGCAAATGACTTGGCTCAATTGGCTTCAGGGTATAAAGTGTCGAAGGAAAATCTGATGAAGATTGTCGAAGTAAGAGGCAAAGTTTTATCCACTAGACTATCCCCATCTGATTTGGAGACAATAAGATTGGGATATGGTGATGAAGAAAACTTTGAGATTTTTAATATAGGTAATCTAGAGGTAGGAGATTGGAGAAAACCTATCAAAGACTATTTACAAAATCCAAATCAGACAGTCGAAAGAAAGATAAAGTACAGAGCTATAAGTTATGTACTCTTTGGAAATGAATTGTTTAAAAAGACTGCAGAAGGAGTTCTACTAAAGTGCCTAGGAGAGACTGAAGCTTATATAGCTTTGTCGAATGTACACAGTGGTGCATGTGGTGGCCACCAAGCAGGACATAAGATGAAATGGCTATTATTTCGACAAGGGATGTATTGGCCAACCATGTTGAAAGACTGTGTCGAATTTGCAAAGGGTTGTCAGGAATGTCAAATCCATGCAGGCATACCTCATGTGCCAACAAGTGAGTTACATTCTATTATAAAGCCTTGGCCATTCAGAGGTTGGGCTTTAGATTTGATTGGGGAAATTCGACCAGCCTCTTCAAAAGGGCAGAAGTACATTTTAGTAGGAGTAGACTATTTCACTAAGTGGATTGAAGCCATGCCTTTGACGAATGTAGATCAGGAAGCAGACATAGACTTCATCCAGAAACACATAATGTATAGATTTGGAATACCAGAGACTATAACCACTGACCAAGGATCTGTGTTTACTGGAAGAAATATGCAGGCATTTGCAAAAGAGACAGGTTTTAAGTTGTTGACTTCGACACCCTATTATGCCCAAGCAAATGGTCAGGTCGAAGCAGCCAACAAAGTAGTAATAAACTTGATAAAGAAGCATGTGGGTAAAAAACCCAGAAATTGGCACAAGACTCTGGATCAAATCCTTTGGGCTTGTCGAACATCTCCTAAGGAGGCAACTAATTCTACCCCATTTAAATTAACATATGGACATGATGCAGTATTGCCAGTCGAAATCTGTTTACAGTCAATACGAATTCAAAGACATCATGAGATTCCATCTGAAATCTATTGGAGTATGATGATGGATGAGTTAGTTGATTTAGATGAAGAAAGTTTGCATGCTTTAGAATTAATAAGAAGGCAGAAAGAGAGAGTTGAAAAATTTTATAACAAAAAAGTAAAATTCAAAGCCTTTTTAGTAAATGATTTAGTTTGGAAAGTGATCTTGCCCATGGAGAAGAAAGACAGAGTGATGGGAAAATGGTCCCCTAAATGGGAAGGACCTTTCAAAATTCTAAGAGTTTTTTCAAATGGTGCATACGAAGTCGAAGAAATAGAAAAAGATAGAAGAGTGCTGAAAATAAATGGAAAGTACTTGAAGAAGTATAAACCAACATTGCAGGAAATAAAAATAGGAACAAATTGAAATTGCAAATAAAACTTGTCTTCGCCAAACAGATGGCGTGAAATAGCATTACATATGAAATTGCTAAAATAAAGTATCCTTAAACAAATAAAATTCCTAAGTCCTATTACAAAACTACTGTCGAAGGAAGGTAGCTTTGAGTTCGTCGAATTTTTTCTTTTGAAGCTGAATTCGACGCTCGCAGAGACTCTTGCTGACAGTCATTTCATCAATCTCCCTGTGAAGTTGCTGGGCTGTTTCTGCATGTTGTAGCCCCTTCTGGAGTTCACTGTCTATTGCTTCTTGATTGGGTTGTTGGAGAGAGGCCTGGCGTTCCTTTTCTTGGAGGATTTTCCTTTGAAGATCAGCAATCTGGGCCTGGTAAGCTTGAATGTTGCTTTCACACTCAGCAGCAGCTTTGGTGTATTCGTCAGAAAGCTTATTCAGTTCTGAGATCTTTTCTGTCGAAGAAGCCACTATGTTCCATTCTGAAACTTGCTCTTCAGACTTGGCTGTGATGTTTTGGGAAAACTCCTTTTGTCGAACCAAATCAGCACTGACGGAATCAATTAAGGACATCAAATCCATCACCAAACGGCTTTCCTCAGTCGAAGCCTCCAACAAATTGGCACTTTTCAGGAGTTTCTTCAGATCATATTGGGCAGAAGCATTCTCAGCCAAGACTTCAAACAGGTCAACCCCAAGGATTTTTGTTTTGATCTCATCCATAATGACACTGATTGGTTGAAGGTCAGAAGTGGCCCCTGAAGCTGTCGAACCACTGGGAGAGGAGTCTTGGAAGTTATACCTGGTGTTGAGTAAGGCTTTTAAATATTCCAAGGGTTTTCTAACTTTCAAGCTCTCAATCTCTTCGTGTGACAAGCTCGTCGAATCAGTACCCAAAGAGGTTTCGGCAGGAACTTTTGTTGAAGAAGGAACGTTTTGAGAAGTTCCTCCAAAGCTCAAGTTGACTCCTGGTTGATTCGACAGAGTGACCTCTTCTTCGACATTTTCTTTGTCAACTATGGTTGTGTCAGTTGGATCTGGAGCTTGTGCATCCTGAGCAAAGGCATCTTCGTCAGTTTCTGGTATAGCAGCTGGTGTTTGAAGTGGTGCAACTTGATCTGGAATTATTTTTTCTGCAGTAAAGTCTGGTCGAAAAGGAGAATTGTTGCCAGAAGATTCAGAATCACTGAGGTCGAATTCATCCAAAGTTTGAGGTCCATGGACACCTGCATCTGGAGTGGCATCATCTTGGAGTCTTTCAGCCAGAGTCCTCTCAGAATTAGAAGGGACAGTTTCTTCTTGGATTGTAGAAGTCTCTTCAACATCAATGACAACCTACAGAAAACATAAAAGAGAGCTATAAGATAAAGATACATGCAGTCAAGACTGGGAATGTTGTTTGTCGAAGTGATTACTTGAGGGATCTCAGTGTGGACACTTGAGTCTCCACTTCTTTCACTCCTTGAGGGAATTTTGTTGACTGGACTGGCAGGGGGAGTTCGTCTTTGGACCAGAGATCTTTGGGATGCTACTGTTTTTATTTTTAGACCTTTGTTTCTTTTCAAAGGTCGGGGTTCAGGAGATTCGTCCTCAGACTCTTCGACGCTTGCCTCCTTTTCTTCTGGTTTTCTTTTCTTGGCTGGGGTACGAGTTACCTACAATAGAAAAAGAAGTGTTCAGTATAAGAAAATGTGAAGTACATAAATAAGGAGGGATGCTCTATTGTGTCGAAACCTTCTTGGCAGTTGTGGGAGATTTTTCGACTGTCTTGGAAGAGGTTCCTTCGCCAGCAGTCTTCCTAACAATTCTAACAGCTGAAAAAGAAAAGTTGCATGAACATTGATATAAAAATAAAAGGGGTTAGAAACAAAAAAGAGGAATGTAATTTCTTCGACACCTTCAAGGATGGGCTCGTCCACAGTAACATGTTCTATCCCAATATGAAGGTGCCCAGTGAAATTGTCCAAATGATACTTCGTCGCAACCACACGTTCGGCAGGTTTTTTGTTTCTTTCGCAAAGCAGTTTTAAATCAGATCCACACACAAACCAATCTGGAAATGGAGGACACAAGGCCACCCCAAATTCTGCAGAAGGGAGTGGAGGGAATTTTGGAGGAAAAGTAGTGAATGCAAAGTCATAATGTGCATGTGGTGGGAGAGATGAAGGAAACCACAACTTATTCAATTTTTCTGTGAATTTGTGTTTTAAAGATACTGCTGCCTCGCCTATGGTTCGACGAAGATCATCGGGCCTGTAAATAGTTTCAAAATACTTTTGAAACTTTTGAATTTCTTTGATATGATGATCTGTACCTTTTTTCTTCTTGTCCTGCACAAAGGTAAAAGCATTTGTCAGAAGAGTAGTGAAGGTTGCTACGTCGAAAAATCTGTTGATATAATATTCCTTCCACCAAACGTCGAATTCTTCAGTACAGAGGAAGCTTGGTTGAAAGATGGTGGGATAAACCTCCAAAGATGGGTCGAAAAACTTGTTGTATAGCTCCAAACTTTTGTCGAAGTGGTGAAATGAGTTATAAAAGATGATAACACCTTTCTTGTGGTAGATAGGCTTCGTCTTCGTCTGAATTAATCCAAACTGCCTAGCTACTAGATTGGGTTGGTAAACAATGAGGGATACCTTTGTGTTGTTAAGGCTATGGTGGGAGAAAAAGTGTCTGGGCATGAGAAAAGCTTCCCAAATGGAGATATAGGAGTCTTCGTCTTTCTGGTTCTCCACTGGGAGTTGTCTGGTAAACCACCTTGGACCTACTTGTCTGCTGGCGAATGGTGCCATCGAAGGAGAAAACTTGTAGCGTTTGGCGAACATCATGATGTAGCCAGTGAATGCTTGTTGAAGGCTTATATTATCATCAATAGGGGTCAGTTGAACCAGCCTAGGCCATTCGACGCGTCTTTCTTTTACTGCTTCTTCGACAACTGGCATTTTGATGGGGATGAAAGTTTCAAAGGTGGCATTCAGCCATAGTTGTAGAAGCCAAAAAGGGCCTGTAAGACTAATGTTACCTTTGTCCTTAAGGGTCTTGAGGTTGCTTACACTCTCACTTAAGGATTCATAGAGGTTTGCCAAAAGTAGCTCACTCAGGCAGAATGCAACTCCATGATGAAGTTGGTTAGCCATAATGATATAACTTCTGGCCACTTGAAGTGACCTAGTGCAGAAAACAAATTTGGCTAAACATAGGGAGAGGAAAGCAATGTGCTCTCTGTCGGAGACTTCTTCGTTGTCTTCACCTTGATGATGAGTGATGAAGACAGAGTACCTAGCATGTTTTGTGTCGAAGCCTATGGGATCTTTGTTCAAATGTTCAGGGTTAAAGATTTCGCCTAAAGGACTAAGGCCAGTTATGGCTGCTATGTCGAATAGGGTAGGAGTCATCATTCCACAGGGTAAGTGGAAAGTATTGTAAGTACTATCCCAAAAGTACAAAGAGGCTAACAGCATGTTTTGGCAATAACGGGGACCCTCCTTCGACAGTTGGATTAGATCATAAATACCAGTTTTCTTCCAAAACTTTTCTTTGGCTTTTTCGACCCTAGTAAGCCACGCTAAGTAGTCAGAGGGATCTTTCGTCAAAGGGGGACTCCTAAAAATCCTAGTTTGGTTTAGATAAGACAGATCTATCTTTGTCGAAGCCATGAGGACTTCAGGTTCTTTTGATGAGGTTTCGACAGGCTTAGGGTTTTTTGTTAGCAGCTATGGGTTTAGAAGCAGAATAACAAGGATAAAATTCTTTCAGACGGTTAGGGTCAACAGTGGGATCAAAAATAGGACCTAACATAACATGATGAACTCCAGAAACAGAAATGGGAATCATTACCTGTGACCTGTAAATGCTTGCCTTCTCCCTTTCATTTGGGGGTTCTGGAAAATACTGTTGGTGCTGCGTTTGTGTGGGCCCAGATAGTATGTGAGCAGGAGGAAGATCCATGGTCTTCTTTGTCTTTTTTGCACTGCGGCCAGTAGTAGTCTTTGGAGGAGCCATTGATTTGATGAAGAGGTTGAAGAAATAGGAGCTTTGAAAGGTCTTAAAATGGAGTTTTACGTTTGGGTAAGAGAAGAGTTGAGAAGGTGAAAAGTATGAAATGTTGTTGAAAGTGGTATTTATAGAAGATGAAATAAATGACTAATAAAAAAAGGGGAAAATAAAAAGACTTTCAGTTGGGAAGTGGAGACGTGCGTTTCTGATCCATTGGTGGAAGTTAGAAAGTGGCAGTTGGTAGGAGGCCATGATTTACCTACAATATAGGGTCATGGGAGATTGTGTACAACGTGGGCTAGACATGACGTTTTAATAAAGTGGAAATCATGATGTTTTCTTGGGACTCAACAAAATCACTTTACAATAAATGAGACTGACAGGAAGTCAAAGGTCACTTCGACAGCAAAAGATATTTCTCCAAGTATAGTCGAAAACATCTTTGCTGGGGGGCAATTTGTAAACCCATAATTTCGACAAGACTGAAATTAAGGGCTTGAGGTCATCTTTGTCGAAGGATAATAAAAGGAAGAGAGTTCAAGAATTGCTGACAAAGGTTTAAAACTCCATTACTTCGACAAAATGGCAAAAAATTGTTATGGCAGGATGAATTTGGAAAGTTATTTGTAGCTAAGCGTTTGACAGAAGAAGGTGGTCTTTTGATGATTTCGACAGAAGAGGATTGTTGACAAAAGACAGTTCTTGTTAGATGCTGAAAGAGTTTGTTTCTTCTTTAAAGGGCTTCGACAGTCTGAAGAGTTACAAGGTTTCGTCACCAAGGAAGGGAATTCAAATTCAAAAGGTTGTAACCTTTGGCAGTTTGGACACTTGGAAGTTTCAGAGAAGAAAATTGCATGCAGGCTGACACTTGTCATTTAGTTATAGTTTTTCCGTTCTAAGCAGTTATTTTGTTTGTATATAAATAGGATAGTTTGTGTTTAGAATAGGTGTGTGAAAATTGATACAAAATTCCTGTAAAATACTCTAAGTACCCAGTGTGAGAGAAAATGAGTCTGATATTCGGAACAATGTACATTTGAACACCAGTTATATTTCAAAGTTATTTAAATTACTTGTTCATTTATCAAGTTTAATGTCATTTTCAAGCTTTATTTATTTTTTTGCAAGTTTTTAGCCTTCGACATTTCTTCTTATGCTTGTTTAAAACATTTACTTTATTTCATTTTTATACTCAAAACTTTACTTTACTTACGAAGATCAAAGTTCTTAACACTTTGACAATCTTGACAAAACAAACCACAAATCAATCACCAATTCTAAGAGTATTTCGACAAAAACAATGCACATGTATCCCAGGACTTGTATGGTTGGTCCTGCAAGTAACCCAGTTTTCTGAAGAAATTGGTTAACCAGAGGTTGTTCGCCAGAAACCACAGCGAACACCGGGATACAAATTAACCCCTTTCCTTCTAGCTCTAGCCTTTTAGGAGGAACTACGATGCTCTGACCCCTCAATTCTCTTTTTGGGGGTACGTAGGCAATAAGTCGTAAGATTTTTGCGAGCACACCTAACAAAAAACAACAATAAGGTTTCTAAACCTAAGAAAAACATCATAAAATTATGATAATACAGAAATACAAAAACATCAACATCTCCCTATCAATCAACACTCATCTCATACCCAGACCCATATAAAAGAAACCCCTATCAATATAAAAAAGAACAAATTTTGCACTAATCCAATGGTGAAATAAGCTAATGAAGAACCCAAAACCATGTGTGCATCTGTTAAATAACAGTGTGCAAAGTGGGGTGAGTTTAAGATATCTTTTCCCTTTCATAACCATCTTCACCAGGGAAACATAAGAAATTAGAAAGTAGAAAAAATGTGATAGTGACTAAAGACCACAAAAATCGAGCTACAGGAAAATGGCATCGTCTATGGGAAATTTTATCTTTCTTAAGATAGAATTTTCTTTTAACCTTTTTTAGTTAGAAAAACCATAGGATTAGGAACATGTATATATACAGCTTTTATATTACTTTTATAGTACTTTATGTTTATGTTTCCGCAAAATATATTTTCAAATGATATCCTTTGGGATGGTCTCTTAAAAATGGGAATGCGATCAATCCGCATCGAGGTGAGCTTGAGTGTACTTTAAGATAAGTAGGGCATAATTGAGATAGATTGTTGGAAGTCCAATCCCGATCAGGTGAAACCTCAAAGTCCCTGAATTAGTCTAGGTATCCTGGTGTCAAATCGATGTTTATAGTGTACTCCACAAAAACTCGGCGATTTCCAATCGGATACTCCTAACGCTGAGGATTTAGTAAACATTTACCCATTGATCTTGACTTACATGTACAAAAATCATTTACCCTAGAATAAAACTTTGGGAACGAGTAAAGATCTGGCCTCATGAAACTTAACCATTGAACTCATGTTTTCACCGTGTTTTTGTGTTTTGCATTCATGCATTCATCAAAAGAAAACATTTTTTAAAAAAATTCATCATTAAATTTTCTCCTTTAAAAGAACTGAACGAACGTCTATTTCATATTATCAGTTTTTCAAAAATGGACTTTGGGCGACAGAAAACCCACAAGTTTACATTCAAGAGTCCGAGATAGGGTGATCTGAGAAAGCTAGGAAAGCTTGTCACAAATAAGGAATCATTTAGGGAAAAGTTAGGAGAACTTTTGTCCCTACTGAAAGTCGGCATGGTAGAAGGTATTCTTCCTACACTGGTCCAGTTCTATGACCTGGTATACCACTACTTCACATTTCCCGATTATCAGCTCTGCCCAACATATGAAGAGTATTCTCAATTGATAGGAATCCCTATTAATGAGAAAATACCATTCTCCGGATTGGAAGGAATGATGAGAGAATCAACAATTTCCATGAATCTTGCTTTGGAAGAGTCAGAAGTTAAAGCTCATTGGACTACCAAAGGAGGAGTTAAGGGTCTGCCCTCCAAATTTCTAATTGAGAGAGCATTATATTTTGCCAGTATCGGAAATATTATTGCTTTTGAAGTCATCTTTGTGTTGCTCATCTATGGGATATTCTTATTTCCCAATGTAGAAAACTTTGTCGTCGTCAATATGATAAAGATCTTTCTCATCCGAAATCCAGTTCCTACACTGCTCACAGATGCTTACGACTCAGTCCACCTGAGAAATTTACATGGCGGAGGAATGATTACTTGATGTGTACCACTTCTTTACAAATGGTTCACTTCCCACTTACCCAAGTCATCAGAATTTTGTGAAACTAAAAGTGGAATGCATTGTTCAAAAAAGATTATGTCTTTGACCAATTCATGCATTAGTTGTTCCAATCCAATCTACAATGAAATCAGGATCATCACCAACTGTGGTAATTTCCCTAATGTACCTCTCATTGGTACTAGGGAGGGATTAATTATCACCCAAAGTTAGCTCGATGTCAGATGGGATACCCGATGAGAGATATACCCGCCAACACTCAGAATGAAGACTTTTCTTCGAAGGAGGAGAAGTGCCCAAGACTATTAGAGGATAAATTATACATGCTTGGAAAGATGTACACAATAAAAGAATAGAATCTATGGGAAAACCAAACTGTATTTATTTGGATCGTTACCTCCAATGGGTACAAGCCAGAGCATTGAAACTAAGGATGCCTTACCCTCGACCAGGGGTGCTTCCACTAAAGGAAATTCTTCTCTACTTCATGAATGATACAGAGAAGCTTCAGATAGCTTTCAACAAAATGCATAGGGAGAAAGACTCCTGGAAAAACAAATATCAGATTCTCAGCCTCGAGAATGTCAAAATTCAGAGTCTCCTGAAAGAAAAGGATGACCTTATTGAGGTACTTGAGTACCCCATCACAGAGAAGGAGGAATAGTTACCTGTTAAAGGCAACGCCGAAACCTTCTACACCTGGAAAATAATTGAAGATCTGTAAGAAGTCCCGCTCAAGATACAAAAAACATATTTCCAAGAAACTGAAGTCCCAACAAAGAGAGATTTAGAGTATTAAAATTTCTTTCCAGCATTTGAATAATGTACTGTGGAAGTAACATGTTTCAGTTCAATAAAAATTTATGTATGATACTTTGCAATAGTTTGTTCAATCAGTTCTTTCTTTAATAAAGGAAAAAATAAATAAATATTATTTTTAATCATTGCATTATCATTCATCATTTGAATCAATTGCATTTTCCTTTTATTGAGTCTTATTTTGTACTTCTTTTAGAAGTCAAACTGTTTCATTCGTACAATACTCGGGTCGGTCACCAGAAAATAATGGAAGACCTCGAGGAAGAGAATAAAGAGTTGAAAGAGGAGCTCTCTAATGTGAGTTCAACTATGGAAAGGCTCAAGGAAATGGTCGAAGCTCTGATTGTAGCTCAGAATCTTCACCAAAGAACAGTGATCTCTGAAGTCGTGTCTGCACCGATTTAAGAGATACCGTATAAGGATCCTAGGTACGAGATGCCTAAGGATCGTCCTTGGGGCATGCCACCAGGACTTATCCTGGAAGAATATGATCCCCGGCTGATTGAACAATTGAGCAACGTCGCAGGACCATCTCATTTTGAAGGGTACAAACTTGGATCTCTTCAAGATGCACTAGCAAAGAATACCATACCAGGAGGTTACAAACTCCTGATATCTGAAGTTTCAACTACAGTACAAGTTGTACCATCTCCACTGGTACACATTACCTCGAAAAACCGTAGGTACTCTCCTGCTCCAAGTGAAAGGGGAGGATCAACGAAAGAATGGACGAATTCCAGAAACAGTTTGCAGGCATGCAATAGGAATTGCAGTCTCTCAGAGGACAAAATATGTTTGGAAGCAACGCAATAGATCTATGCTTTGTCCCAAATGCTCAAATACCGCACAAATTCAAAGTGTTGGATTTTGAGAAATATAAGGGTGATTCTTGCCCTTAAAGTCATTTAACAATGTATGCCCAGAAAATGACCACTCAGACGGACAATCCCAAGCTACTAATTCACTACTTTCAGGATAGCTTAACTAGGGCAGCGCTTCGTTGGTACATGAAGCTCAATCATACAAATATCAACAGCTTCCGAGATCTCGGAAATGCTTTCATTGAACAATATAAATTCAATTTGGATATGGCTCCATATCGGGACCAACTTAGTGCAATGTCTCAGAAGGGTAATAAAACCTTCAAGGAGTACGCGCAAAGATGGCATGAAATTACTGCTCAAATTTCTCCTCCTCTCGGAGAGAAAGAAATGACCAAAATCTTCCTCAATATATTGAGTTCTTTCTACTATTAACGGATAGTTGCAAGCGCGTCCAATGATTTCACCAAGATGGTAAATATGGGAGTACGCTTAAGAGGCAGTTAGAGAAGGACGTTTAGCAAAAGATGTTGAACCTTCAAGTTCAAACAAAATATATGGAAGTTCCTTTCACAAGAAAAAGGAACAGAACATCAGTAACATATCTCTGGGTAAACATCGACAAAAGTTTGCATCTCGTCAAGCGGCGACGGCATCTCCTGTTATTCCCTCAGCTACAACTCCGACGTATCAACCTCATATCACTCAGAACTCTCCTAATCAACAACAATATCAGCAAAGGCAACAACCTTTTCAACATGCTCGTCCACAATTTAATGACAACGGGTATCCCATAGCTCCAATGATTGACCCAATACCTACAACATATGTTGATTTGTTTCCACTATTACTAAGCAAGGGGCACATTCAGACCAGGACTCATGTTGTGATCCCTGCTGATCCCCCTCCATGGCATAAAGCTGATCAATCTTATCCTTATCATCAAGGAGGGAAAGGGAATAACGTTGAAAATTTCCTAGATTTCAAGCACGACGTCCAGAGACTCATCAAGAATGGAGTCTTATCTTTCAGATATACTAATCTAAATGTTCAAACAAATCTGTTACCACACCATGAGAAAGTGTCAGTCAACTGGATTCAAGATTAGGAAATTAGAGGAATCAATTTACTTAATGATCCTCCAAGAATTGTTCAAAACATTGACATCCGAACAATGAATGTCAATCTGGTTGCAATACATTCCAGACAAAGTCCACATCATAGCATGCCACAACACGACTACCAAAGTTGCTTCGTCTATTCAACAAATGATTAAGGGTGCTCCTTTATACAGGAAGCCCTTCAACGACAAATGGATTTAGGATGGATTCAAGATTACCGTGAAGTAAATGATCCTCAGATCAACATGGTTCAAGTCTTCGACACTTGCATAATGAGTACTAGTTTATTCAAATTGCACTCCAAGCATATTAGACTTGGATTTTTATCAATGCACAATTATCGGAACTGTAGAGGTTTCTCTGAAAGTAATCAAGGGTGCACAACATTACAAAGAGATCTTCAAGCTTTATTGGACTATTGGTGGCTTCCAATTTACATGGATGAAGAAACTGGTTAGATTAGTCTCAACAACGGTACTCTGGCTAGAAGACAAACTTTCGATGCCAGAATACAAGATTCAGACAGAGTTAAGATGCACCATATACAAAGTGGATACGATTTGTCACTCCCGATATTTTCATCCTAGTACAAACGCAAAAGTGGCACGGAAAAGTTAGAGTCGCCAGCTGTCGCTCCCGGGATTTTCATCCTAGTACAAACGCGAAAGTGATGCGAAAAAGGTAGACTCGCCAACCAGGAGTTTTTATCCCGAAGGAACAAGAAAGGTAATGTTGCACAAACCAAAGGAAGAAGGAAAGAACGAGGCCTTGCGAACAAAAGATCTAGGTCCTAAAGTCGGTTACAACCTGGGAAGGTATTAGCACCCCAGATCGTCTACCGTACCCGACGGGATCCACGCTTGTTTGTCTGTTTCAAAGGGTGTAAAAGAATATAACTGCTGCTGAATAAAAGTTGCTAACTGGAACTGGGACTGAAATGAGAAAGGAACTAGAAAATAAAATGGAAAGAAAGAGGGAAATGTAGGTAAAATAAAGAATGTGCTCGCACGGGCCCTACCCCGCTGCCTACATACCTCGTCGGGAAAATGAGGATCAGAGTCGACGTAGTTCGCCTAACCAGGACAGAACTTTGTTTATATTTTTTATGCGCTGGAATTGCTTATGTCTATGCTCAGGTGTTACAGGCTCGACTTGTGTGAGTGCGTTTACCGTCTTGCATGTGAGACAAGTCGTCACAAGTTCGTGTTGAGAATGAATAAGGTGAGAAGAGAGATTCCGCAGGAAAGTCTCTTATTGTTTGTTGTTTTCTTTTTAAGAGAAGTGTTTTGAATTTGTTTGTGAACATTCTCATACTAAGACTTATCCATCGTGGTAGATAGCCTACACCTTGCCCCGAAACAGGACGTGTATAAGTACTCCGCAACAAAGTCTCGTGTCGTATGAGAACATTCAACCTTTATTAGATGCTTTGTTGTTTATCTTTGTGAGATGAGAAAGAATGACTCAAGTTGAAAAAGGACAAACTAAGGGGACTAAAACACAACCCTAAGTTATTTATTATATTCCAAGCAAGGTCCTAATGGTTTGTGAGGTTTTCTAATCCTAATGAGAAAAGGAAAACAAGAAAAGAGAATTAGAACTCAACTTACTTCCTAAGGAAGTTAAGTTGTTCTAAAAAAAGGGAAGCCTATACAAGTAGAATACAAATACTAAGGCAAACACAATTAAAAGCATAAAGAGATGAAGAAGGAGGATAGGATCACAGTTTTACCTCAACCTCCCTACAAAACAAGGATTAGTTTCAAGATGCATATCAACGCACATAAAACAAATACAAAGGCTAATCTCATCATGGAAACGCACTTAAATGAATTCTAAGCCTAAGTCCTAAACCTAAAGGATCCCACATGATAACAACATTCTAAAATCAGTAGATAAACCATATCAAGGCCTTCTAATATTCTAATATCAAACCTAATCAAACTATGTCTTAATGCAACCATAAAACCCTAAGTGAAAACTAGGTGAATTTGCAATGGAAAATTGAATAAAATCAAAGCACTAAAAATAGAAAAGGCCATGAAAAAATTATGAAATTAATTCCCTAAGGTCCCTAACCTGAATCTAATGTTGTGTTAAAAAATATCCTAAAAATTCTCAATCTAACTATACCAAATGAGCACCTAAATCTACTTAGGCATTATTCACAAAATTGCACAAACACTACTCCCAAACAGTGGTTAAAATGCTCTTAAAAATATAACAAAAATATTTCCAGGTACCTTTATAAGTCCTCTAAACATATCAAAAAGAATGGGGCAAAAAGATTACATGAAGTGGGAGAAACAAATTGTGCAAATTGAAGTGTAAATGAAGGAATTCAATAGAAAACAAATTAAATGGAAAATCGAAATAAAATAGGAAATTGTCTAAACTCAGAAAGTAAGAATATGGAGAAATTCTAAACTGAGTTAGGATGTCTCTGTAATTTTTAGGGAATTTAATTACGAGTTTTGATATTTTTTATGGATTAAAATTGAAAACTATGTTAAACAGAAATTTTAAAAAACTAAGAAATAAAGGACGGGTGAGAATGAAGTAATTGGTAGTGAAAAAGAACAATTGGGCTTCCTAAATTGGGATGTGAATAGAAACAAAAACCAGGCCTAAGCGCTAAGCCTCTTGAGGGTCTACTCTATGGACTCAGTCAACATATTAACTAAATCTGGAGCGTTCAGTCATGTTGACTTGCAAAGTATATTCATCAAACGGATCACACAACGCGAGAACACCGTAACTATAGTGGGAGGCACACATAGGATCAACCGCGGGAAGAGGCTATCGGACGGTGACAAGTGTCACCGCCGGTGTGGCCAGAATTCTGAAATCTCACCTTATCTTATCCTATGGGAATCACAACCGGTGCATTAATGGACTTTATCACTCTTTATTATTCTTTCTTTTCTTATTCCAATATCCTTTAATATATTCTTTACAATTAAACTCATAGAAATCAAAACACCTTAAGCTGAACACAATGAAACCCTAATTCTTCCATGCGGAGCCCTAATCCTCCTTCGATTCAAACTTCCGCCGCCGTCAAACACAAACCCTAAAAGAGCTTTACGGTGCATCCCTCATACACCGTCACCTTCATGACAACCTAAACTTCGCCTCCGCCTACAACCATAAACTATAACCTAACTTAGCCTCAAAATCGAATCCTAACCCTCTAACACAAAAATCGCAAACAATACACTACTTCAAAAACAACTCAGTGAATCGCACCTTAAGGATGACGAAGGCAATGATTGATGATCGAGGATGGATATGCTTCTGTTGCTTCGATGTTGCCACAACGCGCAATTCCGTTCAGGTATGTCTTGGGAACTTGTTCATTTCGACTCACTCTGTGACTTCTCTTTCTCGGATTTGAGCAAGTTACCTCCGATATTGCTTTATCTTTGTTGTCATGGTGTTTGATCTTGTCGATTTACATGTTTGAAACGTTCGGGTGAACGGTGATGATGAATCGTTATCGAAGAAAGATTTCGCTGCATTCTGGTGACGAAGTTCGATGCGGCCTCTGGAAATTGGTGGAGGCTTGTGATGAAGATGATGTCCACAACTCTCTTGATACGAACTTGTGCGGTTGAGGAAAGCTCTGCTTTGATGAGAGAGGAGTGATGAAGAACACAAGAGTGTGATTGAAGATGGTTTGGAATGAAGAAATTGCAAAACAAAATTGGTGGAATGATTGAAGATTTGAAGGAAAAATCAGAAAAAAGTGGTGGAGTGTGAAGAATGAAGCAAAAGGATTTGAAAGATGGTGAAGAAGATCAAGAGTTAGTTCATGAATTTTCTTAAATGATTTTTGTTGTGGAGTGATTTTCTGATAAACACTTAGATCGCTCCCTTTTTTATTCTCACTTTTCCTATTAAAAGTTCATCTTATAAGTTGCCAATTAATTTTCTGTTACGAAAATTTAAAGAGACCGCAACGCAACATAAATCTTTCTTTTTTCTACTCATTTGCATCACCTTCAAATTTTCCATTCTTAGATGACTCCAAAATTAAAGGGTTCTCCATATGATACTTGTATTTTCCTTGTTTAGTTTTTGTGAAGAGTTTTTCGCTGAGTTTTTCTATGAATTATGTTGTGATTGTAACTGAATTTATGATGGGGTCCTTTCTAAAGTAAAAACTCTTCTGGTATATATTTTTTCAGGTGAAAACTCCTGTTAATTGTGTTATAAAAAATGTAAAAAAAAATGCTTCAAATTCTCTTGTATGTCCTCCATGAAACTCTTGTATTCCCTTTTCATGTCATGTAATTTATTATGTAATTTTCTTTTCCAGCTAATTTAATCCCTTTTTAAATCCTTGTAACATTTTTAGATGATGGACTCTAATGGCCATAAGAAAATATGGACTTTAATTATAATGGGATTTAAAAGAAAATTGGACTAAAATAAAATTGAGCATGAATATGAATGGTCACTTGGTATTGAAATGAGAAGGGGATAAATGAGAGATAACTTGGATTTAAAATCTAAATGAGTATGGATTGAACACAGATAAGGAATTTGAAAAGTGGATGTAAGAAAAATGAAAAATGAATTTGAGATGGGCTTTTGAGATTGAATAAAATAAACAAGGATGATAAAGTATGTTCAACTATGGACTCGTAATCGAAGCAAACCAACCCACTTTGAATAACAAATGTACTTAGCCCATGTTTCAAACAACCAAAATAAATCCCCTAGTAAAAATGCCTTGCTTCACAAAGAATCCTCAATTTCGTACCTTACGCCATGATTCTTGCCTTGCAATTCAATCCATAAGCACCTCCTAATTTAATGATCAATGATCTTTACACACAAGGAAAACTCTGTGGAATCTTGGAAGACATATTCACTTGAGACATGATGACTCTTGGTGGAATGCCTTGTAGTTGGATGAACTTTGATAGAAAGATGCTCACGATGCTGTGAGCTTAGACCTTGCCTCAATCTTGATTGTAATAGCCAGATAAATCACCTTTGTACGATGAAAACTTCAAATCACAGGAAGATGCTTGAACCCATTCCTTAGGAGTTCAATGCAAAATGCGTGATTGCGAATGTTATAACCTAATGGGAAATTCAGATGAATGTGAAGCGTAAGTCAATTAGGATAATAAATAAGAGGAAAAATTTTGGGGTGTTACAACTTCCCCTATTCAATCAACTATAGACCTGCATAGGTGATAGCAATAACTTTTAGACGTTCAAGGTATGGAGGGATTGAATACCCGAATAAACCGGAAAATTTGTACTCTGCGGGAAATAAAATATGTTGAGAAGAATGTCATTCTTGGATGACAAAGTAGACAAGACACACCATGAGTGAGCTTGAAAAGATACCATCATACTTAGATGATAACTCGAAGAAACGAAATCAGACTTGGACGGGATCACACAACATTTACCACACTTGAGTGATAAAGCAAACAAGACACACCGTGAGTGAGCTTGGAAAGAGACCATCGTACTTAGATGGAAACTCAGTTGGGGAGGACAATTATTGTAGAATGAAACCATAATATCATTCGACTTGCGAATCAAACGAGGAAGAGAAGTAACGTCGATCATTTTACAACTCAAGTAAGATCAAACGATCTAACATGACAATGGTATCAACCGATCCATAACCAGGGAAGCGAGAACGTAATATCATCTGATTTACGACTCGAATAGAAGTAATACCAACCGATTTACAACTAAAATAAGATCAACCGATCTAACATGGAAATGGTATCAACCGATCCAAAACCAATAAAGTGAGAACGTAATATCATCCGATTTACGACTCGAAGAGAAGTAATATCAACCGATTTACAACTCAAATAAGATCAACCGATCTAACATGTAAATGGTATCAAGCGATCCAAAACCAATAAAGCGAGAACGTAATATCATCCGATTTACGGCTTGAAGAGAAGTAATATCAACCGATTTACAACTCAAATAAGATCAACCGATCTAACATGGAAATGGTATCAACCGATCTAAAACCAATAAAGCGAGAATGTAATATCATCCAATTTACGGCTCGAAGAGAAGTAATATCAACCGATTTACAACTCAAATAGATCAACCGATCTAACACGGAAATGGTACCAACCAATCCAAAACCAATAAAGCGAGAACGTAATATCATCTGATTTACGGCTCGAATAGAAGTAATATCAACCGATTTACAACTCAAATAAGATCAACCGATCTAACATGGAAAATGGTATCAACCGATCCAAAACCAATAAAGCGAGAACGTAATATCATCCGATTTACGGCTCGAAGAGAAGTAATATCAACTGATTTACAACTCAAATAAGATCAACTGATCTAACATGGAAATGGTATCAATCGATCCATAACCAGGAACATGAAACCATCTTATTGAGACGGAATCAAAGAGATAGGACCATTGTGCTGAAATGGAGACTAAAAAACGAGACCATTATACTGAAATGGATTCGAAAGGAACGAGATCATTGCACTTAAATGATTACCCGAGACGTGACCGTTGTACTGAAACGGAGATGCGAAAATTGAGACTGTTGTACTGAAACAAGACTTAAAATAGGATAACAAACAAGACTTGGTAGGAATAACCACACTGGGAAATGAACTTGGCATTCTGTGGGGATACTTCAGATTGTTTTAAGAAAAGATGTTTCGGGCTTTCGTGCAAGGTACCAAAACTGGCTTATGTTTCGTATGCATATGTTTGAATTTTTCCATGGCGTAATGCTCCATAATGATGGAAATGCTATGCTTTTAGAGGATGAAAATGTAATGTTGATTACTACATGCAAATGCAAAGATGATCTCCTGGCGAGGAGATAAAAAGTATCCCTTGCCACTGGGGGTAAATAATCGCTGCATTGATGTAATGAATCCCTGAGAAGAAATGCAACTTTGCTGGGGATAGTGTTGATGATACATCGGCTTTGAACTACCGCCATTGCCAAAAATAAATTGGACTTTGAGATTGGAGAGCCAAGACACTGTTGGGGATGAAATTGATTTGAGAGGTACGCTATTTGTTGAATTCCGTTGGGGAAGTGACATCTATCTGACTCGGCTGGGGAAGCAGGTGTGTGGGTTTTCTGCTGAGGAATAAATATGCTGGGGAATTTCTCAGGCACACGATCTTCTGCTCGGGGAAGAGACGCCAATGATGATAGGAATTTGATTATCAAGTTTACTGGGGGAACTACAAACAATGTTGTGTAAGGAGGAAAACAACCAGGATCCTCTATATCTTAACCTCTGCTAGGGAATGAGGAATCTCTATGTACTGCTGGAGATAAGAAGACTCTAGTGGGGAATACTTCTCTGTTGAAGGAAACTCTCTGCTTGAGGAGGACATCAGTCTTCTATTACTTGTTGGGGAAGATTTCAACTTCAGACTCTACTGGGGATGATGGATAACATCAAATGAGAGTACCTCCTGTTGCAGATAAAAGCTTTGGTCGTCTCTCGTTGAGAATGAGAAGTAAGAAGGGTCTCATGTTGGGGATGAGAGAATACAATCTCATGTTGGGGATGATAGATGGTGATATCCTTCTGCTCGAGAAGGATCCATCTTTTTACTGCTCTATGTAACACCCTTTGGTTTTTCTTCTCTTTTCTGCTTTTCGTTTTGCATTCATGCGCATCTTCCATTAGGTCATATCATTTGCATAGTCTCCTAAGACATGGGATCAACATCATCTGAAGAATTAGGGTTTCACGTTCTTATTTGCAGATTATCAAGAGAATTCAAGGTTTGGCTATGCAACCATCAGCGGAATCATTCTGTCATGCTCTTGTCAATAGATTAGGGTTTATTTTCCTTATTTAGTGGTCTTCAGGGATTTCACGTCTACAAGGACCATTCACTATGCATCTGGCTCATTTTCAGGCAATTTTCTCCTTCATCAGGTCACAAGGCTATTCTTTTTTTTCTCAGCATTTCAAGATATTCTCGATACCTCAGTCGTTGTGCGTCCAAGATCAAATGTGTGGTTTTCTTCAAGACATCGAGTGTTGATTTGTGTGAGGTGGTTGTTATTTCAGTGGCGAATTGTTCAGTATTTGGAGATTTATTTTAATCGGATGTTGTTGAAAAGAGCTCAAATGTGGTGTGTGCATCGGTGGCATTTATAATCGTTTCTATCTTTTTATTCCTTCCATTTTTTATTCATTTCCATAATAATAGTTTTTATTCAAGTCCATACTAAACCATTCTATTATCCATATTTCATTTTAATCCATCATATCCATTTGTCTCTAATTCATATCCTTTATCCATATTTTAGCCCACATTTCTATTCAATAAAATCCAAAGAAATCCAATTATCTTCTTTTTTCTTAATTCAATCCATTTATATCGTGCCAATAACTATTTCCCTATTTAATTCCATAATTCATATCCATGTCCATATTAATGTGTAGATTCATTTTTATTAATCTATGTTTCTTAAACCATTTTACATTTCTTTCTATCCATTTGATCCATATATTAAGCCCATTATACACACAAAACTCAGCATCACCAAAATAACTCATTTTTATTTTCACACGGTTTGCCAACACACAACTTTTTCTTTTTTCTACAATACATGGTCCACCAATTCACACTGTCAATAACAATTTCCTTAGCTCAAAACTCACACCACTCACGCCACTATACTACACAAACACACACGATTTTTCCACTTTTGAGGACCCCACCACGTTCTATTTCTCCAACCAATTTCAGGCATCACACTTACCAACAATTTCTCATGCATCTTACTTATCATTCACAATATGCATAAAGAAAAACTACACAAAAACCTCACAACAGAAAACCACATTTTCTTTCTGTTTCATCACTACAACGCAGAAACCACTCTTCAATTTTTCTACAAAACCGTACACCACCAACAACACTCACCTCGCAAAACCTCTTGATATATTTTGGAATCACAGAAAATCAAAAACCTCATTTCTTTTTCAACAGCATCCATCGTCACCTTCGCATAACACATAAACAAAACCGCAACGACACCATCTCCCTTGTATCATCATCACCATTTCTCAACTTCGTCACTCTCCAAACCATCCTTCTTCATTCATCACCAACATACCAAAACCTCATATTCTTTGAAAACCAACCTCAACGCTCTTCCACCTGCAGAATCACAAACCTCTTCTTCAAATTTGAAACATCGCACAACCTTCCATTGCATCCTTTAACACAAACCGAAAATCATCTAAACCGCACAAATCACAACACCTAAACTCTATAACCCTTCTTCACCTTCATCAAAACTTCCCCATCAATAACTTCAATCGATATCAACCACCACACCAAAATAGCAAATTCGAAGAACAAAGAAACATAACAGAAGAAGAGTAGAACAAGAGGATCTGAGAGAGATGAAGGCATCACAAATCGAACCACCGCGAGCTATTGACGGCGAGGAACTAAGATCGTTGAAGAAGAAGGCATCGGACCCGATTGAGCAAGATCTTTGCTGAAACACTTTTACCAGCAGCGATTCGAAGGCTCATGTGAGGATGAAACTCATGATCCACGGTGGAGAAGAGGAGCAAGCACGAGACGCACGATTTTCCGTCGTTTCGTCAAATTTGGACCAAATCGAAGAAAGAAGCCGGCGATGAGGTTTCGGTTTTTGATTTGGGAGAAACGAAGTTAAAGGTGGATTCGGCGGAGTTTTCGGGTTGAAAGAAGGGGCCGCCGGTGAATGAAGGAAATGAAAGTTGAGGAACAACATTGAGCGTGTAATCGTTTTAAGCAGGGGCCGGTTTTGTTTCACGGAAGAGTTTATGTGGATGTTTTTTTTTTTTTTATTATTGTTTTCATTTTAACTAAACACTGATAGTTTCCTTTTATTGTTTTGAGGAATTTATGTGGTTAGTTTACTTGTTGTTATTGGACCAAGCCCCCAAGGCCCATCGGATTCCGCAGCACACCGCCTGTTTGCTCACCTGTACCCCCAGCTTGTGTTGTTTTGCTGTTGGACCCACAAGCCCACTGAATTTTCTCTTCTACACCCTCATTTTCCAGCGGATCCCCCTATTTCTTTTTTTCTTTTTTTTTTAAATTTTTGTTTTTATTATTTTAGTTATTTTATCTTGATTTTAATTAGCTTTTCTCACCACTTTATTGGTTAATTGGTTATTAATATTAATTTTGATTAGAGTTTTAGTTTTTATTAGGTTTAATTATTATTTTATATTTAGTTTTGATTAATTCGATTTAATAGAATTGCGTCTAATTTTGGTTTCAGTCTGTGTTTAAAGCTTTTTAGGTTTCTTGCTTGATTTTGAGGATGGCGGATTTGACGTGGTGATAGCCTTGCAATTGATTTGTCTGTTAATGGATTGTTGATTTGTCAATTTTCATGGAATTCAAGATGCGATTTGTGACGAATAATGGACTATTTCTTGGGCTTGAAGACTTGTCTTGATAAATACTTTTGTTGAATATTCTCTTTGTTGGACGGCTTGAGATGCTGGAAGCTTATATTTGAATTTTGTCTGATACCCGGATAATTGGAAATTACGCTTGACTGTTGAATCCGTTTTGGGCTTGATATTTCCTTTTGAGTTTCTCTTGCGCATCGAAGAGACAACAGACCTTCTCTGTTAGGTACCGCTAAGACTATTATTTATCGCACCTCATTCTAGTCCTAATGCTATGTTAGGAGCATGCTGCTGCATCTGGAAGTCCTACTGGTGTAGGCTCTGTTTGTGCATTGTTCAATTACTCCATACTGCATTCTCCACTCCTTCTTATTTCTTTTTCGTCTCAACTTCTTCCTCATCTTCTTTTATTCTTTCTTAACTTGAGGTGCGCTTAGGCCACCATGGTTCTTTTTCTTTCTCCTTCTTCTTTTCTTATCTCCTTCTTCTTTAGGATAGTTGAAGCCTCACTAACCTAGGTTCATCTATGCATGACAACTTTAGGATTAGACTTCCCCCATTAGATTTTTACCTTTAAGATCTTTGGTCCTCTTCTCTCCTCATCTTCAAACAAAAACCATAAAAAGCATTTAATAAGGATTGAAGTGGTCTCCTGTGCAATAGCCTTATTCCATGGGGCACTTGTAGTCTTCCCATCTTGGGATAGTACAAGCTTGTCTAGCATGACGCACAAGTCTGATCATGAGACCACCTTCGTAAAGAAAATCATAAAAAGACACTTCTTCATTTTAATCAAAAAAACACTTAATAAATTCAACGAGTTAGTGAGCTTAGGCCCTAATCTCTGGAACCAAGTTTTGGGGATCTTCTCCTTACTTGAGCGTGCTTGTTCTATTATTCCATTTTGGAATGTAGTAGCAAGTACACGTTTCATAGAAAAGAGCTTGAGTTCACTTTCCTGTGCCAAACTCATAGAAAACTCATAAAAAACACTGGACAAACAATAAGCGTCTCTCCTTTGGGACTTCTTTTCTCATCCCACTCACTCCTTACGTACGAACTTGCTCCTACTTGTCATTTTTCAAGACGGTAACACACTCGTCATCCGAGCCTGCAACACCTGAGTATTGACATAGGCAGTTCAAGCCTTAAGACACAAGCAATCTTTTCCACCCCTAGTTAGGGGAACTACGGCGACTCTGATCCTCATTGTCCAGATGAGGTACGTAGGCAGCGGGATAGGGCCCGTTCGAGCACAATCTTTATTTTCCCTACATTTTTCCTTTTCATTTCTTTTTTTCAGTTCCCTTTTCTTTTCTTTTATCCAGTTTAGTTCCTTTTCGTTTTGCAGCAGCTTTCATCCCCTCACCCTTTGAAACAGTTTCTTTGCAAGCGTGGATCTCGTCGGGTACGGCGGACGATCTGGGGTGCTGATACCTTCCCAGGTCGTAACCGACTCCCGAACTCAGTGTCTTTGGTTCGCAGGACCCGTTTCCTTCCTCTTCCTTCTTTTGGTTTGTGCAGCATTACCATTCCCGTTCCTTCGGGATAAAAATGTCTGGCTGGCGACTCTACCTCTTTCCGCGCCACTTTCGCGTTTGTACCAGGATGGAAATCCGGGGAGCGACACTAGTGATGACAAACCTTGGTTCCACGACATCGAATGCTTCTTATAGAATCATACATACCCACCCGGGGCATCATCTAATGATAAGAAGACATTAAGAAGGCTGGCCAGAAGTCTCTTCCTCAATGCTGATGGTTCATTATACAAGCGAAACTTCGACATGGTCCTGCTCAGATGTGTTGACAAGAAAGAAGCAGACCTACTGATGCACGAGGTGCATGAAGGTGCTTTTGGTACCCATGCCGGAGGACATGCAATGGCAAAGAAGTTATTAAGATCAGGTTATTACTGGATCACAATGGATACAGACTGTTGTGCCTATGCCAGAAAATGCCACAAGTGCCAGATCTACGCAGATAAAGTGCATGTGCCTCCGAATCCTTTGAACATGATGTCTTCACCTTGGCCCTTTGCCATGTGGGGCATTGACAAGATTGGAAAGATCGAACCGACTGCTTCAAATGGTCACAGATTCATCCTGGTAGCCATTGATTACTTCACCAAATGGGTTGAAGCAGTTTCGTATGCAAACGTCACCAGACAAGTGGTAGCCAGATTTCTGAAAAGAGACATCATCTATCGATATGGAGTTCCCGAGAAAATCATTACTGATAATGGTTCCAATTTGAACAACAAAATGATGGCAAAACTGTGCCGAGACTTCAAAATTTAATATCACAACTCTTCTCCTTACAGACCAAAAATGAATGGCGTTGTTGAGGCTGCTAACAAGAACATCAAGAAGATTGTGCAGAAGATGGTGGTTACCTATAAAGACTGGCAAGAAATGCTACCATTTGCCTTGCATGGGTACTGAACCTCTATCAGAACATCTACTGGGGCAACACCGTGTCAGCTTGTGTATGGTATGGAAGATGTCCTACCTGTTGAAGTTGAGTTACCCTCGTTACGGGTAATGATGGATGTAAAACTAGATGAAGCAAAATGGGTCCGGTCTCGGTACAATCAACTAAATTTGATCGAGGAGAAAAGGCTAGCTGCCATCTGTCATGGGCAGTTATATCAAAAGCGGATGAAGAAAGCCTTCGATCAGAAAGTCAGACTTCGGGAATACCAGGTGGGAGAGCTTGTACTGAAAAGACTTCTTCCTCCTCATACAGACCACAGGGGTAAATGGACGCCAAACTACGAAGGCCCATTCATAGTAAAGAAAGTTTTTTCTGGTGGAGCAATGATGCTCACTACTATGGATGGCGAGGATTTCTTATCCCCTGTGAATTCAGATACAGTTAAAAAATACTTTGCTTAAAATGACCCGCTAGACATAAAAACAGAATGTAAGTCCAGGCAAAAATAGGGCATCCCGACGAGTCAAAAACAGAATAAAAGACTCGGGCAAAAATAAGGGAAAATTGAAAAAAAAAATGTACACCCGCTGAGTTGAAAAGCCGCATTGGACAACTCAGGCAAAAATGGGTATCCCGGTGGATTGAAAACCTGAAAGGGCGATCCACGCAAAATCAGGGAATAAGCGAACAACTGCATTCTGAATTCGTCTGTATCACTCACAACATGGCAAGCTCTGAAAGGACAAAACATCGGTCAGAATCAGCCTTTTTCAGAAAACAAGATAAGAAGAACGTCAAGGTCATACAGGTCATAGCAAAGGAAGTTCACGGGAATGTCATCTTCAAACATTGCCAACACTTTTATTTTCTCAATTTACAGCAATCTCCTCATTTCAGGGGGTTCGCTTCTTTCGACTGTATTTGCCAATTCAGGGCACACAAATTAATAAGATTAAAGTTTTCAGTCACACCTTGATTTGTACATTTCTGTTTCGTTTGCAAAATGTCCAATGTTCATAATACAACACTTGCATAAAACATATGAGCCATTTGCAATAAATGCTCGCAGGAAATGTATTACTTTCAGATAATTTTAACTCCTATGACGGAATCCGGTTAGGGATGCCTCAGGATACTTGTGTGTTTTCCTTTGTCTTAGCAGGTTGCATGTATTCAATGCACAACATGGGGCATGTCAAGCATTGAATCCCCAACATGCTACTTCCAAAAAGTTATCTCCTCCCCAAGCAGGACCTCCCCGAGCAGTGCCTGACAACTATTTCACAGCAAGATAGGCAAGGATTTTCATATTCCCCACCAGGATGCCAGACTTCTATAATCATCAGTAGAGTTAGTGGAACTGGCTCCCAACAGAGTTTCCATTCTCTCCCCAGTAGAGCAATGCCTGAAACACATCCCCAACGGAGTGGCTAAAACTTCTTTCTCCCCAGCTGAGTTCTCCCTCCGGATAGATCTACCATTGATCTATTCCCCCAAGCAAAGTTCTCCCTCCGACAGATCCATCAGTGATCTCTCCCCCAGTCGGGTTATTCCTCCAAGCAGATCAACCATAAATCTTTATCCCCGCAGGATCCGAGCTTAGGATCATTTTCTATTTTGCATAATCATAGCATTTGCATCATATTCACCAAATACGCGTAGCATTCCGTCTAATACGTAGCATTACGGCAAAAATCAAACATTTGCATGATCACAAGCCAGGTTCGGGCCAGTCACCTGCAATTACCATCAATATTTCATCAGCAATATACAAAATACATCCCCTGCACATAAAAGCCAAAGCATCCCCTTTACACTCCCAAATACAAATACATATACATACTCCTTTTTGACACTCGTCTGTGTTATCCTTCCCCAGTAAGATCACCAGAACACCTTTTGCAAAGCAGATACTTGTCCATAACATGCTCTTCTCGACACTCGTCTGTGTCATCTTATCTCCCCACAGAAAGCCAAAGCATCTCCTTTGCACTCTCCAAACAGATGCCTATTTATATTTATGCATATTTGACACTCGTCCGTGTCATACATCCCCAGCAAGTCAAACACTCGTCCGTTTCTTGCACATACTTCCCCAACAAATCAATACTTATACAAAAGTCTTTGATACTCATCTGTATCACTGTATGTATCACTCCTCAGCAGATTCGACACTCGTCCTTGTTCCTTGTTAACTAGTTGATACTCGTCCATATCATCATCTTTGAACACACGTCAGTGTTTGTTTCTACCGATACTCGTCCGTATCATAGTCCTAAGGCTGCTCGTCCTCATCTTTAATCTATACACATCGTCAAACTCTTATATCCTTTATTCTTGAAAGCGTAAGCACTCGTCTGTGTTTACGATTCCCCAGTAAGTCGTCAACAGAACAACTTTCTCCTATCCGACATTCATCTTATGCCGTGATACTTTCGGCAGCCGTCCCCTTCCAGGTGATCGTCCTTCACCTTTGGATGATCGTCCCTCATCCTTTCCCCAGTGGAATCTCCATTATCGGAACCTTCTATCCGACATTCGTCCTATGTCGTGATATTTTCGGCAGCTGTCCCCTGCTAGGTGATCGTCTTTTACCTTTTTTTATGACTGACCCTCATCATTTTTATCTGATGGCCGTCCTCATCGTTGATCTTGTTATCCGACATTCGTCCTATGTCGTGATAAACCCCGAGAGCAGTCGTACCCTACTAGGTGATCGTCCTTCACCTTCTTGATGATCGTCCTTCATCATGCTTATCCAATGGCCATCCCCATCGTTGAACCTTTCTGTCCGACATTCGTCCTATGTCGTGATAAAGAGCAGCCGTCCCCTTCTAGGTGATCACCATTCACCTTTGATGATCGTCCCTCATCATTATTTCATTTATTCTTTAAACCAATGGCCGTCCCCATCGTTGTTTACTTTTATTTTCCAAAAGCCCGATGGCCGTCCCCATCATTGCTTTTATCATTGCTTTAACCCCTAGAGAATCTTATTTCTTTACCCGATGGCCATCCCCGTCATGATCTCTTTATTCCCCCAGCTTGTCGGTTGTCCCCGTCGTCGCTTTACTTACCACTTTACCCCCCAGCAGTCGTCCTCTGCTCGATGGTCGTCCTCCATCACTTTCATTCGATAATCATACTATACTACCTTTTACAATTTATATCCCTTTTCTTCTCATCCCCAGTGAGTGCAAATTTCGGACTGTCTTTGGTATTCAACCACAAGTTATCTTGCTTGTCTGTTAAGCCAGACGCTTACACCCTGCACAGCTAACTCATGTTCGAATAGGGGCAGTTGTAAACACCCCAAATTTTCCCACACTCTTTATCACACCATGGCTTGTGATCTTTCATTTTTGCATTAGCATAAGCATACTATCTCATATTGCATGTTTGCTTCACTACATAAGTTCAGGTTCATCTGCATCTAGGGTTTGTGATCTGAGCAATCCAAGAGTTCATCTGAGCCATCCCAATAGTCTTGCAGATTTCCAAGAGGGTCCATATGTGTTCTATGATCATATTATGCTCCCCAAAGTTCATGAAAGTCAAGGGATCACAAGAATTAGCAAAGGCGTGGAAGTAGAGCCAGAGTTTTTCACTACACAGATGACCAAAATTAGGGTTTTGGTTTCAGAGGCCTTAACTCCAAATTTTTGGGTCATTCTTGTTTATAATGTTCTTAATATGTTATAATTATCATGTGTACCAAGTTTTATGAAGAAACTCATTGTGGAAGTCATTTGTTCACTGGGTAACTTCTTGAGCAAGTTAAGTCAAAATCAGGGCATCTGAGGCCCCCAACAATGGAACCAAAGGGTCATTTTCATCAAATTGAAGTTCAATGATCTTTATTTGATCTTAGAAGTGGTTGGAAGTTCACAAGATTGAAGAATTTTGAGCCAATTGCAAACTTGCCATTTTTGGAAGTGACTTGAAATGCAAACTTTCCATTTTGGGAAAGATTTTCAACCTCCTCTTTCATGACCAAAAATGCTTCAAATGAAAAGTTCTTGGGCATGAAAGTTGCAGATTAGGTATTTCCCCTTTCAAAAAGTACAATAACATGTCTTGATTCATCCTAGAACTCAAGATATGGCATTTCAAAGTTGGCAAAAATCACATAATTTCAAGTTTCATGCCAAAGAGGGAATTTTGCAATTTCACTTGCCAAGCATTCTAATGACCTCTAATCAACTTCTTTGCACCATAACATGTTAATGAAACTTGCCAAGATCCAAATTGGGCATTGGACCTAAGGTTTTCATGGCTTGAATCACAAGAAACACCAAAGTAGGAAAATTGCATAAAGCATGACATCTCTTCATCCAAGCCATCCAGCTGCATAACAATGATCCTATGGCTCTCCTTGAAGCTAGCTAAAGCAGGAGAATTCCAGAAACCAGCTCTGCCATGGCCCATACCTTAAGTACACCAATCTTGACTTTTTGGCCAATGGAGCCATACCATTCCCACAGTGCATATCTAATCTGCTGACTCATTCCAATAGTTTAGGGATTGCCTAAAGATCATAAACAAAGCATGCCACGAGCTCAGAACATACACAATATCAGATTTCACAAAACTTTCAAAAACCTTCCCTTCTTCGATTCTCTCAAACCATCCATCAAACTTCAGAAATTCTTTCATCATTCATTCAGAAATCATCCATAGAACACAAACCCACCATTGGAATGGCCTGAAACATCACAAACACAAACCTCATTTTCTGCTACACCAGAACTGGAACCTTCAAACTAGCCATCATAAAAGCTTTTGAATCATTCCACTAGCCTTAGGAGGGTCAAATGAGGCTTTTTGCACAAAGGAGAGGCCCTGAAAGCTAACATTTGCAGTTCATCAGCTCAGGTAACCTCAAGAACAAAATCTTTCAGAGCTTAGTTTTCTTGTTATAAAATGAAAATTTATGTTATGGGGATCACACTGATGCTTTTAAGATTTGAAAATAGTCAAGAAATGAGCACATTATGAGCTTCTGAAATTTTGTCCAGATTTTTGTTCTTCTTCGATTCTCCATGTTTGTGTGTTATAAATCATGTTTGAAGGTTGATTTGAGTTTAGTTTGAGTAGGGGATCATTTATGGGCAATTAATTTGGGGTGGGGTGGCTTGTAGAGAGACTTAGGGTTTTTGCCCGCCGGAGAAGATCAGCGGAACACTGTTCCGGTCATCTGAAAGTCATTAAGCCCTAATCTTGTATTAAATGCCAGTTTGAATGTAGACCTTTGGATTGGATTTGCCCGTGCGCGTGTGTGGCCAGGATTGCTTCATTAATCCTAATTATCATTTAATTAGTTTAATTAGAATTAATTAATTAAAAAATCTCAAATTGAACCTCAGCCTTTGGATTACGCGCTAGTCAACCTCTCTTTCCCCAGTTTGAATCTTAGCCATAGGATCTGATTACTTTTCATTTTAATTCATTTTATTTCATTTTATTTTCATTTCTTTTGCATATTTATTTTAAAATACCAAAACACTTTCAAAAAATATTTCCCTTTGTATTCTGACTTTAAATATTTTTCTCTACCAGAAAACTTTTTTTTTTTTGCATTAAATTTTTTTAAAAAAATATTTAAATGTTATTTTTAATTGATTAAAGTATTTTAATTAATTAAAAATACATTTAGGTTTCTAAAAATCACCAAAAAAATCATGAACCATTCCAAGGCATTTAGAAACATTTTCAAACTCTTCACATAAATTTATTTTTAGGTTTGATCATAGTTTCCCAATTTTCTTTGAATTTAGGGTCTTTAAAATCACAATTTTAACCCTAACTTTGAAAAATCATTTCTGCCTAACCAAGAAGAGTTTGAACTTGATTCTTTTTGCATTGTTACACATATTGCATGTAGTTTATAGGTTATTTTTCTCATGAATTTATCTTGCATTTTCAAATTGATTTGCATTTTTCCGTTTGAATCACCCAAAAACCCTAGCAAACTTAGGAAAATCATAACTTGCAATAGGATAGGTTTCTAACCTTCTCCTTTGGGGTGTGACCTAGTATGGGATTAGGGTTTGTTTGAGTTTGATTTAAAATTTTTATCATGTTGATTGCTTCTGTTTTGATCATTTGCATCTCACATGTCCATAAAACCCTAATTTCTCATGTTCCTTTGCATTCACCTTGCATATTCATCATCACATGAACTTGCCATGAAATATTTCAAGAATTCATATGTCATCTTAGACATCTTAGGACATGTTAGAACCTTTATTGATCATTTCTTCATTCATTTTCCATGTCTTGCATTCATTTCATTTCATAAACATCCATGTGTTTTCAAGCTTTCAAGCATGCTTTCATAACATCCCATCCTTGTATGATCATTCATATGCACATTGTATGACATTGCATCATCTCATATGACATGTGCATAGCATAAACACTTCTGAATTTGGTATTTGCATCTCATTTCATCTCATTTCAATTCATTTCTTCATGCTTTATACCTTATGCATCCATACTAACGTTTCAGGAACTTTTGGTAATTTATTTTGGGAGGTGGATTTGCCTTCACCTCTCACTTCTTCTTATCCCTTTGCATTTGCATTTCTTACTTGTATTTGAAGTGAATTTGATTCACTTATGTTCCATCTCTCTCACTTTCTTCCTTTAAGTTACTTACCTTCTTAGGAAGTAAGTAACTTATTCTTCTGCTTCCTCCTCCTTTCATCTGCTTCTTCCATTGGTGGCTTCCTTGAAGATCTTCTCTTTTAGGCCTAACAAACCATATGAACATCCAAGAATGATAATCTTAGGGTTGTGTTTAGTCCCCCTTAGACTTTTACCTTTGAGTCTCCTTGAGTCTCTCTTCTCATCTCAATAATCAGAGACTAAACCCCTAAAGTTTTAGGACTTTGGAATTAGGGTTATGCCTGCATACTTCTCTTAGGATGGAGTGTATAACTTTAATCCTAAGTGTTAAACCTTTAATTTGTTTAAACCTCTTAATCAAATAACCTTAATAATCACTAAGACTTTATCTTGTAACTTGGGCCTTACATTAGGGTTCTAACCCTTCCTTATGGTTAAGAGGGACTAACCCTAGTGTTTAATGGACAAGTCCCCCTCAAGTTGTCTTACAAACCATAAAATCCACTTCTTAATCTCATCCCTTAATTAAAATCCACTTAATAAAGGCTTGTTATCTAATGAATTTAATCCCTAACCATGGATTAAGTTGAGGTATCTTCCTCAGCTTGAGTGTTCTCATCTATTATCATTCTATTAGGATGGTGTAATGAGTTCACTAATATGTGATTAGATATTAAACTCATTACTTAACACTAAACAAAAACCCAAAAAAATCTAATTAATCACAAATAGGTTAATGATCTTAATCCTATATCATCATGGTAATTAAGTTGAGATGCTTATCTCATACTTAAGTAGGCTCATTATCCCTAATCAGGGAGGATATAATGAGTTTACAACCTTTGATTTAGGATTAAGCTCATTAACTTATGCAAAACACCAAAAACAATAACAAAACTGAAAACACAAAAACAAATAATAATCGTCTCCTCCGGGATTCTTTTCTCATCACACTCATTCATAAACGAGAACTTGCTTCTTCCTTCTAATGCAAGGCAGTTAGCACTCGAGCCAGAAGAGTCATACACTTGGGCATAGGCAAGCAAGCAGTTCACAGTCATTTATCTTTCAGTCTCTTTGAGTTGAATACGACATTCTGACTTCTTCATTGCATGATAGGATACGTAGGCATAACTTAACAGTTATCGAACAAAAGTCTCTTTGTCTTCCCCCTCATTCAGCATTCTTTAAAAGCCTCAGTTCCTGAGCATTCCCCCTTTTTTTGCACTGACACTTGTATATTCTTTTCTTAGCATTTGCACACAGATAACACATACACTACCCCTTTTAAACAAAATCTTGTAAGCGTGGATCCCGTCGAGTACGACGGACAATCTGGGTGCTAATGCCTTCCCAGGTTGTAACCAACCTCCTTTCTCAGTTTCTCTGGTTCGCAACCGTCTTATCCATCTTTTTCTAGGTTTATGCAGCATTACCTTTCCTTCGGGATAAAAATTCGTAGCTGGCGACTCTATTCACTTCACCTTCATTTTCTCTTTTCGCCGACCGTTCGCATCTGCACCGGGATGCAAATCTTCGGGAGCGACACATATGACCACCAAGGCTAGAATTCCAGTCCTTCATCTGGACTTCTTAATCACTCAGGCCACCAGTTATGCTGCAACAGGGAAGTGGGAAGCTGTTTGTGCTCTCCTAGCACTCAGTATATATGGTATCATCTTGTTTGCTGACGAGCGTAAGTTTGTAAGCAAGAATGCTATCCATATCTTCATGCTCAAGAATCCAGTTCCTACCTTGCTAGGGGATTTCTACTACTCAGTGCATCAAAGGAATGAGAAGCAGATAGGGAGACTAGTCAGATGTTGTGCACACCTCTTCTATAGATGGTTAATGAGGCACATGCCGAAGACGAAAGCTTTCCTGAATCCACATCAGTCAAGGAATTGGGCTAAGAGAATGATTACCCTCACTTCAGAAGACATCAAGTGGTGTACTCAGAACACCAAGGGCAGGGACATAATTAAAAATGGTGGACAACATCCTAATGTACCTCTTATTGGAGTGAAAGGTTGCATCAACTACAATCCTTTGCTTTTCAAAAGACAGTTAGGGTATGCCTTAGTACATCCACCTCGAGAGAAGGACTTAGCAGAGACCCGTTACTGTGCTGTTTAGAATAATCATACCATCATCTGACAAGCAGCATGGGCTTGGGATAACATACAGAATAAAGGGACTGCCATTTTGGGGAAGTGCGACAACATAGCTTTAGCTCAGTACATTGAATGGTCACGCATCAGAGGACAAATCACCTGCATGCCATTCACCCTGGAAGATGTGCCAAGGTCATCAGCAGTTGAGCCTGTAGCTACAATCAGTTTGGAAGAGTTTGAGAAGTTGAAAGAGATGAATACCCATCTTTCTGAAGCTCTGAAGAAGACTCTTTGGGAAAGGAATGACGGTCGTCTGGACATTATGAGATTATAGAAGCTCTGAATCGAGCATGTGACTAAGATAGAGAAGACATAGGACTTCATCAGAAAATCCTGAGCAGGGGAATTAGTATTGAAGAATGCTTACAAAGAAGCTAAGATTCAGAAGGCTAGAGATGAGCATTACCTAGAAGAGAGTCAGGCTAGATGGATCAGGATCACGGAAGCTCGTTTGCAAGAAGATCAGAAGACACAGGCTAAGATAGAGCAGTTGGAAGCCAATGAAAAGAAGAATCAGGAAGCCTTGTTAGAAGCATAGAAGGAAATCTCAGAGTTGAAACTCTGGGCGGGGTTGAAGAGATCAAAAGAACAAAATAAGTACCAGAAGATGACAAGTGCCATTGCAACCAGAAACCTTCTTATCAGGACCATCACAGAGCATCCAGTTGGACCAGTGACTGATGCTCTACTGAAGGAAGTCAGTGAGTATGAATTTGGGCTGGATGTTTGATTTCTTTTACTTGTATTTTATTTTGGTTGTACTTTATTTCTCCATGGTGATTTTGTTGTATTTCCTAACTTAATTGTATTTTGACCCACCATGGGAACTTGTTGTAATCACAAACTATGTATTTTGGGCATTTTGTAATGTTATAATTTGTGTATTACCTGGATCTGCTTGTGAATTTCACTTCTCTTCGACATCTTCATTCCCAAAGGTTTGGAAGGTCAAAACCAAAGAGCCAAACCGGGTACCCTTGGAAGACAAATAGACATATTGCATTGCATGCTAACCTCATTCTCTGTGTTTTTGCAGGTGTTTTTGTTATTGTTTTCTCACTTTGTTGTATGTTTCAGGAAACATTGCTCGTAGGAGGGTTTTCCTCATTAACAGAGTCCACAGGTATCCTGCAAGACACAACCTTCCGAGAGTTCAGATGGACCAAGTTCAACAAGATTTGACTGACGTTAGAACTCAGATGGCTAATGAGAGAACTGAGATGAGGGCTCAGATGAACTAGTTCATGGCAATGATGAATGGGTTGGCTCAGAGCCAAGAAATATTAAGAGAGTTAGTCAAGCGGAAAACTCCAGAAGAGAATCATCTAGGCACTGGGGGTACTAGTAACAACGATCACGGGCAACCGCAAACAAATCCGCCAGAGTTTGGGCCCCACCTCAATCCTGAAGTCAATGTTATCGGAAATACCCAAGGAAATGCAGGAGGTCGTGTTCTACAAGAAGATCCTCAGGATGAACAGTTCACAATAATTGGTGTTAGGGATGAAGCCTATGATCGCCGTCTGGACGAAATAGAGGAAAAGCAAAGATCCTTGGAATCCCAAAACTCTTTGGGATTTGATGTAATGGATATAGGATTAGTAGAAGGAGTCAGGATTCCTCACAAGTTCAAGCCTCCATGCTTTGATAAGTACAATGGTACCTCCTGTCCTCGTACCCACCTTCAATCCTTTCTGGGAAGATTAAAATCTTATAACATGGATGAGAAGCTATGGATGTTTTATTTTGAAGATAGCTTGACTGGGGCATCCCGTGAGTGGTATTCTCACATATCTAGAGCTATTGTCAGGAATTGGAAGGACTTAGCTGAAGCTTTCATATGCCAGTATCAATATAACCTGGATATGGCACCCAATAGGACCCTCCTGATGGGTATGTCTCAGTCTTCAAGAGAAAGCTTCAGGGAATATACCCAAAGACGGAGACAGCTTGCTGATGCTGTCCAGCCCCCGATGTCAGAAAGAGAGATGGATGACATGTTTATGAACACATTGCAAGGAACCTACATTGACCGACTTGCTGCTTTCTCTTCCACCATTTTTGCTGATGTGGTTATAGCTGGTGAGAGAATTGAAAGCCTTTTGAAGATGGGTAAGATCTCTGACAACGGTGCTAGCTCCAACAATGCAAGGAAACCTTTCTTAGGATCTCATAGGATAGGTGAAACTAACTCAGTACATATGGGCAGAGGTAGGCCCTAATAAATGCAAAGATCAGTAGATGTTGTCACCATTCTCACTCCAGCACCTCAGGAACAGTATCCTCAGCAACAACAATATTCTCAGCAATAGCAGTTTCCTCAACAACAGAGATCTTACAATAACAACTATACTCAACAAAAACGTCTGTTCCAACAAAGGACTTCACAAATCAATAGGGTTATCGATCCCATTCCGATGCCCTATGCTGCCTTACTTCCACAGCTACTGAAGCTCAATCTGATCAAATTGAGGACTTTGGCTCCATCAGATCCCCAGAATCTCCCAAGGAACTATGATGTCAACGCCAAATGTGCCTTCCACTCCAATGCACCTGGCCATACAACAGAGTAATGAAGGGCCTTACACATGAAGGTTCAAGATTTGATTGATTCTAAGGCAGTCAACTTTGCACCCCCTCCAAGTGTTACCAGGAATCTTATGCCTAACCATGGTGGGCCTAGGATAAATGCCATTGAGGAGGATCAACCAGTAAACCTAATTGACAATGTTGCAGATATTCAAACACCTCTGGCCGAGGTTAAAGCCCAGCTTTTGAAGTGCCAACTGTTTCCAGGTTGTGAGGCCCATTGCGAAGGTTGCAAGATTTCTACCAATGGTTGTGCAAATTTTAAGACCGGTATCAACAGTCTTATCAAAGAAGGCATTTTACAGATCACTTCAACAGTTCCAGCTCCTACAACATCAACAAGCGTTCCTCCTACAACTCCAACAAGCATCACTTCATCAGATATAACAGATATCACTCCTACAACTTCAACAACAATCATTCCAACAGATTCTTCTACAACATCAACAACCATCCCTTCTTCAACTTCAACAAACATCAGTTCAACACATCCTTATACAACAACAACAACCATCAATGAAGACATTTCCACAGTCACAATCTATTATGACCCATCAACAATCCATGTTCCAGATTCTTTCAACAACTCCTTGCACCTGCACCATCTCCAATCAGATCTCCTGTCACCATCTACTACGATCCTCAAACTGTCACAACTCCTTCTTCCGCAACAATCAGTCTGGTTACTATCACGGTGCCTGGACCAGTTCCATATGACAGCAATAGTGTCGTGCCTTGGCACTATGGCTCAGATCTGTATTGTAACGGAAAAAAAGTCACTCTTGATTCTTCAACTTCTACACCACAAATTGATAATGTTGGGGGAGGCGGAGGCTTCACTCAAAGCGGACGTCTCTTCGCTTCACAGTTTCCGAGAGTTAATGCTGAAGTAGAAGCTATTGCCAAAGCTAAAGGCAAGAATGTGGTTCCAGAAGAACCAATTGCCAAGGAAACTCAGAAGACATCCTTTGATCAGGATGTAGACGAGTTCATGAGAATTATCAAGAAGAGTGACTACAAAGTTGTGGACCAGCTTCACCAGACACCCTCCAAAATCTCCATACCATCATTGCTCATGTGTTTCGAAGCTCACAGGAATGCATTACTCAAAGTCTTGCACGCAGCTTATGTGCTTGAAGAGATCACAGTTAATCATCTAGAGACGGTGGTTTCAAATGTCAACACTAGTCATGGACTAGGGTTCACCGATGTTGATCTGACTACAGAGAGCCATAACCACAATAAGGCTTTACATATCACCTTAGAGTGTAAAGGTGTTGTACTTTCTCATGTCTTGGTTGACACTGGGTCCTCTCTCAATGTCTTACCAAAGAAAGCCTTAGTTAATATGGAATATGATGGTCGTGCACTTCGTCCGAGTAACCTGGTTGTGAGAGCCTTCGACGGTTCTAAGAGATCGGTTCTTGGAGAGATTGAGCTGCCTATAGTAATTGGCCCATAGATTTTCAAAACTACCTTCTATGTGAAGGACATTCAGCCTGTCTACAGTTGTTTGTTGGGTCGACCCTGGATTCATGCCGCTGGCGCCGTAACATCGACCCTTCACCAGAAGTTAAAATATGAGTGGGAAGACCAAGTTATCACCATTTGTGGGGAGGAGGACATTTTTGTCAGTCATCTAGCTACATACAAGTACATTGAGATGGATGGGGAGATCCATGAGATGATGAGTCAGGGTTTTGAAGCTCTCAACGTCAATGAAGCAACAGCTGAAGTGTATGGTACTCCAATTGCTTCTTACAAACAAGCTCGGAAGGTTGTTGAAGACGGGAATGCCCAAGGCTGGGGCAAGCTGCTGCAAGTTCAGATCAAGGAAGATAAGTTCGGTTTGGGTTACAAACCATCCCGACAGGTCCAAGAGGAGGCTGCTGAACCTCCCAAGTTTATCAATAGGGGTATGCTGACCCCAGATGCAATCAACAATGTGGAAGACGAGGCTGAAAGCGACTTCAACCTGGAAAGCTGGATTCGTCCAAGATTCCCAGGCCAGCAAGTCCTCAACTGGTCTTCCCAGGAAATTATAAGGGTTATTGCTGTAGAGTAATTATTATTTCCTGTTTAAGCATGCATCAAGTCCTACATCTTGACCAAGGTGTCAGGACTCATTTTGTAATAGGGCCATATATGTATTTTGTGCAAATAAAATATTAATGAACAATGGACATCTTTTGCAAACAATCTTTTCGCTCACTGTCTTTTCATTTTTGTTATTTTCCACAAAACAATAAATGGAAATGTTTTTCTTAATAAACTTCATTCACTTTCTCTAAAGAAGATAAAATTAATCACTAAAATGAACAAATCTCAACCCTTGCAGAGATAGTCTTCCAGATTGCACCGACAACGACATTGCTATGACCTTGTATGACTTCGACAATCTGATTAATCAAGCAGGTGAAGGGGTTGATGAAAACTATGATTTGCCTGAAGAGTTGGCCAGGTTGTTACGACAAGAGGAAAAAGTGATTGCTCCTCATCAGGAGGAAGTTGAAACTGCCAATCTTGGTACCGAGGAAGATGTAAAAGAGGTGAAGATCGGGGCCAATCTGCAAGCTCCAGTGAAAGAACAACTCATCAATATGCTTCGGGAATATGTCGATTTTTTTGCTTGGTCCTATCAAGATATGCCAGGTCTGGATACGGATATTGTCATGCACAAGTTTCCATTGAAAGAAGATTGTTCGCCAGTAAAACAGAAGTTATACCATACTCGCCCAGACATGGCCATGAAAATCAAAGAAGAAGTACAAAAGCAGTGGGACGCTGGTTTTCTTGCTGTAACTAGTTACCCGCTGTGGGTTGCTAACATTGTACTCGTACCTAAGAAGTATGGCAAGATGCATATGTGTGTGGATTACCAGGATCTGAACAGAGCCAGCCCGAAGGATGATTTCCCATTACCTCTCATTGATGTATTGGTGGATAACACAACTCAGTTCTTGGTATTTTCTTTTATGGATGGATTTTCTGGATACAATCAGATTAAGATGTCACCTGAATACATGGAGAAGACAACTTTCATCACACCCTGGGGCACGTTTTGTTACAAAGTAATGCCATTTGGTCTAAAGAACACTGGTGCGACATATCAACGGGCTATGGTAACATTGTTCCATGATATGATCCATAAAGAAATCGAGTGCTATGTGGATGATATGATTTCCAAGTCCCAAACAAAGGAAGAACATTTGGTGAATCTATTAAAACTGTTCAAGCGTCTAAGGAAGTATCAGTTAAGATTAAACCCCAACAAGTGCACATTCGGGGTAAGTTCTGGTAAGCTACTGGGTTTCATTGTAAGTGAAAAAGGAATTGATGTTGATCCCGATAAAGTCAAAGCTATTCAGGAAATGCCTGCACCTAAGACTGAGAAATAAGTTCGAGGGTTTTTAGGTAGATTAAACTACATCTCAAGGTTCATATCTCATCTCACTGCAACCTGCGAACCCTTCAAGCTGTTAAGAAAAGAGCAAACAGTCAGGTGGAATGATGATTGTCAAAGAGCTTTTTACAAGATCAAATAATATTTACAAGAACCTCCAATTCTCATGCCTCTAGTTGAAGGAAGACCTCTAATAATGCACCTGACATTATTAGATGAATCAATGGGGTGTGTGTTGGGCTAGCATGACGAGTCTGGTCGAAAAGAGAATGCAATATACTACCTAAGCAAAAATTTTACCATCTATGAACAACGTTATTCACTGCTCGAGAAATTTTTTTGTGCTTTAGCGTAGGCTGCTCGCCGACTAAGACCGTATATGTTGACTCATACTACTTTGTAAATCTCAAAGATGGATCCAGTCAAGTACATATTCGAGAAGCCAGCACTTACCGGAAGGGTTGCAAGATGGAAAATTATTATAACAGAATATGACATTCAGTACACCTCTCAGAAAGCCATCAAGGGCAGTGTATTGTCTGACTATCTGGCTGAGCAACCCATTGATGATTACACGCCTATGAGATTTGACTTCCCTGATGAAGACATCATGTTCTTAAAAGAAAAAGATTGTGAAGAGCCAGTTCACACTGAAGGGCCTGATCCAGAGGAAGACTGGACTATGATGTTTGATGGGGCAGTTAATTGCAACGGTCGTGGGGTTGGTGTATTGCTTATTACACCCGAAGGAGTTCATATGCCTTTCTCAGCAAAGCTCATCTTTGCCTGCACTAACAACGAAGCATAATACAAAGCTTGTATCATGGGTCTTGAGGAAGCCATTGACCTCAGGATCAAAACTTTGAATGATTTCGGAGATTCAACTTTGGTAATCAACCAGACCAACGGCAAGTGGTACATTCATCAGGAGCATTTGATTCCCTACCGTGACTATACGAGGAGATTGTTGACCTTCTTCACAACAATTAAGCTTGAATACATCCCTTGAGATGAGAATCAGTTTGCAGGCGCTCTAGATACCATTTCATCCATGATCAAAGTACAAACTGCCAAATATGCGCCTCGAATTTTGGTATCCAGACTGGACGGACCGGCATATGTATTCTTTGTGGACATTGTCACTGATAACAAGCCCTGGTACCATGACATCAAATTCTTCTTAGAAACTCATACATACCTACCCGGGGCATCGTCAAATGATAAGAAGACATTGAGAAGGCTAGCCGACAGTTTCTTCCTCAATACTGATGGTTCTTTGTACAAGCGAAATTTCGACATGGTCTTGCTCAGATGCGTTGACAAGAAGGAAGCGGACCTACTGATGCACGAAGTACATGAAGGTTCATTCGGTACCCATGTCGGAGGACATGCAATGGCAAAGAAGTTATTAAGATCAGGTTACTACTGGATCACAATGGATGCAGACTGTTATGCCTATGCCAGAAAATGCCACAAATTCCAGATCTACGCAGATAAAGTGCATGTGCCTCCGAATCCTTTGAATGTAATGTTTTCACCTTGGCCCTTCGCCATGTAGGGAATTGATATGATTGGAAAGATTGAACTAACTGCTTCAAATGGTCACAGATTCATCCTTGTAGCCATTGATTACTTCACCAAATGGGTTGAAGCAGCTTCATATGCAAATGTCACCATACAAGTGGTAGCTAGATTTCTGAAAAAGGGATATCATCTGTCGATATGGAGTTCCCAAGCGAATCATTATTGATAATGGCTCCAATTTGAACAACAAGATGATGGCAGAACTTTGTCGGGACTTCAAAATTCAACATCACAACTCTTCTCCTTATAGGCCAAAGATGAATGGCGTTGTTGAGGCCGCTAACAAGAATATTAAGAAGATTATGCAAAAGATGGTAGTCACCTACAAAGACTGGCACGAGATGTTACCATTTGCCTTGCATGGGTACCGAACCTCTATCAGAACATCTACTGGGGCAACACCTTATCAGGTTGTGTATGGTATGGAAGATGTCCTACCTGTTGAAGTTGAACTACCCTCCTTACAAGTAATGATGGATATGAAACTGGACAAAGCAGAATGGGTCCGATCTCGATATAATCAACTGAGTTTGATTGAAGAAAAGAGATTAGTAGCCATCTGTCATGGGCAGTTATATCAAAAGCGAATGAAGAAAGCCTTCGATTAGAAAGTCAGGCCTCGAGAATACCAAGTGGGAGAGCTTGTTCTGAAAAGACTTCTTCCTCCTCATACAGACCACGGGGGCAAATGGACGCCAAACTACGAAGGCCCATTCATAGTGAAGAAATTTTTCTCTGGTGGGGCACTGATGCTCACTACTATGGATGGCGAGGATTTCTTATCTCCTGTGAATTCAGATGCAGTTAAAAAATACTTCGCATAAGAGACGCGCTGGACATAGAAACAAAATGTAAGTCCAGGCAAAAATAGGGCATCCCGGCGAGTCAAAAACAGAATAAAAGACTCGGGCAAAAATAAGGGAAAAAATTAAAAAAAATGTACACCCGCTGAGTTGAAAAGCTACATCGGACAACTCAGGCAAAAATGGGTATCCCGGTGGATTGAAAAACCAAAAGGGCGATCCACGCAAAATCAGGGAATAAGAGATTAACTACATTCTGAATTTGTCTGTATCATTCACAACATGGCAAGCTTCGAAAGGTTAAAGCATCGGTAAGAATCAACCTTCTTCAGAAAAAAAGATAAGAAGAACGTCAAGATCATATATGTCATAACAAAGGAAGATTGAAGCATCAACTTCGACATTGCCAACACTTTTATTTTCTCAATTTTACAGCAATCTCCTCCTTTCAGGGATTCGCTTCTTCATTGTACTTGCCTATTCATGGCACACAAATCAATAAAATTAGAATATTCAGTCACACTTTGTTTTTGTACATTTTTGTTTCGTTTGCAAAATGTCCAAAGTTCGTAATACAACATTTGCATGAAAACATGTAAGATATTTTTAATAAATGCTTGTAGGAAATATGTGCTCTTAAACGAACCTAACTCCTATGACGGAATCCAGTTGAGGATACCTCAGGGCACTTGTGCGTTTCCTTTGTTAGACAGGTTGCAAGTACTCAAGGCGGACAATCTTTCATAGCATGGGGCATATCAAGCCTCATATTCCTAGCCAAGACAGCGATCACCTCATCAGCAGGGTTACTTGACAGAAATATTCCCCACGAAGCTGTCATCCCCTCAGAGGATCCTTCGAGAAACTCATTGAATCCCCAGCGTGTCACTTGGACGAAGGAGTTACAACAGATTACTTACCAGACGTGCTCTTCTCCCCCAAGTAAAGTGTCCCGAGCAGTGCTTAAACTGTTGTTCCCCTTCAGAGTTGCTAGGATTTTCTCATCCTCAGCAGAGTCAGCAGAATCGTTTTCCTGCAAAGTTGTCAGTTTCTCCCCATTAGAGTTGCCAGGGTTTTCTGTTTCCCAGCGGAGTTGCCGAAGCCTCCTCATCCCTAGCATTAGTCTCTTCAACAAGAAGCTTCCCCGACCGGGATTGTAACACCCTTCTACCCCAAAACATAATATTTAAAAAATATCAGAGTAATCATCAAAAAGGGTATTATATTCATCAAAAATCAACACAACAGTGTCCTGTCCCGTAACACGGGTTAATCAACATCTAAATATCATAAAACATTTCACAGCGGAATTTTACTTCATAATTCAAAAACTTCATAATATTAATTTTCACCATCCTGAATTTAACATCATATAAATAGGAAAACATTTATCCAATAATAACATAACTGAAACAGTTAACAGAATAAAACCCATCCCAGTGTTACATGACACAGAGCAGGACACATAGACTAGAACCACTCCTAAGGAACACTAAAGCACGCTCCGAGACTCATGAATTACTCTTATTGCACTGCAGGACTATTCTTCGACATCTGCAAGTTACCCACGAAGGAGGCAACATTTCCAAGCAGGCAGGGTGAGTAATTATAATATATCATAAACGTACAAGAATATAGAATCATAAATAAATTAGTACACATATCATGACATCGTCAACTACAAAATTCAGCAACAACCACAACACTATCATGAAATCAATCAACACCAACACAATCATGAAATTCATCCAGAATATGCAATTCTAACATCCTGATATGCAATATACATGTGATACCATTTTCATCGTGAGATGGATACATGACCATCAACCCTCCACAAAGGAGCACATCGTAAATCATCGAGACACTTCAATCCACACAATGGGATTGAAGCAAATAAATAGGCCGAAGCCCCATCGTGAATGTTATGAAATGCAATGATGCGCTACATTGTAATTTCATCAAAATAATTCGCATCATTCATTTCAATCAGCAAAACAATCATTAATTAAATATATATATATATATATATATATATATATATATATATATATATATATATATATATATATATCATCATGACATTACACCCTGAACACTGGTTCCCTAACCACTCTGACACATCAAGATTAACCCGTACCCGGTAATTTATAAGGTAATTATAAGGTTATTTCACAAATTCATTTATCAAAAACTGTGCATTTCTCTCGTTTCTATTCATGAAAATAAAGTTCAGTTTGTGTTCTTTCCGACGCTTCAAACGGAATGCGAATCGGACTTACGATTTAAAAGATATGAATTTTCAAAGAATTAAAATTTATCATTCCAGTTTAGCCTTTTCCCACCTTACCCTCATAATTTCACACAATGACCATCTTACCCTTTTCTTTAATATATTTTTAATAATAATAATAAAATAGCATAATAGAACACTATTTATCCTTATTATATAAAAATACTCATTTTCTCCAAAATTCTCAAAATAATCCAAACTCTCCAAATTTTATAAATTAATTAAATAAATGATTAAATAATTAAATTTATATTTTCGGGGCGTTACAACTCTCCCCTACTTAAAGAATTTTCGTCCTCGAAAATTACCTGATGTAAATAGAGTCGGATACGACTCCCTCATCTGATCTTCGCGCTCCTAAGTCCAACTTTCTCCAGCTGGTCCTCCCCACAATACCTTCACTAAAGCAATTTCCTTGCCTCGAAGTCGCTTCAATTCCCTACCATCAATCCTTACTGGTACAGCTTCAATCGTCAGATTATCTCTCACCTGAACATCATCTATCTGAATGACATGCGACGGGTCTGGAATGTACTTCCTCAACTGTGATACATGGAATACATCATGTAAATTCGCAAGAGAGGGAGGTAAAGCCACTCGATAGGACACTTCCCCTATCCTCTGCATAATCTGATACGGACCGACGAAACATGGAGTGAGTTTTCTAGACTTCAAAGCTCTTCCCACACCAGTCATAGGAGTAACTCTTAAGAACACGTGATCTCCCTCTTGGAACTCAAGTGCTTTCCTTCTCTTATCGTGATAACTCTTTTGACGACTCTGCGATGTTTTCATCCTTTCCTGAATCATTTTAATCTTTTCAGTTGTTTCTTGGACAATCTCAGGCCCAAGTACTAAACTTTCTCCTAACTCATACCAACATAATGGAGTACGACAACATCTACCATACAACGCCTCATATGGAACCATCCCGATACTAGCATGAAAACTGTTATTGTAAGTAAACTCGACCAACGGCAAATGACTATCCCAAGATCCTCCTTGATCTAATACACAAGCTCTCAGCAAATCTTCTAAAGATTGGATTGTTCTTTCCGTCTGACCATCCGTTTGAGGGTGATAAGCAAAACTCATCCTCAACTTAGTACCCAAGGCATCCTGCAAACTCTTCCAAAACCTCGACGTAAACCGCGGATCTCTATCCGATACAATACTTGAGGGTACACCATGCAACTTCACAATTTCCTCAATATAAATCTCAACTAACCTTTGCATGGAATGGTTAATCCTCATCGGCAAGAAGTGTGTCGACTTAGTTAACCGGTCGACAACTACCCAAATCGAATCATTACTTCTAGCAGTCTTAGGTAACCCAGTCACGAAATCCATGGAAATACTATCCTATTTCCACTCAGGAACATTTAATGGTTGCATCATACCCGAAGGACTCTGATGTTCTATCTTTGACTTCTGACATGTCAAACAAGCATATACAAATTCAGCAATGTCTCTTTTCATACCCGGACACCAAAACAACCTGCGTAAATCCTGATACATCTTCGTAGCACCAGGATGAATACTCAGTCGACTCTTGTTCCCCTCTTCTAAAATACTCTTTTTAATTCCTTCAATATCCGGAACACATACTCTATCTCGAAACCTTAGAACTCCATCTTCATCAACTCGAAAGTCACCTGCATTACCTTGATCAACCAACATCAATTGATCAACTAATTTCAAATCAGATTTCTGACCCTTACGAATCTCTTCCAAAATCTCACTGGTCAGCTTTAACATTCCCAATTTCACACTATCAGTAGTAGTTTCACACAACAAGCTCATGTCTCTGAATTGCTCGATCATTTCCAATTCTTTCACCATAAGCATTGAAATATGCAACGACTTCCTACTCAAAGCATCAGCCACAACATTTGCCTTACCCGGATGGTAATTCAAATCAAAATCAAAATCTTTCAATAATTCAAGCCACCGCCTCTGTCTCATATTTAATTCTTTCTGATCAAACAAGTATCTTAAACTTTTGTGATCACTGAATACTTCAAATTTCGAACCAAACAAGTAGTGCCTCCAAATCTTAAGCACAAACACCACAGCTGCTAACTCTAAGTTGTGAGTAGGATAGTTCCTCTCATGAACTCTTAACTGTCTAGAAGCATAAGCAACCACCTTATTATCCTGCATCAAAACTCCACCAAGACCCATCTTGGAAGCATCACAATAAACTACAAAGGACTCATCTGGATTCGGTAAGACCAACACTGGCGCAGTCGTTAACCTTTTCTTCAGTTCTATGAAACTCTCTTCACAAGCAACATCCCACACATACGCTTGACCCTTCCTAGTCAATTGCGTCAATGGTAAAGCTATCTTAGAAAAACCTTCAATGAACTTACGATAGTAACCAGCCAACCCAAGAAAACTACGAATTTTTGTAGCTGAATTTGGAGTCTCCCACTGCAATACCGCATCATTCTTTGAAGGATCCACCGAAATTCCACCACTTGAAATTACATGGCCGAGGAAACTCACTTCCCTTAGCCAAAATTCACACTTAGATAATTTAGCAAACAATTTCTTTTCTCTCAACACTTGCAACACAACTCTCAAATGCTCGGCATGTTCCTCTTCTGATTGAGAATATACCAAGATATCATCTATGAAAACCACCACGAACTTATCCAGATACTCATGAAAGATTCTATTCATATATTCCATAAACACACCAGGCGCATTAGAAACCCCAAACGGCATCACTGTATACTCATAATGCCCATATCTCGTCCTGAAAGCTGTCTTCGGAATATCATCAGCTTTAACTTGAATCTGATGATAACCAGACCTCAGATCAATTTTACTAAAGACACAAGCACCTACTAGCTGATCCATCAAATCATCGATCCTCGGAAGTGGGTACTTACTCTTGATAGTCACTTTATTCAACTGTCGGTAATCGACACACAATCTCATACTACCATCCTTCTTCTTAACAAGCAACACCGGAGCACCCCAAGGAGAAACACTGGGTCTAATGAACCTCTTCTCTAACAATTCTTCTAATTGTTTCTTCAACTCATTCAACTCTAAAGCCGACATTCTATAAGGATCCATCGAGACAGGACTCGTACCCGGTACTAAGTCCACAGAAAAATCAATCTCACGTTCCGGTGGTAAATCACTTATATCACCAGGAAACACATCTTGAAATTCACAAACCACAGGCAACTCTGCACTGACAGTCTTATCATCAACTTTCAATAAGGTAGACACTGCAAACATCAAAGCTTCATCTAAAACAAGTTCATTCACTTGCTTAGCAGATAAAAACATCAACTCACCATTCCCGCTCAAATCAGGGAACTGCACCGTCTTACTATAATAGTTAATATGAACATAATTGAATTCCAACCAGTTCATACCAAGGATAACATCGATTTGGTGTAATGGTAGGCACACCAAATCCATCACAAAATTCTTCTCGAAAATTGTCAAAGGACATTTCAAACAGACAAGCATGGTAGTCACAGAACCATTAGCAGGAGTGATAACGAGAAAACGTATCGATTATATTGCTAGGTTTCATTGACGTTTTATCGCATAATCACCGTTTTAACACTCGATTTCTCGAGTTTTTCTTACCATTTTGCAGGTACATCATTATATGGAGCTAAATCATGAATTAAGAGAAAAAGGAACAAAATCAACCATAAAAAGATGAAGAAATGAAGAAGCCTGCAAAACTGCATATTTTGTTGCAGCCACGATCGTCACCAGGGTGTCACGACCGTGACACCCCAAAAGCATCCATCACGACCGTCAGAGCATTGTCACGACCGTGACACTTAAAAGCCACATGACACGAGCGTGAAGACCTTGTCACGACCGTGACAAGGATAAAAATAGGTTTTTGACTCAGACTACGTCAAAGCACTACGTGAAGAACGTTCCTCCTATTTTGTTGCCACGTACCTACATTCCCTCCACCAAGTCAGCAAGGCCCATGCAACAAAAGTCCAATTTTCAGCCCATTAAGGATTCTATAAATAGTACAAGTTTTATGAACAATGTACAGAGCATTTTTTATTCGATTTTCTGCGGAAGCTCTGCCGAATTATTTTACGACCCTGTTTCTATTTCTGCATTATTTTTAGTTTTCTTTTCGTTCTTATTGTATCCAAACCCGCCATATAACAATTTCCAACATCAGGAAATTGTTATACATTTACTTTTTTCTAAACCTTCAGCCTTTGTTATTTTCGATTTCCGCCAACTCCAAGCTTTCCGGTCTGTGGAAGAAGGAGTCTGCTCTAATATTTGTTAACCAGGTTTTTTATTATATTGCAAATTTAAATATTTATAATGTTTATTTATTTTTCTGCCATGAGTATTTTATTATTTAATTTTCTGTCTCTGTCTGGTTCAACATCGATGAGTAGCTAAATACCTTAGGGCGGTATGTAGTTAGAACCAACTTAATCGGTAAAATTTAACCATAGGCTAAAAATAATTAATCACTTAACATTCTGGCTGATACTTTTTAATTAAAATCGACCTTTTCGTTACGAGAGTAAGAAAAGAGTATTAGGTTAGGTCAAGACCACGAGAGTGTGAGATTTTAACCAGATAGCTAAAGTTAGGCATTTAAATTAAACACAGCGAGAGCGCTTTAAAATAAATTAGAATTACTAAGTTTCCAAAAATTATCTCTAAACACTTATGGGCTAGCGAGAGCAGGCATAGGGCTTTAGGGATAAGATCTGATATAAGACCACGAGAGTGTGAATTGAGGGTATTTAAACTGGTAACCTCTACCGAATAGATTAAGTAAACACCTTTAAAAGCCTAGGTTAGATTGACCCACCTAAGTTAGTATAATTACATACCGACCGCCTTAGTATTATTTTATTAAAACTTAAATTTAATTCCGCCTTTAATAGTCTTAAAAAATCAACAAAAAAATCGTGACAACCATTCGCCTTAGCTAAACTAGAAGTTCATCTAGCACTAAGTAACCATAGAATCCCTGTGGATCGATAATCTTAAATATTACTTCGATAGGCTGTGCACTTGCAGTTAAGATACCGCTAGACGCATAATTAGACACGTCTTTAGCCCATCAAGTTTTTGGCGCCGTTGCCGGGGATTCCTTAATTTAGTTACTAGTGCATTTAGGTAGCATTGTCTAGACTAAGGTATCAACTATTTAATTTAATTTAATTTCCGAGTGTATGCCAAGTACTCGCTCTAAAAGCGAAGACTTGCAACCTCTAATCCCAGAATCGGAACGCTTCTTACACGTAAGAAGACGTATATTCGATTACGAAAATAATTACAATATTCCAGATCTTCAATTAGATCCGCCTAAACCAGTCGTAACATCAAAGGACGCAGAGATGGCTGAAGAACAGAATCACCCACTCAAGTATTACGCCAGTCCTTCGCAAGCTGAACCGCATTCAAGCATTGCCGCGCCGGCTATCAACCGAAATGATTTCGAACTAAAACCTTCGTTGATATCAGCCGTGCAACAAAATCAATTCGCCGGAAATCCTACCGAGGATCCGAATCTTCATCTTTCGATCTTTGTGCAATATGCAGATACCGTAAAAGCCAATGGAGTTACCCAAGAAGCTATTAGACTACGTTTATTTCCTTTTTCACTTCGAGACAGAGCAAGAGCTTGGCTTCAATCTCTGCCTTCGAACTCAGTAACTACGTGGGAGGAACTAAAGAGAGTTTTCTTGAACAGATATTTTCCACCCAGCAAGACAGCTATGCTGAGAGCTCAGATCAACGGATTTAAGCAAAGGGAAAGCGAATCATTATTCGAAGCTTGGGAACGCTATAAGGATCTGCTGAGACTTTGTCCACATCACGGATTAATAGAATGGATGGTCATCCATACCTTCTATAATGGACTCTTGTACAATACAAGAATGACAATTGACGCTGCCGCGGGCGGTGCATTGATGGACAAAGAATATAATGATGCCTATGCACTCATCGAAAGTATGGCTCAAAATCATTACCTTTGGGGAAGCGAGAGAGTCGCAACTGAGAAACCAACAAAAGGAGGTATGTACGAAGTAAGTAGTATGGACCAAGTCAATGCGAAGTTTGACCAACTAAGCCAAAAGATCGACAACTTGGCCATAACACCAACAGCCAACGTGGCTGCAGTAACACCTAACTGTGAGTTATGTGGAGTTTCAGGACACGAAGTTTCTGATTGTCAACTATTGACAGGAACTCCCACTGATCAAGTGAATTATGCTCAAGGAAACCCTTACTCAAACACATACAACCCAGGTTGGAAGAATCATCTGAACTTCTCCTATAAGAATAACAATGCTTTATACGCACCAGGTCAAACACCAGCTACATCACCAGGATATCAAAAGACTGCTCCTAATGTCCCTAGAAAATCGAACCTTGAATTGATGATGGAGAACTTTATAGCTAACCAATCTCAAACAAACAAGGACTTCTTAAACCAAAACATTCACACTAGTGAGCAGATTAAACAATTAGTGAGCAAAGTAGATGCATTAGCTACACATAACAAAATGCTTGAAACTCAGATTTCACAAGTAGCTCAACAACAAGCACCTACTGCTACACCAGCTGGAGTATTCCCTGGACAACCTCAACCTAATCCGAAAGGACATGCTAACACCGTAATATTAAGAAGTGGCAAGGAACTTGACGGACCTACCGATCCAAGACTTGACAATCCAGCCATGTACCAAAAACCGGATAAACCGACTGAAGTGGTGAATGATCCAGAAGAAAAGGAAGATGATAATCAAGAGGTAGTGGAGAAAGAACAACCTTATGTGCCTCCACCACCCTATAAACCATCAATTCCGTACCCTCAAAGATTAACCAATTCCAAAACGACGGGTCAATTCAAGAAATTTGTTGAACTTCTGAAACAGTTGAATATTACTATTCCGTTTACAGAGGCTATCACCCAAATACCCTCGTATGCTAAGTTTTTAAAATAAATCTTATCAAATAAGAAAAAGATAGAGGATAACGGAACAGTTACACTTACTGCTGAGTGTAGCGCCATAATTCAGAATAATATGCCTCCTAAGCTAAAAGATCCAGGAAGTTTCTCTATACCCTGCGTAATAGGAAAATTCGTCATTGACAAAGCTCTATGCGATTTAGGAGCCAGTATCAGTGTTATGCCCTTAACGATTTGCAAAAGGCTAGACATGGGAGACCTAAGACCAACTAAAATGTCTGTTCAACTAGCCGATCGCTCTGTTAAATATCCTGTAGGCATACTAGAAAACGTCCCAGTACGTATAGGACAATTCTACATCCCTACTGATTTTATAATCATGGACATCTATGAAGACTCCACTACACCTATCATACTAGGAAGACCATTCTTAGCTACCGTCGGAGCTATAATAGACGTAAAAAGAGGAAAGCTGACCTTTGAAGTAGGTGAAGAGAAAGTTGAATTTATTTTAACGCAATTCTTACAATCACCAGCTATAGAGGATACATGCTATCTATTAGACGTAATTGACGAATGTGTAAGAGAAATGGAACTGAAAGAGACCACTTATTCTGAAATAATGAAAATTCAAATCCCTCCGATTTTCGAAGATGATAATTGGCGTAAACCATATCAGGATGATAGTCTAAGCGAAAGTTTAGCACTTACACTGGATCCCATGCCAAGTAAAGATAAACCTACATTAGGATTAAAAACTTTACCTCATAACCTAAGGTACGAATTCTTAGACAATGAATGTAAAAGACCAGTTATAATAAATTCCAGTTTAGGAACTATAGAAACAAAGAAACTTTTAGATGTCTTGAAGAAATATCCAACTGCATTAGGATATAACATATCTGATCTCAAAGGAATATGTCCTTCAGTTTGTATGCATCGTATTCTGCTAGAAGAAGATTGCAGAACCTCCAGAGAATCTCAAAGAAGAATTAACCCAACCCTTAGCACTGTAGTAAAAGAAGAAGTTAAAAAATTACTAGATGCCGGAATAATATATCCAATCTCTGATAGTGAATGGGTTAGTCCAATACATGTAGTGCCAAAGAAAGGAGGTATCACTGTTGTGAAAAACGCTCAAGGCGAATCGATATCGCAAAGAGTAGTGACGGGATATAGAGTATGCATAGATTATCGTAAACTAAACAAAGCCACTCGAAAAGATCATTTCCCACTACCTTTTATAGATCAAATGTTAGAACGATTAGCCCAGCATTCTTACTTCTGTTATCTTGACGGTTACTCAGGATTTTTCCAAATCCCTATCCATCTAGATGATCAAGAGAAGACTGCATTCACATGCCCATATGGAACGTTCGCTTATAGACGAATGCCCTTTGGATTATGCAACGCTCCTGCAACCTTTCAAAGATATATGCTGTCAATCTTCGCAGATTTTATAGATAACATCATGGAAGTGTTCATGGACGACTTCTCTGTATGCGGGCAAAGTTTTGAAGGATGCTTATCGAACTTAGAAATGGTATTAGAAAGATGTGTAAAGGTAAACCTCGTGCTTAACTGGGAGAAATGTCATTTTATGGTCAAAGAAGGAATCGTATTAGGTCATGTAATATCCGACAAGGGAATTGAAGTTGATAAAGCTAAGATTGAAGTCATAAAAGATCTTCAACCCCCTAAAACCGTTCGAGAAATACGAAGCTTTTTAGGACACGCTGGTTTTTACCGACGATTCATCAAAGATTTCTCGAAAATCACTAAACCTCTTACTGGTTTATTAATGAAAGACGCTGAGTTCATATTCAATGAAGATTGTCTTAAAGCATTCGAAACTTTAAAAACAGCCCTCATCACCGCACCAATCATGCAACCCCCTGACTGGAGATTACCTTTTGAAATCATGTGTGATGCGAGTGACTATGCTGTAGGCGCAGTTCTAGGCCAGAGGAAGGAAAGGAAACTTCATGCGATTTATTATGCCAGTAGAACCTTAGATTCTGCCCAGATGAACTACGCCACTACCGAAAAAGAATTGTTAGCAGTTGTCTTTGCGCTTGACAAATTCCGTTCTTACCTAGTTGGAGAGAAAATAATCATTTACACAGACCATGCTGCTATCCGATATTTATTAACTAAGAAAGATGCTAAACCAAGACTCTTGAGATGGATTTTACTCTTACAAGAGTTTGATCTAGAAATAAAAGATAAGAAAGGTACTGAGAACGTCGTAGCGGACCATTTATCTAGAATAGAAGGTATTAAACCCGAACAAGTGCCGATTAACGATGATTTTCCGTATGAACAGCTGATAGCACAATTAGGAAGCGACCTAGCTCAGTTAGATATAAATGAACCAGAATCCGTGGAAACAATCCAGACAACTGTAGGACTGCCATGGTACGCTGACATTGTCAACTACCTAGCCGCAGGAGCTCTTCCACCCGATCTAACCTATCATCAGAAAAAGAAATTCTTTCACAATCTGAAACATTACTATTGGGATGAACCATTATTGTTCAAAAGAGGACCAGATGGAATCTTTCGCCGATGTATTCCCGAAGAAGAAATAGAAGATGTCATTGCTCAATGCCATTCATCTCCTTATGGTGGACATGCAAGCACTTCCAAGACTTGTGCAAAAATCTTGCAAGCCGGCTTATTCTGGCCTAATCTATGGAAGGATGTCCACATCGTTGTTATAAATTGCGATCGGTGTCAACGCACCGGCAATATTTCAAGAAGAGATGAAATGCCTCAAAAAGGAATATTAGAAGTAGAAATCTTTGACGTCTGGGGAATAGATTTCATGGGACCATTCCCATCATCTTTCGGTAATAATTACATACTCGTAGCTGTTGATTATGTTTCGAAATGGATTGAAGCTATAGCTTCTCCTACAAACGATACACGAGTAGTAATAAAGCTTTTCAAAAATATAATCTTTCCCAGATTTGGTGTGCCTAGACTCGTCATAAGTGACGGTGGCTCGCACTTCATTTCAAAAATCTTTGACAAATTACTATCTAAGTATGGAGTAAGACACCGTGTGGCTACACCATATCACCCACAAACAAGTGGACAAGTCGAAGTCTCGAACAGAGAAATTAAACAAATATTAGAAAAGACTGTCGCCATATCTCAGAAAGATTGGTCATCTAAACTTAATGAAGCTTTATGGGCTTATAGGACCGCTTACAAGACACCCATAGGTACTACACCTTTCAAACTAGTTTATGGAAAATCTTGTCACCTCCCAGTAGAACTAGAACACAAAGCTTATTGGGCGATTAGAACTCTCAATATAAACTATAATGCTGTAGGAGAAAAGCGAATCCTAGACATTAACGAATTAGAAGAATTAAGGCTAGATGCTTATGAGAATGCTAAGATATATAAAGAAAGAACTAAGCGATGGCATGATAAACGCCTATCTAGGAAAGAATTTAGTGTGGGAGACGTTGTACTCCTCTTTATTTCAAGACTCAGGCTCTTTCCTGGAAAATTAAAATCTAGATGGTCAGGACCCTTTGAAATAATTAAAGTATTCCCGAGTGGAGCAATAGAAATTAAGGGTAGGAATAGTGAACCATTCATAGTAAACGGACAACGTTTAAAACATTATCATAAAGTTGAAAATAGAGATTATGCAAATAATCTAAGGCTTTTAGAGTTGTCCACTAATTCCCCTGATTAATCTAACCCTAAGCATTACGTCAGGCTTTTGACGATAAAAACAACGCTTAGTGGGAGGCAACCCATTTACTTATTTAATTATTTAAACTATTCTTTTTAGCATATTGTTATTTATCGTTTTACTATTTGTTTATTTGTTTTGTCATTTTATAGTTTTATTTTATATTACTATTATTGCCATTACATTATGCATTTCATTTTCTTATTTTTATCTTAAATCACTTTTTACAGATTTTCTAAAAGTCTTTTCCACTTTCCTTCTTCCCCCGATTTGTTTCCTCCATATTTGCACTGACCATGGCTAATCAACCCATAAACCATATGGAAACCAAATTTAGAGGTAGGAACCAAAGAATGAAGTTTGAAGAGTTATCACAGAGGCAAATGGATTTGACCCTGTACCCGGATGATCAGACTATGGAAACCCTAGGTATACATGATAGCATCATGTACTTGTTTAACCGACTCGGATGGGAGAATGCATTGATCCAACATAAGTTTGTGACTTACCGCGAGCTCACCCTTGAGTTCCTTAGCTCCTTAATTTACCTACCTGAGCGCGGTTTTGGATTTAGGAAAGGATTTATTAGTTTCTGCCTATTTGGAATAGAATATGACTTTAACCATAAAGAACTAGCTGACTTGTTAGGATTCCCTAGTGGACCATTTGCTTTTACTACCACACAAGTAGAATTGATGGATATTGAGCTAGATTTCTTTTGGGGAACTTTAACCGGAAACTACCACCCTGAACCAAATAGCATGAATAATGATGAGATCCATAACCCTGCTCTCCGTTACTTCCATAAAATCCTTGCCCACACCTTCTTTGGAAAAGAAGAAAACATTACCGGAGTTTCTAAAGATGAGATATTTATTATGTCATGTTTCACTAATGGACAGCCTGTTAATGGTGTACCTTTCATGATGCAAACCTTCACCCGTATCCAAGAAGAACCTGAATTACCTATATTTGTAGGAGGTCTTGTAACCATGATTGCTGATGCTTTAGGACTTAGGTACCAATTGCACAGGTACATTGGCAGCTCCCCTAATTTGCTTCTTCTCATCAGATGCCTTCTGCTTCCCTCTATTACTAGTAGTCACATAAGGTTTTCCTCTATACTGACTCTTGTCTTTCTTCTCACTCAGCTGTTTATAGTGAGCTGACCGAGCTCGGTTGTCCTCATCATAATTACGACTCTTATCCACCAACTATGCATACTTGTGAATTTCTTGGCATCGAATTCCCTGCTTAATTTCAGGTCTCAGCCCATTCTCAAACTTAAGGCACTTGGAAAGTTCAGCATCTGCTCTGTTGTAGTGAGGACAAAACTTCACCAGCCTTTCAAATTTGGCAGCATACTCTGCCACTGTCATGTTTCCTTGCTTCAGCTCAAGGAATTCTATCTCCAACTTACCACGAGCATCTTCCAGAAAATACTTCTTAAGGAACTCCGCCTTAAATACAGTCCAAGTCACCACAACAGCCTCATCCTCGAGACGCTGACGAGTATTATCCCACCAGTCTTCAGCTTCCTCATACAACATATGAGTTCCGAATTGAACTTTCTGTGCGTCAGCACACGCCATCACTCTGAAAATCTTCTCAATTGCCTTGAGCCACTTCTGTGCGCTCGCCGGGTCATGAGTTCCTTCAAACACAGGTGGATTATTCCTCTGGAATTTCTCCAATGCACGAAACTCATCATGCGCATTGTTTCGAGCAGTAGTCTGAGCAAGAGCTGCAATAGCATCAGCGAGAGCACGCGAGTTGTTTCCAGCCATTCTGCACAACACTTACCACATCAGAAGAGAATAATCGTTAAATAAATAACGACTTGACAACTGACTGACAACAACAAGACTTGGCCGGACAGACCGACCTGCTCTGATACCACTAATGTAACACCCTTCTACCCCAAAACATAATATTTAAATAATATCAGAGTAATCATCAAAAAGGGTATTACATTCATCAAAAATCAACACAACAGTGTCCTGTCCCGTAACACGGGTTAATCAACATCAAAATATCATAAAACATTTCACAGCGGAATTTTACTTCATAATTCAAAAACTTCATAATATTAATTTTCACCATCCTGAATTTAACATCATATAAATAGGAAAACATTTATCCAATAATAACATAACTGAAACAGTTAACAGAATAAAACCCATCCCAGTTTTACATGACACAGAGCAGGACACATAAACCAGAACCACTCCTAAGGAACACTAAAACACGCTCCGAGACTCATGAATTACTCTTATTGCACTGCAGGACTATTCTTCGACATCTGCAAGTTACCCATGAAGGAGGCAACATTTCCAAGCAGGAAGGGTGAGTAATCATAATATATCATAAACGTACAAGAATATAGAATCATAAATAAATTAGTACACATATCATGACATCGTCAACTACAAAATTCAGCAACAACCACAACACTATCATGAAATCAATCAACACCAACACAATCATGAAATTCATCCATAATATGCATTTCTAACATCCTGATATGCAATATGCATGTGGTACCATTTTCATCGTGAGATGGATACATGACCATCAACCCTCCACAAAGGAGCACATTGTAAATCATCGAGACACTTCAATCCACACAATGGGATTGAAGCAAATAAATAGGCCGAAGCCCCATCGTGAATGTTATGAAATGCAATGATGCGCTACATTGTAATTTCATCAAAATAATTCGCATCATTCATTTCAGTCAGCAAAACAATCATTAATTATATATATATATATATATATATATATATATATATATATATATATATATATATATATATATATATATATATATATATCATCATGACATTACACCCTGAACACTGGTTCCCTAACCACTCTGACACATCAAGATTAACCCGTACCCGGTAATTTATAAGGTAATTATAAGGTTATTTCACAAATTCATTTATCAAAAACTGTGCATTTCTCTCGTTTCTATTCATCAAAATAAAGTTCAGTTTGTGTTCTTTCCGACGCTTCAAACGGAATGTGAATCGGACTTACGGTTTAAAAGATATGAATTTTCAAAGAATTAAAATTTATCATTCCAACAGTTTTAACCGGTTAACCCATAGCATTAACCGGTTAACGCCGACGAAATTCCAGAATTTTCCAAAAATTACAATGGTTAACCGGTTAACGCATAGCGTTAACCGGTTAACCCACGTTTTCCAGCAGTTCTCTGCTATACAATCGCAGACTGTTCCAATTCCAAAAACCCCAAACCCCATTACGGATTTCACATCATAACACTCACAAAAACATTCAAAAACATCAATTAAACCTCAACAACATCCAGACAACAATTATACAAACAAATATACGATTACAACTCATTCCAATCACTCTAATTCATCAAGATTTCTCATAAAACTCAACCTAACTCAAAACCCCAAAAACCCCTAAAACTCATACCAACCTAATCCATTCATATTCCAATTCCTATACATTATCATAGATTATGAGAACTCCCCATACCTTAGAGAACTTCGCCGCTTTACACGCTTCTCTTGGGTTCTCCACAACCTCCTGACTCTGAGCTTCTCCTTTCTTCAGAGCACTTCTCCAACCACGATAGAAAACAACAAAATGAGAAAACTGATCGTATTCTCTTCTTTGGATATATTATCCCAGTTTAACCTTTTCCCACCTTACCCTCATAATTTCACACAATGACCATCTTACCCTTTTCTTTAATATATTTTTAATAATAATAAAATAGCATAATAGAACACTATTTATCCTTATTATATAAAAATACTCATTTTCTCCAAAATTCTCAAAATAATCCAAACTCTCCAAATTTTCTAAATTAATTAAATAAATGATTAAATAATTAAATTTAGATTTTCGGGGTGTTACAGGGATCCCCACAGATTTCTTCCCCCAAAGCGCCATAGAGTTCCCTAGAAAGATTATCCAGTGATCTTTTCTCCCCACAGATCGGCCAATGATCTCTTTCCCCAGCGGAGTTCTCTTTCCAGACAGATCGCCCAAAGATCTTTCTCCCCGCAGGATCCGAATCTCGGGTCGGGTCTCTCATTTGCATAATCATAGAATTCACATCATTTTTCCCAAACTAAACGTAGCATTCTGTCTAATACGGAGCATTACGGAAAAAAATCAAACATTGACATGATCATAAGTCAGGTTCGAGCCAGTCACCTGTAAATACAAAATTACTTTGCAAAACTTATCCCCCGTAGACAAAGCCATAATACTTTTTGCACTCTCAATACAGATACTTGTTCATAACTCATACATATTCTTTTTGACATTCGCCTGTGTCATACTTCCCCAACAAGTCAAACACTCGTCTGTGTCCCTTGCTCAATCTTTTTGACACTCATCCGTGTCTTGCACATATCCTCCAGCAGGTCAAACACTTATACATACTGATACACATTCCTTTGATACTCGTCCGTATCTTGTTTATATCACCTCCCCAGCAGATCAAACACTCGTCCATGTTCCTTGCTTAACCAATTGATACTCGTCTGTATCATCATCCTTAAACATGTGTCAGCGTTTGCTTCTATCGATACTCGTCCGTATCGTGGTCCTAAGGATGCTTTTCCGCATCTTTAGTCTATACACACTGTCAAACACTTATACCTTTTATTTCAAAGTGTACGCACTCGTCCGTGTTTACCATCCCCCCAGTAAGTCACCAACAAAACAACCTTTCTATCTGACATTTTTAACGCCCCGATTCGATAATTCCCACTGTGTTGGAGTCTTTTATTTTAATTGAGTAATTATTATTTTGTTTGTGAAATTAATATGATGATAAGATATGTTGATGAATAAATTTGATAAATTGTGTTGTGAGATTTTACCGTTTTGTGGATTTCCGGGTAAAATTGGATAAAAGGGTATTTTAGACTTTTGTTAATTAGTGATAAGTTAGAATTAGTAGAATTGGTATTTTGTGAGAAAATAATATTTTGTTGGAAAGAAATAGAATTAATAGAGTAAGAATAGAAATAGAAATAAAATAGTATAAGTTGTGAGAAAGGGAAAGAAAAGAAAAGATAGAAAGAGTTAGAGAAGAAAGAAAGAGGAGAGAAAGAGGAAAGAAGAGAAAAGAGAGAAAAGTTGGAAAAGCTTCAAGATTGCTCCAAGGAATCAGAATAATCGGGTAAGGGTGATAAACATTGTTATCTTAATCTTGTGTATGATTATGTATGTGTTGGTGGATTGGGTTTATGATTTGGAGAAGTTTTAGAGAAAGTTAGGTTTAGGGTTTTGATGAGAAAACTTGGAAATTGGAGGATTAATCGGTTAGAATTTGATAAAATCGAAGTATGATGTTAGATATATGCTATTAATCATGTTGGCATGAGTTTTGGTGGAGTTTTGGAAGGGAAGAGTTGACTGTTCGTAGTTGGTGTGCTGCTGAAATCGCAGTGGTCGCTCAGCGAGAGTTCCAGGGCGATTTTCGCTCAGCGAGCCTGTAGGTTTTTGAGGGATTATGTGTTTTAATCCATAGCTTGAGTTTCGGGTATTCGTTTTTAGCGATCCTTATATCGATTCGAAGCTAAAAACATGTAGAATTTATTGATGCTAAAATATGTAATTTTTAGCCGATTTTTTCCCAACTTTTCCGATAAAACGTAAATGAGTTAATTATGGAAATGTGGGTTTGTTATAATGTTGTAGCCATTGGGCAAGTGATTACTATGCTTAAATTGTATGCATAGGTATGTTAATGGTATGTGTTTAGTGCATAATCATGTTGTGAATAATGTATGCATTTTCAAGGATGTTTTGTGTCATTTTGCATGTATGCATCATGTATGCATTCTTGTGGGTTCCTTGTGAATCTGTTGTAGCGTCGTGTGCTCATGTGGAGTGTGAGCAATGACTACAACACGATCGTGTGCCCATGTGGGGTGTGAGAGATCGGATTGTGTGCCCATGTGGGGTGTGAGCAATCCAGAAACATCGTGTGCCCGTGTGGGGTGTGACCGATGGGTGATTTATTCACATAGATTGTGTGCCCATGTGGGGTGTGAGCGATCGGATTGTGTGCCCATGTGGGGTGTGAGCAATCCAGAAACATCGTATGCCCGTGTGGGGTGTGAGCGATGGGTGATTTATTCACATTGATCGTGTGCCCGTGTGGGGTGTGAGCGATCGGATTGTGTGCTCGTGTGGGGTGTGAGCAATCCTGAAACATTGTGTGCCCGTGTGGAGTGTGAGCAATGGGGAACATCGTGTGCCCGACGGGGAGTTACTTTAGGTAACGAGCGATGATTCTATTTGGTTCCTGAGTGAACTTGTTGAATGTTGAGTCGGTACCGCATTACATCTGCATAGAGTCGTATGTCGGTCTCTATGAGTTGCATTTTATACATTGTATGTATATGCTGAAATAAACATGATTGTGCATATGTTTATTTGGAATGTTGTGAAATGATTGGTATGTGTGAAGGACATAATTGCGGATATATATATATATATATATATATATATATATATATATATATATATATATATATATATATATGCATGTTTGATATGTATATATGTATGTGATTTATACATTGAATGTATATGTGTGATTTAAACATAGCTTGTCGTATGTTTACGCGGAATGAATGTAAATGAAGAATAGACATAAATAATATAAGATTTATGTGTTTTGGTAATTGAAGATACATTGCGATGTATGTGGGTTATGTGAACATGGTTGGATATGATTTATGTTATGAGAAAGAAATGGTGATAAGTATGCGTATAAGTATGCTTTATGTTGTGTATGAATGATATGTTGTGGTGAGAATATGTTGATGTATATGTTATATGTTGAGATATATAATTATATGCAATATTATTATGATAATGTTTCTCACCCTTCTGCTATTTTATGATGCTCTACGAGGCATTGCAGATTAGGTGTGCTGGAGTCGTTTTTGTGAAGCTTGTCTTCGTATCTTTTGGTCGGTCGGCTCTGATATGTAGCACCAGGTAGTTAGGTGGCCTTGTGCCTTTTTGGGGATACATTTTTATATGTATTCGTTGTGGACATGTTTTGTATAACATGATATATTTATGCGCTTCTAACTTGTAGATATATTTTGATAAATATATAAGTTGAAGTTGTTGATGATTTATGTTTTCCGTTGTGCAATTTATAATTGAGATATGGGTGTAAGGATTGATTTTCCTTTGTGGATAGCTACCCCATTGTTGCATATCTGTTTGAGCAGGTGTTGTATGTTTTAATTTCACGTAATGTGGCATGCTCCTTTTTATGCTTGATTTAAATTATACTCTGATGAAATTTTATTTATGCCTAAATGATTTAATGTATTATTTGGGGTTATAGAAAGGGGGTGTTACAACATTCGTCCTATGTCGTGATATTTTCGACAGCCGTCTCTTGCCAGGTGATCGTCCTTCACCTCTCAATGATCGTCCTTCATCATGTTTATCTGATGGTCGTCCCCATCGTTGATCACTTATCCGACATTCGTCCTATGTCGCGATACTTTCGGCAGCCGTCCCCTGCCAAGTGATTGTCCTTCACCTTTGGATGACCGTCCCTCATCCCTTTTCCCTAGTGGAATCCCCATTGTTAGAACTTTATATCCGACATTCATCCTATGTCGCGATATCTTTTTAGCAGTCGTCCCCTGTTAGGTGATCGTCCTTCACCTTATGATGATCGTCCCTCATCATTTATCCGATGGCCGTCCCCATCGTTGATCTTTTGTTATCCGACATTCATCCTATGTCGAGATAATCTCCAAGAGCAGCCATCCCCTGCTAGGTGATCATCCTTCACCTCTTGATGATCGTCTTTCATCGTGCTTATCCGATGGCCGTCCCAATTGTTGATCATTTCTATCCGACATTCGTCCTATGTCGTGATATTTTCAGCAGCTGTCCCCTGCTAGGTGATCGTCCTTCACCTTTTGATGACCATCCCTCATCATTATTTCATTTATTCTTTTACCCGATGGCCATCCCTTTCGCGGTTTATTTACCCTTTAACCTGATTGCCATCCCCGTCAGTGTTTTTCTCATTTCTTTAATCCCCAGAGAGTTTTATTTCTTTGCCCGATGGTTGTCCCTGTTGCGGTCTCTTTATTTCCCAGCATGATGGTCGTACCTGTCATTTCTTTTACTTACCGTTTTAATCCCCAGCAGTCGTCCTCTGCTCGATGGTCGTCCTCCGTCGCTATCATTTGATACTCATACTACTACCTGTTACAGTTTATATCCCTTTTCTTTTTCTCCCCAGTGAGTGCAAATTTCGGACTGTCTTTGGTATTCAACCACAAGTTATCTTGTTGTCTGTTAAGCCAGACGCTTACACCCTGCACATTTAACTCATGCTTGAATAGGGGCAGCTGTAAACACCCCAAATTTTCCCTAACCCTTTTCTCACACTATGGCTTGTGATCTTCTCATATAGCATTGCATAAGCATATCATCTCACTGCATAGTTCATTTCATCTGCATCTAGGGTTTGTGATCTATGCAATCCAAGAAGTGATATGAGCCATCCTATTGGTCTTGAAGCATGATAAGAGGGTCCATGAGTGTTCTATGGTCATCTCATGCTCCCAAAGTTCATAAAAGTCAAGAGATCACAAAGCATGGCAAATGCATTGAGACAGACTGAAGATTTCCTGCACAGATGACCTAAAATTAGGGTTTTGGTTTCAGAGGCCTTACACCCAATTTTTTTGGTCATTCTTGATTCTAATGGTCTTAATATGTTATAAGGAGCATGTGTACCAAATTTGATGTAGAAATTCATTCTGGAAGTCATTTGATCAACTGGTAACTTGTTGTGCAAGAAAAGTCAGAATCAGGGCATCTGAGGCCCCCAACAATGGAACCAAAGGGTCTTTTTCATCAATTTGAGGTTCTATGATCTTTATTTGATCTTAGAAGTTGTTATAAGTGCACAAGATTGAAGAATTTCAAGCCATTTGCAAACTTGCTATTTTTGGACATGACTTGTAATGGAAACTTTCCATTTTGGGAAAGATTTTCAACCTCCTCTTTCTTGATCAAAAATGCTTCAAATGAAAAATCTTTAAACATGAAAGTTGTAGATTGGATCTTCCCATTTTCAAAAAGTACAAGAACTCCTCTTGATTCTTCCTAGAAATCAAGATATGCTCTTTCAAAGTTGGGAAAAATCCTATAATTTTCAAGTTCGTGCCAGAGAGGGATTTTTGCAAAATAAAGTTTCAAGACTTCTAATTGACCTCTAAGCTTCATTACATGATAATGCAACACATTTAGATCAGATTTGAGCCTTTCATCACAAGTTTTCATGACCAATTTCTCAAGAATGTACAAAGTTGTAAATGTGCAAAACCATTGCAATCTCACCACTCATTCACTTCTGATCACTCTAAACCATCCCATGGCCCTCCTAGAAGCTGGCTGAGGCAAGACACCCCTTTAGATCACCTCTGACCCGATCCCATACCTCATATTACATAATGTATGCTTCTGTTTTGGTCATATGCATCTCATGTTGTCTTAAAACCCTAATTTCTCATGTTCATTTGCATCCATCTTTGCATATCATCATCATATGAACTTGCCATGACATTTCATTAATTTGTATGACATCTTAGACATCTTACGATATGCTTGAACATTGCTTGATCATTTCTTCATTCATTTTTGATGTTTTGCATTTATTACATTTCATGAACATCCATGTGTTTTCATGCTTCTAAACATGCTTCCATTGCATCTCATCCTTGTATGAACATTCATAAGCATTATGTATGACTTTGCATCATCTCATAACCCATTTTCCTTTCATATACACTTCTAGTTTTGGCCTTTTCATCTTTATTCATCTCATTTCCTTTTGCTTTATGTCTTATGCATCCATACTAATATTTCAGGGGCTTATGGTAAGTTGTTTGGGATGTGGATTTGCCTTCACATCCCACCTCTTCTCATCTCTTCATATGCATTATTTACTTGTCTTTGAAGTGAATCGAATTCATTTATGCTTTCTAATTCTTACTTTCTTTCTTTTAGGTTACTTATCTTCTTCAGGAATTAAGTAACTTATTCTCATCTCCTTCTCTTTTCATCTGCTTCTTCTTCCTTGGTGGCTTCCTGAAGACCTTCTCTTATGCCTCATAAACCATAGGATATCCAAGCATGATAATTTTTAGGGTTGTATATAGTCTCCCCTTAGTTTTTACCTTTGAGTCTCCTTGAGTCTCTCTTCTCATCTCATAATCAGAGGTTAAACACTTAAAGTTTTAGGACTTTGAATTAGGGTTATGTCTGCATCCTTATCTTAGGATTGAATGTATAACTTTAATACTTAGTGTTAAACCTTTAATTTGTTTACACTTCTTAATCAAAATACTTAATAATTATCAAGACATAAGCTTGTAACTTGGGCCTTACATTAGGGTTTTATCTCTTCCTTTTGGTTAAGAGGGACTAACCCTAGTGTTTAATGGACAAGTCCCCCTCAAGTTGTCTTACAAACCTAAAATCCATTTCTTAATCCCATCCTTTAATTAAAATCCACTTAATAAAGGCTTGTTATATAATGAATTTAATCCCTAACCATGGATTTAGTTGAGGAGTCTTCCTCAACTTAAGTGTTCTCATCTACCATCCTTCTCTTAGGATGATGTAATGAGCTCACTAATCCCTGATTAGAGATTAAACTCATTACTTAACACTAAACAAAACCCAAAAAGACTTGATAATTACCAAGTAGGTTAATGATCTTAATCCTATATCATCATGGTAATTAAGTTGAGATGCTTATCTCATGCTTAAGTAGGCTCATTATCCCTAATCAGGGAGGATATAATGAGTTTACAAACCCTTGATTTAGGCTTAAGTTCATTATCCTATGCAAAACACCAAAAACAATAAAAAAACTGAAAACACAAAAACAAACAATAATTGTCTCCTCCGAGATTCTCTTCACACCACACTCACTCTATAAACAAGAACTCGCTTCTTCCGTCTAATGCAAGACAGTTAGCACTCGAGCCAGACGAGTCATACACTTGAGCATAGACAAGCAAGCAGTTCACAGTCAAAATCATTCCAGTTTCTTTGAGTCGAACTACGGTGTTCTGACTTCCTCATTGCACGAGAGGATACGTAGGCATAACTTAACAGCTATCGAACAAAATTCTCTTTGTAATCCCCCTCCTTCCATATTTCTTTTTAAAGCCTCATTCCTGAGCATTCACCCTCTCTTTTGAACTGACACTCTGTACATTTCTCCTTAGCTTTTAGCTTTTTGCACATAGTCAGCACATACACCTACCCCTTTTAAACACAATCAAGTAAGCATGGATCCCGTAGATTACGGCGGACGATATGGGTGCTAATACCTTCCTAGGTCGTAACCAACCCCATTTCTCAGTCTCTTTGGTTCGCAACTGTCTTATCCATACCCTTCCAGGTTTATGCAGCATTACCTTTCCCTCGGGATAAAAATGCCTAGCTGGCGACTCTATTCAACCTCAACCTCTAACATCACCGACAGTCTGCGTTTGCACCGGGACGTAAGTCTTTTCGGGAGCAACAATGAGAGAGTGAATTCAGTGAAGGTTCATGCGGTGGTTAGGGTGTAGGAGAAGTTGAAGCACAAAGAGGAAGAAGGTCCAGCGGCGAAGAAATTTAGATCGGAGAAGAAGTAGGTGAATCGCGTTTGAGGAGAGAGTTGCGTTTTGTGCTTTTTTGTTCCTTTTTTTATTTGGTAATGGATTTAGTTGTGTTAAAGAAAATTAATAGTGTAATAAAAAGAGATAGAGATGATGTTTCTATGGATAAGCTATGGTAGGTTTTTTTAGATTCCCGTCTATACCGGTAGTGACACTTGTCACCGTCTGGTAGGACCCCTCTATTTCAATCATGCGCGTGTGTGGACATAATAACTTTCATACTCTTTCGCCCCTCAACCGTCTGATGAGCTTACTTTGCAAGTCCATGGATCAAGCGATCCATATTCAAGTTAACCAGTTGACTGAGACACCACCATGCACCCTCATTCCTCCTGTGCGTTTGGGCCTCCCTCCTCTTGCTACTCGCACCCCCATATTCATCCCAATGCTCTTGTTTTAACTGCTTTTTGCTATGCATACGCCCCCTCCTATTTTCTTGTTTTCTTTTTTAATTTCTTTGTACATAGTTTCAATTTTAATTCATTAAAATACCAAAAAATATTAGAAAATTCCATTAAAATAATTTTAGTATCTTAACTCATTTTAGAATTTTTTCCTTGCTTTTATTTTCTGGTTTTATTAATTTCTCATTTTTATTTCTATTTTTCATTTAATTTCCTTTTCTCAATTAATTTCCATATTAACACCTTAACTTGTAGAATTTATTTCTTCCACCTCAAGTAATATTTTGACTCCATTCTTTTTGCATATCTTTAAAGACTCAGAAAAATCATAAAAATATTTTTATAATATTTTTAATTTCTTTTTATCCATAGTTTTGTAAGTCATGTTTGTGAGATTTCTTTAATTGTTCTTAAGCGACTATGTGCGACCATTTTGTAGGACTTTAATTGTGAATTTTTTAGAGTCCTTTTGACACATTGTTTTCTTCTGGTTATTAACTTTAGGGATTTAATTTGTTAATTTTCTCATGAGCGTTTCTATTTGTTTGGTTCCTTGCTTCTTAAGTAGCTTTCCGTGCCTCTTTCTTCCCTCTTTCTAACATAGTTTGAGGAAGGCATTTATGCCATCCTATTAGGTTTTCTTGGTAGTTGTTATAGGTCACCTATAGGGTTTAGGTTCTGACTTTATGATTTTGGTATTGGTTTATGAACTTTCTCTTTGGTTTGCGCATTGTTTGAATTTTCTTATTTTCACCTTATGATTATGTGGTTAACTAACATTTGTTTTGTAGGGGGTTAAGAAGTGGTTGGAAGTTCACAAAGTTGAAGAATTTTGAGCCAAATGCAAACTTGCTATTTTTGGAAATGACTTGTTATGGAAACTTTCCATTTTGGAAAAGATATTCAACCTATTCTTTCATGACCAAAAATGTTTCAAATGAAAAAAATTTGGGCATGAAAGTTGTAGATTATGTCTTCACATTTTCAAAAAGTACAAGAACATGTCTTGATTCATCCTAGAACTCAAGATATGGCCTTTCAAAGTTGGAAAAAATCCTATAATTTTCAAGTTCATGCCAAAGAGGGAATTTTGCAAATTCACTTGCCAAGCCATTTCATGACCTCTAATCAACTTCTATGCACCATAACATGTCAAGGCAACTTAAAAACATCAGAATTGGCCCAAGATTGCATGCTTTTCATGGCTTGGTTCACAAGAAATCTCAAAATGACCATTATGCATAAACTTTGCAAAACCATGACAATTCTTCATCCACTTGTGCCAACTGCATAAAGTTGATCCTAGGGCCATCCTTGAACCAAGCTGAGGCCAAGACACCCCTAAAGACAGCTCTGCACCATGCCCATACCTCAAGTACACAAAGTTGACATTTTTGCAACTTGGCTCATACCAATCACACTATGTCACCTCCCACTTTCTGAGCACTCTCATTGGCCTATACTAATCTTATGGAGCTCATTTCACATAACACACAAGCCTAAAGCATTCTACAAGTCAAATTGCCCAAAAATTCCATAAACCTTCCTCTCTTCGAAACTCACTCCTCAGCCACTCAAACTCCAGATTTCTTTCACCATTCAACTCCACATAACCTAAGGATCATTTCACACCCCTTGTCATGGCCAGAAACAAGCCCAAACACAAACACGATTTATGCACATTCAGAACTGAAACACTAAAACCAGCCACCATAAACTTGTTCTAAGTATCACAGCATCCTCAGGGGGGTCATTGGAGTTGATTTGTACCAAGGAGAGGTCTAGAAAGCTCAGAATCAGAAAGCTCCATCTCAGGTAACCATCAAGAACAATTTTTCCAAAACTCTCATTTTAAGTTCTTAAATGATTCTATATGTCTCTCTGATCATGGTGATGTGTTTAGTTTTCAAAATGGTTAAGAATCAAGCATGTATTTAACTTCTGAAAGTTTTGTGTATTTTTCCGTTTTGCTTCGATTCATGTTATTCTTGAAATATAAATGTTGTTTGTTGCTAGATTCATGTTTGTTGTTGTTCATTGATCATTTCTGGAGAGTTTGGTGCGTTTTTGTGGCGTTTTGAGAGAGATGGGGATATGGTGTTGCCGAAAAAGATGAACGGAGCTTGCTCCGGTCACCTGAATGTGATTAGGGTTAGTGATTATGGTTAATTAGTCAAGTTTAAATTTGGACCTTTGGATCTTAGTTCCCGCGCGTGTGTATGGCCAGGATGCATCCACTTAAACCCTAATCTTTTAATTAATTTAATTAATTAGGATTAATTAATAAAAAGGCCAGATTGAATCTCACCCTTTAGATCACACGCGCAGTCAACATATTTTCCCCCAGTTTGAATCTCAGCCTTCAGATCCTCATACTTTCATTTAAATTCATTTTTATTTCATTTTAATTGCATTTTATTTCCACAATTTTTAAAAATAACATAAATCATCAAAAAAAATCTCATTTCTTGCATTTTTGTTTCAAATATTTTTCTTTCCCTGAAAACATTTTTATTTTTATTTTTTTGCATTAAAAAAGTATTTTTAAAATATTTAAATGTTTTATTTAATTAATTAATTAAATATGCATTTAGATTTCTAAAAATCACCAAAACATTCATGAAGCATCCCAAAACATTTTCAAACTCACCATACAAATTTCTTTTTAGGTTTGATCACATTTTCATAATTTTCTTTGAATTAGGGTTCTTAAAAATCACATTTTTTAACCCTAACTTGAAAAATTCATTTATGCCTAACCATGATGAGTTTGAACTTGATTCTTCTTGCATTGTTTCACATATTGCACATAGTTTCTAGGTTATTTTTCTCATGATTTTATCTTGTATTTTCAATTTGATTTGCATTTTCCCTTTAGAAGCATCCAAAAACCCTAGCAAACTTAGAAATTTCATAACTTCCACTAGGTTAAGCTTCTTACTTTCTCCTTTGGGGTGTGATCTTATATGGGATTAGGGTTTGTTTGAGCCATTTTTCAATTTTTATCATGGTGTTTTCTTCTGTTTTGATCATATGCATCTCATGTTTCCTCAAAACCCTAATTTTGCATCTTCATTTGCATTCTTCTTTGCATATCATGAACTTATGAACTTGTCATGCCATTCAATTCTCTTGTATGTCATCTTAGACATCTTAGGACATGTTTGAAACATTGCTTGATCATTTCTTCATTCATTTTCCATGTTTTGCATTCATTACATTCCATGAACATCCATGTGTTTTCATGCTTCTAAACATGCTTCCATTGCATCTCATCCTTGTATAATCACTCATATGCATCTTGTATGACTTTGCATCATCTCATATGCCATTTATATTGCATTTTCATTTCTGACTTTTGTCTTTGCATCTCATGTTATCTCATTTCCTTTTTCTTTATGTCTTATACATCCATACTAACATTTCAGGTACTTTTGGTAAGTTATATGGGAGGTGGATTTGCCTTCACCTCCCACCTCTTCTCATCTCATTCATATGCATTCTTATTTTTCTTTTAAGTGAACTTACTTCATTTATGCTCTCCCCTTCTTACTTTCTCTCTTTTAAGTTACTTATCTTCTTCAAAAAGTAAGCAACTTATTCTTCTTCCTCCTTCTCTTTTCATTTGCTTCTTCCATTGCTGGCCTTGAAGATATTTTATCTTAAGCCTCACAAACCATAGGATATCCAAGCATGATAACTTTTAGGGTTGTATATAGTCCCCCCTAGCTTTTTACCTTTGAGTCTCCTTGAGTCTCTCTTCTCATCTCTTAATCAGAGACTAAACTCTTAAAGTTTTAGGACTTTGGAAATAGGGTTATGCCTGCATCCTTATCTTAGGATGAAGTGTATAACTTTAATCCTTAGTGTTAAACCTTTAATTTTTTTACACCTCTTAATCAAAAGACATTAATAATCACTAAGACTTTATCTTGTACCTTGGGCCTTACATTAGGGTTTTATCTATTCCTTATGGTTAAGAGGGACTAACCCTAGTGTTTAATGGACAAGTCCCCCTCAAGTTGTCTTACAAACTTAAAATCCACTTCTCAATCTTACCCTTTAATTAAAATCCATTTAATAAAGGCTTGTTATATAATGAATTTAGTCCCTAACCATGGATTAAGTTGAGGTATCTTCCTCAGCTTAAGTGTTCTCATCTATTATCCTTCTATTAGGATGGTGTAATGAGTTCACTAATCTGTAATTAGATATTAAACTCATTACTTAACACTAAACAAAATTCAAAAACATCTTAATAATCACAATTAGGTTAATGATCTTAATCCTACATCATCATGGTAATTAAGTTGAGGTGCTTATCTCATACTTGAGTAAGCTCATTATCCCTAATCAGGGAGGATATAATGAGTTTACAAGCCCTTGATTTAGGCTTAAGCTCTTTAGTTATAACTTAACAGTTATCGAACAAAAGTCCCTAGGTCTCCCTCCTCTCTCCTTCCAGCTTTTCTTTTCTTAATCCTAACTTGAATTCATACTTCTTTTTTCCCTAACACTCTGTACATCCTTTCCCCTAGATTTTATGCACAGTTTAGCACATACACTATCCCCTTTAAACATAATCTAGTAAGCGTGGATCCCGTCGAGTACAACGAACGATCTGGGTGCTAATACCTTCCCAGGTCGTAACCAACCCCATTTCTCAGTTTCTCTAGTTCGCAACCGTCTTATCCATCTCTTTCCAGGTTTATGCAGCATTACCTTTCCTTCGGGATAAAAATGCCTAGCTGGCGACTCTATTCAGTTCAACTTCATTTCTCTTTCGCCGACCGTTCGCGTTTGCATCGGGATGAAAATCTTTGGGAGCGACAGCTTGGCGACTCTGCTGGGGATGCTTATCTTGCAACCAGGGCTTCTGGTTCTTTTTGTGGGTTTCTCATAGTGCTTGTTTGATTTGTGTTTATGGGGGTGTTATGTGTGCTTTTTGTTTATTGCTTTATTTATGGCTTTCTGTACAACTTTATTTATTGCTTTCATTTACTATTTTATGCATTTCATTTATCATTATCGTATCATGTGCTGGATTTGTTGTTTTGCCTTGGTGGGAGGGGTATCTCAGTGAGTAAGGTTCCACACCGGGAGCCTGAGTGACACATAGGATTAGAGTGGCTTCATATTCTTTCCCATTCCATTTCGGTCTGGTGCGGGAATATGAAACACGGTTCAGACATGGGTTTCTTCTTGAGAACTTTGTGCTACGGATTTCCTGTAGTACTAGGGCTATCTAGGAAGCCTGTTAAATCTGGATGACCTTTTTAGATGACCTTCATCATCTGAGGTGGATTAGAGGAGGATTCTTTATGATTAGGGTAAACACTGTACCTCCGGGTTAGAAGTGTTTACACTTCTCATAATAAATCCAAGTCTAAGGATCCTTGTTCTAGAACAATACCTGTGAGGGGGTTGGGTTGTTTACAGGTTTGAAGGAACCCTTGGCCTCATCATACCCTATTACCAGAATTGTTTTAAGGTTACACTATTTGGGAATGATTCTATGAAACCCTGGACTTGTGACTCTTTATTTGAGTCCCCTACCTGGTTACTGGTTCTCTAGCCTTCATCTAGATTTCTGAACACCATGGACCCTATTCAAAGCAAACAACAGATCCAAAACTTGATCACAAACCCTTGCATATCATTCTGCATACATCATTTTGCATCATTTTAACATTTTTCTATTTGTTTTACAAGGTATCCACATCATCTTGGTTTGGTTTTAACTGTTCTTCTGCTCATACATCTTCATCAGATATCTTCATCAGCTATCTTCCTCAGAGATCTTCTTCAGTATCTTCTACAATTGTCTTCATCAGTGTTTCTCCTCAATTATCTTCATCAACATCCATTGTCAGTATGGACTCATCCAGGAAGAGCAACATCACTTATCATTTCTTTGAGCCTTCCCTAGCAGGCATCAGGCAGATTCAGACATTTATCACTCCTGATCATGTCCATTTATTTAGGGAACATTATGGTGGTATTATGGACATGATCATGGACTTGGATGCCTCACAGAGGAGCATGATTCATACTTGCCTGCAGTTATATGACCCTCCTCTCAGATGCTTTACTTTTCCAGACTTTCAGTTGGGCCCTTTGTTAGAAGAATTTTCCATGTTGTTGGGTGTCCCCATCAGGAGAGGGATTCCTTTCAACCCTGAGATGACTGCTCCTAGGAATGAGGATATATCTAAGGCTCTGTATTTGGAAGCCACCATCATTGATCAGCATATGACCACCAAGGCTGGAATCCCAGGCCTCCATTTGGACTTCTTGATTACTCAGGCCACCAGTCATGCTGTAGCAGGGAAGTGGGAAATTGTTTGTGCTCTCTTGGATCTTAGTATATATGGAATCATCTTGTTTTCAAACGAGCCTAAGTTTGTAAGCAAGAATGCTATCCATCTCTTCCTGCTGAAGAATCAAGTTCCTACCTTGCTAGGGGATTTCTACTACTCAGTGCATCAAAGGAATGAGAAGTAGAGGGGAAGACTAGTCAGATGTTGTGCACCTCTCTTCGACTGTTGGTTATTGACATACTTGCCAAAGACAGAAGCTTTCCTGAATCCTCGTCAGTCAAGAAATTAGGCTAAGAGAATGATTGCTCTCACTTCATACGACATCAGGTGGTGTACTCAGAGCACCAAGGGCAGAGATATAATTACAAGTTGTGGGTAGTATCCCAATGTACCTCTTATTGGAGTGAAGGGTCGCATCAACTACAATCCTTTGCTTTTCAAAAGGCAGCTAGGGTATGCCTTAGTACATCCACCAAAAGAGCAGGATTTGGCATAGACCCTTTATTGTGATGTTCAGAATAATCATGCCATCATCCGACAAGCAGCCTGGGATTGGGATAACATACAGACAAAAGGGACTGCTATTCTTGGCAAGTGCAACAACATAACTTCAGCTCAGTATATTGATTGGTCTCACATCAGAGGACAGATCACCTGTATGCCATTCACCCTAGAGGATGTGTCGGGGCCATCAGCAGTAGAGCCTATAGTTACAGTCAATTTAGAGGAGTTTCAGAAGCTGAAAGAGAGGAATGTTCAGCTTTCTAAGCTCTAAAGAAGACCCTCTGGGAAAGGAATGATAGTCGTCTAGACAATGAGAGGTTAGAGAAGCTCCATATCGAGCATATAACCAAGATTGAGAAGACAAATGATTACATCAGAAAAGCCCAGGCAGGGGAGTTGGTATTGAAGAATGCTTGCAAAGAAGCTAAGATTCAGAAGGCCAGAGATGAGCACTACTTGGAGGAGAGTCAGGCTAGGTGGATCAGGATCACTAAGGCTCGTATGCAAGAAGATCAGAAGACACATGCTAGGATAGAGCAGCTGGAAGCTAATGAGAAGAAGAGTCAGGAAGCCTTGTTAGCAGCACAGAAGGAAATCTCTGAGTTGAAACTTCGGGCGGGGTTGAAGAGATCAAAGGACCAAGACGAGAATAAGAAGTTGACAAGTGCCATTGCCACCAGGAACCTTCTTATTAGGACCATCACAGAGCATCCAATTGGACCAGTGACTGATGCTCTCCTGAAGGAAGTCAAGGAGGATGACTTTGGGCTGGATGTTTGATTTCTTTGTATTTGTATATTATTTTGGTTGTACTTTATTTCTCATGATGATTTTGTTGTATTTTGACCCACCATGGGAACTTGTTGTAATCATAAACTATGTATCTTTTTCATTTGTAATATATGGTTTATGTATTACTTGGATTTTCTCTTGGGCTTCATTTCTCTTCAACATCTTCATTCCTAGAGGTCTGGAAGGTCAAAACCAAAGAACCAAACTGGATACCCTTGTGTAGAACCCCAAATTTTCCCTCTTCATTTTAAGCATCATAATACACCATTTGCATCATAAGCATATCATATATATAGCATTATGGCATAGAAAAATAAAGCATGATAAGCATCAAGCCCTAGCATGAGGCATATGGCCATCTGGGGAGGTGTTAAGGGCCATTTAAGCCAAGACAAGGGTTCCAATGGATTTGTGAGAGGCCTATGATGAGTCTAGACTCCTTTGGAAAGGCCAAGTTCACTTGCAAAAGCTCAGAAGATTGCTTAATCATCACAAGTTTCAAGACAATGCAAGGCTCCTAGGCAGTGCGACCAAATTAGGGTTTTGGTTTCAAGGGCCTTAACCTCATAATTTTGGACAACTCTTTTGGGAAATGTCTTCTAAATGATAATAGGTTCCTACATGTCAATTTTCATGGAAAAATTCCAAGTGGAAGTCAGTCATTGCCTCAGTTACTTGCAGATGAGGCAAAAAGTCAACTGGGCCCAGAAAAAGTCAACTGTGCCATTCCAAGGGGTCCAACCCAACTTTTTTGGCTAAATTAGGTCTATTCAATGTTATAAAATGTTTGGTGAGTTTAAAGTACAAGAATTTTGGTGGTTTGAGGGGTTTTGGCAAAAGTGCACAAATTTGGTTATGGAAAAGTTACTATTTTTGGCTATTTTGACCTAAAACTTCACAAGGCCTTAACTTGATCAAACAATCTTCAAATGGACCAAAAGTAAACATGAAAGTTGGAGAGTAAGGGCTTCCATTTTTAAAAAGTACAAGATCATTTTCTGGAGATTCATAGATTTTTCTATAAGTCCCTCGGAAAAATGGGTATTCTAGGGCAAATTTCAAAAATTCAAGGCCAAGCCATTTGCACAAAGGCTCAAAAGTGGATAGTTTTCTATGCTATTTCCAAAGTAAGTTTACACAATCAAAATGCATCTCATTTAGGTCATTTGGCTCAAAGAAAAGTGGCAAAATTCGTGCACATGAAAAAGTTCCATAAAACTTTCATTTTACACTTGGATTTGCACAAGGCATGACAATTGTGTGATAGCTTGCATCCAAAGGCTGAAATTGTTTGCTGTGAATCATTGGTGGGATGGTGAATGCACATGCAAAAGAAGCCATCAAATCATGAGCTTGGCATGCTTATGGCACACTTGGGCCAAATTTGCATTTTCACAAAAATCAGCTCTCTCTCACGTGCATTTGTTCTAATCCTTTTGCATTGCCTTATATATTCCATAACAATCAGAATTAGGGTTAGAGGCAGCCAGAATACACACTCATTCTCTCATTCTCATCTCTTGTGCAAAATTGCTCATTATCCACAAACTTTTGCTACAAAACTCCATTCACAAAACTCTTGCTGGATTCTTAATCCTCATCACTCATAGATCATTTCCATACCATTTGTTTGGGTTATTCTTTAAGAATCATCCATTTCCCATTTCTTGTGCACATTTGCATTTTGTGCCATAACTTTTGATCTAGGCAAGCTTTCTTCAATCCAAGACCATATCCATACTCCTCTCATCTCAAGGATCATTAAGCACCCATGGATCTAGATTTATAGTGGAGTTTGTTCAAGTGGCCATTTGAGGAGCTTTGAAGCACAAGGAGGCTTATTGCTGGATTCACAAGCTTGCAAAGCCTTAGATGCATTTATTTTGCATCTAAGGGGATAAGGAGATCATTTGCCATCATTTTATACCATTCTTGACTTCAAATTTTGAACAACACCTCAGGTATACTCAAATTTCGCATCTCATAGAAATGTGTTTGGTTGTGTGTTTTAGAATCCTCATGTTGTGCTGGTTACACTGCTCTTTGTAGTTTGTGAAATGGTTGAGTATTTACAAAGTTATGTTGATTTAAAATTTGATGTACAATTTTATTTTCACTCATATCTTGAGATTCTTTGAGTTTTGATTCAATCTAAGCATGTATTTGTGTTTAGAGATGTTGGTTTGTCCATTCTGGAAAGTTTCATGGCTGGCCATGGCTTGATTTGAGTTTCCGTGTGGCTAGGGTTAGGGTTAGGGTTTTAGTTCATTAATGGTGGTGAGAGGTTTAGGGTTTTACATGAAGAAGAAGGTGCAGCAGTCCTCAGTGCTATCTGCACCCCCTGCAAGACCCATGGATTTTTAACTAAGCGTGTTTGCTCTTGGCACCCCCTTGGCCCATTTGTTCTATTTTTATGTCTTTTCTTTACCAATTTTATTTCATTTGCTTTTAATTCATTTTAAATATTTCTTTAACTCTAAAAAAATCAAAAAAATTCATATACACTCCTTGGTTCATCTAGTTTTTTATCATGATTTTTCCAAATTTTTATTTTCATCCCACGTGGCCAAATAAAATCAACATTGAGCATTGCTTTCTTGTGAACTCTCATAGACCAACCTGCCTTGTCCAATTTCTATTTTTCTCATCCTTTAAGCCATGAACCCCATTCTTTTTGCATTCAAACCCTAAGACACTCTACTATCTTCATGATTTATCTTGGAGTTTTCACAAACTTCCTTGCTGGATTTTGCTTGAGTTACTTGTGCCTTAATTTTCAAAACCCTAAATGGTAATACCTTGCATCCTTGAGCTTCATTGACCTAGTTTAGTGCTGTATTTTTGCAAACCCTTTTGGATTCTCATTTCCTTGTGTTTGGAGAGTGCTTTGCTGGTTAGGTAGAATTTTTTAAGTGCTTGGATCTTTTTCTTGGGTATTTTCTTCCTCACCTTGCCTTGTTTTGCATCCTCTGAGTCTTCTAGTCTCTTTTAAGTTTAGAAGGGCACTTGTGCCAACTTCTCTTCATCTTTTGGGGTCCTTTAGAGGTTTATGGTTGCTCCTGGTCTTAGGATAGGGTTTGAATCTCCTTGAGTCTTGGTGTTGGGTCTCTTTTATGTGCTTTATTTCTTTAAGTGTTAAGCATGCCTTCATTGCATTTGTTTCACTTCCAATCATCTCAATATGATCTTGTGTTGCTTTTATTATCATCTTGTGAACTCTTTGCCATGCCTATATGCTTGTGTAGCTTCTGACTTGTTGGTTCATGCATTGATTTTATGTTGTTACACTAACCTTGCAGGGGCTATGGTAAGTTTGAGATGTGGGAATTGAGTTCCACATCTCCATTTCTCATCTCTCCTCATATTGTTTATCTGGACTAACATCTTCTTGTTGGGCTTAGGCCTTTCCCATCTCTCCTTTTATCTTCTTCTTCTCTTGAGATCCTTTTTAGGTTAGAAAGACCTCACAAACCCTAGGAACTCCATGCATGCTAACTTAGGATAGAAACTTCCCCCTAGTTTTTCCTTTTTGCTCCTTTGGTTCTCTTTCTCTTCTCATCTCATGACTCTTAAAAAAACACTCTAATAAGTGTGAAGTGATGTCTTGATCCATAGCCTTATCCCATGAGGTATGCTTGTAGTCTTCCCATCTTGGGATAGTACAGGTTTACTTTGTGATGCACAAGTCTGATCAAGGTATCTTCTTCATAAAGAAAAGCATAAAAAACACTTCTTCATCTGTAAATAATCAAAAAACTTAATAATTAAGCAAGTTGGTGAGCCTAAGCCCTAATCTGTGGGTTCAAGTTTTGGGGATCTTCTCCTTACTTGAGTGTGCTTGTTCTATTATTCCATCTTGGAATGTAGTGACAAGTGCACATTCCATTGAAGAGAGCTTGAGTTCACTTCCTTGTGACACACTTATAAAAGCCTCTAAAAAACACAAACAAACAATAAGCGTCTCTCCTTCGGGAATTCTTTTCTCACCTCATTCGCTCCGTACGCGAACTTGCTCCTACTTGTCATTTTGCAAGACGGTTACGCACTCGTCGTCCGAGCCTGCAACACCTGAGCATTGACATAGGCAGTTCAAGCCTTAATTCACAAGCAATTTCCTTTTAGTACCCCTAGTTAGGGGAACTACGGCGTCTCTAATCCTCATTATCCCGATGAGGTACGTAGGCAGCGGGGTAGGGCCCGTTCGAGCACAATCTTTATTTTCCCTACATTTTTCTCTTTGTTTTTTATTTCATTTCTTTTCCAGTTCCAGTTTCTTTTCATTTTCATTTCTTTTGCTGCAGTTTTCATACCCTCACCCTTTGAAACAGTTTTCTTTTGCAAGCGTGGATCCCGTCGGGTACGGCGGACGATCTGGGTGCTAATACCTTCCCAGGTCGTAACCGACTCCCGAACTCAGTCTCTTTGGTTCGCAGGACCTGTGTCCTTCCTCTTTCATTCTTCTGGTTTGTGCAACATTACCATTCCCTCTCTTCGGGATAAAAATGCCTGGCTGGCGACTCTAATCTTTTTCCGCGCCACTTTCGCGTTTGTACCAGGATGGAAATCCGGGGAGCGACAGCTGGAGACTCTGCTGGGGATCGAACCCAGAATCTCTGGTTCCCTTGTGAGTCTCTCCTAGCGCTTGTGTGTTGCTGTTTCATTGGGTGATGTTTGTTTGCTGTGGTTTGTTGTATTTTATTGTTGTTGTTTACAGCTTTATTTACAGCTTTATTTACAGTTTTCAGTATTTATTTTCCGCATCATATATCATACTGGATTGTCTGGACTGGTTTTCTGTTTGGTGGGCTCGGGTGATACTGTTTCTGAGAGATAAGCCAAGTACCCGGCTTGAGTGCACCCTAGGACTAGAGTGGACATATTGTAATCGCATGTGATATGATGAGTGGCGATGTGTTTCACGCCCAGATTGCGACCGTCTTGGAAATATCTTGTGTGGGGATTTCCTCCACTTTGGGATAGGACCTTGATAGTTATGTGCATCTGGGGACCGATCATTGAGAACCTTTGTGGAAACAACCCTCTCCAGTGGTGGCAGTGGCAGACCACATTTTGTGGCAAACCCATTCGCACCCGAGGGTCCACTAGGGACTCGCATAGGATGGCCTGGTTCTCTTATAGGAACTCAGTCAAAGCATCTGGTCGTATGACATTAGTACTGTATCCTACGGGCTGAATGTACTATTGTTTCTCGATTTAAGCGCTTGAAGCTGGGGACTTATAAGGGATGCTTGTTTTTCCCGGACACAGCTGAGGTCTCCCTGCGTAGTACATAATGCCTAACCGATTCCCTGATTTGGTCATGAGCCATTTCTCGGAAATGGTGAAAGTATTATTGCTATTCGGCTTTGAGAGTCTGTGATGTTTGACCCGGAGCACACCTGTGAGATTGGGAAGGGGTTTACAGGTTTGCAGGAACCCTTGACCTCATCATACCCTTGTTACCAGTACAGTTCATGTTATGATACAGTTACTTTGGTTCCGGAGTTCTGGTTTTCTTGCTCTGATATTCTTGATACTGTGGTCCTGAGATCTACTTCAGAGAGTGTGATTATCAGAGTGTGTGACTCAGTGGACTTTTGGTTTGTCAGTTATTCAGAGGGGCCCTTGTCAGTGTCCAGACTCCAGACAGTCCCAGATAACTATGTCTTTGCATTTGCATCTGCATTGCATCATTGCATAATCATTGTTTTATTTTTCATTCACAGGTTCATATCTTTGCTTCCGGTTCCGGTATCCTCATCAAAGATGGAAGATCCTCGCAAGCAGAATGTTCACTTCAAGTTCTTTGACACCAAGGTTGGCCTGTTGAAGAAGATGGTAAAGCTGATTACACCCAACCAGGTGGAGAGGTTCAGGAAAGCTTACGGGAGTATTCTTGATGTGGTGAAAGAGCTAGATCCTTCCGAGAGGAGTGCCATTCATACATTGCTTCAGTATTATGATCCTCAGCTCCGTTGCTTCACGTTTCCTGATTTTCAGTTGGGCCCTATGCTGGAGGAGTATGCTCTGATCCTGGGTGTGCCAGTTCGAGACCAGGTTCCTTTCAATGCCGAGATGAGTAGACCTGCACCTGAGGCTATTGCCAAGGCTCTTTATTTGAGCCCTTCTGCTGTGAAGTCTTTGACCATCATTAAAGGAGGTGTGCCTGGGTTTTCTTTGGAGGCTCTGGTAAAGAAGGAGGAAGAGTTAGCTGTTGAGGAAGAATGGGATGCCGTCTATGCTATCTTGGCTCTTTCTATCTATGGCATTATCTTGTTTTCTGATATGGAGAAATTCATAGATATGAATGCCATACATCTCTTTTTGCTGAAGAATCCTGTGCCTACCTTACTTGGGGATTTGTATTACTCAGTGCATTACAAAACTGAGAAGAAGAGGGGAGGTTTGGTCCGTTGTTGTGCTCCTTTATTTCACATGTGGTTCATGAGGCATCTTCCTAGTACGGGAGTGTTTAGTGACCACACCTTGGTATGGGCTCAAAAGCTGGAAAAGTTGCTTGCCAAGGATGTCAGGTGGATTACTCAAAGGCTGCAAGGTGCATGTTTCATCACTAGCTGCGGGAGTTATCATAGTGTGCCTTTGTTAGGAATAACTGGAGGGATTAATTAAAATCCAATCTTGTTAAGAAGACAATTGGGATACGCCTTGAGAGAGGTGCCAGAAGAACTGAAGCTGACCCCTATTTTCTACTTCTCAGTGAAAGATAATATGCCTTTAGTGAGGAAGGTTACTGGAGCGTGGAAGTGCATTAGGGGAGAAGGGATAGCTAGCTTTGGAAAGTGCAACAATCAGACATTCCCAGAGTATGAAGCTTGGTTGAAAGACAGAGCCAGAAGAGTTTTGTTGCCATTCTCACCACCAGTTCCTCCAGTTGCCGAGTCCATTGATACTGTGTCTTTGGAGGCGTTCAAGAAGTTGGAAGCCCAGCTACATGCAGTTAGAGTTGAAAATACTGAGATGGTAAGCCTGTACCACCAAGCCAACAGGGCCAATATTGAAGCTGAAGAGAAGTTGCAGAAGCTCCAAGCATCTTTGGAGGCTAAGGAGAAGGACTTTGCAGGTAGAGAAGCCAATTTCCGCAGGTTAGGGATGATGGAAGCCCAAAGAAAAGCTGAGCGCAAGAAGAATTCAAAGACCCTCAAAGATGCTCGTCAGTCTATTGTCTGGTTGTGGGAACAAAGAGAGCAAGAGCTGAAGCAATATAAGGAAAAAGAAGAGTTCTTTGAAGTCCAGATGGCTTACAAAAAAGAAGAGGTGGAGAAGGTCCACAAGATCCGCAGAGAGAAGACCCAGTAGCTAGCAGATAGTCAACAAGCCCTCGAAGAAGCACTTAAAGAGATTGAAGACCTCAAGTTGATGGAGGGAGTCAAGAAGGTCAGGTCTGATGTGGGGTTTAGTGAAGGAGCTTCAGGGTCCTCAGGCAGTGGTTTTGCTTCTTAGTTTGTTTTCTTTGTATCTGGATTACCTACAGGCATGTTGTAGGAGTCCTGGTTGTTTTTTTTCCTTTGTAAGAGCTTGTACCCTACAGGGAATTCTGTTTTATTTTCCTATTTGGCTGATTTATGTTATGGATTTTTCCATTATTCCTTGGTGTGCTTGCTGTTATGGTTTGAATGTGGTTTCTCGCAAAGGTTTCTGAAAGTCGAGGATCAGTGCCCATCTGGTTTTCTTTGCTAAATACCGGAACCGGGGCATAAATGACCTGTGATTGGAAACATAAACAACTGCATTGCATCCATATAACCTGTTTGTTGTTTTGCAGGTAGTGTCTCAGTTACTAACGTGTTTTGTGTTGCAAGCACTATAGCTCCCCGTAAAGTTCGGGAACAACCAGTTGCTCATCGGTATCCGACAAAGATTAACAGAGAACGAGCCATGGACCAGATGCAAGCGGACTTGGCATATCTGAGACTGAGAATGGATAACTTTATGACAGTGATGGCCGGCATGGGGCAAAACCAAGAGCGTCTGAGGGAGATGATTGAGAACAGTCAACCCAGGAACACTGCTACTGCTGACAATCGTACCGGTGCGGGCGCACGTCAGGTTGAAATTCCTATTTCTCAACTAGGAGTGACTATCATCAATGATGGGTTGAACAACATTCAGATGGATAATCATGACGACCAGTTCACTTTACTTGATGAAGTTGAGGGTCAAGGTGCTGAGATGAACAAGAGATTCGAAGAGATGGCTGAGCAAATCAGAGCTATTCAGTCCCAGAGTTCCTTGGGATTTGACATAACAGATTTGGGCTTGGTTCCTGGGGTCAGGATCCCATACAAGTTCAAAGTTCCAACCTTCGAGAAGTATAATGGCACTGCTTGCTCGAAGACCCATCTTCAATCATTTGTTGGGAGAATTGCCGCTCACACAGATGATGAGAAACTCTGGATGTATTATTTTCAAGACAGCTTGGTGGGAGCTTCTCTTGAATGGTACATGAAGCTCAGTAGGGTCAATATCAAGAGTTGGAAGGATCTAGCTAAAGCCTTTGTGAGGCAGTATCAATACAACATGGACATGGCTCCGAACCGCATGCAGTTGCAGCACATAGCTCAGACGGCTAAAGAAGGTTTCAAAGAGTATGCACAGAGGTGGCGCCAGCTTGCTGCCCGAGTTCAACCATCGCTGCTAGAGAACGAAATGGCTGACATGTTTATGGGTACTCTGCAGGGTTTTTTTCTTGAAAGACTGATGTCTAGTTCTGCTACTAAATTCAACGATATTGTTATTGCTGGAGAAAGAGTTGAAACATTGCTGAAGATGGGGAAGATACAAGATCCTAATGCTAGAAACTCTAATGGTGCGAGGAAAGCTTTCAGTGGACCTCCTAGAAGAAGAGAAGGTGAAACAAACGCTGTATTTGGCCGAGGCTGGGGCCGTGGTTACAAAAGACCTTATGAACATGTGGCTGCTGTCACAATTCCTGCAGCTCCAGTACAACAGATGCTACCTCCTCCACAACAACATCAACAACAACAACAACCTCGTACCAACTATCAGCAGAGACCATATCAGCCGAGGCAGACTCGCCCGGCTAATAGGGTGATTGAGGCTATCCCTATGACGTATGCTGCCTTACTTCCAAGATTGTTGGACTTGAACCTAATTCAACTGAGGACTTTGGCACCACCACCTCCTGGAGAGCTTCCAGTTGGTTATGATGTCAATGCACAATGCGCTTTCCACTCTAGAGCACCTGGGCACTCGACTGAGAAGTGCAGGGCTTTGCATCACAAGGTTCAGGATCTTGTGGACTCAAACGCAATCAACTTTGCACCGCCGCCGAATGTCAACTCGAACCCTATGCCTAATCATGGAGGGGCAAGAGTTAATGTTGTTGAGGATGGCGACAAGTTGAGCCTGGTGTTAAGTATTGATGAAGTGAAGACACCTTTGAGGGTAGTGAAAGAGAGACTGCTGAATGGTCAAGTGTTTCCTGGTTGTTGTTTTGATTGTGAAGACTGTGTGAATGCTGAGAATGGCTGTGAGAAATTGAAGATGGGTTTGCAGGGTTTGATTGATGTTGGATCCTTGCAGTTCAGTAAAGTTGGTAATGAAGAGGCTGATGATGTGTCAACCATTACTATTTTCTACGATGAAGCTGACATGCCTGTCAGAAGAGAGCCGGTTACAATCTATGCTCCTCAGGTTAGTCCCGTAACTATCACCGTACCTGGGCCTGTGCCGTACACAGATGATAAAGCCATTCCTTGGCATTATGGCTCTGATGTTTATGTAGCTGGACAGAAGATGGAGAGCAGATCTGTTGCTTACCCTACTGTAGAGAATGTCAGAGGTGTTGGGGGTTTCACCCGAAGTGGTCGTTTGTTCGCTCCCCCTGCGCTGAGAGGGGATCCTGAGGTCGAGGCTTCATCCAAGGCCAAAGGAAAGTAAGTTGTGAATGATGAGTCAACTACTCCTGTGGCTGGGCAGGGTACGTTTGAAAAAGAGGTAGAAGAATTCATGAGGATTATTAAAAAGAGTGACTACAAGGTGGTTGATCAATTGAACCAGACGCCTTCCAAGATTTCCATCTTGTCGCTGCTGATGTGCTCTCCCGCACACAGAGAAGCCTTACTGAAAGTCCTGCAAATGGCCTAAGTTCCTCAGGAGATCACGGTCAACCAACTCGAAGCGGTTGTAGGAAGCGTCAATGCAAGCCATGGCCTAGGCTTCACTGACAGAGACCTAACGTCGGAGGGCAGAAACCACAACAAAGCACTACACATCACGATGGAGTGCAAGGGCGTTGTGCTGTCTCATGTTCTTGTAGACACAGGCTCTTCCTTGAATGTGCTTCCGAAGAAGGCGCTGATGAAGCTTAATGTTGATGGGATAGTCCTAAGGCCGAGGGATCTGGTTGTCAAGGCTTTCGATGGTTTGAGAAGATCAGTTTTTGGAGAGGTTGAGTTGCCCGTCAATATAGGCTCTCAAGTCTTCAAAAGTGTTTTCTATGTTATGGACATCCAGCCTGCATATAGCTGTTTGTTGGGAAGGCCGTGGATACATGCTGCTGGAGCCGTCACTTCGACCCTGCATCAGAAGCTTAAATACGTGGTTGACGGCCAGGTCATTACAGTCTGTGGGGAAGAGGACATATTCGTCAGCCATTTGTCGACATTCAAGTACATAGAGATGGATGGAGAAATCCATGAGACTTTATGCCAAGCTTTCGAAGCAGTCAACGCCAGCATATTGACGCCCATGGAGAAGAGCATCGAGAAGGAGGGTACATCCATCCATTCCTACAGGGAAGCGAAAGAGGTTGTTCAATCAGGCAGTGCCCAAGGCTGGGGCAAGCTGTTGGAGCTGGAAAAGAAAGATGATAAGTTCGGCTTAGGGTATCAGCCTGGTGGATCTACTCCAGGTGGTAAGGCCATCACGTTTACAAGTGCTGGGTTGCTCAACCACGATCAGATCTGTACAGCAAGCCAAGATGGGGATAGTGACGGAGACTGGGACAATTGGATCCACCCGTGTGCGCCCGACGAGGAGCTAGGAAATTGGTCTGCAGAAGACATTGTTCAAGTCACCTGGCTCTCAGAGTAATTATTTTTTTTCCTTTTTATCAGCATACTGCATTGTCAAATCCAGCATTCTGCCCAAGATGCTTGGATCCATTGTATTGGGCCACCATGTTTTGTATTGCATCGTTATTTTGCTATGAAATAAAAGGACATTTTCAGACAAACTGTGTTCTCTTTCTTTGTTTTTAAACTTTTTCACAAAAAATATAAAAATGGCAATGTGTTTTCCTTTTTTGTGTTAGCGTCTCTTTTTCAAAATAAGCAGATTCTGAATAAGCACATCATCTGTGCAGTGTTGATCATCCGGATTCCACGGATAATGTTCCTGCTATGACTATGCATGACTTTGATAATCCAGTCTACCAAGCTGATGAAGGGGTTGAGGAAGACTGTGACCTCCCTGAAGAATTGGTCAGATTTTTGAAACAAGAGGAACGGGTTATTCAGCCTCATCAAGAGGAGATTGAGATCATCAACATTGGCAGTGAAGAGGCAAAGAAAGAAATCAATATAGGGGCCAATCTACAGGCCAACGTCAAGAAAGAGCTGATCAGTATACTGAGAGAGTATGTGTATATCTTTGCTTGGTCATATCAAGATATGCCAGGGTTAGATACCGACATCGTGATGCATAAGCTACCTATGAGAGAGGATTGTCCTCCTGTAAAGCAAAAATTGAGAAGAACTCGCCCTGACATGGCGATGAAGATTAAAGAGGAGGTTCAGAAGCAGTGGGATGCCGGGTTCCTTGCTGTGACTAGTTACCCACCTTGGGTAGCTAACATTGTTCTTGTACCTAAGAAGGACGGCAAGGTCTGGATGTGCATTGACTATCGGGATTTGAACAGAGCAAGCCCAAAAGATGATTTTCCGTTGCCACACATTGATGTGTTGGTGGACAATACTGCTCAATTCTCGGTGTTCTCCTTCATGGATGGCTTCTCCGGATATAACCAGATCAAGATGGCGCCGGAAGACATGGAGAAGACAACGTTCATTACCCCGTGGGGTACATTCTGCTATAAGGTCATGCCCTTTGGTTTGAAGAACGCCGGGGCAACTTATCAGCGGGCGATGGTCACATTGTTCCATGACATGATCCACAAGGAGATTGAATGTTATGTGGACGATATGATTGCAAAGTCCCGAGACAAAGAGGAGCATCTGGTCAACCTGAAGAAGCTATTTGATAGACTGATCAAGTACAAACTGAGGTTGAATCCGAACAAGTGCACTTTCGGAGTGCGTTCCAGGAAATTGCTGGGTTTCATTGTAAGTCAAAGAGGAATTGAGGTAGATTCTGCTAAAGTAAAAGCTATTCAAGATATGCCTGCACCGAAGACAGAAAAAGAAGTGTGCGGGTTTTTAGGGAGGTTGAACTACATTTCTCGGTTCATATCTCACCTAACTGCCACGTGCGAACCAATATTCAAGCTGCTAAGAAAAGAGCAAACGGTCAGGTGGAACGATGACTGCCAAAGAGCTTTCGATAAAATAAAAGAATATTTGCAGGAGCCTCCAATTCTAATGCCTCTAGTGGAAGGAAGACCATTAATCATGTACTTGACCATGCTAGAAGGGTCAATGGGGTGTGTGCTAGGCCAACATGATGAGTCTGGTCGAAAAGAGTACACCATTTATTACCTTAGCAAAAAGTTTACCGACTGTGAATCCCGATATTCACTGCTCGAGAAAACTTGCTGCGCTTTGGTATGGGCTGCTCGCCGACTGAGGCAGTACATGTTGACTCATACCACACTTCTCATTTCCAAGATGGATCCTGTCAAGTACATCTTTGAGAAACCAGCGTTGACTGGAAGGGTTGCTAGGTGGCAGATGATTTTAACTGAATACGACATCCAGTATACTTCTCAGAAAGCCATCAAGGGAAGTGTATTGTCGGATTACCTTGCCCAGCAACCTCTTGAGGATGATTATCATCCAATGAAGTTTGATTTCCCTGATGATGACATCATGTACCTCAAAACAAACGATTATGAGGAACCACTTCCGGAGGAGGGGCCTGACCCTGAATCCAAATGGAAGTTGATGTTTGATGGGGTCGTCAATATCAATGGTCGTGGAGTTGGTGCCATACTCATTACTCCTAAAGGTGTTCACTTACCCTTCGCTACCAGAATTACTTTTGGCTGCACCAACAATGAAGCGGAATACGAGGCATGTATAATGGGAATAGAGGAGGCTATTGATCTTCAGATTAAGAACCTCGATATATTCGGAGATTCAGCCCTCGTCATTAACCAAATTACCGGCAAGTGGTATACGCACCAAGAGCATCTAATTCCATACAGGGATTATGCTAGAAAACTGTTGACGTTCTTCACGACAGTTAAACTTCAATACATACCACGTGATGAAAATCAGTTTGCCGATGCATTGGCCACTCTCTCTTCGTCGATTAAAGTCTTGTGTTGGAATTATGTGCCAAAAATTGAGATATCTAGGCTTGATGCTCCAGCTTATGTCTTCTCTGTAGACGTCGTGTCTGACGAGAAACCTTGGTACTTTGATATCAAGTTATTCCTGGAAAGACAAGAATACCCAACTGGGGCATCTTCCAACGACAAAAAGACCTTAAGGCGACTTGCTGCTAGCTTCTTCTTGAACACAGATGGGGTTTTGTACAAGAGAAACTTCGACATGGTCTTGCTCAGATGCGTGGATAGACACGAAGCAAGCCTGTTGATGCAGGAAGTCCACGAGGGATCTTTCGGTACCCATGCAAGAGGGCATGCTATGGCAAAGAAATTGCTGAGATCAAGGTATTACTGGATGACAATGGATGCAGACTGTTGTTCATTCGCTCGTAAATGCCACAAGTGCCAAATATATGCCGACAAAGTGCATGTTCCTCCAAGCCTGCTCAATGTCATGTCATCTCCTTGGCCCTTTTCTATGTGGGGCATTGACATGATCAGAAAGATCGAGCCTACTGATTCGAATGGTCATCGCTTCATCCTGGTCGCGATTGATTACTTTACCAAATGGGTAGAAGCAGCGTCTTATGCCAACGTCACTCGTCAAGTGGTGGCAAGATTTCTGAAAAGGGATATCATATGCAGATACGGAGTGCCCGAAAGGATCATTACTGACAATGGTTCTAATCTCAACAACAAGATGATGGCAGACTTGTGTCGGGACTTCAAAATACAGCATCACAATTTTTCTCCTTACCGACAAAAGATGAATGGTGCGGTAGAGGCAGCTAACAAGAATATCAAGAAGATTGTGCAGAAAATGGTTGTCACCTACAAAGATTGGCATGAGATGTTACCGTTTTCTTTGCATGGGTATCGAACGTCAGTCAGGACGTCAACAGGGGCAACTCCCTTCTCTCTAGTGTATGGCATGGAAGCAGTCCTGCATGTTGAAGTAGAGATTCCTTCACTGCGCGTGATGATGGATGTCAAGCTGGATGAGGCTGAATGGGTGCGTGCTCGTTATAATCAGCTATGTCTAATTGAGGAAAAGAGATTAGCGGCTATCTGTCATGGTCAGCTTTATCAGAGAAGAATGAAGCGGGCATTCGACCAACGAGTGCGTACTCGAGAGTATCAAGTGGGAGAGCTTGTATTGAAGAGGATCGTTCCTCCAGGTTCAGATCATAGGGGCAAGTGGACCCGAAACTACGAAGGACCATTCATAGTGAAGAAAGTCTTCTCAGGAGGAGCACTGATGCTCACCACTATGGATAGAGATGACTTCCAGTCCCCTGTTAACTCGGACACAGTTAAAAAATACTTCACATAAAGAGACTCGCTGGACACAAAAACAGAATTATAGTCCAGGCAAAAAAGGGGCATCCCGGCGAGCTAAAAACAGAATAAAAAGCTCGGGCAAAAGTTAGGGAAATAAATAAAAAAATGTACACCCGCTGAGTTGAAAAGCTGCATTGGACAACTCAGGCAAAAAAAGGGTATCCCGGTGGATTGAAAACCCGAAAGGGCGATCCACGCAAAACAAGGGAATAAGCGAACAACTGCGATCCGAGTTATCTGAACCACATCATCGTTTCGTACAACTTGACAATATCAAAAGGATAGGAAACATTCCCCTCATCCTCTCAGAAAGCCGAAGCAGAATGGAGAGTCTCGAAGACATGCAAGTCATAGCAGAAATGGAACTCCTTGGAATGCCGTGTACATTGCCATTAGGATAGTTTCTTTTTCTAAATTTTTATAGTGGCTACCTCTTTCCAGGTGGTTTTTCCTATTGTAAAATCTTTTCCTATTTAGAGGCCATTCAATAAAAATAATATTCAGTCAAAAAGCTGTGTGTGTTTATTTTTGTTTGCAAAATGTCCTGAATTTTTGGCAAAAATAGCATTGCATCTAAACATGGTGATAATTTTGAAAAGAAAACTGACATGCAGGGAAACTGTAACCCTCTTTGAGTGTCGGGTGACGATGGATGAACATATCATTCCACGCAAATCCCCAGGGCACACGTGTGTTTTCTGTTGTTGCAGGTTGCAGGATGGCGTCACATTCTCTCAAGCAATTTACTCTTCCCCAGTAGAGTATCTCCCCAAGCAGAGATTTCTCCCAGCAGGTATCTGAAAGCCTGACCTTTCCAGCAGAGATTTCCTCCAACCAAGCCTTGGCAGTAGCCCAAGCAGGTTCTTCTTCCCCAGTGAAGTAGCAGTGCATGTCTCCCCAGCGGAGTATGCCCAGCAGGTATCTGAAAGTCTGACGTTATCAGTATTCTATTCTCAGCAAGAGTCCCCTCAGAGGATTGAATCATCATATGCTCTCCCCAGCTAGAGTATTGTCCAAGCAGCTTCCCCAGCCAAGTCTGAAGATGATCCTGTCCCCACAGAGTTCATATTTGATTTTCACCTTTGTCCGTGAAATATTTCCCAGCAAAGTTGCCATACTTTTGGGTATTTGATGATACAGCCAGGTATTCATCACCTCAGTCAGAGTTGAGTGTCCAGACCTCTTGATTTGTCTTCCCCTGTAGAGTTGTATCTCTTGCTGCCAATCAGGCATTTGTCTACCGCTCGTCTGCGTTTGTCAACACTCGTCTATGTTATCCCTAAACGGAGTTCTCCCCAGCATTGGTATTACTGCTTTATTGTTGCTCGTCTGCATCTTTCAACACCCGTCCGTGTTGGCTCTGTGGTATTGCTCGCCTGCTTTCCCCCAGCATTGGCTTATGATTACCTTGATATTGCTCGTCTGCAATTTTCCAACACTCGTCTGTGTTTGGTTATGATAGTTGTTGTTACTCGTCCGCAACTCCTCAACACTCGTCTGTGTTGTGATATGATATTTGCTGTTGCTCGTCTGCAACCTCCCAACACTCGTCTGTGTTTGGTATTGGATCTTTTGCTGCACTCGTCCGTGCCTTGATATGTATTCTCTGCTGTTGCTCGTCTGCAACTGTCCAGCACTCGTCTGTATTTGTTTGAAGCTCGTCTGCTTGTACTCCCCAGAAGTCGTATGTGTTCTGAAGCTCGGATACTCGTCCGTATCATCCCCACCACTCGTCTGTGCTAGCTTATATCTGTATTGTGAGGATTTGCTGTTTTTACTGATATTCTTCTATTGCTGCTTCAAATGCTCGTCTGTGTTTGAATTTCTGGTATTCGTATATACCAGTGGCTGGTACTCGTCTGTATCATTGCCTGAAGCACTCGTTTGTGTTTCTCGGATCATCGTCTGATACTCATCTGTATCATTGACTTATGGCACTCGTCTGTGTTATCTTGATGATCATCCAATACTCGTCTGTATTGAAGAGGTTTCGAATCCTGACAGTGGGAATTAAATGTCGAAGTGGTTACCGGTCCTGGCGTAATAGGTAAATCCGAAGGAGGCTCTTCTGTCTCAGGCACCAATTATTGTTGTTGCTGCACATGGCGTAACGTGTTTGCTCAGAAGACTCGTCTGTCTTGTACCATATATCCGCGGATAATTTATGAAGAAGGTTCGTCTACCTTGATTGCATGTCTATCCCACAGACTTAAGTGCGTTACCGGTCCTGGCGTAACAGGTAAATCCTAAGGAGACTCGTCTGTCTCATGCTATATGCAGTTTTGAGGACTCGTATGTCCAGTTCCTGGCGTCACAGGATCGTTTGAAGACTCGTCTGTCAACATGTTCTTATTCCAGATATCAGTTCAAATTGGAAGAAGCTCGTCTGCTTCTTTCTCCCCTGCAGTCCCTAGAGCGTCATCTAGTTGGGTTTATTTCCCAGTGCTTCATTCTTCGTCAGAGTGCAAATTTCTGGTCTTTTTGGTATTCAACCACAGTTTATCTTGAATGGTCGATAGCCCGTACTATCGTCCTTTTCAGATTAACTGATGATTGAATAGGGGCAGCTGTAACACCCCAAATTTTCCCTCTTCATTTTAAGCATCATATCATAGCATACTCATCATACTCACATCATTTCCTCAGCATCATATCATGGAAAGAAGAAGCATAACATCCCTCATGTCCTAGCATGAGCATATGGTCATCTGTGGAGTTCCTAGAAGCCTTTCAATCCATGACAGGGGTCCCATTGAGTTTTTACAAGTCTTAGGGTGAGTCTACACTCCATTTACAAGATCAAGTCCATTGACAAAAGCTCAGAAGATTTCATGATCGTCAGAGGTCTCAGGACAAGGCAAAGCTCCTATGCAGTGCACCCAAATTAGGGTGTGAGATTCAAGTACCAAGACCTCACAATTTTGGCCATTTCTTGTGGGCCAAGTCTTCTAAATGTTAAGAGGATCCCATGTGTCAAATTTCATGATAAAATTCCATGTGGAAGTCAGACAATGCCTTAGTTGCTTGCAGATGAAGTAGAAAGTCAACAGAGCCTTGAAAAAGTCAACTGTGAAATTTCAAGGGGTCCAACCCAATTTTTTTTGGCCAAGAGGGGTCCTTACAATGTTATAAGAGGTTTGGAATGCCTAAAGTTCAAGGATCATGGAGATTTGAAGGGTTTTTCAAAAATGGTACAAAGTTGGTTTTTGAAATTTTGCAAATTTGGCAACTTTGGCCCTAATCTTCAGGTGGCCTTAACATGATCAAAAATTCTCCGAATAGACCAAAGTCAAACATGAAAGTTGGAGAGTAAGGGCTGCCATTTTTAAAAAGTACAAGTGCGTTTTCACCGGATTTACCAATCTCCTTGTAGGCCATTCGAAAATTCCTCTCATCTAGGCCAAAACTCACTTTTCCAAAAGTGCATCATGTGCAAGAAGGCTCCAATCTTGATTTTTGTGAATTGGTTCAGGCCCAAACTTGTTTCTAACTTGAAATAAATTGCATAAGGACCATTTTTCTCCAAAAAAATAGTCATTTTCATACACTTTTGAAAACTCCCTCCAAAACACTCCAATTTGCAAAATTCATGAAACAAGTGTGAGAGTTTGATCTAAGGGCCAGGAGTTAATGGATCTGGATCAAGGGTGGAGAATTCAAATCACACATGTTGAGAAGCCCAAGGAAGCATGAGGGAAGCATGCATATCTCACTTTGTGCACAATTTGCATAATCACACTTTTCTCATTCAATTTTCGTGCACTTTTCATCACACCTTCAGCACTCACTCTAAACATCATTCTAAGGAAATTGAGCAAAGAACCAGATCTGAATCTCTCTCATTCTCTCATTCTCAACCTTCTTGCATTTTTGCATTTTGCTTCATATCTCTCCATTCCTTCACATTCTCCACAAATCTCTTCCATATTCTTGATCATTGAATCATTTAGATCAAGAATCATCCACTCATTCAAGCTTAGATCACAGAATTTGAGGTTCACCATTTCAAAGCCTCTTGTGTTGGAATCTCAGATCTACACCATTCCAAGATCTTAGATGCATTTATTTTGCATCTAAGGAGTAAGAGGAGTCATTTTCACGGATTATTTGGCTTTCTATTTCAACATTTCGAGATCTCCATCTCAGGTATGGCTTGAAACTTTTTGTTCTGGAAATGGAATTTTATGGTTGATATGTGTTCCTTTTGCTTCCCTGATCATGCTGCACTTTGTAGATTTGATTTTGGTGCATTATATCATGAGTTATGTGCATTTAAAGTTTGATGATCAATGTTGTTTTGCGTCGATCCGGCCGATCCTTTGAGTTTAGCTATTTTTGATGTCATATTTGGATTCAGTGATATCGAGTTAGTCAATTTGGACTATTGGTTTGCATTATTTGATGAATTTTTGCTTCCGATTTGGTCTCCGGTCGCCGGAATTTGTTTTGTAAGTTCCATTGGAGAAGATGAATAGTAGCCATTGGATCTTCAATCTGGCCGTCCACAGCGCGCCACGTGTCCCTTAATGCTTCTATTTTTATGTTCTTTTATTTCATTTATTTCTTTTTCTTCAACTTAATTTCTTTCAATTCAAATCCATTTAAATTCGTGTAAAATACTAAAAATCACCTAAAAATTCCGAAAAAAATCCTGAACATTCTTTTATGTCTCTATTATTTTTTCATATTTTTATTTTATTTTTTTCATTGATCCACATGCCAGAATTAATTCTCCATTGCACATAGCTTCTTTTGCTTCATTTCTTGACCAGTCTGCCTTGTTTATTTTTCATAGCCTTCAATATTTTGAGTTTTGATCCCAATTTTTTTGCTTTGTACTCCTAATTCATTGTACGTTTCATGTGATTTTTCTCTGAAATTTTAGAAATTTATTTCTTGAGTCTTGGTCTGGAAACTTGTGATGTAAGTTTTCTGTCTTAGCTTGTGTTCTTGCCCCCATTTGACTTAGTTCCTTTCTGAATATTTGCAAATCCTTTTGGCTAGTTGATATAACATGTTTGAGGACCATTTGGTTTCAGTTGTGGAATTTTTAGATGGCTAGTTGATTATTTGTGGATTTTATCTTGAACCTTGTCCTGTTTTGCTTCCTTTGAACCTTTAAGCCTCTCATAAGCCTAAAAAACCACTTGTGCCCATTTCTTCTTCTCATTTGGGGTTCCTTTGGGGTGTGGGTACCTTCTTGGTCCTAGGATAGGTCTTGTGTCTTCTGAATTTTTGAGTTTGCTTCTTCTTTAAGTCATTTGATTCTTTAAGTGTTTTAACTTCATCTTTTGGTTTCTCTTGCTCCCATTTGGCATTGTTTGGTCTTGTATCTTGTTTCTCTTCATCTTGCTGGCTTCCTAATCCATTCTTCATCTCATTTTGGTTCTGTTCTTGAGCTTTGTGTTTTTATTTTGTGCATCTTGTTTTGCATATTTCATAAGTGCGCATTTGTTTCCATATGTATTCATGTTGCATCCTTTTAAGTCATAGTCTCTTATCTTCATTTCTTTGAGTTGCATTGGCATTGTGCATTTGTTCATAGCATGTCACTTCTGATTGTATGATGTTAGCATCCCATTTGCTTCATTTTGTTTCATGTATGTGCATACTAACCTTGCAGGGGCTATGGTAAGTGTGAGATGTGGGAATTGAGTTCCACATCTCCAATTCTCATCTTTCCCTCTTATGTTTATGTGAACTAACCCTTTGTTGTTGGGCTTAGGCCTTTCTCATCCCTTCTTCTATCTTCTTCTTTCCTTCTTCATTAGGATAGAAACTTCACTAACCCTTAGGACATCCATGCATGTTAACACTTAGGATTATTTTAGTCCCCCTTTAGAATTTTTCCTTTGAGATCCTTTGGTGCTCTCTCTTCTCATCTTCAAACTTAATTCTAATTCACTTAATAAAGGTTGAGTACTTTCATGTGACATGAGACTTTGTTATGAGATGCTTGCACGCGTTCCGTTTCGGGGCGAGGTGTGAGTCATCACTCGTGGTGGATAGGTCTTAGCATGAGTACCTCACAAAGAAAAGCTAAAAAAACACTTCTTAACCAAAAAAACCACAAAAATACTTAATAATGGTAATAGACCAGTGTACTTAAGCCTTCACTTGTGGGACTAGCTTTGGGGATTTCCTCCATAGATAGGTGTGCCTCTTGCACATTCCATTTCGGGATGATGTGAGATGTACACATCCCATTGAGTAAGACTTAGGTACACTTACCTATGCAAACTTTCACTCATAAAAGCTTCTAAAAACACCAAACAAACAATAAGCGTCTTTCCTTCGGGAATTCTTTTCTCACCTCATTCGCTCCGTCCGCGAACTTGCTCCTACTTGTCATTTTGCAAGACGGTTACGCACTCGTCGTCCGAGTCTGCAACACATGAGCAATGGCATAGACAGTTCAAGCCTTAATTCACAAGAAATTTCCTTTTAGTACCCCTAGTTAGGGGAACTACGGCGTCTCTGATCCTCATTATCCTGATGAGGTACGTAGGCAGCGGGGTAGGGACCGTTCGAGCACAATCTTTATTTTCCCTACACTTTTCTCTTTGTTTCTTATTTCATTTCTTTTCCAGTTCCAGTTTCTTTTCATTTTCATTTCTTTTGCTGCAGTTTTCATACCCTCGCCCTTTGAAACAGTTTTCTTTTGCAAGCGTGGATCCCGTCGGGTACGGCGGACGATCTGGGTGCTAATACCTTCCCAGGTCGTAACTGACTCCCGAACTCAGTCTCTTTGGTTCGTAGGACATGTGTCCTTCCTCTTTCTTTCTTCTGGTTTGTGCAGCATTACCATTCCCTCTCTTCGGGATAAAAATGCCTGGATGGCGACTCTATTCTTTTTTCGCGCCACTTTCGCGTTTGTACCAGGATGGAAATCCGGGGAGCGACACAATGGTAATGCCAAATTAGAAAATCCCTGAATAAATCTTCTATAATAACCTGCTAAACCAAGAAAACTTTGAATCTCCGTTATAGTCTTCGGAGGTTCCCATTGCAACACAACGCTCACCTTAGATGGATCCACCAATATACCATCACCAGAAATAACATGACCTAAGAAACTTACATTATCAAGCCAAAATTCACACTTTGATAACTTATCAAACAACTTGTTATCTTTCAGCACCTGCAAAGCAACTCTCAAATGTTCCTTATGATCATCTTCATTCTTAGAATAAATAAGTATATCATCTATAAACACCACAATAAATTGATCCAAATAAGAATGGAAAATACGATTCATATACTCCATAAATACACTCGGCACATTAGACACTTCAAACGGCATCACAACATATTCATAATTTCCATATCGAGTTCTAAACGCAGTCGTCTGAATATCACATTCTTTCACTCGAATCTGATGGTAACCTGACCTCAGATCAATCTTACTGAAAACACAAGCACCAACTAGATGATCCATTAAATCATCAATCCTTGGAAGCAGATACTTATTCTTAATGGTCACCTTGTTTAATTGATGGTAATCGATGCATAGACGCATACTACCATCTTTATTCTTCACCGACAACACTGGAGCTCCCCACGGCGACACACTTGGTCTAATAAACTTCTTATCAAGCAATTCACCAATCTGAGTCTTTAACTCAACTAAATATGATGCAGACATCTTGTACGGCGCCATAGAAATAGGCCTCGTACCCGGAATAAGATCAATAGTAAACTCAACTTCTCTCGTCGGAGGTAATTCTGTAATATCATCAGGAAATACTTATGGAAACTCATCCACAATTGGCAACTCCATAATCAATACTTTACTTTCAACAGATAACGACGCGAATAATGTAAACATCATCGCCTCATCTTCTAACAAGGTCCTCAACTCTTTCGTAGATAACGAATTAGCCAACGCTTCCTCTTTAGGAGTAAGAAACAATCATTTCTTCTTATAGCAGTCAATATAGACCCGGTTGAATTCCAACCAATTCATCCCCAGAATAACATCCATACTACCAAGTGGTAAACAAATTAAATCCTCATAGAAATCCCTATCAAAAATACTAATCAGACACTTCAGACATACTAACGATGTAACCACAAAACCAATGGACGGAGTTTAAATAGTCATTCTCCGTTCTAGAGTAGTAGGAACAATTCCTAATCTCTTCACACAATCAACAGAAAAAAAACGAGTATGTTGCACCCGTATCAATAATAGCAACAAAAGGAGTATTATTAATAAGGCAAGTACCTTTAACAGAATGCTCCTCATTAGTGGATTGGGCTCCTACTAATGCAAACACTTTACCAGTGGTTCCTTGGGTCTTCTTCGGTTTCTGACAAGTTGTATTGATATGGCCCTGTTCACCATAATTGAAACAAGTAGGCAAAGTCGCTCTACAGTCAGCTACCACATGACATGTCCTTCCATACTTGAAGCACTTCTTGACTTCATTCAGGCAAGTATTAACACGATGACATATGCTTCCACATCTGAAACACTTCATAGGATTGGGATATGCCCCTCCCCCACTTGGCTTATTATCAACAACAACTTTCTGTTTACCTTTATCAGCCGGAGCACTATAAGGAGTACCCCCAAACCTATTTTTCCCCTTCTTATCATCCACTGCCTTATAGTGAGAAATACGAGCCTTGTTATCATTATCAGAGATTCTGCTCCTACTCATCAGCTCTGGATAACTCCTGATCTTCTGACAAGCAATGCCCTGATTGCGCTCAGGATGTAACCCATTCTCAAATTTCAAACATTTCGAAGTCATAGCCTCTCCAGTGTTATAATGAGTATAATATTGTACCAGCTCTTCAAATTTCGCAGCATACTCAGCCATGGTCATAGTACCCTGCTTCAGTTCCAGGAACTCAACCTCTCTAGCACTGCTGATATCTTTTGGGAAATATTTCTCCAGAAACTCACCTTAAAACACAGCCCAAGTAACAGCGGTACCTGCAACTTCGAACCTTTGGCGACTGTTGTCCCATCATACCTCAACTTCGCCTTCCAGCATATGAGTACCTAACCTCACCTTCTGATCATCATTGCACCCCATGGTCCTGAAGATCTTCCCCACCGCCTTTAGCCATTTTTGTGCAGCTTTTAGATCCAATATACCCCCTTCATTTGTAGGCGGATTGTTACTTCTGAACTGATTCAGATCACGAAACTCAGCATTCCCAACAGCTGGGCCAATGTTCTCAACAGTTTGTGCCATGGCTTGCATAGCAGCAGCAAGTGCAACATCATTCCTTCCTGACATACTATCACAACAAACACAACCACTACAGGTTAGAACACAACAACAATCCCTATTCTAAGGACTGACTCGATGCAACATCTGGCCGGTTGGACCGACCTAATCTGATACCAATTGTAACACCCCATTTTCCCAATTTCATAAAATTAACATTTTATATCAAAATTTAGAGTTTTTCAATAAGTGGAATGCCATGTCTCAATAATAATGACCAATAAAAATGTTTTTCAATAAAGCAGCGGAATAATAATCGTTTTAAAACAACAGAGGCAATAAGCCAGTTCAAGAAACTATCCTTAATAAGTTCAATTCCATAAAAACAGATACCTAATGGAAATAAAAACAAACAATAGAAAAATCCCATCCCGTGTTACATATCAGAGCATCCTAGACTCGAACACAACAACACGACTCCACGCACTCTAAGTACCTGGATTATTTGTACTTTCAAAGAAGCACAAACGTAACAACAATAACAAAGGGGTGAGAAACAAATTCAAATATAAACGGTGCATATAACATATACAGGGTAGTTTCTCACACATACACCAACAATCGCAACAACATTCACCAATAATCCACAACAACAAATACAACAAATAGGTATACACAACAAACAACAAGAATTTATGCAATGTGACTCGACACGACACAATGCATGTGGTACCAGGTTTTGTTCATTCAATCGAACACAAATAATCACATACATCCATCCGACAATGATTATCCCCACACTCTCTGTAACGGAGTACGGATGATCGTATTCGCCCATCCGACCAATCATCCCAACAATAATCAACAAATGTATGCATGACAATGTAAAAACATACATCATGTATAATTCATCATATTATACATCTACATGATCCATCCGATCAAAGCACAACACAATTTCCATTAATAATCACCTATATTCACCTCACGCGATTTAATCGATTCTCCGACTAAATTAATCCACCTAATTTCCAAAAATTATTAAATATCAAGGTTAAATCTCGATTAAACATTTTTTAAGATTCATCTCAATACATCACACCAAAAGAATTGGCTACGCACGCGAAATCGGGAGAGAAGTCGCAAAACTCACATTTTTCCTCACCTCCGCTGGTGTTACGCGTAATGCCTAGAGTGTTACGCGTAATGCCCAGAGTGTTACGCGTAACATGTGTAACAAGTGTAGTGTTACGCGTAATGCCCAGAGTGTTACGTGTAAGGGCCAGAGTGTTACTCGTAAGGCCAGATCTGTTACTAAAAACTATTTTCCCCCACCAGCCCGGATTTTGCTACGGGTTTCATATTTTTCCACTCCGATTCAAGCCTAAACTCATCAATTTTACACTAATAATCTTATTCTCCTTTTAATTATCATTATTAAATCCAGTTTATCATTTTTTTCTAGATCTAGATTTCGTATTGTTCATCAATAACAACAACATCTGCATAATTACACATTATCCAGAGCAACAACAATAATATTTCATCAGAATTTCACCAAGATTATATCATCATATTCACAGATTCACAACTAAGATTCACATATTCACAAATTATTCAGAAACATCATAAATATCAGAAATTTCTACGAGGGAAGGAAGCCATCACTACCCATCATGTTAAACCACCTGAATTTAAATTCGTTCTCCCCCCTTACCTCGAATTTCAGTGAAAATTCCTGTGAATTTTGGATGATTTGGGTGCCCTAGATGTGTTCTTCTTCCTAGCCTCATTTGTTCTTCTCACCAAAATTTCACGATCAAACTAACACTAATTTTTCTGTTTTTTGACTAATTCAATATTAACCCTCTACTAACTTTTTACTAAACCGCCCCTTAATCCAGTTAATAATAATAATAATAATTTTATTATTTCAATTATTGGATTTTATCAAGGGTTAATAATAATAATAATAAAAATAGTAACTAAATGGTCTTACTAATATTCGCACTATCTCTATTGCTATTCGTACCCGAATATACCCGTCCCACTAGGACACAACACTAAAAATAACAAGACACACGCCTTAACTAAGGCTAACATAACAACAAAATTATCCGATGATTAAATATTAAAAATGGGGTGTTACACTGATTCATGTTCTTGTAGTGCCCAGCCTTTAGCCGATGCGTTCGTTTCAACCTCTAGTGCGGTAACTCCCGGGATAGGCGTGCTTGCTGATGGATCACCTGAGGTGGAGACGACAGTAGCAGGCATGTTTGTTGAGAATGTCTCCATCAACGAGGCTTTTTCCGGGTCAGATTCGGAGTTGACTCATGATATCCTCAGCTTACGCCACCTGTTGGAAAATGTCAGCCCTCGTATGCATGACAAGGATTCGGTTTGTTGGAAGTGTGAAGATAGTGGCTTGTTTACGGCCAGGTCCTTTTATCGAATGGCTTTTTCTTCGTATATTCCAAATGGCCCTCCAAATTTCGATGATAGTGCGTTAGGCTTGGTTTGGAAGATGTTGGTGCCCTTCAAGGTTAAAGCCTTTGTCTGGCATGGTTTTTTTAACAGGTTTGCCTATGGAAGACGCATTGATGGTTAGAGGTATTTTAGTTACTGTAAGTGCGACGGTGTGCCTGTTTTGTGGCGAGAAAAAGGAATCTTTAGTGCATTTGCTTTTGGATTGCAAAGTCGCAAGGTTGGTTTGGAGGGAGATCGTGGATTGGTTGGGTTGTAAAAATTCGTTGAGCTTTAGTTTGAAGTCTTATTTTTTGGATTGGATCGCTTTTAGTAAATCCGTAAAAGTGGCAAAAGGTAGAGAGGGCACCTTTTGGATGGCGGTGGTGTGGAATATTTGGTTGGTTAGGAACGATATTATTTTTAAAGAAGTGAAATGGAACATCATTGACATTGTTTGGAGGATCAAGATATCTATTTGGAAGTGGATCATGATGGGGGAAATTACCCGTCCCAATTGCAACTTGTATGATTTCAACAAGAACTCATTGCTACATATGACATAGGGGCAATTTGGCTTGTAATTTCTTTTCTTTTATTTGGGAGTTTAATTCTCGGCCTTCACTTTTTGTATGCGGGTAGAGTACATTTTGTACTCATTTTTAATGAATTCCTTACTTAAAAAAAAAAAGATTGAAGTTTATAAATGTCTTATTTTACAACAAATTTTAAAGTTATGGTCATCACGCGACACATTCAATGACGAATTCAAAATCTTGTTAGTTTTAATTTTAAATTAATTTAATTTACACTGCTAATTTTTTAAAGGGTATAAAATAATAAAATAACTATATATTATATATATATAGTTGATTTAAAATAACAAATTTAATATTATTTAATGTTATTATAGTTATAGGTTGTTAATTTACATAAACTAAAAAATTAAAATTTATAATCCAACAAATATAAATTATAACTATATATTATATATTAAAATTGTAATACCGATATTCAATTTAAGCGTGAGACATTCAGTTAAGATTCTGAATATTGAAGGATAGTGATAATAATATAATAGTGTATATACTAGTATTACATGCAACTGATAGAGTTTTTTTGTTGTTGTTTTTTTTTATAAAAATTATTGATTTAAAAATATCAATAATTTGAAATTATAAATAAATATTGGTGCCAATAATTGAATCCTGATGTGTAGTTCTCTCGGTCGGGCTCTCAAGAAGGTCCCACATTGACTGCACCTAGAATTTACTACTACTTCTAATAATAATTTAAGAATCATAGCTTTGCATATACTATATGAACATATGATGAGGTATTAGATATATGATAATTGAAAGAATAAAAAAAAGAATCAAAGCTGTGTACATAGTAATATTACTGTTTAATACATTTTTTGTTCTCCAATTATATGTCCGAGTTCAATTTAATCTTTTTTTTTAAAGTATAAATAATTTACTAATAAAATGACATGAATAATAAATAAAAAAATGAATAATAAAAAAATTAATAAATCGTATACTTAGAAAACTGAATAAGACAAAGTCCTACTTACTTTACTTACTGAATAAGACAAAATTGTCACTTTCATCAGCTAGCCTTCATTTCAAAGTCCTACTTACTGTTTCAATGACTCTTCTCGGTGACAGACCGCCAAAAGAATGTCCACATGAGAAAAGCATTGCGTCTTCCAAGAGTGAGCCACCAATAAATTGTATGAAAACGGCACAACAAGTAATCATTCAAAGCCACCTTTATTGGATGAAAAGGGCACGACAAGTATCATTCATAAATAATATCGAGTCAATTTTACATCTTTATTGTATTATTTCTATTAATATTATAATCACTTTATATTATTTCATACAAAATTAACTTTGTTTCTTAATTTGTGTCATTTAATAAACTGACTTATATTGTGGGATAAATGAGTATCTTTGCAAGTTTGGGAGAGTCTGAACTTTGGACTATTTGCTTCTTTCTATGGATAAATATTAACTGATCTACATCTTCAATTTAAATATTAATCGGTTGTATTGGCAAGTTGTAAAAAGATAGATAATTGGCTTCCTTGAATTTCGGTATCCCATCCACACTTAGGCTTTGAATTGTGCCCACTTGGTCTAGATGCTACCTGACATGCATAAGGGCCTTTTTTACTCTACAATCCTAGACCCCGAACAAAACATTCTCGTGTGAAAAGGATCTTTTCAACCCTTGACTTACCAACATATATGATAGTGCTTTCCATGTCACCACACCACATGCTTTAGTTGCCCACGGTATTAGAAGAATATTGCACTTAGCCTCACTTATTCTTCCCCGTTTTCCCTCTAACACTTTCCATTACATTCATCTCTTCTTGTATTGAATTAAATCCAAAGTATTAGGTCATAATGGATGGTCTTGTGAGAGCAAGAAACCATTTTAGGAGATTATCAAATTAATCAAGCGGTGCTTTTCATGAATTTCCAACATTTTTATAACGTCCAACAATTTCCTATCACGGAGGCAGAAAACAATCATACCAAGGTTGTTGAATTTGCCTTCTTTTTGTAGTGTTTAGTTTCCTCCAATTAAGACACTCTCAAGACCCCACCATATTTGAAATCCATTCTATAACCACGTGTGTGTCGTTTGTTACCTCTCTTGTCTATTGCTTCCTCTTTTGAGTTAGACTCAAGTCTCATATAAAATAATAAAATATTTTATTCGATACTTTTATAAATTTTAATATATTTAATAAAAAATAAAATAGAGTAAATAATCGAATCGATGAGTTGATTTAAATTAACGAATTTAATATTATTTAAAAACATTATAGTTATAGGTTGTTAATTTAAATAAATTAAAAAATTAAAATTTATAATCCAACAAATATAAATTATAACTATACATTATATATTAATATTGTAATTCTAAGCAACTGAAGAACTCCATTAATGGAGTGAAAATGCAGAAATGGAAGAGAAGAATAATGAAGAAGAAGATTGATCTTGAATTAAGTTAGTTACAAGAAGTACTATGCCAAACAAGACCTTAGACAACGCTTTTTTTAGCCTTAGACAGCGCTTTAAAGCGCTGTCTAAACCTCCGCTGCTAAAGGTTTAGACAGCGTTTTTAAATCCCATTTTTATATTTCAATTTACATTATCCATTTTCAATTCCTCTTTTATTCACTTTTATCCAATTAAATTCAAATATTCATTTTTTATTATCCATTTCATTTTTCCTTCATTTACCAAATATACCATAATTCCAATTTCATTTTTTTTATATATCCATAAACCATCATTATTTTTATAGCCATTATCCATTTTATCTCAAAATTCATTTTTTAATTCAATTTCTATCCAAATTTTTCTTTTATTATTTTCATTACCTTTTTTTTATATATTTAAACCATTCTCCATTTTTAGCATATCATCTCATGAAGAAAAAAACCGTAAACAAAACCATAGCAAGGCCCATTACATTTAACATGAAAATGTTACCAAAAAAAAAAGGGAAATTCATTTTTAAACCATTATTTTTCTTCTTTACAATAAATTGAACAAAAAAATATAAAAGAGCCCATAGGCCCATTTCCTTCAAAGCCAGTATTCATCAGCCATACACTTTACCTCACAACCAAACGCGTCGTTTCACAAGTCGTACAACATCACACCTTCAAGCCAGCTTCAACACGTGACACACCCAATCAAACAATCACACCGCCAACAACACAAATTTGCAAGCCAACACTCAGCCGACCCTGTTAACACAGCTTCCCACACAAGTCGTTCACAAATTTGTGACTACAACAAAAAAAACAGCTCAAGCTGCACGTCATCAGCCGCAGCTTCACACCAAAGCACACGCGGACTAAACCAAGCAAAACGCAACTGCAACAAAGCCACATCCAACTCCACGCAATAACATCAGCAGCTAAAACAACAAAACGCAAGCCATCGTCACGAGAATACGAAGCCACAACTTCACTCTAAAGCACACGCGAACAACAATACATCAGCAATTCACACGCCTTCAGTACGGCATCAGCACACGAGTAAAACGCAGCAGCAACAAGTTAAACGACACAAAAACCGTGACCTGAAACGCAGTGCAAATCCTCAAAACGCAGCAACCAAATCCTCCAATTCCCTCTATAAATTCAGCATTTCTTCACTCCATTTGACAAGCTTAAATAGCCTCCCAAAATGCTCTCGAAATCCCTGCATAAATCAACACTATTTCTTTCAATTTCATCAATTTAGAACCAAATCTCCATCAATAATCTGATTCCCATTTCACCTACAAATTCAATCAACAACAACAGAAACAAAGAAGAAGAGCTTTCTTTCAAATCTGATCGAGAAGCCATGGTTGTTGTCACCAACGCCATCATCGTCAAATCCGTGAAGAATAATACCGCATCGCCAATGGAAGAGGAAGATTAGCGTTTTGACGTTATGATCTGGAAATAGGTATAGCCGCGGTGTCGCTGAAGAAGAGAAGAAGCTTCTGCGTTTTTTTTCCTTTTCTTTATATTTTTTTTATATTTTTTTGTTTGTTTATTTGGTTTAATAAGAGGACTGATTTGTGTGTTTGGGTTTAGTTTTTTGGACCTAATGCATTGATGATCACTACATCCCACTCAGCGCATCACTCCCCCTTCTCTTATGATGTATTTGTTAATTTTTTTTATTATTTGTATTGATTTCCTTTTTTTAAAAAGAAATTTTGTTTATCTTTTTTCTCATTTTTTTTATTAGGTCCTTTGAAAGAAAAAGTCTAAAAAATAATATTTTAAATAATATTTTTTATTGAATCTTTTATTTCATTGGTTGGTTTTTGTATGGATTCTATTTTAGATCCATTTCTTCTTCATTTTTTATTATTCATCTCCTTTTATTTTTGATCGATGAGATCTCCGATTCACGATTATTGGTTTTCGAAGATGTTTAATCTTCATTATTTCAAATCTATGGATGAATGATCATTTGAATCATTCTCCATACTTTGGGATCGTGATAGGTTGCCTTCGATAATTCAATGTGAAATCTCGATTAAGATTAGACCGTTACCTTTTCTTTTCGTGCGACATGTTTTCGGAAAATGATTCATTATATCATTTCTCTAACATGTATTAGCACAAATATTTTCCACCTTAATTGGTGGTGGCCGGCCTCATTTGTAGGGTAATTACTTTGTAAATTACTCGGCGATTGCTTAACATAGACCTAAACTTGTCCCGAATTCGGAATATAATCCATTTGGATCCGGTTGCCTCTCGATTTTGGTTATCTTTTTGTGGTTGTGTTTGATTAAGTTCATCATACCATTTCTATGTAAATATTATTATACTATTAATATACTAACATTTTAATACAATCTCTCGCACCTTATCCTCTTTATTTCAATCTCTCGCTCCTTATCTCTTTTATTATGCTTTTATTATACTATATCATTCATCATATTGTTTATGTTTATATTGTTATGCTTGTGATTTTTCCTTTGTCCATTTGGACACAAAAACATTAATAACGGATTAAACACTTAAAAAGACTTGTGACTTTTAATTTCGGACTATGGCCATTATCCTTAGCATTGGACTTGGAGTTTGGACTTAGATTTTAGGATCTCTCCCTTTGCTCAAGTTATTATGGATTTGAAGACCTTGGCTCCGATTGAGCTCACTTGTCCAGGAAGATGGAAATCTCATTATTTCGAAGAATGTTCACCACACGGTTTGATCGTTCTTCCTTTAACTTTTACATTCGAGTCTTAGGATAGTCACTTCATCTCCTCCCACTTCTTAAATTTTCAAATCTTCCCCCTATTTTCAAATCTTCTTTGTTTTCAAACTTCAAACGTTTTCACAATCAAACCTTGATTTAGGTCAAGCGGTGTTACCTTTTCATTTCATTTCTTAATAAATGCTAAACCACATAAGCATATCGAAACTTCATTTTTCAAAAGACTTTAAAATTTTCAAAACTCGTTCAATTGTTTTTGTGCCTTCGTGCACTTTTCTTATCATATGTTTAGATATGATTCATTCTTTCTAGCGGAATTATTCGCTAAAGAATGACGACTTATCTTTACATTTTAAAATCAATTCAGCTCATTGTTTCTTTTCACATTTTGTACCACGAACTACGAGGTTTTGATCTCGCATTGCACTTTGTGGGTACGTAGGCATGAGACGTTCGTCTCTTCAAACACAAAAATATTAAAAAACGTTTCTCTTCTCATCTCTTCAATCTCTTTCAAACAAACCATTTTCAAACCAAAAAAAGCAATAAATATTTCAAAGGGCTCCCATGAAGTACCACAGACATTTTGGGTGCGTAAAACCTTCCCATTGTGTAACCTATCCCCTTACCCGTTCTCTGTTTAATTCTTTTAGCTTTTTGCTTTTAGATTCATTAGGTTTTATTCGCTCTTTTTCCCTTTTCCATTTGGAATAAAATAAAAGCGCGGTGGCGACTCTGTTTACCTTGAGTTAAGTTAGCTAATAGCTTACACTCATGATTTTACCGCTATAGTATTCTACTGTTGTTACCCCCTCACAAGCTTGAGGTTGTTATAAGTCGATCAAGCCAAGCTTGGATAAGCATTCGAAAAACGGCCTAGGACCAAGAGCTTTTGTAAACACATCTGCTGCTTGATCTTTTGAAGAAACCGGGAGTAATCGCATGATATCAGCCTGAAGTTTTTCACGCACCAAGTGACAATCAATGTCTAAGTGTTTGGTCCGCTCATGGAACACCAGATTGGCAGAGATGTGAATAGCACTTTGATTGTCGCAGTAGAGAACGAGAAGCTTCGAAGGGTGTTTTTGAAGATCATGCAGTAGAAAACACATCCATTGCAAATTGGATTGAAACATGAGTGCCCTACTGATATTGAGAATATGTTGATGTCTCCTTTCAACTCTACCATTTTGCTGAGGAGTATAAACACAACTTCTTTGATGCAAGATGCCTTTAGAAGCATAATATGTAGGCATAAGCAACTCAGTCCCATTATCATTTCTGATCATTTTAATTTTCCTGCTAAATTGAGTTTCTACCATGGCTACAAAGTCTACTATCTTATGACCTACTTCAGCTTTGGATTTCAACATAACAACCCAAACATGTCTGCTATGATCATCAAGTATAGTCAGAAAATATTTAAAGCCATGAATAGATGATGTATTGAATGGACCCCATATATCAACATGAATTAAACAAACAAATCCTTAGCATTATGATTACTGATAGAGAAAGGTAAACATTTATGTCTAGCTTGCTGACAAACATCACAAGCTCTATGGACACTGCTAGGGATGTAACTATACATGTTACTCATACATTGCATTCTATCATGAGATAAATGCCCTAATCTCAAATGCCATAGAATAGCTGGAGCTACATTGTCTGATTCCTTATTGGTAAACACACTAGAGACAAAAGCTATATTACTATCTTCATGACTAGTATCCAAGTAATATAAGCCATCATTCACTTTAGCTGAACCAATCTTCATCAAGTCCTTCTTTGCCTGTACAACACATCTGTCAGGTTCAAAAACAACACTACAATCTTGTGCTTTACACAATTTTGATATTGAAATCAAATTAACCTCAAAATCTGGTAGAAACAAAACATCCTTTAAAACAAAATTGTTATCCAATTTTACATCTCCACTGATTGATGTAGTAAGGTGATTCCCATTGGGGAGATTCACCTTTATAGGACTGATCTTATCATGTTTTAGAAACCATCATATACTATGACATATATGATGTGTAGCTCCTGTATCTAATATCCATCTCATACTACAACTTGTATTGAAATTAACAATGTAAGCATTACCTCCCTTTGCAAGATTGATAGTTCCTATGTTCTTTTCAAGTAGCACCAACAGATTCTGATACTGCTCCTTTGTCAAAGTCATGTTATTTTCACTAGTTGAAGGCACTGCATGTTTAGTATCTGATTCATTGAAACAACTCCATGGAATTCTTCATTCAAGCCAATCAAGTATTGGATGATCCTATCTTCAGCTCTGAAGCTTCTGCTATTTCTCATGGATGCACAAGCACATGTGTAAACACCCCAAATTTGCCCTCACCCATTCACACCATGGCTTGTGATCTTCTCATATGCATAAACACAATCATATCATCTCATATCTCATTTTTAATTCACTGCATAATTTCTAAGTCATCTGCACCTAGGGTTTGTGATCTGAGCAATCCAAGAACCTTTTGAGCCACTCCAAAGGCAACCAATCACTTCAAAGGGGTCCATATGTGCTCTTGTATCATATTTCATCCTCTCAAAGTCAAGGTTTCAAAAGAATCACAAGAACTGGAAATGGTGTGGATGCAGAGCCAGGTTTAACTGCACAGTTGACCTAAAATTAGGGTTTTGGTTTCAGAGGCCATAACCCCAAATTTTTTGGTCATTCTTGTTTCCATTGGTCTCTATATGGTATAGGGAGTATGCATATCAATTTTCATGAAGAAATTCCATGGGGAAGTCATCTGATCAAGGTTTGACTTTCTAGACAAGTCAGTGTAAAATCAGGGCATCTGAGGCCCCCAATGACCCAACCAATGGGTGATATTCATCATTTCGAGTGTATATGATCTTTATTTGATCATGGAAGAAGGTTGAAGTTCATAAAATTCAAGAATTTGGAGTTTTTGCAAATGTTGACTTTTTGGGTATAGTTGACTTTTCAAGAATATGTCATTTTATGCCATTTTTCAAGCCTTGATTCTTGATCCAAAAATGCTTCAAATGGAAAAACTTTGGTCATGAAAGTTGTAGAATACATCTTTCCCTTTTCAAAAAGTACAAGAACATGATCAAATTCTTCTTGGATCAAAAGTTATGGTGTGACAAAGTTGGCTAAAATCATTGATTTTCAAGGCATGCCTCAAATGTGAATTTTGCAAAATCATGAACCAATGCCATTTGTAACTTCTAATTCACTTCAAACCATGACACAAACATTCCATAAACTCTAAAAGTCAGAATTGAACCAAGAATGCTCATGTTTCATGGCTTGTGGAATGAGAAAATCACATGTGAACCAAGTTGCACCAACTTGCAAAACTCATGATCACTCTTCACCAACTAGTTACCTTGGCTGCTGGACCTTCCCAACATCACATACACATCATGCTGCGCCAGCCCTAGCCTTTGTACCAAGCTAGAACCAAGCCCATGCTTCTCTTACAAAAAAGTTGACTTTTGGCAAAAGCAAACATCCCAATCACCACAGGCCATGTCACATCCTCTGGCCACTTGCAATTGTTTATACTATCCTTTGGCAGGCCATAACACTCAAGAGGCAAGGCTGAAGCAACACACAACATCACATACTCAAAAACACCTCACTTGGCAAAACTCTTCGAATCTGCCTCCACAAACTTCAAACATCCAAACCATTTTCACCAATCATCTTACCATGTTCCATTGAGTAGAAACCAGCAAAGAACCAAGCCTGAAACAAGCCATAACACCATTTCACCATTTTCACTCCAACTTGCAGTTTCTTTCGAAACTCACTCCACAGTTCACAAACACTCAAACCAACTCCACAAACCTTCTCTACTCACCCTCTGGACCACAAGCAACCCTTCACCATTGCCAGAAACAGCCTGAATCACCATTGCCATGTTCAACTGAGTTTGAGCAGAAGCTTGTCAAACTCCTCATCCAGCCAACATAAACTCTTCCTAAGCATTCAAGGATCATCTGGGGACCAAGTAGAGTGGATTGCACTAAAGGGAGTGGTCAGAAAGTGGCTGAAGTGAAAGCTTCGAATCTCAGGTAGCTCAAGAAATATTTTTCCAGAAATCATTTTTTATGTTCTAAACTTGTTCTATATGTCTTCCTGATCACGAATATGCTTTTAGTTTCAAAAATGGTGATGAAATGAGGATTTAATTGCTTCCTGAAACTTCCCTGCCCTAGCTTTTGTTTGCTTCGATTCAGCCTTTTCATGATTGATAAATTTGTTTTGAGTGGGGGTTTTGAATCGTGAGCTTGTGGGAATCATTTCTGTGTTTGTAGAATTCATTTTAGATGCGTTTGGAGGGAGTTTGGGTTTTGGGGTGCCGGAGAAGATGACCGGAGCTTCTCTCCGGTCACCTGAAAGTGATTTGCCCTAATTACAGTCATTAACTCCCATTTGAATTCTGAGCGTAGGATGCCTTTGACCCGTTGACTACCCGCGCGCATGTGTGGCCTGGATCTTCCCAATTAGCCCTAATCCACTTAATTAGATTTAATTGATTATAATTAAATTAATTAACTCAGAAGCAACCTGGACCCTTGGATAACGCGCCAGTCAACGCATTCAAACCCAGTCTCAATCTCAACCCTCCATTCTGATTACTTTCCATTTATTTTCTTTTTTATTTCATTTCTTTTCATTTAACTTGCATATTTTATTTAAAATAGTAAAAAATGTCTAAAAATTATGAAACTTTTTCTCATGGGTTTTAATAATTTTTATGACATAAAAATATTTTTGTTTTTATTTTTATCATTAAAAAAGCATTTTTAAATATTTAAAAGATTATTTTTAATTGATTAATGGAAATTAATTTATTAAAAATACTTTTAAGTATTTAAAAATCACCCAAAAATTCAGGAAATGTTCTAAGACATTTAGAAACATTGTCCAACCTTCAAAACAAATTTCTTTTTGGATCTTGATGCACTTTGAGAATTTTTCTTTGAATTAAAATCATTTTTGTGCATTATTTTGATCCTAAGTTCAAAAAATCATTTCTGCCTATCTATGAAGAGTTGGACATTGATTCTTCTTGCATTGCATTGTGTTTAGCATGTAGTTTCTAGGATTAAATGGCCATGATTTGATTCTTCATTTTCAATTTGTTTGGCATTTCTTTTGTTTAGGTACCTTAAAAACCCTAATAACTTGTAAAAATCATAACTTGAATATGGTTAAGAGTTGAGACCTCTCCTTTGGGCATTGGTTTAGTATAGGATTAGGGGTCTTTTGTGTGGTATTTTCAATTTTTTATCTTAGGGTTTGCTTCTGTTTTTGGTTTTTGTTTGATGTTTGGTTCATAAACCCTAATTTGGGCTTCCATATGCATCCATCTTGCATTTGCACACATAACATGACTTGCCATGACATTCCATGCCCCCATTTGATTCATTTAACATCATAAGACACATTGAAAGCATGTTTGATCATTTCATATTGCATTTGACATGTTTTATGCCATATGCATCTCATAACTTTTCATGTATGTTCATGTGTCTTAACTTGCTTCATTTGCATCCATAAGTTTGAATGATCATCCCCATGTGTTGTTTCATGTTTGCATCATCCCATAGCATCATTATCATCATGCATATGCTTCTGGTTTGGTTTTTCATCATACCATTTCATCTCATTTTGCATTGCATTGCATTTTCTTTTCTAACTTTTCAGGTGGTAAGTGACTTTGAGAAGTGAATTTGCCTTCACTTCTCATAACTTTTCTTTTCATCTCTCTTGCATCCATTGCTGCATTTCTATATGTGTTTGAGTTTGAGCTTGTTCATTCTTCTTCTTCCCACCTTCTTTCTTCAAGTGACTTGACTTCTTGAATGAAGCAAGTCACCTTGCTTCTCTTGATCCTGTTCATCTGCATCCTGGTGGTTCTCTTTGAAGACTTCTCTTGAAAACTTCACAAACCTTAGGAACAACCAAGCATGACAATGATTAGGGTTTTGATTAGTCTCCCCTCTTAGTTTTACCTTTGTGTCTCTTTTGAGTCTTCTCTTCTCACCTCATAATCAGGGACTAAACCCTAAAGGCTTTAAGGCTTTATGATTAAGCTTATGCCTGCATCCTTCTATTAGGATGGAGTGTATAACTTTAATCCTAAGTGTTAAACCCTTAATGTGTTTAAATCTCTTAATCAATCCACATAATAATCATCAAGACATCACACTTGTAACTTGGGCCTTGCATTAGGGTTCTAATTCTTCCTTAATTGGTTAAGAAGGACTAACCCTAGTGTTAATGGACAAGTCCCCCTCAAGTTGTCTTACAAATCATAAAATCCACTTCATCATCACCATTAAATAAAATCCACTTAACCAAAGGCTTGTTTTGTCATGAGTTTAATCCCTAATCATGGATTAAGTTGAGGAGCTTTCCTCAGCTTAAACATTCTCATCTATTATCCTTCTATTAGGATGGTGTAATGAGTCTGTTTAATCCTTGATTATGGCTTAACCTCATTACTTAACACTAAACAAAAACAACAAAAACATCTAATTAATCACAAGTAGGTTAATGATCTTAATCCTACACCAAAGGTGATTAAGTGTGAGAATCTGACTTCACACTTAAGGTACCCTCATTACCCCTAATCAGAGGGAAGATGTGATGAGTTTACTAAATCCACTGGTTTAGGTTTAAGCTCATTAACTTATGACAAAATCCAAAAGCAATAAAATATTGAAAACTCAAAAACAAACAATAATCGTCTCCTCCGGGATTCTTTTCTCATCTCATTCACTCACAAACGAGAACTCGCTTCTTCCGTCTAATGCAAGACAGTTTGCACCTGAGCCAGACAGGTCATACACTTGAGCATAGGCAAGTAAGCAGTTCACAAGTCAATTTATCTTTCAGTCTCTTTGGGTCGAACTATGGTGTTCTGACTTCCTCATTGCACGAGAGGATACGTAGGCATAACTTAACAGTTATCGAACAAAAGTCTCTGTATATTCCCCCTCTTTCCAGCCTTATTTTCTCAGCCTCATGATCTTGAGCTTTTCACTCTGTTCTTACACTGACACATCATTTGTACACTTTCACTTCCTTTACACTGACACCTGTACATCCTTTTCCAGCCCTTTTACACACAAATTGCACTGACACTACCCCTTTAAAACACAAATATTTTAAGCGTGGATCCCGTCGAGTACGGCGGACAATCTGGGTGCTAACACCTTCCCAGGTTGTAACCAACCCCCTTTCTCAGTCTCTCTGGTTCGCAACCGTCTTATCCATCTTTTTCTAGGTCTATGCAGCATTACCTTTCCTCCGGGATAAAAATGCCTAGCTGGTGACTCTATTCATCTCCAGTGAGTTCACGGCTGTGTGTTCTCATTGTCCCTTTCGCCGACCGTTCGCGTCTGTACCTTTATCTGGGACCCTGTTCCATTTATCGGGAGCGACAGCTTGGCGACTCTGCTGGGGACCCTTATGCTGCAACCAGGGCTTCTGGTTCTTTTTGTGGGTTCCTCCTAGCGCTTGATTGATTTGTGTTTACTGGGGTGTTATGTGCTTATTTGTGTTTGTTTTTGTATTTATTTTTGCTCTGTGTACAGTTGTTTACTGCTTTCTTTATAGCTTTGCATTATATCATATTGTCATACTGCGCTGGCTGGATCTGTTTGTTTGCTTTGGTGGGTGGGTGTTCCATTGAGAGTTAAGGTCCTATACTTGGGACCTGAGTGACACCTAGGCTAGAGTGAATCATGTTCTTTCCCATTCCATTTCGGTCTGGTGCGGGAATATGAAACACGGTTCAGATATGGGTTTCTTCTTGAGAACTCTGTGTCGCAGATTTCCTGCAATGCTAGGGCTATCTGGGAAGCCTGCTAAGTCTGGATGACCTTTTAGTATTGACCTTCAGAAACTGAGGTGAATTAGAGGAGGAATTGTTATGGTTATTGTAAACACTGTACCTCCGGGTTAGAAGTGTTTACACTTCTCATAACTGATCCAAGTCTGAAGATCCTTGTTTTAGAACACCACCTGTGAGGGGGTTGGGCTGTTTACAGGTTTGCAGGTACCTTGACCTCAGAATACCCTGTTACTTTGTTTGTTTAAGAGTACTCCATTTTGGGACAGTTCTTGTGATTCTAAAACCCTGGACATGTGGCTCTTTATTTGAGCCCCCCACCTTGGTTACTGGATTTATAGACCTCCAACTGGAATTCTTGAACACACTTGGACCTATATCAGGGCATTTTGATCAGATCCAGCTCAGTCACAGACCCTTGCATTTCATTTGCATACATAATCATTGCATCATATTGACATTTGCTTATTTGTGTTTCAGGGTATCCATCTTCACCTTTGGCTAGTTTTGACCCCATCTTCAGTATTGACCTATCTTCATCAGCACCTGCTTCAGTTTAGCTATCTGCTTCAGCTATCACCTGCACCAGCCAATCAGTGGCCCCCTTCTTCAGTATTATCATCAGCACCTATCTCTACTCAGTCTTCAGCATCATGGCCCCTAAAAAGAGCAATATCACCTATCACTTCTTCCAGCCAGAGTTATCAGACATCAGGAGGATTCAAACCCTGATCACTCCAGATCACATACCATTGTTCAGGGAAAGCTATGGAGATATACTTGATATGGTTATGGATCTGGACCCTTCACAAAGAAGTCTGATCCACACTTGCATTCAGTTCTATGATCCCCCACTGATGTGTTTCACTTTTCAAGACTTTCAGCTGGGCCCTCTATTGGAAGAGTACTCCTCATTGGTTGGTATGCCTATCAGGGGTGGAATTCCTTTCAACCCTGAGATGTTCTTTCCTGGTAATGGAGAAGTAGCAAAGGCTTTGCATCTGGAACCTGTCCTAATTGAGCAACATTTGACTTCCAAGGCTGGAATCCCTGGCTTCCATCTGGATTTCTTGATCTCTCAAGCTACCTTGAAAGCTTCTTTAGGAGAGTGGAAAGCTGTTTGTGCCTTGCTGGCTTTGAGCATATATGGAATTGTGTTGTTTGCAGATGAGCCTCGATTCATTAGCAAGAATGCAATCCATCTGTTCGTCTTGAAGAACCCAGTGCCCACTTTATTGGGGGATCTCTACTATTCAGTGCATCAGAGGAATGAAAAGCAGAGGGGAAGGTTAGTGAGGTGTTGTGCTCCATTGTTCCACACTTGGCTTCTCAAGCATCTACCCAGGACAGATGCATTTCTAAATCCTCATCAGCAGAGCAACTGGGCTAAGAGACTCACTGCTCTAACTTCAGCTGATATTAGATGGTGCACTCAAAGCACCAAGGGCAGGGATATCATCGCCAACTGTGGGCATTTTCCCAACGTGCCCCTAATAGGAGTTAAGGGTAGTATTAATTACAACCCTCTGCTGTTCAGAAGACAACTGGGCTATGCCCTGGTCCACACTCCTAGGGCACAGGACTTGGTTGAAACTCTTTATTGTGAGAACAAGATTAATCTGGCTATTGTTAGGCAGGCGGCCTGGGCCTGGGATAATGTTCAAACCAAAGGAGTGACCATTTTGGGGAAGTGCAACAATGTGGCATCAGCACAATATTATGAATGGTCCCGTGCCAGGGCCCAATTCTCTGGGATGCCCTTTACTATAGAAGATATGCCTGAGTCATCTTCAACACCACCCCCTGCCACTATCAGTTTGGAGGAGTTTGAGGGCTTGAAGGAAAGAAATGAGAAGTTAACCCAGGCTTTGCAGAAGACCCTCCGGGAGAGGAGTGAGGGTATGAGGGAGATTGAGAGGTTGGAGAAGTTGAGAGTAGAGCATCTGACCAAGATTGAGAAGTCTGGGGATTATATCAAAAAGTCTAAAGCTGGAGAACAAATCCTGAAGAATGCTTGCAAAGAAGCCCAGTTCCAGAGAGCAAGGACAGACTTGTATCTGAAGGAGAGTCAGGCTAGGTGGGTCAGGATCACCGAAGCCCGTACTTTGGAAGACAAGAGGGTTCAAGACAAGATGGAGCAACTGGAAGCTAATGCAAAAGAGCAGCAAGAAGCCCTGGCAGCAGCCCAGAGGGAGATATCAGAGCTAAAGATCAAAGCAGGAGTGAAGAGGTCAAAGGACCAAGCTCAGCACAAGAAGCTAACAGCAGCTGTTACAACCCGGAATCTCCTCATCAGGAATCTCACGGAGCGTCCGGCTGATCCTGTGACCGAAGCACTTCTCAAGGAAGTTCGTGAGGATGAGTTTGGACTTGGTGTTTGACCATTTGTTTGTTGTTGCTTTCTTTCCATGTACTTTTATTTTCTTGTAATGTATTTTGACCCCTCTGAGGGCTTGTATTTGTAAACAAACTATGTACCATTGCTTTTTGTAATATATGTTTGTGCTGGTTTGCTTCATCTGAGTTTTCTTCAAGCAACTTCAACAGCATCTTCAAGGGTCTGGAAGGGTCAAAACTGAATGCCAAGCCGGATACCTTGAGAGCAAATAAGCATATTGCATTGCATGCTAACCCTTTGTTTGTTTTGTAGGTTTTTGTTTTATTGCCACTAACTCTGTTGTGATGTTCAGGAATTATTGCTCGGCGCCGGGTATTTCCCCTCAACCGTCCGCACCGTTATCCGACCCGTAACAATCTTCCGGGCATTCAAATGGATCAGATGCAGCAGGACCTTACTGAGGTCAGAAATCAAATGGCAAATGAAAGGCTAGAGATGAGGAATCAAATAGTTTATGGAAGTAATGAACAACATGGCTCAGAGCCAGGAAAGATTGAAGGCCATGGTGGAAAGGCAGAATCAAGAAGATCCACATATAGGAACTGCCGGCACTAGCAACAATGAAAGGGTCCAACCTCATGTAAATCCCCCTGTATTTGGACCACACCTCCATCCTGAGGTCAATATTCCTGCAAATGTTCAAGGGACTGCCACTGCAGCCAGGGTACTACAAGAAGATCCTCAGGAGGACCAATTCACCGTAATGGGTGCTGGGGAGGAAGCTTATGATAGAAGGTTGGATGAGATAGCTGAGAAGTTGAGATCCTTAGAGTCTCAAAACTCTTTGGGATTCGACGTCATGGACATGGGCTTGGTAGACGGGGTCAGGATCCCCCATAAGTTTAAGCCTCCTTGTTTTGAAAAATACAACGGGACTTCATGCCCCCGGACTCATTTGCAATCATTTCTGGGAAGGCTGAAGGCCTATACTATGGACGAGAAGCTCTGGATGTTCTATTTCGAAGACAGCTTGACTGGAGCGTCGAGAGAATGGTACTCTCACTTGACAAGGGCAACTATTAGATGCTGGAAGGACTTGGCAGAAGCCTTCATCAGACAGTATCAGTACAACTTAGACATGACACCCAACAGGACTCTCCTAATGGGAATGTCACAGTCGTCAAGGGAGAGTTTCCGAGAATATGCACAGAGATGGAGGCAATTGGCTGCTGCTGTTCAACCACCTATGTTTGAAAGGGAGATGGCAGATATGTTTATGAACACCCTTCAGGGGACTTACATTGACAGGCTGGCTGCTTTCTCTTCCACTAGCTTTGCGGATGTTGTCATAGCTGGGGAGAGAATTGAAAGCTTATTGAAGATGGGTAAGATCTCAGACAGCGGTGCAAGCTCGTCCAGTGGTACAAGAAAACCTTTTGCAGGCCCAAGAAGAACTGGCGAGACCAATGCCATCCACACCAACAGGGGCAGGCCCCAATATGTTCACAGATCAGTGGCAGCAGTCACCATTCCTGCCCCAGCTCATCCTCAGCCAGTTTATCAACCTCCGCAACAAAACTATCAGCAACAACCTCAGTACCACCAGCAATCTCAGTATCCTCCAAGAAATTACAACAACAATAACAGCAACAACAGTCAGCAAAGGCCATTCCAACAGAGGCCATCTCAAGCCAACAGAGTGATCGACCCGATCCCCATGCCATATGCTACATTGCTGCCACAACTCCTGAAACTCAACCTAGTTGAGCTAAGGACGCTGGCACCTCCAGATCCCAACAGTCTACCCAGGAATTATGACTCCAACGCTAGGTGTGCCTTCCATTCAAACGCACCTGGCCACAGTACAGAGAAGTGCAGAGCTCTGCATATGAAGGTACAAGACCTGGTAGACTCAAAAGCTCTGAATTTCGCACCACCACCCAATGTCAATAAGAACCCGATGCCAAACCACGGTGGTCCCAGAATTAACGCTATTGAAGAAGACAAGCCGTCTTATTTAATAACCAGTGTGGGCCAGATCAGGACACCGTTGGTAGAAATCAAAGCTCAGCTCTTGGAATGTCAAATGTTCCCGGGGTGTGAGTTGGGTTGTGCTTACTGTAATATTTCAGTAAACGGGTGCGATAATTTGAGGAATGGCATAGACGGTCTTATTCAGAGTGGCCAACTTCAGATCACCACATCATTTCCAACAAATCCAGCAATCTCATCAGCAACGGTTTCAGAACCTCCTACAACTGCAGCAACCATTGTTCCTGACAATTCTTCGGCTTCATCAACAAGTACTTCATCTATTATCTCAACTGATCAGTTATCAACAAATTTTTCTTCTACAACTTCAGCTTCACTCCATTTCGAAACTCCTACAACAACAACATCCTGTCTTCCGACAATGTCTCCTACAACATCAGCAACAAATCATGAAGATGTCTCGACTGTCACAATATTCTATGATCCTGAAAGCAACTCCGCCTACAATTCAGAAGGTGCTGCTCCCATCAGAGCACCAGTTACAATTTATTATGATCCACAGACTATCACAGTTCCTTCAACAGCTGCAATCAGTCCAGTCACCATCACGGTGCCTGGACCGGTACCTTATGAAAGCAGTAATGCCATCCCCTGGCATTACGGCTCTGACTTGTACTGTGAGGGACAAAGAATCACTTTTGAATCATCAACCCCTGCACCACAAATAGACAATGTGGGCGGAGGCGGAGGCTTCACTCGAAGCGGACGTCTTTTCGCTCCACAAATTCAGAGACCCACTGCCGAAGCAGAAGCTGCTGCCAAGGCAAAAGGAAAGAGCCCGGTGCAGGAAGATCAAGCTGTTAAGGAAGCTTTGAAGACACCATTCGATCAAGAGGTTGATGAGTTCATGCGAATCATCAAAAAGAGTGATTATAAAGTAGTGGATCAGCTTCATCAGACGCCTTCCAAGATCTCAATCCTATCATTGCTTATGTGCTCCGAAGCCCATAGGAATGCACTACTCAAAGTTCTGCACGCAGCTTACGTGCCTGAAGAGATCACTGTCAATCAGCTGGAAGCTGTAGTTGGAAATGTTAATGCTAGTCACGGACTAGGGTTCACCAATACTGATTTGACAACGGAAGGCCGCAACCATAACAAAGCCTTGCACATAACCATGGAATGCAAAGGTGCTGTCCTTTCCCATGTGCTGGTAGACACGGGGTCATCCCTTAATGTCCTACCTAAAAAGGCTCTGGTGAAGCTAGAATATGACGGATTGGCGTTGAGACCCAGCAACCTAGTGGTAAGAGCCTTTGATGGTTCAAAGAGATCGGTTCTGGGAGAGATTGAGTTGCCCATAACGATTGGCCCGCAGACCTTTAAAACTATCTTCTATGTGATGGACATTCAGCCTGCCTACAGCTGTTTGTTGAGTAGGCCATGGATTCACGCCGCTGGCGCCGTGACCTCTACCCTTCACCAGAAGTTAAAATATGAGTGGGAAGGTCAAATCGTTACAATCTGTGGAGAAGAGGATATTTTTATCAGCCACCTGGCTACCTATAAGTATATTGAGATGGATGGGGAGATCCATGAAACAATGAGTCAGGGTTTTGAAGCCTTGAATGTCAATGAAACATCTGCTGTGCCTGGTACTTCAATATCATCATACCAACAAGCCCGAAAGGTTGTTGAGGGAGGAAACGCCCAAGGCTGAGGCAAACTGCTGTCGGTAGAGAAGAAAGAGGACAGATTTGGGTTGGGTTACAAACCAACTCAACAAGGTCAAGCGGCGGCTGCGAAAGAGCCCAATTTTGTGAGTGGGGGGATGCTTACCCCTGATGCTATCAACTGTCTGGAAGACGAGCTGGAAGAGGAGCGCAATCTGGAGAATTGGATTCGTCCAAAGATCCCGGGGAGCAGTATCTCGAACTGGTCTTCCCAGGAAATTATAAGAGTTACTCATGCAGAGTAATTATTATTTCCTGTATTTTTATAGCATGCATCAAAGTCTTGCATCTTGCCCAAGATGACAAGACTCATTTTGTAATCAGGGCCATCTGTACTTTTTGTGCAAACAAGATTAATTAATGAAATATCAGACATCTTTTTGCAAACGAGTCTTTTTCTTTTCTGCTCACTGTTTTCCATATTTCTTTTTTGTACAAAAATAAATGGCGATGTTTTCAAAATGATAACTTCATTTCACTTTTTCTAAGCAAGATTAAAATCAATCACTAAAATGAACAAACTGAACCCTTGCAGAGAGTGTCTTCCAGACAGCACCGACAACAGCACGGCTATGACTTCGTATGACTTCGACAATCCAATCAATCAAGCCGATGAAGGGGTTGAAGAAGAATATGAGCTTCCTGAAGAGCTAGCCAGATTGTTGAGACAGGAGGAGAAGGTTATTACTCCTCACCAGGAGGAGGTTGAAGTGATTAATCTTGGTACAGATGAAGACGTGAAAGAGGTTAAAATCGGGGCCTGCCTGCAAGACTCAGTGAAGGGACAACTGATTGATCTGCTTCGAGAATATGTGGACGTGTTTGCTTGGTCTTACCAGGATATGCCAGGGTTGGATACCGATATTGTCGTGCACAAGCTGCCTTTGAAGGAAGAGTGCCCGCCAGTCAAACAGAAACTGCGCCGAACTCGTCCCGACATGGCTATGAAAATCAAGGAAGAGGTACAAAAGCAATGGGACGCCGGGTTCCTTGCTGTAACTAGCTACCCGCCGTGGGTTGCTAACATAGTACCTGTGCCTAAGAAGGACGACAAAGTAAGGATGTGTGTTGACTACCGGGATCTGAACAGAGCCAGCCCGAAAGATGACTTCCCATTACCTCACATTGATGTACTGGTGGATAACACGGCTCAGTTCTCGGTATTCTCCTTCATGGATGGATTTTCAGGATACAACCAGATCAAGATGTCACCTGAAGACATGGAGAAGACAACATTCATCACACCCTGGGGTACGTTCTGCTACAAAGTAATGCCATTTGGGCTCAAGAATGCTGGTGCGACGTATCAACGGGCTATGGTGACATTATTCCACGATATGATCCATAAAGAAATAGAATGTTACGTGGATGACATGATTGCCAAGTCCCTTACTGAAGAAGACCACCTGGTGAATCTACTGAAGTTATTCAAACGTCTGAGGAAGTACCAACTGAAGTTGAACCCCAACAAATGCACATTCGGGGTGCGATCCGGTAAGCTACTGGGTTTTATTGTAAGCGAGAAGGGGATTGAAGTTGACCCTGATAAAGTCAAAGCTATTCAAGAAATGCCTGCACCGAAAACTGAGAAAGAAGTTCGAGGGTTCCTAGGTCGATTGAACTACATCTCACGGTTCATATCTCACCTTACTGCAACCTGTGAACCTTTGTTCAAGCTGTTAAGGAAAGAACAGACGGTCAGGTGGAACGAAGACTGTCAGAAGGCTTTTGACAAGATCAAAGAATATCTGCAAGAACCTCCAATCCTTATGCCTCCAGTTGAAGGAAGACCTCTGATAATGTACTTGACAGTATTAGAAGAGTCAATGGGGTGTGTGCTGGGCCAGCATGACGAGTCTGGTCGAAAAGAGTATGCAATATACTACCTAAGCAAAAAGTTTACTGACTGTGAACGACGTTATTCACTGCTCAAGAAAACTTGCTGTGCTTTAGCGTGGGCTGCTCGCCGACTGAGACAGTATATGTTGACCCACACTACCTTATTGATCTCAAAGATGGACCCAGTCAAGTACATTTTCGAGAAGCCAGCTCTTACCGGACGGGTTGCAAGATGGCAAATGATTCTCACAGAATATGACATCCAGTACACGTCTCAGAAAGCCATCAAGGGCAGTGTATTGTCTGAATATCTTGCTGAGCAACCCATTGATGATTACCAGCCTATGAGATTTGACTTCCCTGATGAAGACATCATGTTCATAAAAGCAAAAGATCATGAAGAGCCTGTTCACACTGAAGGGCCTGACCCAGAAGAAGAATGGACTATGATGTTTGATGGGGCTGTTAATATGAATGGTCGTGGTGTTGGTGCAGTACTCATTACACCTGAAGGAGTTCACATGCCTTTCTCAGCAAAACTCACTTTCAACTGCACTAACAACGAAGCTGAATATGAAGCTTGCATTATGGGTCTTGAGGAAGCCATTGACCTCAGGATCAAGACGTTGACTGTATTCGGAGATTCAGCTTTGGTAGTCAATCAAACCAACGGCAAATGGTATACTCACCAGGATCATCTAATACCTTACAGGGATTATACAAGGAGGTTATTGACTTTCTTCACAACGGTCAAACTCGAGTATATCCCTCGGGACGAGAATCAGTTTGCAGATGCCTTGGCTACCATTTCGTCCATGATCAAAGTTCAAGCTGCTAACTTTGTACCTCAGATTTCAGTGTCCAGACTTGATAGACCAGCATATGTGTTCGCAGCAGATGTTGTCAAAGATGATAAGCCTTGGTTTCACGACATCAAGTGTTTCTTGGAGGATCAGGCATACCCACCTGGGGCATCTTCTAATGATAAGAAGACTTTGAGAAGGCTTGCTGGTAGTTTCTTTCTGAACACTGATGGGTCTTTATACAAAAGGAACTTTGATATGATACTCCTCAGATGTGTTGACAAGACAGAAGCAGGTTTATTGATGCATGAAGTGCATGAAGGCTCCTTTGGTACCCATGCTGGAGGACATGCAATGGCTAAGAAGCTGTTAAGATCAGGCTATTACTGGATCACAATGGATGCTGACTGTTGTGCCTATGCCAGGAGATGCCACAAATGCCAGATTTATGCGGATAAGGTGCATGTGCCTCCCAATCCTTTGAACATAATGTCTTCACCATGGCCTTTTGCCATGTGGGGCATTGATATGATTGGCAAGATTGAGCCAACTGCTTCAAATGGCCACAGATTCATCCTGGTCGCCATTGATTATTTCACCAAATGGGTCGAAGCAGCCTCATATGCAAATGTCACAAGGCAAGTGGTAGCCAGGTTTCTGAAAAGAGATATCATCTGTCGATATGGAGTGCCCGAGCGAATCATTACTGATAATGGTTCCAATCTAAACAACAAAATGATGGCGGAGCTGTGCCGGGACTTCAAGATCCAACATCACAATTCTTCTCCTTACAGGCCAAAGATGAATGGCGCTGTTGAGGCAGCAAATAAGAATATCAAGAAGATTGTGCAGAAGATGGTAGTCACGTACAAAGATTGGCATGAAATGCTACCATTTGCCTTGCATGGGTACCGCACGTCAATCAGAACATCCACTGGGGCAACACCGTATCAGCTTGTGTATGGTATGGAAGCAGTCCTACCTGTTGAAGTTGAACTACCCTCTTTACGAGTATTGATGGATGTCAAACTGAGTGAAGCAGAATGGGTTCAGGCCCGATACGAGCAACTGAGTCTAATTGAAGAAAAGAGATTGGCTGCAATCTGTCATGGACAGTTGTATCAAAAGAGAATGAAGAAAGCCTTCGATCAGAAAGTCAGGCACCGAGAGTACCAAGTAGGAGATCTTGTGCTGAAGAGAATCCTCCCTCCTCATACAGACCACAGGGGTAAGTGGACTCCAAATTATGAAGGACCATTTGTGGTAAAGAAAGTTTTCTCCGGTGGAGCACTGATGCTCAGCACCATGGATGGTGAAGATTTCCCATCCCCTGTGAATTCAGATGCAGTTAAAAAATACTTCGCATAAACTGACCCGCTGGACATAGAAACAGAATGTAAGTCCAGGCAAAATAGGGCATCCCGGCGAGTCAAAAACAGAATAAAAGACTCGGGCAAAAATAAGGGAAAATAAATGAAAAATGTACACCCGCTGAGTTGAAAAGCCGCATTGGACAGCTCAGGCAGAAATGGGTATCCCGATAGATTGAAAACCCGAAAGGGCGATCCATGCAAAATAAGGGAATAAGCGAACAACTGCATTCTGAATTCGTCTGTATTATCTACAACTCGGCAAGCTCTAAAGGATCAAGCTTCAATCAGAATCAGCCTTCTTCAGAAAGCAGGGCGAGAAGAACGTCATTGTCATACGAGTCATAGCAGAAGAGGAAGCCCCTTGAAAGCGTCGTCAACACTGTCAGCGTTTTGTTTCTCCATTTGTAACAATCTCCTCATTTCAGGGGATTTGTTTCTTTGACTGTATTTCGCCGATTCAGGGCATATGAATTAATAAAATCAGATTTTCAGTCATGTCTCGTTTTATACATTTTCATTTTGCAAAAAGGTCTGATATCTTAAAGAAACACTGATTGCATAAGAATACAGATGCTTATTTTCAAATTAAAAAAAACATGCTTGCAGGAAATATGCTTACTCTCAGAAGTATCTAAACTCATATGACGGGATCCAGTAAAGGATACCTCGGGACCATTTGTGCGTTTCCTTATCTTTGCAGGATTGCAGGTATCCAGAACGCAACTTGGGGCATGCAAGTTACATCTCAGCAAGCTGGCAAATCAACAAATAATCTCAGCATCCGAAATGATCTATCCCCAGCTGATTTGCCTCTCATTACTCTCCCCAGCTGAGTTGCCAACAACATTCCCCAGCTGTAGCACCAATCATTCCTCCTCAGCAGAAGGCAGAAGTCAGGGAATCAAAATCCCCACAGAATCCTCAGCCTCTATTCAGAAGAGCAACGCATGAAGGAGTCACAACAGAGTACAGAAGGCTTCTACAGACCCCAGCTGGGTCCCATATTACAAGGATATGTCAATCAGTGACCTATATCCCCGAGCAGATACATCTCTCCAGGTCTATCAATGATCTCATCCCCAGCTGGGATGTCCGTTTCAAACAGATCAGCCAGAGATCTTCGCGGCAACGGGACCCGGATCCCGGTTTGGTATCTTTGCACAATCATAACATTCACATCATATTCACCCACAAAGCGTAGCATTCCGTTTTAACACGGAGCATTACGGCAAAAAAATCCAACTCATAGCATAATCATAAGCCATGTTATGGACCAACACTTGTGAATAATGACAGTCCATCAACGTACAAAAAAAATCCCCCAAAGTCCCCAGCAAAAGCAGTTGCCTCACAAATCACAAACACCAGTATATACTCCTTTTGGCACCCGTCCGTGCCATCTTTCCCCAGTAAAGCCGCCTGAACACTCTTTACAACAATATCACCCGTATTACAGATACTTCCTGACACCCGTCCGTGTCATACCCCAGCAGAAAGCCAAAGACGTCCTCTTTGCACTCACATATACCTATATACACTTTCCTGACACCCGTCCGTGTCATTTCCCCAGCGCAGTCGCTTATACTTTTACAACCCATGTACTTGTTAATATTATTATACTTTGACACTCGTCCGTGTCACCCTCCCCAGCAGATAAACACTCATTTATACAATACTACTCATACTACTCATACTTATACAGATACTCGTCCGTATCTTGTATATACCAGTTACATCCCCACATATTCGACTTTGGTTCATGTTCTTTGTTAACCAGTTGGTACTCGTCCGTACCATCATCTCAGAATATGCGTCCAGTGTTTGTTTCTACATGATACTCGTCCGTATCATAGTCTTAAGGATGTTCGTCCGCATCTTTAATCCATACACTGTGTCAAATACTTCTGTTCTTCTTGAATATAGATACTCGCCTGTATCTACTATTCCCCAGAAGAATCCTCTCAGATTCAACGCTCGTCCGTGTTCCTTGTTAACCAGTTGATACTCGTCCGTATCATCATCTCTGAACGCGTGTCAGTATTTGTTTCTACATGATACTCGTCCGTATCATAGTCTTAAGGATGCTCGTCCACATCTTTAATCTATACACAACATCTAAACACTTATACTTTCTTTTTGGTTGTAAATACTCGTCCGTGTTTACTATATCCCCAGTAGATCGCCAACAAAGCTTTTTCTTTTTATCTAACACTCGTCCTGTGTTATGATAACCCTGAGAGCAGCCGTACCCTGCTAGGTGGTCGTCCTCCACCTCTTGATGGTCGTCCTCCATCATGCTCATCCGATGGCCGTCCCCATCGTTGATTTTTAGCAGCCGTCCCCTACTAGGTGGTCGTCCTCCACCTCTTGATGATCGTCCTTCATCATTTTATCCAATGGCCGTCCCCATTGTTGATTTTGGTTATCTGGCATTCGTCCTATGTCATGATAAACCTTGAGAGCAGTCGTCCCCTGCTAGGTGGTCGTCCTCCACCTCTTGATGGTCGTCCTCCATCATGCTCATCCGATGGCCGTCCCCATCGTTGCTTTTTAGCAGCCGTCCCCTGCTAGGTGGTCGTCCTCCACCTCTTGATGATCGTCCTTCATCATTTTATCCAATGGCCGTCCCCATTGTTGATTTTGGTTATCTGGCATTCGTCCTATGTCATGATAAACCTTGAGAGCAGCCGTCCCCTGCTAGGTGGTCGTCCTCCACCTCTTGATGGTCGTCCTCCATCATGCTCATCCGATGGCCGTCCCCATCGTTGATCTTCGGCAGCCGTACCCTGCCAGGTGGTCGTCCTCCACCTTTGATGGCCGTCCCCATCATAGTTCCTTTATTCCCCAACAGAGCAGCCGTCCCCTGCTAGGTGATCGTCCTTCACTTTTGATGGCCGTACCCCATCATCTGTTTATTTCATTTATTCTTTAACCCGATGGCCGTCCCCATCGTGGTCCTTTTTCCTTTTTAGCCCGATGGCCGTCCCCATCGTTGGTTACTTTACCTTTGTGAACTTGATGGCCGTCCCCGTCATGTTTCATTAATTCCCAAAGAATCCTACTTTATCTTGACGGCCGTCCCCATCATATTTCTATTTTCCCCAGCTAGCCGGCCGTCCCCGTCTTAGCTTTACCTTTCATCCCCAGCATGTCGGCCGTCCCCGTCATTGCTATTTACCCAGCAGTCGTCCTCTGCTCGACGGTCGTCCTCCGTCGCCCACACTTTACAATATACTTTATTTCCCTTTTACAATCTATATCCCTTTTCTTCTTCATTCTGTGAGTGCAAATTTTGGACTGTCTTTGGTATTCAACCACAAGTTATCTCGCTTGCCTGTTAAGCCGTTGCTTACATCCTGCACAGCTAACTCATGTTTGAATAGGGGCAGCTGTAAACACCCCAAATTTGCCCTCACCCATTCACACCATGGCTTGTGATCTTCTCATATGCATAAACACAATCATATCATCTCATATCTCATTTTTAATTCACTGCATAATTTCTAAGTCATCTGCACCTAGGGTTTGTGATCTGAGCAATCCAAGAACCTTTTGAGCCACTCCAAAGGCAACCAATCACTTCAAAGGGGTCCATATGTGCTCTTGTATCATATTTCATCCTCTCAAAGTCAAGGTTTCAAAAGAATCACAAGAACTGGAAATGGTGTGGATGCAGAGCCAGGTTTAACTGCACAGTTGACCTAAAATTAGGGTTTTGGTTTCAGAGGCCATAACCCCAAATTTTTTGGTCATTCTTGTTTCCATTGGTCTCTATATGGTATAGGGAGTATGCATATCAATTTTCATGAAGAAATTCCATGGGGAAGTCATCTGATCAAGGTTTGACTTTCTAGACAAGTCAGTGTAAAATCAGGGCATCTGAGGTCCCCAATGACCCAACCAATGGGTGATCTTCATCATTTCGAGTGTATATGATCTTTATTTGATCATGGAAGAAGGTTGAAGTTCATAAAATTCAAGAATTTGGAGTTTTTGCAAATGTTGACTTTTTGGGTATAGTTGACTTTTCAAGAATATGTCATTTTATGCCATTTTTCAAGCCTTGATTCTTGATCCAAAAATGCTTCAAATGGAAAAACTTTGGTCATGAAAGTTGTAGAATACATCTTTCCCTTTTCAAAAAGTACAAGAACATGATCAAATTCTTCTTGGATCAAAAGTTATGGTGTGACAAAGTTGGCTAAAATCATTGATTTTCAAGGCATGCCTCAAATGTGAATTTTGCAAAATCATGAACCAATGCCATTTGTAACTTCTAATTCACTTCAAACCATGACACAAACATTCCATAAACTCTAAAAGTCAGAATTGAACCAAGAATGCTCATGTTTCATGGCTTGTGGAATGAGAAAATCACATGTGAACCAAGTTGCACCAACTTGCAAAACTCATGATCACTCTTCACCAACTAGTTACCTTGGCTGCTGGACCTTCCCAACATCACATACACATCATGCTGCGCCAGCCCTAGCCTTTGTACCAAGCTAGAACCAAACCCATGCTTCTCTTACAAAAAAGTTGACTTTTGGCAAAAGCAAACATCCCAATCACCACAGGCCATGTCACATCCTCTGGCCACTTGCAATTGTTTATACTATCCTTTGGCAGGCCATAACACTCAAGAGGCAAGGCTGAAGCAACACACAACATCACATACTCAAAAACACCTCACTTGGCAAAACTCTTCGAATCTGCCTCCACAAACTTCAAACATCCAAACCATTTTCACCAATCATCTTACCATGTTCCATTGAGTAGAAACCAGCAAAGAACCAAGCCTGAAACAAGCCATAACACCATTTCACCATTTTCACTCCAACTTGCAGTTTCTTTCGAAACTCACTCCACAGTTCACAAACACTCAAACCAACTCCACAAACCTTCTCTACTCACCCTCTGGACCACAAGCAACCCTTCACCATTGCCAGAAACAGCCTGAATCACCATTGCCATGTTCAACTGAGTTTGAGCAGAAGCTTGTCAAACTCCTCATCCAGCCAACATAAACTCTTCCTAAGCATTCAAGGATCATCTGGGGACCAAGTAGAGTGGATTGCACTAAAGGGAGTGGTCAGAAAGTGGCTGAAGTGAAAGCTTCGAATCTCAGGTAGCTCAAGAAATATTTTTCCAGAAATCATTTTTTATGTTCTAAACTTGTTCTATATGTCTTCCTGATCACGAATATGCTTTTAGTTTCAAAAATGGTGATGAAATGAGGATTTAATTGCTTCCTGAAACTTCCCTGCCCTAGCTTTTGTTTGCTTCGATTCAGCCTTTTCATGATTGATAAATTTGTTTTGAGTGGGGGTTTTGAATCGTGAGCTTGTGGGAATCATTTCTGTGTTTGTAGAATTCATTTTAGATGCGTTTGGAGGGAGTTTGGGTTTTGGGGTGCCGGAGAAGATGACCGGAGCTTCTCTCCGGTCACCTGAAAGTGATTTGCCCTAATTACAGTCATTAACTCCCATTTGAATTCTGAGCGTAGGATGCCTTTGACCCGTTGACTACCCGCGCGCATGTGTGGCCTGGATCTTCCCAATTAGCCCTAATCCACTTAATTAGATTTAATTGATTATAATTAAATTAATTAACTCAGAAGCAACCTGGACCCTTGGATAACGCGCCAGTCAACGCATTCAAACCCAGTCTCAATCTCAACCCTCCATTCTGATTACTTTCCATTTATTTTCTTTTTTATTTCATTTCTTTTCATTTAACTTGCATATTTTATTTAAAATAGTAAAAAATGTCTAAAAATTATGAAACTTTTTCTCATGGGTTTTAATAATTTTTATGACATAAAAATATTTTTGTTTTTATTTTTATCATTAAAAAAGCATTTTTAAATATTTAAAAGATTATTTTTAATTGATTAATGGAAATTAATTTATTAAAAATACTTTTAAGTATTTAAAAATCACCCAAAAATTCAGGAAATGTTCTAAGACATTTAGAAACATTGTCCAACCTTCAAAACAAATTTCTTTTTGGATCTTGATGCACTTTGAGAATTTTTCTTTGAATTAAAATCATTTTTGTGCATTATTTTGATCCTAAGTTCAAAAAATCATTTCTGCCTATCTATGAAGAGTTGGACATTGATTCTTCTTGCATTGCATTGTGTTTAGCATGTAGTTTCTAGGATTAAATGGCCATGATTTGATTCTTCATTTTCAATTTGTTTGGCATTTCTTTTGTTTAGGTACCTTAAAAACCCTAATAACTTGTAAAAATCATAACTTGAATATGGTTAAGAGTTGAGACCTCTCCTTTGGGCATTGGTTTAGTATAGGATTAGGGGTCTTTTGTGTGGTATTTTCAATTTTTTATCTTAGGGTTTGCTTCTGTTTTTGGTTTTTGTTTGATGTTTGGTTCATAAACCCTAATTTGGGCTTCCATATGCATCCATCTTGCATTTGCACACATAACATGACTTGCCATGACATTCCATGCCCCCATTTGATTCATTTAACATCATAAGACACATTGAAAGCATGTTTGATCATTGCATCTTGCATTTGCCATGTTGTATGCCATATGCATCTCATAACTTTTCATGTATGTTCATGTGTCTTAACTTGCTTCATTTGCATTCATAAGTTTGTATGATCATCCCCATGTATTGTTTCATGTTTGCATCATCCCATAGCATCATTATCATCATGCATATGCTTCTGGTTTGGTTTTTCATCATACCATTTCATCTCATTTTGCATTGCATTGCATTTTCTTTTCTAACTTTTCAGGTGGTAAGTGACTTTGAGAAGTGAATTTGCCTTCACTTCTCATAACTTTTCTTTTCATCTCTCTTGCATCCATTGCTGCATTTCTATATGTGTTTGAGTTTGAGCTTGTTCATTCTTCTTCTTCCCACCTTCTTTCTTCAAGTGACTTGACTTCTTGAATGAAGCAAGTCACCTTGCTTCTCTTGATCCTGTTCATCTGCATCCTGGTGGTTCTCTTTGAAGACTTCTCTTGAAAACTTCACAAACCTTAGGAACAACCAAGCATGACAATGATTAGGGTTTTGATTAGTCTCCCCTCTTAGTTTTACCTTTGTGTCTCTTTTGAGTCTTCTCTTCTCACCTCATAATCAGGGACTAAACCCTAAAGGCTTTAAGGCTTTGTGATTAAGCTTATGCCTGCATCCTTCTATTAGGATGGAGTGTATAACTTTAATCCTAAGTGTTAAACCCTTAATGTGTTTAAATCTCTTAATCAATCCACATAATAATCATCAAGACATCACACTTGTAACTTGGGCCTTGCATTAGGGTTCTAATTCTTCCTTAATTGGTTAAGAAGGACTAACCCTAGTGTTAATGGACAAGTCCCCCTCAAGTAGTCTTACAAATCATAAAATCCACTTCATCATCACCATTAAATAAAATCCACTTAACCAAAGGCTTGTTTTGTCATGAGTTTAATCCCTAATCATGGATTAAGTTGAGGAGCTTTCCTCAGCTTAAACATTCTCATCTATTATCCTTCTATTAGGATGGTGTAATGAGTCTGTTTAATCCTTGATTATGGCTTAACCTCATTACTTAACACTAAACAAAAACAAAAAAAACATCTAATTAATCACAAGTAGGTTAATGATCTTAATCCTACACCAAAGGTGATTAAGTGTGAGAATCTGACTTCACACTTAAGGTACCCTCATTACCCCTAATCAGAGGGAAGATGTGATGAGTTTACTAAATCCACTGGTTTAGGTTTAAGCTCATTAACTTATGACAAAATCCAAAAGCAATAAAATATTGAAAACTCAAAAACAAACAATAATCGTCTCCTCCGGGATTCTTTTCTCATCTCATTCACTCACAAACGAGAACTCGCTTCTTCCGTCTAATGCAAGACAGTTTGCACCTGAGCCAGACAGGTCATACACTTGAGCATAGGCAAGTAAGCAGTTCACAAGTCAATTTATCTTTCAGTCTCTTTGGGTCGAACTACGGTGTTCTGACTTCCTCATTGCACGAGAGGATACGTAGGCATAACTTAACAGTTATCGAACAAAAGTCTCTGTATATTCCCCCTCTTTCCAGCCTTATTTTCTCAGCCTCATGATCTTGAGCTTTTCACTCTGTTCTTACACTGACACATCATTTGTACACTTTCACTTCCTTTACACTGACACCTGTACATCCTTTTCCAGCCCTTTTACACACAAATTGCACTGACACTACCCCTTTAAAACACAAATCTTTTAAGCGTGGATCCCGTCGAGTACGGCGGACAATCTGGGTGCTAACACCTTCCCAGGTTGTAACCAACCCCCTTTCTCAGTCTCTCTGGTTCGCAACCGTCTTATCCATCTTTTTCTAGGTCTATGCAGCATTACCTTTCCTCCGGGATAAAAATGCCTAGCTGGCGACTCTATTCATCTCCAGTGAGTTCACGACTGTGTGTTCTCACTGTCCCTTTCGCCGACCGTTCGCGTCTGTACCTTTATCTGGGACCCTGTTCCATTTATCGGGAGCGACAACATGCTATGCGACATGTACAACTTGGCATATGTCTATATTGATCCAATTCTTCCCATAAGCTCCTCAATTCAGTGAAGTAATCAGATATCTTCTTGTTTCCTTACTTCAGATTCGATATTTCTTGGTACAATTGTGTAACACAGATACAATCTCCTCTCATGAATCGATCCTTAAGATCATTCCACATTTCAACTGCACCATCAATGAACACTACACTTTGAGCAATTGATGGTGCTATCGAATTTATAATCCATGTATGAACCATATTGTTACATCTCTGCCACGCAAAGTAGTTCAGATCACTCTTTCCTGGTTCTTCGATCGTGCCATCCACAAATTGGAATTTGTTCTTCATTGCCAAAGCTCTTCTCATCTTCATCGACCACGCATGGTAGTTTTCTCCTGATAAAGCAGGTGTAACACACACCATGGATGAGTTCTCAGAAGGATGCACATAGTAAGGATCCAATTGATCTTGAGCTTGTGTATTGTTGTTTCTTGTCATTGTAACAAAGAAAGAAAAACACGAATGCAGAGAGAAAAGAAAGCAAAAGCTTCAGTTTAATGCAAACCGATTCACCATTGATGTTTCTATCAATCTAGATGCACAGCGAAAACAGAGCAGGATCAACCTGCTCTGATACCATCTAAGCAACTGAAGAACTCCATTAATGGAGTGAAAATGCAGAAATGGAAGAGAAGAATAATGAAGAAGAAGATTGATCTTGAATCAAGTTAGTTACAAGAAGATGATACCAATGAACTATATAAAGGCTACAAACTGAAATAACTAACTTCTAACTGAATTGAAAACAGAAAGAGAGTAGCTATCTAGTGGTGTAATTCATATGGTGTACACTCATGTATCTTCTTCTTGCTGTTCATTGTATTCTATTGTTGTTAGTAATAAAATTGTAATACCGACTTAGTGTTCAATTTAAGGGTGAAACATTCGATTAAGATTCTGAATATTGAAGGGTAGAGATAATAATAATATAATAGTGTATATACTAGTACTAGATGGAAATGATAGAGTGGTTAACATGACCCATAATATAATAGTGTGAACTAGTAGTTAGGTTAAAAATATTGATTTCTTTGGATTGAAGATTCACCTTCACTTCATCCGGCCACGTGTCACCCATTGCAACATTTCTATTAAATAAAAAAATAATATAATTCTTTTACTATATTTATAGATTATTTATATAAAAGATGACGAGGGCAGTGAATATTTCCTTTTTTTTTTTATGTTGGGTGATTGTTATAAAAGCTTATTTGCTCTTGTATTTCCAATGTATTAGGTCACAATGGATGGTCTTGTGAGAGCAAGAAACCATTTTAGGAGATTATCAAATCAAGCGGTGCGTTTCATGAATTTCCAAAAATTTTATAACGTCCAACAATTTCCTATCACGGAGGCAGAAAACAATCATACCAAGGTTGTTAAATTTGCCTTCTTTGTAGTGTCTAGTTTCCTCCGATTAAGACACTCTCAAAATCTCACCATATTTGAAATCCATCCTATAACCACTTTTGTATCCATTGTTACCTCTCTTGTCTATTGCTTCCTCTTTTGGGTTAGGTTAGACTCAAGTTTCATATAAATATTATTAACACTCTTATGGAAATCTTTGGTTCACTCTTAATGATTTCTATGATGTTATTGTTGATTCCTCGGCACACTAGTTATGGAGAACCATTGAAATATATTGCATACACATTATGGTTTCTTGGCCATGCCGTAACTTTTATCATCATCAAAATCCATCGGAGGAGAAGGAGGAGGGAGATGATGTCTCCACTTTTGCCATATTGAAATAGTATCAAGGGTTAGAGTACCCCTAACCCTAGTACTCTATATCACACACCACACTAAATTGCAAAAGCTACAGTGGAGGTAAAAGGTTAGTTGAAAGACCCTTGTTCTATGCATTTGGAGAAAGAAATTGTGGTTTATCTTTGGTTTAGAAGAAGTTTATGAAGTCTGTGTTTTGTTGGAGTTCTACCAGTGACAGTGACCTATTAGGGTTAAAAAACAACATCCTTAAAACAACATTCTTACGATCAATAATTTCACAGCTAAAAACAACATCCTTAATATTGAACTTTGAAGACAGTTCCGTTCTATTGGAGACATTTTTTTTCTTTCTACCATTCACTAGAAGGTATGCTTTTTAATTTCAATCTTCTGTGTATGTTTCTTCCCACTTTTATGAGGGTTTGTTGTTTTATGGTTGATTTTTAGAGTTTGCATTTTAATATTATTTATTTTTTACTTTTTTTTTTTTAATGATTTCTTGTCATGAACTCAGATCAAGGTTAGAATCAGACAACATCCCAGCATATTTTATGTTTTTTTTTTGTTTTTTTTTGGTTTTTAAAAAAAATAATATTTCAAACGTATTAGTGTTTAGTTTAATGATTTCAGACATTATCTTCCTTTTTTTTTTTTTAACATTTCTTGTCATGATTGGAGGAAATTAAATTAAATACATAACACAGACATATCAGACAACATCCCAGCATGTTTTATGTTTTTTTTTTAATATTTATTTTCGGTTTTTTTTAAAATAATATTTCAAACGTATTGTTGTTTTTATTTATGATTTGCAAGGTAGATCTGCAAGTTAAATGGTTGTTATTCTTATTCATTTAGTTTTAGATTTTCTTATCAATTTTTTATTTAGCCACATCACAAAGTAATTATAGTTAAATATGGTTTTGTTTAGTGAACGGTGAAATAGTGTTGATATCATACTGTATAATAATGGTCAGAATCGTTGGTGTACTAAATTACTAATGTCAACGTTTTAAGTTTATTCTCTCTCAATTTGCTACTTAATGTGAAAATGTCCATTTGTTGCATAGACTTATTATATGGGTCTCTTTTGTATAACAGTGGCTAGTTCTCTTGTGCCTGGTGTTTTATTGAAGCCTTAGTCTGGCATTGCAGCATATTGGAGCTTAGGGGGAGTATATTGATCAACTGATATTTTTATTGGAGCTTAGGGGGAGTATATTGATCAACTGATATTTTTAGTATTCCAATTTTTCTGGCCAAGTCTGTTGGTTTGTTGGCATTATCTTAATCCTGGGTATGGATTTGAGTTTGCAGTTTGTTAAAGCTTATTAATTGCTAACTGCTTGCTGTGGGACTGCTGTCTCTTTGGACTGTTTCATGTGTTGCTGTGTCTAGCGCAAGGTTTCTTTTTAGTTATTTGTGCTGGCAAATTATCCGTGGAGCTTAATGGAGGGTTGGGATCTGTGGTATTTATTTAATTTAATTTTGATTGGTTTTAAATTGCGGTCTGCAACCACAATTGCGGCCGCAATATTGTTGATGCCGTAGTCACCGCAATTGCATCGGATCACAATTGTGGTGTGATTTGAAATCATACATTTTCTATGTTAGAAATCGTATCAGGCAACTTCGTCCAAATTTTATATTTCTATCAAAACTTCAAATTTAGAGCACAAAACAAAACTCAATTTACTTATAAAAATCATAATATTAAGTGTTTTTAAACGATGTATTTTATATTTTTCTCAATCAAAATTCAAGTCACAATGCGCATCGCAGCAACCGTAATGACCGCAATCGCAACACCTGCAACCGCATCCGCAATTTAAAACCATGACGCGTGTGTTTGGAGCTGGCAATCTGCCATCAGTTTTGTGGAGATTAGATGATATTATTCTTGATGAATACCATGGTTTAAAGCAGAGTGCAGGTCCATAGTGAAGATCTCAGTGAGTGGCGGGGCAGTGTTATTGGGGTGTGGCAGTGATCGATGCTCACTAGTCATTGTTGTGTTGGAGTTGGAAATCTAAGGTGGTCATTTTCTGAGTCCTATGTTTGTATTACGGCATAACTTATGTCGTTTTTCTTTAATAATATTCTTTGGTCTTTTTCAAAAAAAACCTTTATATGGGTCCACATTATAACACCTTTGTTGCTTTTGCCAAATCAGAACATTAGTAGTACATTTACATTACATATTGATGTCTTTTTAAGGTTGGGGTGACAAGATGGTTTTGGTACCTCAATCAAATATTCTGTTTGTCTTTACACTTCTTTTTTTTTTTTAATAAATTATAACTAAAATGTAAATTTATTTATATAATTTAATTAACACTTAAAAAATTAATTATTTCAAATCATTTTAGTTAACAAATAATTGAATTATTCTAATGAATTTAATTACTTTATGTAGGAGTATATTGAATTTTCAATTAATAGTATACCAATTAACTTTGAAGAGATAAAAAGTGACATTTTTATACGATAATACCACTAGTTTTTGTAAACCAGAATATCCTTGATTTATCATTGATTGAGCCTCATTGTTATGAATTTGATTGGAATGTAGTGATGGTTGAAATTAATCTAATTTTTTATTTTAAAATTTAATCAATCTATATGAATAAGATGTTAGACGATGTCGTGGATCTAGAAGGGAGATTGAGTGGATCTCTTTTTAAATTTAACTTTTCAAAATTTAATTGAAAAATATTTTGCGGAAGTTCCCCGAAAAAATCGTCTAAAACAAAATAAAGTTACCACGCGATCGGATATGCGCTTGAAACCAAATAGGAAGTAAATGATGATAAGAGGAATTAATACAATGCAAATAATTCACTTAAATTCATCACAATTGATAATTCACTCTTAACAATGAATTATAAGAAGAAAATAAGCACAAAAGAATTAATTTTATATGTTTTGACTTTTTCTCAAACACTTGGTGTGCAACCACACAAAGTGTTATTTGAATGTTCAAGTAGTGCAGAATTTTTCACAAAGTTGTTGTCAATTTTGAAAGCAACAATTTATCAAACAGTTGATGTGCACTAACTATCACAAACCATAATTTTTCAAGTCACACAAAATCAAAGTATGCAGAAAATATAAGAATAAAGCGAATAAAAAACACACGAGATTTGTTTAGGAAGTTCCTTCACCGTCCTCGCTAGAAGTACTCTGCCCCCAATTCTTAATCGAATTGGGATATGTCATTAAAATTGCAATTGTTTTTACAAGAAGAAAACTGGAACAACAAACCAATCCAAATTGCGATTGTTGAATAATTCTTCTTGCCCCTTGATTCTAGATTAACCAAGTCCTTCACGCGCGTCGAGAAAGCCTCCAATTAAATTGCTCCCTTCTTGCAAGGATATTCACTCCTCCAAACTTTGAGCACGACTGAGTTTCTCCAACACCTGTGAACCCACAAAGATCTTCGTAATCCTCCGCTTAACGTGATATGAATGAACGGTCCGCTTGATCTTCAATCTCCCTCACTCGGCTGAATCTACGAACGATAATTGCGTGCAAAACCCCCCAAAAACCCAATCTGAAATCTCTATCTTTCAATTGGATGTTATCTCCGTAATTGGCACCTTGATCAACAAAGATTATTGTGTGTGATTGTTGATTGATGCAAAGAAGGAAAAAATGAAGAAAAAAATGTGTATCTATTTCATTTTTCTTGTTAACCTCTCAAATGAAATGAAAGCAGCTATTTATATTGGTTAGTCAATAATAAAAAATAGAAAGTAAAAAATAAATGAAAAAATAGAAGCTACAGGGATGAGCCGACTCAAACAGAGGATAAGTCGACCTAACAGGTCCAGTGAGCCAACCAAAATCTCAAGATCAGTCAGCCTGTTGGGACCCGAGAGAAACTTGAGAAAAATCACTTCAAATGAGTTGGCTCTTGGCAAGAATTGAGTCGAATCAAATCAAATATACTGAATGAGTTGACCTGTAAAGAAGGTTGAGTCGGCTCATGCAGTTGAAATTCCTTCAATCTGAGTTTTCTTCATGAGATCACTTCTTCTTCCTTGTGTTCTTCACACAATTTCAATCATGCCAAGTTTTTGACAATTTCAAAACATATGTCATGTCTCACAAACTCCCCATTTTTTATGATGACAAAAACTTGTTGAAATTTGTAACGTACGAACAATTTTACCATGTGTTACTAAGCTCCCCCTGAATGTATGCCACCAACATGATATATTCTACAATTTCTACATATCCCCCCTTTGACAACATCAAAAAGAGAGAAAGATGAGTAACCAATAGAAAATAACAATATTATCCATAAAACCATTATTAGAAAACCAATTGCAATAAAAGGCACCCATCCATAAACACACAATAAGGGATGAAATGAAAAGAATACCAATAATATACATAGGACTAAATAATAAAACAACCAAATTGAAAGTAATATGATCCATAGCATAGACAACAATGCCATACAAAACATATGGAAAGATTAAAAATTGTCATAAAGATAATACAAAGAAAATTAAAATGCAAATGAAAATGATATGTGATGCAATGATTCTCTCAATGCCTTGGACCACGACCCCAATGTGATGGGTAATTGTTCGCTGGTATTTCTGGCGAACAATCTCTGGTTAACCAAATCTCTTAGAGAATGGTGACTGATAGGACCAACCAAACAAGTCCTAGGACGTCGCGTGCTAAGAATCAAATGAAAGATAATCTAAACGTGGTGTTTATATACTTCTGTCAAAATGTTCTAGAATAAACTAATTGTTGTTATTTATATTGAAGTTGAAGGTGTTTATATATTTGAATCTACTAACACGTTTGAAAGCTTTAATGAAAGAAAACTAAAGTTTGACATGAAGATAAAGAATTGCTTAAACATAAACTGACTAAAATATGAAATTGCTGGAATATGAATGAAAAGTAGATGACAAAACAAAGAGTAAAGATTTAAAGAAGAAAACTTAAAGCTTTTATAACTTGAAATAAAATTGGTGTTGATACGAACATTTCCAAAATAATCTCTCTTTTCTCTTTACACACGAGTACTTGAGTAAATTTACAGGAATTTGTACAATCTATTTCACACACTTTTCACAAAGCAAAACTATCCTATTTATATACAAATATCATAACCGTCAAACAACGGTTGAATCCTAAACGAATGCCACTTGACATTGTGCATGCTAATGTCTTTTAAAGACCTTCCACATCCCTCTTTTCCAACGAAACAATTATTGATACAAAAAAAATGCTCTTCGACTGATGAAACGATGTGTCTCTTCGTGACATCAAGTTGATTTCCAATTCAAATCCAAAAATACTTCTATCAGATTCTCCTTCGTCGAAGCTCTTCATTGTCGAAATAACAACAAAACTTTATTCGTAGTGATGTGAAGAACTTCCAACCAACAATCCAGTACCTCTTTCGACAAACCACTTTCAACTTATCAAACAAATCATCACAAACCTTCTCGAGATTCTGGACATGTTTGGAAGAAAGAGTAATCAAATTCGTCAAAAGATCTTTATAGAAGCTATTAAAACTTTTGTGGACCAAACTCATGCTGTCGAAAATCCTATGCATACAAACTGCCCCCCAGCAAAGGTGTTTCGACTAAATTTTTGGAGAAAGAAACTTTGCTACCAAATTATACTTCGACTTCATGCTTTTTTGCATTAAATGCACGGATTCTCAAAAATATCACTTTGTCAAATAAAATCTAAGTAATCATTAGATTTCCTCAACCCATCAACTTCAACCCACGTTCCCAGACATGATGTCCATGACTCTATGAACTAGGTCCACTGTACCCTTTTTAACTTCCACGCCCTTTTTTATGTCCAATGGCATGTGGACACGTACCCTGACAACTTGAAGAGCCAAACGTCTTTCTTCATTTCTTCAGTATAAATAATCCATTTTTTCCTCTTAAAAACTTTTTTACGCTCTCAACTTCAAAATTTCAAAGTTCTTCCTCTCTCAAACCCAAATCTTCATTTTTCCTCAAGCTCCTTCAAAGTTAACAATGGTGGCCTCAAGCTCTCAAAGAGACAAGAAGAACACATAAGCTCTCCCTCCTGCGCACAGAATCCTTGGCCCAAAGGTGGTGGATAACCAACAATACATCCCAGAGCCTCCGAATCAAAGAGAAAAAGAAAGCATTTACTATTCTCAGGTACTCATTCCCATTCTTGTTTCTGGTAAACATCATGCCATGTTAGGTCCTCTCCCTAACCCAAATACTGATCAGACTCGTCTTACAAACTTCTTCCCCACTTATACACATTCAAAATCCATAGGAGCGGGGAAGATAAAAACATCTAGTGACAAATCCCCAGAAACCCAGATTGAAACTGAAACCCTAGACTTAACTTATTTAAATCAAACTAGGATTTTTAGAAGTTGCCCTTGGTTGAAAGACCCATCTGAATACTTAGACTGGGTAGAAGAGGTTGAAGCAGTCAAGGGTAAAATTTGGAAGAAAATAGGCATTTATGACCTAATTCAACTATCGAAAGAGGGCCCAAACTATTGCCCTACCATGATTCTAGCTTCCCTTTATTTTTGGGATAGTACTCATAATATCTTCCACCTTCCTTGCGGAATGGTAACACCCACTCTTTTCGACCTAGCTGCTATAGTAGGTCTTAGCCCACTAGGCATGGATTTTGACCCAACTATATTAGATAAAAATACCATAGCTTTCGACACCAGCTTTGCCTCATACTCCCCTTCATTGCTCATTATCACAACAAAGACTCCCCTGATGTGTCGGACACATAACATATAGCCTTTTTGACTCTTTGGCTATCAATATTCGTATTTTGCTCAAGATCCCTCCAGGTAGCCAAAAAATACATCACTATAGCTAATCAACTACATGCTGGTAGAAACCTTCGACTAAGAGAAATGATTTTTGCTAGCCTCTATGAATCTATGAGTGAGGGAGTCGAAACCCTGAAACAAATCAAGGACAAGGGAAAACTCATCTTGGTGGGTCCCTTCTGGCTCCTTCAACTATGGCTCAATGCCACATTTGAATCCAGAATCTTCGACAAAGGCGTGGTGGATGAAGAGTATGTCAAGGATAGGCACGTCGAATGGGCAAGGTTGGCTCAACTAACTCCTTCTGAAGAAGGGAAAAGCCTTCGACGTTCTTTCACTAGTCACATCAATATGTTCGCCAAGAGCCACAATTTTACTACGAACATGGCCCCCTTTTCCAATAGGACTGTAGGGCCCAAATGGTTTACCAGACATCTCACTGTCGAACACTAAAAGGACGAAGACAATTTTTTGGCTGTTTGGAAAATGCTGCTGACGCCAAGACTTCTACCCTCTTACCCAACCATGAGTAACTCTAAAGTAGCCTTACTAGCTTATCAACCAAACTTAGTTGCTCGACAGTTTGGGTTGGTACAGCTGAAGCCTAGGTCGATTTACCCCAAGAAAGGAGATATTCTCTTTTACAATTCGTTTCTTACTGCGGCGAAAAGTATTGAGATTATGGAGAAATTGAACGACGCTACTCTGAAGGTTCGACTGGTGATCTTCCGACCCATGTTCTTCTGCACTCAAGAATTCGACGCTTGGTGGAAGGAGTACTATCTTACAAGATTTTATGATGTAGCTACCTTTAACCAACTTCTGACGAACGCTTTTGCTTTTGTGCAGGACAGAACAAAAAAAGGTATTGATCAGCATGTTAAGGAAATTCAAAAGTTTCAAAACTATTTTGAAATAACATACAGGTCAGATGATCTTAGGCGAACCATAGGTGAAGCAGCTGTGACTCTAAAGCATAAATTCATTGAAAAAATGGGGAAACTGGTAATATCCTCGTATATTCCACCAGAGACGCGTTATAATTTTGCGTATTCCAGTTATCCACCAAAGTTTCCCTCTCTGCCATCTGCTGATTTTGGTGTGGCACTCAGCCCTCCTTTCCTAGATTGGTTCGTATGTGAGGAAGATTTAAAACTGCTTAAAGAGTCACGAAAAAAGCTAGCCGAACATGTGGTTCCGACCAAATATCATCTGGACGATTATCCTGGGCACCTTCATGTTGGAATAGAACACGTGCGCGTGGAATCTACTATTCTTGAGGGTGTTTGCACCATTCGAATTTATTGTGTTTAATTTCTTATGTTTTATTCATTTATTTTTTATTTATTTTTTATTTTTTAACAATTCTTTCTTTCCAGCTACCAAAATTCCAAACAAGAAGGCATCTATCGAAGACCAACTTGTCAAGCCTGCTAAGAAAACTTCTTCGACGGCGAAAAAGGTTTCATTTTTTTATTTATTTAAAGGACTTGTGTTAATTATGAAATTTCCTTGGCCTTTGGCTTATTGAAATCTTATTATTTTTCAGGTGAGTCGAAAACCACCTACTCCTCGGAAAAGGAAGAAAGAAATAGTGAAGGAGATTTCTGAAGATTCTGGAGACGAATCTTTGGATCAACAACCCCTAAAAAGGAAGAAATCCAACAACATAAGAACAATCGCTTCCGAAAGGTCGCTTGTCACATCGAAGAAAACCTCTCCCATCAGTCCAATAGTTAAACTCGCACGAGACGCAGAAAGTGGGAACTATAGTTTTCATACTGAGATTCCTCAGGTAATTATTTTCGATTGACTTTTGAATTTACCTTCGTATCCATATTTTTCATATTCTTTTCTTTTCTTCAGGTTGAAATCAACCTTGGTGAACCTTCCCATGGTGCTAGTGAGACGAATGTGGATAAACAAATCCAAGAGAAAGAAATCTCAAAGGGCGATGTATTTGAACCCCAAACATGCTCTGCATTCGACACCATAATGGATGAGCATTCTGCGGATAACTCTCTTGACAACCCAAAATCCAAAGCCAATGAAGATCAACCTGCTGAAGCTGGTAAAGGCGAAAATGCTGACGTCGAATATGTGACTCGGGAGAAGGAGAAGTCACCCAAAACTACAGACGCTAAGGAGGAGAAACTTAAAGCCAAAGCTGCAGCAGAATAAGACCTGTCGAAACAAGGCACTGGGCCAAGCGTTCAGACCCTTCCTAACTCCAATCCAAACAAATATCTATCTTCAGGTTTGACTGCCTTTACTCATGAGGAACTTGAGAGCCTGAAGGTACGGAAGCCTTTGGACTATATGAAAGCTATGATCAGCCAACGTTACAATTTCCAAGATTCCTCCAACAGTTCGTCAACCTCTGGAACCACTTCTGAAGTGAAGAACCTTAGCATTCTTATGGGTGAAATCAAAAGCAAAATGCTTGGTATCGATCTGTTCAGACTTCTGGAGGAGGACCCTACTTAGTAATGCGAAATGAAGAAACTTCTTAAACAAGTGAACATTTTGGAAGCCAGTACTGACGAAACTTGTCTGGTGCTAGATCTCTCCCAGATCATTGATGTAACATGTGCAGATCTCAACCGTCGAAGAGAGTACATCAAACTGATTTCCAACAAAACAGACACTCAAAGCGTTGAATGGGATGCTGCAACAGCTTCGATGGACAAGGTTTCTGAGCTGTCAAAACTCTCTGACACTTACTCTCAATAAGTGTCTGATGTAAGAAGAATATTCAAGACTTTGAGAGACAGATAGCTGAACTTCAAACCAAAATTTCTCAAGAGCAAAAACGTATGGAAGAACTTGAACAGCCTAATGCTGTAGAGATTGAAGAGGAAATAAAGGTGGGAATTCACCATGCAGACAGGGCTCAAGCTTTAGGCAAAGAAATTGAAGAAATCTCTCTCAACAAAAGTCTGTGTGAATGTTGAATTGTTGTTCAAAAGAAGAAATTCATGGAACTTAAAGAGTCTTTTCTTTAGAAATTTGTAATAGGGTGGGGGCGGTGTATGTGTTGTTTTCCTTAGTTCTTTTATTAACTTTTTGAAGGAGAATTTTGTAATGACTTTACCGCCCACTATTTGGCGAAGTAATTAATATAATCATTCCACCTTTATTTTTACTTCTTGCAGAATTGGTTTATATTTCTTTAAGTACTTGCCATTTATTTTAATTATTCTCTCATCTTTGCTTATTTCTTCAATTTCGTAAGCGCCATTTTAGAAAACACTTAAAACTTTAAAAGGTCCTTCCCACTTGGGGGACCATTTCCCCATCACTCTATCTTTTCGATCCATAGGAAGTATTACCTTCCAGACTAAATCACCCTCAAGAAAGATTTTCGACTTCACTTTCTTATTATAAGATTTCTCAACTCTTTCCTTCTGTCTTTTAATCAAATCCAACGTGCGTAACCTTTCGTCGTCTAAATCTACTAGTTCATCCATCGCCATGCTCCAGTATACATCTGAAGGGATTTCATGATGTCTTTGGATACGTATGGATTGTAAATAGATTTCGACTGGAAGCACTGCCTCATGTCCGTATGTTAATTTAAATGGGTTCGAGTTAGTAGCTTCTTTAGGTGACGTTCGGCATGCCCACAAAATTTGATCTAAGGTTTTGTGCCAATTTCTAGGCTTCTTACCTACATGTTTTTTGATCAGATTTATTATTACCTTATTTGCTGCTTCGACTTGTCCATTAGCTTGGGCATAATAGGGCGTAGACGTTAATAACTTAAAACCTATTTCATTTGCAAAAGCTTGCATATTTTTACCAATAAACATAGACCCCTGGTCAGTGGTTATTGTTTCTAGTATCCCAAACCTATAGATTATGTATTTTTGGATAAATTCTATAACTGCTTCTTGATCCACATTAGTTAGCGGTATGGCTTCGATCCATTTAGTAAAGTAATCCACTCATACTAAAATATACCTTTGCCCTTTTGATGAAGCAGGTCAAATTCTCCAATTATATCCAAAGCCCATCCTCTGAATGGCCAAGGTTTTCTGATCGAATGTAGTTCGCTTGCAGGAACATGTGGTATTCCTGCGTGGATTTGGCATTCTTGGCAACCCTTCACGAATTCAAAACAGACTTTGAGCATAGTTGGCCAATATAAACCCTGCCTAAATAGTAGCCATTTCATCTTATGCCCTGCTTGGTGCGCACCACATGTGCCACTATGTACATTCGACAGTGCAATATACGCCTCTTCTTCGCCTAAGCAATTTAGTAAGACTCCTTATGCAGTATTTTTTAAACAATTCATTCCCAAAGAGTACGTAGCTCAATGCTCTATATCTTATTTTCCTTTCTACACTTTTGTTTGGGTCTTGTAGATAACTTCTTATAGGTTTTCTCCAGTCATCCATGTCTGAATTGTCTATATTAAAAATTTCAAAGTTTTCGTCATCCCTATAACCAAGTTTCATTGATTCTAAATCTGATGGGGATAATTTGGTCGATACAACCCTTCCCCTTACTTCAATAGCTTTCTCCAGATTTTCTCTTGATACCCTGTAACCTGATGCAATCTGAGCCAAATCATTGGCCTCTTGATTCTTTATTCTAGGGATATGTTTGAGGGTCACAGTGTCGAATGCTTTCAGGAGCCTGTTGGCTATGACGAAGTACATGATCATATTTTCTTTAACACATATGTACTCTTTAGTTAGTTGTTTTATTACTAGTTCTGAGTCGCCCATTATTTCGACTCGAGTTGCCCCCAGTTCCAACAAGGTTTCAAGTCCAACAATTAAAGCTTTGTACTCAGCTTCATTGTTTGAACAAGGGTCTTTGACCCTATACTTGAATTTTGTTGGAATTTTATCAGGAGAAATAATCAATATACCTATACTTGCACCATTCTTGTGGCTGGAACCGTCAAAATACAATTTACAAGGTTTTAGTTCGACGTAATTTATTTCACTATCGTCTATGGAATGGTCGGCTATGAAATCAGCCACCACTTGCCCTTTTACAGCTTTTAAAGGCAGATATCTTAAGGAATATTCAGTTAATGCTAAAGCCCATTTCCCAATTCGACTATGTAAAATAGATTTAGAAAGCATATATTTTATTACGTCGAAATGAGATGATACAAATACATCAACTGGTTTTATATAGTGTTTTAATTTTTTACAAGAGAAATATACACAAAGACATAACTTTTCTACTACATTACATCTGGTTTCAGCGTCGTTTAATACTCTGCTGAGATAATAGATGACTCTTTCGACGCCATTTTCATCTTCCTGACAAAGCATGCTTCCAAGGGTCTTGTCAGATGCTGAGATATATAACCTTATGCTTCTTCGTCTATTAGGTGACGTCAAGACTGGAGGGCTTGCCAGGTATCCTTTTATCTTGTTAAAAGCTTCTTGTTGTTCTTGCCCCCATGTGAAATTTTCTTTTTTGAGTCGAAGCATGGGGGAGAAAGCTTGCGTCTTCCCACTGAGGTTTGAAATAAATCTTCTAAGGAAATTAATCTTCCCCAGCAGTGACTGCAGTTCTTTCTTTGTCGAAGGAGCTTTCGCCTCCATTATTGCTTTAGCTTTATTAGCATTTATTTCGATTCCCTTTTTGTGGACCACAAAACCTAGGAAATATCCAGCCTGCACACCAAACGCACATTTAAGGGGGTTCATCTTTAAACCATGTTTTCTCATCCTCTCAAAGGATTGTCGAAGATGGTTTAAATGACGTGTTTTTGAAACAGACTTTATTACAATATCGTCAATGTATACTTGCATGAATGTTTCAATAAAGTCATGAAATATATAGCCCTTTGGTATGTAGCCCTAGTGTTTTTCAAACCAAAGGGCATAACTACCCATTCGTACGTCCCTATTGCTCTGGGACTCCGAAAGGTTGTTTTTGCAACATCTTCCTCTACAATGAAGATTTGGTTGTAGCTAGAATATCCATCTAGCATACTTAGGTATTTGTGCCCTGTTGCAGAGTCTACTAGCATTTATGCTACTGGAATAGGATATTCATCCTTTGGGGTGGCAGAATTTAAGTCTCGAAAATCAATGCACACCCTCAAAGAGCCGTTTTTCTTTATTACGAGTACAATATTTGCAATCCATTCGACATACCTAGTCGGACGAATGAATTTACACTTGAGAAGTCTTTCGACCTCCTCTTTTATTTTTGACAAAACCTCTGGTGCGAAACGCCTTGGAGCTTGCTTCACAGGCTTCCTTCCTTCAATTATAAGAAGTTTCAGTTCGACCAAACCCCTGTCAAGGCCTAGCATTTCGTCATAGTCCCATGCGAAGCAGTCCTTGAATTCTTTCAACAACTGAACTAATTCGATTCTGAAATGGGGGTCCATAGCTGCACTTATATAGGTTGGCCTTCTCTCTGCCCCCAGTCCCAGATTGATTTCTTCTAGAGGATCTTGTGCCACCATCTTCATGTTTGTTGAAGTTGGGTCTTTTTCAAATCCCAATGGTTCGTTGTTGTTGATGGCATCCAACTTGTTATTCTGGCATTCGCCTATCTGCTCATCTTTATTTTCTTCATATATGCCTTAGTGAGGGCATGGTGAATGTGAACTTTCTTCCTTGGCTTCGACAACCATATACTTTGCTTCGGCTTCAAGAGCCTCTTTTAGTTTATTTTCGGCCATATAGGCCGTTAATCTCGTTATTGTTGTAACTTCACTCATAGTTGTCGTCAAATTCACTATCCCAACCTGTTGGTTCTATGTCAGTAGTTCCCCAAACATGGCTTGGTTCGCCAATTACCTCTTTGTCCCATTGGAATCCATGTGTCGGATGTAAGTACATAGAGCAATAGGCGTTGTCTGACGCTGTTGTAACACCCCAAATTTGCTCTCTTCATTTTAAGCATCATATCACATCATATTCATCATGAACATATCATTTTCTTAGCATCCTAGCATGGAAATATGAGGCATAACATCCCTCATGTCCTAGCATCAAGCATATGGTCATCTGTGGAGGTCCTTGAAGCATTTCAAGCCATGACAAGGGTCCCAATGGTTGTATACAAGTCCTATGGTGAGTCTACACTCCATTTACAAGTTCAAGTCCATTGGAAAAAGCTCAGAAGATTGCATGATCACCAGAGATCTCAGGACAAGGCAAAACTCCTATACAAGGCACCCAAATTAGGGTTTGAGATTCAAGCACCATAATCTCACAACTTTGGCCATTTAATTTGGGAAAAGTCTTCTATATGTTAAGAGGATCCTAGGTGTCAATTTTCATGAGAAAATTCCATGTGGAAGTCAGTCAATGCCTCAGTTGCTTGCAGATGAAGGAAAAAGTCAACTGTGCCCTTAAAAAGTCAACTATGCAATTTCAAGGGGTATAACCCAATTTTTTTTGGCCAAGAGGGGTCCTTAAAATGTTATAAGATGTTTGGAATGATCAAAGTTCAATAATCATGGAGATTTGAAGGGTTTTTCAAAAATGGTACAAAGTTGGTTTATGGAATTTTCCAAATCTGACAACTTTTGCCCTAATTTTCAAATGGCCTTAACATGATAAAAAATTCTTCAAATGGACCAAAGTCAAACATGAAAGTTGAAGAGTAAGGGCTCCCATTTTCAAAAAGTACAAGTAAATTTTCATAGGATTTGTAGATTTTTCTAGAGGCTCTTCAAAAATTCCATGCATTCTAGGGCAAAATCAACTATTCATGAAGGCACCAAATGCAAAATGCTCCAAAACTGAATTGTGTGACTTGGTATTGGTCCAATCTTGTTTCAAACTTAAAATGCTTTGTATTATGACCAATTTGCTCCAAGGAATTGTTCATTTTCGTGCACAACAAGAAAATCACTCATAAATTGCAAAATTGGCAAAAGTCATGAAATAAGTGTGATGCTTGAATCTAAAGGCCAGGAGTGATTGGATTTGAATCAAGGGTGGGAAATGAATTGCCCATGTGCTGAGAGGCCCAAGAGAGCATGAGCATGGAATTCTTATCTCACATGTTGCACAAAAGGCAAATTCACACAAAACTCATGAGGGATTCGTGCATTTCATTTCATTCTTTCAGCATTGCCTTGTGAGGTCACAAAGAGAACAATTAGGGTTTAGCAAGCCTCAGATCTCTCTCATTCTATCATTCACAAACTTCATGCAACTTTTCATTTTCTCTCATTCCTCTTCATCCAAGCAAGTAAACTCCAAACCAATTGTGGATCTGTGATCTAGGCAAGCTCAGGATCCTTAAGCATACACTCATTGAAGCTTATTCTCAAGTTTGGCCAGCTTACCATTTCAAGGCAACTTGCTCTGAAACCTTAGTTCCAGCTTGTTTCAAGACCTTAGATGCATTTATTTTGCATCTAGGGAGTAAGAGGAGTGCATTGATTCCATTCTTTGGTCTTATATCTCATTATACCAAGCTCTTCACCTCAGGTATGGCTCTAAATGTTGTGATCTGGAAATGGAATTAAGTTGTTGCTTTGTGTTATTTGATCTTCACTGATCATTCTGCACTTTTTGGATTTGAATTTGAGGCACTATAGCATGAGTTATGTGCATTTCAGTTTTCATGGTGTCACTTTGTTTTGCTCGATCCCTTAGATTCATTGAGTTTTAGGTGTTTTTGATGCCATATTCTTGTTCAGCGCACCTCATTTAGTGGATATGGGTTATTTGTTTCCATTTATTGGTTGGTTTATGATGCTGTTATGAGTTCCGGTGCCGGAGCCCTAGCTCCGGTCACCGGAAGCTGTTTCCGTTCACCTAGGGTTTGCCATTGAAGAAGACGCCCAGCAGCCGTAGGATCTCCTCATCCTAGCGTCCTCATACAGCCACGTAGCCCTAGGGCATTTCCGTCTCCTTTGTTTTTCTTTTGTTTTATTTAAATCCAGCGTGTGCTTCAGCCCATAGTAGTTACCATGCTCCAACCAATCACCAGCAAGCATCCCGCCACCTCAATTAATGAGGTCTTCAATCCCAGCCGCGAGATCAATCCAGCGTCTTCCCTAATTTCCTTTTTTTATTTATTTAATTCCACAAATTCCCACCCTAAATAACATGAACCTGCGCAGCATTGGGCCTTCAGCCTTGCTAAGCGCACCTCCTTCACACTTAGCCCAAACAAATTCAACACAAAACCCTTACTAATCACACCTCCCTTCCTTTTCTTTTTATTTTCCTTTTCATTTATTTTTCTTTTATTCAGTTTCCATTTCAATTTATTAAAAATACTTCCCTTCACATAAAAAATCCCAAAAAAAACATGAGTCTCATTTAATGTCTCTTTTATTTTATCATTTTTTTTCATTTGCCACGTGTCTGAATTAATTCATCCTTTCACTTAGCTTCTTTTGAATCCTCTTTTGACCACACTGCCTTGTCCATTTTCCATACTCTTCAATATTTTAAGTTTTGATCCCATTCTCTTTTTTCTGGAATCTTAAGACATTGAAATGTTCATGTGATTTTTCTCCTGATTTTTAGAATTTTATTTCTTGAGTCTTGGTCTTGTAACTTGTGATGTAAGTTTGCAACCCTAACTTGTGTTCTTGCCTCCATTTGACCTAGTTCACTTCTGAATCTTTTCAAATCCTTTTGGCTAGTTGATATAACATGTTTGAAGATCATTTGGTCTCAATTGTGGATTTTTTAGATGATTGGTTGATTTGTTTTGAATTTTACCTTGAACCTTGTCCCATTTGGCTTCCTTTGAACCTTTAGCTCTCATATAAGCTTAGAAGGGCACTTGTGCCAACTTCTTCTTCTCATTTGGGGTTCTTTTGGGGTGTGGGTACCTTCCTGGTCCTAGGATAGGGTTTGTGTCTTCTGAATTTTTGTGTTTGCTTCTTCTTTAAGTCATTTGTTTCCTTAAGTGCTTTCACTTCATCTTATTGTTTCTTTTGCTCCCATTTGGTAATTGTTTGCTCTTGTACCTTTCTTCTCTTCTTCTTGTTGGCTTCTTAAGCCATTCTTCATCTTGTTTTGGTTCTGGTTGTGAGCTTTGTGTTCATATCTTGTGCATTTTGCTTTGCATATTTCATAAGTTAGCATGTGTTTTCATTTGTGTTTCATGTTGCATCTTTTGTCTTATAAGCTTCATCTCTCATACCTTTAAGTTGCATATGCATTGTGCATTTGTTCATACCATTTCACTTCTGATTTTTTGATGTTAGCATGCCATTTGCTTTATCTTGCTTCACTTATATGCTTTACTAACCTTGTCGGGGCTATGGTAAGTGTGAGGTGTGGGAATTTAGTTCCACATCTCCAAGTCTCATCTTCTCCTCTTATGCTTATCTTGAGCTAACCCTTTGTTGTTGGGCTTAGGCCTTTCTCATCCTTCCTTCTATTTTCTCTTCTTCTTTCTTTCTTCATTAGGATAGAAACCTCACTAACCCTTAGGACATCCATGCATGTTAACACTTAGGATTTCTTTAGTCCCCCTTTAGAATTTTTCCTTTGTGATCCTTTGGTGCTTTCTCTTCTCATCTTCAAATTCAATTTTAATTAATAGAGGTTGATTACTTTCATGTGACATGGGACTTTGCTATGAGATACTTGCACGCGTTCCGTTTCGGGGCGAGGTGTGAGTTATCACTCGTGGTGGATAGGTCCTAGCATGAGTACCTCACAAAGAAAAGCTTAAAAAACACTTCTCAATCCAAAAACCACAAATATACTTAATAATGGTAATAGGCCAGTGTGCTTAAGCCTTCATTTGTGGGTCTAGCTTTGGGGATTTCCTCCATAGATAGGTGTGCCTTTTGCGTATTCCATTTCGGGATGATGTGAGATGTACACATCCCATTGAGTAAGACTTAGGTACACTTACCTATGCAAACTTTCACTCATAAAAGCTTCTAAAAAACACCAAACAAACAATAAGCGTCTTTCCTTTGGGAATTCTTTTCTCATCTCATTCACTCCTTACGTGAACTTGCTCCTACATGTCACTTTGCAAGACGGTTACGCACTCGTCGTCCGAGTCTGCAACACCTGAGCAATGGCATAGGCAGTTCAAGCTTTAATTCACAAGTAATTTCCTTGCCACCCCTAGTTAGGGGAACTACGGCGTCTCTGATCCTCATTGTCTTGATGAGGTACGTAGGCAGCGGGGTAGGGCCCGTTCGAGTATAATCTTTATTTTCCTTACATTTTTCTCTTTGTTTTTTTTATTCATTTCTTTTCCAGTTCCAGTTTCTTTCCATTTTCATTTCTTTTGCTGCAGTTTTCAATACCCTCACCCTTTGAAACAGTTTCTTTTGCAAGCATGGATCCCGTCGGGTACGGCGGACGATCTGGGTGCTAATACCTTCCCAGGTCATAACCGACTCCCGAACTCAGTCTCTTTGGTTCGTAGGACCTGTGTCCTTCCTCTTTCTTTCTTCTGGTTTGTGCAGAATTACCATTCCCTTTCCTTGGGATAAAAATGTCTGGCTGGCGACTCTATTCTTTTTCCGCGCCACTTTCGCGTTTGTACCAGGATGGAAATCCGGGGAGCGACAACTGGCGACTCTGCTGGGGAATTGCACACCAAAGATCTCTGGTTCCCCTGTGAGTCTCTCCTAGCTCTCGTGTGTTTCTGTTTCATTGGGTGATGTTTGTTTGCCGTGGCTTGTTGTATTTTATTGTTGTTGTTTATAACTTTGTTTACAGTTTTATTTACAGTTTTCAGTATTTATTTTCCGCATCATGTATATCATACTGGACTGTCTGGACTGGTTTTCTGTTTGGTGGGCTCGGGTGATACTGTTTCTGAGAGATAAGCCAAGTACCCGGCTTGAGTGCACTATAGGACTAGAGTGGACATATTGTACTCACATGTGACATGATGAGTGGCAGTGTGTTTCACGCCCAGATTGCGACCGTCTTGGAAATATCTTATGTGGGGATTTCCTCCACTTCGGGATAGGACCTTGATAGTTATGTGCATCTGGGGACCGATCATTGAGAACCTTTGTGGAAACAACCCTCTCTAGTGGTGGCAGTGGCAGACCACATTTTGTGGCAAACCCATTCGCACCCGAGGGTCCACTGGGGACTCGCATAGGATGACCTGGTTCTCTTATAGGAACTCAGTCAAAGCATCTGGTCGTATGACGTTAGTACTGTATCCTTCGGGCTGAATGTACTATTGTTTATCGATTTCAGCGCTTGAAGCTGGGGACTTATAAGGGATGCTTGTTTTTCCCGGACTCAGCTGAGGCCTCCTTGCGTAGTACATAATTCCAAACCGATTCCCTGATTTGGTCATGAGCCATTTCTCGGAAGTGGTGAAAGTATTATTGCTATTCGGCTTTGAGAGTCCGTGATGTTTGACCCAGAGCACACCTGTGAGATTGGGAATGGGTTTACAGGTTTGCAGGAACCCTTGACCTCATCATACCCTTGTTACCAGTACAGTTTCATGTTCTGATACAGTTACTTTGGTTCCGGAGTTCTTGAGTTTCTCTGGTCTTTGATTGGGAGTATCTGAGCTTATCTGAGTGTTTATGGGCTGATATCCAGAGGATTTGGGGTTTCTGATCATGTGGCCTTGGTATCCAGATTCCAGACAGTCCCAGATGATCATATGTCTTTGCATTTGCATCTGCATTGCATCATTTCATCATTAATCATGTTTTGTTTTCATTTACAGGTTCATATCTTTGCTTCCGGTTCCGGTATTCTCTTCAGAGATGGAAGATCCTCGCAAGCAGAATATTCATTTCAAGTTCTTTGACACCAAGGTTGGCCTGTTGAAGAAGATGGTAAAGCTGATTACACCCAACCATGTGGAGAGATTCAGGAAGGCTTATGGGAGTATTCTGGATGTGGTGGTAGAGTTAGATCCTTCTGAGAGAAGTGCCATTCATACCCTGCTTCAGTATTATGATCCTCAGCTCCGTTGCTTCACTTTTCCTGATTTTCAGCTAGGCCCTTTGCTGGAGGAGTATGCTCTGATATTGGGAGTACCTGTTCGAGACCAAATTCCGTTCAATGCTGAGATGAGTAGACCTGCACCTGAGGCTATTGCTAAGGCTCTTTATTTGAGCACTTCTGCTGTGAATTCTTTGACCATCATTAAGGGAGGTGTACCTGGATTTTCTTTAGAGGCTCTGGTAAAGAAGGTGGAAGAGTTGGTTGTTGAGGAAGAATGGGATGCTGTCTGTGCTATCTTGGCTCTTTCTATCTATGGAATTATCTTGTTTGCTGATATGGAGAAGTTCATAGATAGGAATGCCATACATCTCTTTTTGCTGAAGAATCCTGTGCCTACATTGCTCGGAGATTTGTATTACTCAGTGCACTACAAGACTGAGAAGAAGAGGGGAGGTTTAGTTCGTTGCTGCACTCCTTTATTTCATATGTGGTTCATGAGGCATCTGCCTAGTAATGGAGTGTTTAGTGACCACACCTTGGTATGGGCTCAGAAGCTGGAAAAGTTGCTTGCCAAGGATGTCAGGTGGATTACTCAAAGGCTGCAGGGTGCACGTTTCATCACTAGCTGTGGGAGTTATCTTGGTGTACCTTTATTGGGAGTAACTGGAGGGATCAATTACAATCCAATCTTGTTAAGAAGACAATTGGGATATGCCTTGAGAGAGGTACCAGAAGAACTGAAGCTGACCCCTATTTTCTACTTCCCAGTGAAGGACAATTTGCCCTTAGTGAGGAAAGTTGATGGAGCTTGGAAGTGCATTAAGGGAGAAGGGATAGCTAGCTTTGGAAAATGCAACAATCAGACATTCCCAGAGTATGAAGCTTGGTTGAAAGACAGAGCCAGAAGGGTTTTGCTGCCATTCTCACCACCAGTTCCTCCAGTTGCTGAGACCATTGATACTGTGCCTTTAGAGGAGTTCAAGAAGTTAGAAGCCCAGCTGCATGCAGTCAGAGTGGAGAACACTGAAGTAGTTAGTCTGTATCATCTTGCCAACCGGGCCAAGAATGAAGCTGAAGAGAAATTGTTGAAGATGCAGACTACCTTGGAGGCTAAAGAGAAAGACTTCGCTGGAAGGGAAACTCACTTCCATAGGTTGGGAATGATGGAAGCCAAAAGAGAAGCTGAACGCAAGAAGAATTCAAAGACTCTCGAGGAAGCTCGTTAGTCTATTGTCTGGTTGCAGGGACAGAGAGAGAAAGAGCTGAAGAGATATAAGGAAAAAGAAGAGTTCTTCGAAGTACAGATGGCCTACAAAAAGGAAGAGGTGGAGCAAGTCCACAAGATTCGCAGGGAGAAGACTCAGTAGTTAGCAGATAGTCAACAAGCCCTAGAAGCAGCACTTAAAGAGATTGAAGATCTCAAGTTGATGACTGGAGTCAAGAAGGTTAGGTCTGATGTGGGGTTTAGTGAGGGAGGTTCAGGGTCCTCAGGCAGTGGTTTTGTTTCTTAGTTTGTTTTCCTTGTATCTGGATTACCTACAGACATGTTGTAGGAGTCTTGGTTGTTTGTTTTTCTTTCTAGAAACTTGTACCCTACGGGGAATTCTGTTTTATTTTCCTAATAGGATGGTTTATGTTATGCCTTTTCCACTATTTCTTGGTATGCCTGTTGTTATGGTTTGGATGTGGTTTTTCGCGAAGGTTTCTGAAAGTCGAGGATCAGTACCCATTTGGTTTTCTTTGCTAAATACCGGAACCGGGGCATGAATGACCTGGGATTGGAAACATAAACAACTGTATTGCATACATATGACCTGTTTGTTTGTTTTGCAGGTAATGTCTCAGTTGCTAACGTGTTTTGTGTTTCAGGCACTATAGCTCCCCGGAAAGTTCGAGAACAACCAGTAGCACATAGATATCCAACAAAGATTAACAGAGAGAGAATCATGGACCAGATGCAAGCTGACTTGGCAGATCTGAGACTGAGAATGGATAACTTTATGACATTGATGGCAGGCATGGGTCAGAACCAAGAGCGTCTGCGGGAGATGATAGAGAACAGTCAACCCAGGAACAACACTGCTGCTGTTGATAATCGTACCGGTGCGGGCGCACGTCAGGTTGAAGCTCCTGTAACACAGCCAGGGGTGACAATAATCAATGATGGGTTGAATAATATTCAAATGGATAATCAGGACGAACAATTCACTCTCCTGGACGAAGCTGAGGGTCAAGGAGCTGAGATGAACAAGAGGTTTGAAGAAATGGCAGAACAAATCAGAGCCATCCAGTCCCAGAGTTCTTTGGGATTTGACATAACAGATTTGGGCTTGGTTCCTGGGGTCAGGATCCCATACAAGTTCAAAGTACCAACTTTGAGAAATACAATGGCACTGCATGCCCGAAGACCCATCTTCAATCCTTCGTAGGGAGGATCGCTGCTCATACGGACGATGAAAAACTCTGGATGTATTATTTTCAAGACAGCTTGGTTGGAGCTTCGCTGGAATGGTACATGAAGCTTAGCAGAGTCAATATCAAGAGTTGGAAAGACCTAGCAGAAGACTTTGTGAGACAATATCAATATAATTTGGACATGGCTCCAAACCGCACGCAATTGCAGCACATGGCTCAGACTGCTAAGGAAGGTTTCAAAGAATATGCTCAGAGGTGGCGCCAGCTAGCTGCCAGAGTACAACCACCGCTGCTTGAGAACGAAATGGCTGACATGTTTATGGATACTTTGCAGGGTGTGTTTCTTGAAAGACTGGCGTCCAATTCTGCCACTAAATTCAACGACATTGTTATTGCCGGAGAGAGAGTTGAGACCCTGCTGAAGATGGGGAAGATACAAGATCCAAGTGCTAGCAGCTCGAATGGAGCGAGGAAAGCTTTCAGTGGACCTCCTAGGAGAAGAGAGGGCGAGACAAATGCTGTATTTGGCCGAGGCCGGGGCCGTGGTTATAGAAGACCCTATGAACATGTGGCAGCCGTCACAATTCCTTCTGCTTCAGTGCAACAAATGCAACCTCCACAACAACAACAACAACCCCATACCAACTATCAGCAGAGACCGTATCAGCCAAGGCAAACTCGCCCGGCTAATAGGGTGATTGAAGCCATCCCTATGACTTATGCTGCTTTGCTTCCAATACTGCTAGATTTGAACCTGATTCAACTGAGAACTTTGGCACCACCACCTCCTGGAGAGCTTCTAGTTGGTTTTGATGTCAACGCACGATGCGCTTTCCACTCTGGAGCACCCGGGCACTCGACTGAGAAATGCAGGGCTTTGCATCACAAGGTTCAAGATCTTATAGACTCTAAAGCAATTAACTTTGCGCCACCGCCAAATGTTAATTCAAACCCTATCCCTAATCATGGAGGGGCAAGAATCAATGTTGTTGAGGGTGGTAAAGAGTTGAGTCTTGTGCTGAGTGTTGAGGAAGTGAAGACTCCTTTGAGGGTAGTGAAAGAGAGACTGCTGAATGGTCAAGTGTTTCCTGGTTGCTGTTTTGATTGTGAGGAATGTCTGAATGCTGAGAATGGGTGTGAGAAGCTGAAGATGGCTTTGCAGGGTTTGATTGATGATGGATCCTTGCAGTTTAGCAAAGTTGGTAATGATGAAGCTGATGATGTGTCAAAAATTACCATTTTCTACGATGAAGCTGACATGCCTGTCAAAAGGGAGCCTGTTACAATTTATGCTCCTGAAATTAGTCCCGTGACTATCACCGTACCTGGGCCTGTTCCGTACACAGACGATAAAGCCATTCCCTGGCATTATGGCTCAGATGTATATGTAGCTGGACAGAAGATTGAGAGCAAGGTTGTTGCTGCTGACCCGACTGTAGAGAATGTCAGAGGAGTTGGGTGTTTCACCAGAAGTGGTCGTTTATTCGCTCCCCCTGTGCTGAGAGGGGATCCTGAGGCTGAGGCTTCATCCAAAGCCAAAGGAAAGCAAGCTGTATCTGATGAGTCAACTACCCCTGTGGCTGGGCAGGGTACATTTGAAAAAGAGGTCGAGGAATTCATGCGGATTATCAAAAAGAGTGACTATAAGGTGGTTGATCAGCTGAACCAAACACCTTCCAAGATATCCATCTTATCACTGCTGATGTGTTCTCCCGCACACAGAGAGGCCTTACTGAAGGTGCTGCAAATGGCCTATGTTCCTCAGGAAATCACTGTCAACCAACTTGAAGCTGTTGTAGGAAGTGTCAATGCAAGCCATGGCTTAGGCTTTAGAGACAGAGACCTCACGTCGGAGGGCAGAAACCACAACAAAGCACTACATATCACTATGGAGTGCAAGGGTGCTGTGTTGTCGCACGTTCTTGTAGACACAGGCTCTTCCTTGAACGTGCTTCCGAAGAAGGCACTAATGAAGCTTAATGTTGATGGGATTGTCCTGAGTCCAAGTGATCTGATTGTCAAGGCTTTTGATGGTTCGAGAAGATCAGTTTTTGGAGAAGTTGAGCTGCCCATCAAGATAGGTTCTCAAGTCTTTAAAAGTGTTTTCTACGTCATGGACATCCAGCCTACGTACAGCTGCCTGTTGGGACGCCCGTGGATACATGCTGCTGGAGCCGTTACTTCAACCCTGCATCAGAAACTCAAATACGTGGTTGACAGCCAGGTTATCACAGTCTGCGGAGAGGAGGACATATTCGTAAGCCACTTGTCAACGCTCAAGTATGTAGAGATGGATGGAGAGATCCATGAAACTTTATGCCAAGCCTTCGAAGCAGTCAGCGTCAGCATCTTGACTCCTGTGGAGAAGAGCAGTGAGAAAGAGGGTACATCCATCCATTCTTATAGAGAAGCAAAAGAGGTTGTTCAATCAGGAAGTGCCCAAGGCTGGGGCAAGCTGTTGGAGCTAAAAAAGAAAGATGATAAGTTTGGCTTAGGGTATCAGCCTGGTGGATCTACTCCAAGTGGTAAGGCTATCACGTTTACAAGCGCTGGGTTGCTCGACCGCAACCAGATTTGTGCAACAAGCCAAGATGGGGACAATGACGGTGATTGGGACAACTGGATCCACCCGTGTGCGCCCGACGAGGAGCTAACAAACTGGTCTGCTGAAGACTTCATACAAGTCACATGGCTCTCAGAGTAATTATTTTGTTTCCTTTTATTAGCATACTGCATTGTCAAATCTAACATTCTGCCCAAGATGCTAGGATCCATTGTATTGGGCCACCATGTTTTGTATTGCATCTTATTTTGCTATGAAATAAAAGGACATTTTAAGACAAATTGTGTTCCCTGTCTTTGTTTTTTTAACTTTTTCACAAAAAATATAAAAATGGCAATGTGTTTTCCTTTTTGTTTTTGTGTTAGTGCCTCTTTTTCAAAATAAGCAGATTCTGAATAAGCACATCATCTGTGCAGTGTTGATCATCCGGATTCCATTGATAACGTTCCTTCTATGACTATGCATGACTTTGACAATCCAGTCTACCAAGCTGATGAGGGGTTGAGGAAGACTGTGACCTCCCTGAAGAATTGGTCAGATTATTGAAACAAGAGGAACGGGGTATTCAGCCTCATCAAGAAGAAATTGAGATCATCAACATTGGCAGTGAAGATGTAAAGAAAGAAATCAAGATTGGGGCCAGTCTGCAGGCCGACGTCAAGAAAGAGCTGATCAGTATGCTGAAAGAGTATGTGGATATCTTTGCTTGGTCATATCAAGATATGCCAGGATTAGATACCGACATCGTTGTGCATAAGCTTCCTTTGAGAGAGGACTGTCCTCCTGTGAAACAGAAATTGAGAAGAACTCGTCCTGACATGGCGATGAAGATCAAAGAGGAGGTTCAGAAGCAATGGGATGCCAGTTTCCTTGCTGTGACTAGTTACCCACCTTGGGTAGCTAACATTGTACCTGTACCAAAGAAGGACGGCAAGGTCCGGATGTGCGTTGACTACCGGGATTTGAATAGAGCAAGCCCAAAAGATGACTTTCCGTTGCCACACATTGATGTGTTGGTAGACAATACTGCTCAATTCTCGGTATTTTCCTTCATGGATGGCTTCTCAGGATATAACCAGATTAAGATGGCGCCGTAAGACATGGAGAAGACAACGTTCATTATCCCGTGGGGTACATTTTGCTATAAGGTCATGCCCTTTGGTTTGAAGAACGCTGGGGCAACTTATCAACGGGCGATGGTCACGTTGTTCCATGACATGATACACAAGGAGATTGAATGTTATGTGGACGATATGATTGCTAAGTCCCGAGACGAAGAAGAGCATCTGGTCAACCTGAAGAAGCTGTTTGATAGATTGATCAAGTACAAGCTGAGGTTGAATCCAAACAAGTGCACTTTCGGAGTGCGTTCCGGGAAACTGCTGGGTTTCATTGTTAGTCAGAGAGGAATTGAGGTAGATCCTGCTAAAGTAAAAGCTATTCAAGATATGCCTGCACCGAAGACAGAAAAAGAAGTGCGCGGGTTCTTAGGGAGGTTGAACTACATTTCTCGGTTCATATCTCATCTAACTGCCACGTGCGAGCCAATATTCAAATTGCTAAGAAAAGAGCAAACGGTCATGTGGAACGATGACTGCCAAAGAGCTTTCGACAAAATAAAAGAATATTTGCAGGAGCCTCCAATTCTAATGCCTCCAGTTGAAGGAAGACCTTTAATCATGTACTTGACCGTGCTGGAAGGATCAATGGGGTGTGTTCTAGGCCAACATGACGAGTCTGGTCGAAAAGAGTACGCTATTTATTACCTTAGCAAAAAGTTTACCGACTGTGAATCCCGATATTCGCTGCTCGAGAAAACTTGTTGCGCTTTGGTATGGGCTGCTCGCCGATTGAGGCAGTACATGTTGACACATACCACATTGCTCATTTCCAAAATGGATCCTGTCAAGTACATCTTTGAGAAACCAGCGTTGACCGGAAGGGTTGCTAGGTGACAAATGATTTTAACTGAATACGACATCCAGTATACTTCTCAGAAAGCCATCAAGGGAAGTGTATTGTCGGATTACCTTGCACAGCAACCTCTTGAAGATGATTATCAGCCAATGAAGTTCGATTTCCCTGATGAGGACATCATGTACCTCAAAGCAAACGATTATGAGGAATCACTTCCGGAGGAGGGGCCTGACCCTGAATCCAAATGGAAGTTGATGTTTGATGGGGCAGTCAATATCAATGGTCATGGAGTTGGTGCCGTACTCATTACTTCCGAAGGTGTTCACTTACCCTTCGCTGCCAGAATTACTTTTGGCTACACCAACAATGAAGCGGAATACGAGGCATGTATAATGGGAGTAGAGAAGGCAATTAATCTTCGGATTAAGAACCTCGATATATTCGGAGATTCAGCCCTCGTCATTAACCAAGTTACCGGCAAGTGGTATACGCATCAAGAGCATCTAATTCCATACAGGGATTATACTAGAGAACTATTGACGTTCTTCACGACATTTAAACTTCAATACATACCACGCGATGAAAATCAGTTTGCCGACGCATTGGCCACTCTTTCTTCGTCAATTAAAGTCTTGTGTTGGAATTATGTGCCCATAATTGATATCTCCAGGCTTGACGCTCCAGCTCATGCCTTCTCTGTAGACGCCGTGTCTGATGAGAAACCTTGGTATTTTGATATCAAGTTATTCCTGGTAAAGCAAGAATACCCAACTGGGGCATCTTCCAATGACAAGAAGACCTTGAGGCGACTTGCTGCTAGCTTCTTCTTAAACACAGACGGGGTTTTGTACAAGAAAAACTTTGACATGGTCTTGCTCAGATGCGTGGATAGACACGAAGCAAGCCTGTTGATGCAGGAAGTCCATGAGGGATCTTTCGGTACCCATGCAGGAGGGCATGCTATGGTAAAGAAATTGCTGAGATCAGGGTATTACTGGATGACAATGGATGCAGAATGTTGTTCATTCGCTCGTAAGTGCCACAAATGCCAAATATATGCAGACAAAGTGCATGTTCCTCCCAGCCCTCTCAACGTCATGTCATCTCCTTGGCCAATTTCTATGTGGGGCATTGACATGATCGGGAAAATAGAGCCAACTGCTTCAAATGGTCATCGCTTCATCCTGGTCGCGATTGATTACTTTACCACATGGGTAGAAGCAACATCTTATGCCAACGTCACTCGTCAGGTGGTGGCAAGATTTCTGAAAAGGGATATTATATGCAGATACGGAGTGCCCGAAAGGATCATTACTGACAATGGTTCTAATCTCAACAACAAGATGATGGCAGACTTGTGTCGGGACTTCAAGATACAGCATCACAATTTTTCTCCTTACCGACCAAATATGAATGGTGCGGTAGAGGCAGCAAACAAGAATATCAAGAAGATTGTGCAGAAAATGGTTGTCACCTACAAAGATTGGCATGAGATGTTACCGTTTACGTTGCATGGGTACCGAACGTCAGTCAGGACGTCAACAGGGGCAACTACCTTCTCTCTGGTATATGGTATGGAAGCAGTCCTGCCTGTTGAAGTAGAGATTCCTTCATTGCGTGTGATGATGGATGTGAAGCTTGATGAGGATGAATGGGTGCGTGCTCGCTACAATCAGCTATGTCTAATTGAGGAAAAGAGATTAGCGGCTATCTGTCATGGTCAGCTTTATCAGAGGAGAATGAAGCGTGCATTCGACCAACGAGTACGTACTCGAGAGTATCAAGTGGGAGAGCTTGTGTTGAAGAGGATCGTTCCTCCAGGTTCAGATCACAAGGGCAAGTGGACCCCAAACTATGAAGGACCATTCATAGTGAAGAAAGTCTTCTCAGGAGGAGCACTGATGCTCACCTCTATGGATGGAGATGACTTCCAGTCCCCTGTTAACTCAGACGCAGTTAAAAAATACTTCGCATAAAGAGACCCGTTGGACACAAAAACAGAACTATAGTCCAGGCAAAAAAGGGCATCCCAGCGAGCTAAAAATAGAATAAAAAGCTCGAGAAAAAGTTAGGGAAAATAAATAAAAAATGTACACCCGCTGAGTTGAAAAGCCACATTGGACAGCTCAGGCAAAAAAGGGTATCCCGGTGGATTGAAAACCCGAAAGGGCGATCCACGCAAAACAAGGGAATAAGCGAACAACTGCGATCCGAGTAATCTGAGCCACATCATCGTTTCGTACAACTTGACAATATCAGAAGGATAGGAAACAGTCCCCTTATCCTCTCAGAAAGCCAAAGCAGAATGGAGAGTCTCGAAGACATGCTGGTCATAGCAGAAATGGAACTCCTTGGAATGTCGTGTACATTGCCATTAGGATAGTTTCTTTTCTCAATTTTATAGTGGCTACCTCTTTCCAGGTGGTTGCTTCCTGATGTAAATCTTTGCCTATTCAAAGGCCATTTAATAAAAAGAATATTCAGTCAAAAAGCTGTGTGTGTTTATTTTTGTTTGCAAAATGTCCTGAATTTTTGGCAAAAATAGCATTGCATCTAAACGTGGTGATAATTTTGAAAAGAAAACTGACATGCAGGGAAACTGTAATCCCTCTTTGAGTGTCGGGTGACGATGGATGAACAGATCATACCATAAAAGTCCCCGGGGCACACTTGTGTTTTCTATTATTGCAGGTTGCAGGATGGCATCACATTCTCCCAAGCATTTACTCTTCCCCAGTGGAGTATTTCCCCAAGCAGAGATTTCTTCCCCCGACAGGTATCTGAAAGCCTGACATCTCCAACAGAGATTTTCTCCAGCTAAGCCTTGGCAGTAGCCCAAGCAAGTTCTTATTCCCCAGTGGAGTGGAAGTCTATTCTTCCTCAGTGGAGTATGCCCAGCAGGTATCTGAAAGCCTGACATCACCAGAGTTGGAATTATCAAAATTCCATCCTCAGCAAGAGTCTTTCCTAGCCAGAGCTTTGAATCAGCAGATGTTCTCCCCAGCTAGGGTACTGTTGATGCATCATTTCCAGCCAAGTCTGAAGATGATCCTGTCCCCACAAAGTTCATATTTGATTTTCACTTCCGTCAGTGAAATATTCCCCAGCAAAGTTGCCATACTTTTAGGTAATTTAATGATATAGTCAGGTATTCATCACCTCAGACAGTCAGGTGTCTAGACCTCTCATCTTGTCTTCCCCTGCAGAGTTGTAACTCTTGTGGCCAATCAGACATTTGTCTGCCGCTCGTCTGCGTTTTTCAACACTCGGTTGTGTTATCCCTAAGCAGAGCTTTCCCCAGCAGTGACATATTATTGCTCTATTACTGCTCGTCTGCAGCTTTCAACACTCTTCAGTGTTATCACTTTGGTATTGCTCGTTTGCTCTCCCCAGCAGTGGTTTATGATTACCTTGATTTTGCTCGTCTGCAATTCTCAACACTCGTCTGTGTTTGGTTATATTAGTTGCTGTTTGCTCGTCTGCAATTTCCAGCACTCGTCTGTGCTTTGAGATGTAATGTCTTTGCTGTTGATTTCAAACACTCGTTTATGTTTTGAGGTCCTGATATTTGTTGTTGCTCGTCTGCAACTTCCCAACACTCGTCTGTGTTTGGTATATAATCTTTGTGATTGCTCGTCTGCAATTCTCAACACTCGTCTGTGTTGTGGTTATCTCTTTGTGATGCTCGTTTTCAATTTCTAACACTCGTTTGTGTTTGGTATTGGATCCTTTGCTGCACCTGTCTGTGTTTGTGTTATGATATCTCATATGTTGTTGCTCGTCTACAACTTTCCAACATTCGTTTGTGTTTGGCATGCCTGATATTTGTGGATACTCGTCTGTATCACTTCCAGCGCTCGTCTGTGTTGATTATATGTTTGAAGCTCGTCTGCTTTGTCTGGATACTCGTTTGTATCGTCCCAACACTCGTCTGTGTTAGCTTATATCTATATGTGAGGATTTGCTGATTATCCTGGTTTTCTTCTGTGACTACTCCAAATGCTCGTCTGTGTTTGAATTTATGGTATTCATCTATATCAGTGGCTGGTACTCGTCTGTATCATTGACTTTTGGCACTCGTCTGTGTTATCTTGATGGTCATCTGATACTCGTCTGTATTGAAGAGGTTTAAAATCCTGATAGTGGGAACTAATGTCAAAATGGTTACCGATCCTGGCGTAACAGGTAAATCCGAAGGAGGCTCGTCTGTCTCAGGCACCAGTTATGGTTGCTGCACCTGGCGTAACAGGTTTGCTCAAAGAAGACTCGTCTGTCTTATACCATATATCCGCGGATAATATATGAAGAAGGTTCGTCTACCTTGATTGCATGTCTATCCCCACAGACTTAAATGACCCCCGGTCCTGGCGTAATAGGTAAATCCGAAGGAGACTCGTCTGTCTCAAGTCATATATTAAGTGTTTGAGGACTCGTATGTCCAGCTCCTGGCGTCACAGGATTGTTTGGAGACTCGTCTGTCTCAGATTATGTTCTTGTAGTGTTTGAGGACTCGTATGTCCAGCTCCTGGCGTCACATGATTGTTTGAAGACTCGTCTGTCAACGCATTCTTATTCCAGATATCAGTTTCAGTTTGGAAAAAGCTCGTCTGCTTTCTCTCCTTCTTGTCCCCAGAGCGTCATCTGGTTGGATTTATTTCCCAGTGTTGCATTCTTCGTCAGAGTGCAAATTTCTGGTCTTCTTGGTATTCAATCATAGTTTATCTTGAATTATCGATAGCTCGTGCTACCGTCCTTTTCAGATTAATTGATGATTGAATAGGGGCAACTGTAACACCCCAAATTTTCTCTCTTCATTTTAAGCATCATATCACATCATATTCATCATGAACATATCATTTTCTTAGCATCCTAGCATGGAAAGATGAGGCATAACATCCCTCATGTCCTAACATCAAGCATATGGTCATCTGTGGAGGTCCTTGAAGCATTTAAAGCCATGACAAGGGTCCCAATGGTTGTATACAAGTCCTATGGTGAGTCTACACTCCATTTACAAGTTCAAGTCCATTGGCAAAAGCTCAGAAGATTTCATGATCACCAGAGAGGGGTCCTTACAATGTTATAAGAGGTTTGGAATGATCAAAGTTCAAGAATCATGGAGATTTGAAGGGTTTTGCAAAAATGGTACAAAGTTGGTTTATGGAATTTTCCAAATTTCGCAACTTTTGCCCTAATTTTCAAATGGCCTTAACATGATCAAAAATTCTTCAAATGGACCAAAGTCAAACATGAAAGTTGAAGAGTAAGGGCTCCCATTCTCAAAAAGTACAAGTACATTTTCATAGGATTTGTAGATTTTTCTAGAGGCTCTTCGAAAATTCCATGCATTCTAGGGCAAAATCAACTTTTCATGAAGGCACCAAATGCAAAATGCTCCAAAACTGAATTGTGTAACTTGGTATTGGTACAATCTTATTTCAAACTTAAACTGCTTTGTATTATGACCAATTTGCTCCAAAGAATTGTTCATTTTCGTGCACAACAAGAAAATCACTCATAAATTGCAAAATTGGCAAAAGTCATGAAATAAGTGTGATGCTTGAATCTAAAGGCCATGAGTGATTGGATTTGAATCAAGGGTGGGAAATGAATTGCCCATGTGCTGAGAGGCCCAAGAGATCATGAGCATGGCATGCTTATCTCACATGTTGCACAAAAGGCAAATTCACACAAAACTCATGAGGGATTCGTGCATTTCATTTCATTCTTTCAGCATTGCCTTGTGAGGTCACAAAGAGAACAATTAGGGTTTAGCAAGCCTCAGATCTCTCTCATTCTATCATTCACAAACTTCATGCAACTTTTCATTTTCTCTCATTCCTCTTCATCCAAGCAAGTAAACTCCAAACCAATTGTGGATCTGTGATCTAGGCAAGCTCAGGATCCTTAAGCATACACTCATTGAAGCTTATTCTCAAGTTTGGCCAGCTTACCATTTCAAGGCAACTTGCTCTGAAACCTTAGATCCAGCTTGTTTCAAGACCTTAGATGCATTTATTTTGCATCTAGGGAGTAAGAGGAGTGCATTGATTCCATTCTTTGGTCTTATATCTCATTATACCAAGCTCTTCACCTCAGGTATGACTCTAAGTGTTGTGATCTGGAAATGGAATTAAGTTGTTGCTTTGTGTTATTTGATCTTCACTGATCATTCTGCACTTTTTGGATTTGAATTTGAGGCACTATAGCATGAGTTATGTGCATTTCAGTTTTCATGGTGTCACTTTGTTTTGCTCGATCCCTTAGATTCATTGAGTTTTAGGTGTTTTTGATGCCATATTCTTGTTCAGCGCACCTCATTTAGTGGATCTGGGTTATTTGTTTCCATTTATTGGTTGGTTTATGATGCTGTTATGAGTTCCGGTGCCGAAGCCCTAGCTCCGGTCACCGGAAGCTGTTTCCGTTCACTTAGGGTTTGCCATTGAAGAAGACGCCCAGCAGCCGTAGGATCTCCTCATCCTAGCGTCCTCATACAGCCATGTAGCCCTAGGGCATTTCCGTCTCCTTTGTTTTTCTTTTGTTTTATTTAAATCCAGCGTGTGCTTCAGCCCATAGTAGTTACCATGCTCTAACCAATCACCAGCAAGCATCCTGCCACCTCAATTAATGAGGTCTTCAATCCCAGCCGCGGGATCAGTCCAGCGTCTTCCCTATTTTCCTTCTTTTATTTCTTTAATTCCACAAATTCCCACCCTAAATAACATGAACCTGCGCAGCATTGGGCCTTCAGCCTTGCTAAGCGCACCCCCTTCACACTCAGCCCAAACAAATTCAACACAAAACCCTTACTAATCACACCTCCCTTCCTTTTCTTTTTATTTTCCTTTTCATTTATTTTTCTTTTATTCAGTTTCCATTTCAATTTATTAAAAATACTTCAATTCACATAAAAAATCCCAAAAAAATCATGAGTCTCATTTAATGTCTCTTTTATTTTATCATATTTTTATTTTATTTTTTTTCATTTGCCACGTGTCTGAATTAATTCATCCTTTCACTTAGCTTCTTTTGAATCCTCTTTTGACCACATTGCCTTGTCCATTTTCCATACTCTTCAATATTTTGAGTTTTGATCCTATTCTTGTTGTTCTGGAATCTTAAGACATTGAAATTTTCATGTGATTTTTCTCCTGATTTTTAGAATTTTATTTATTGAGTCTTGGTCTTGTAACTTGTGATGTAAGTTTGTAACCCTAACTTGTGTTCTTGCCTCCATTTGACCTAGTTCACTTATGAATCTTTTCAAATCCTTTTGGCTAGTTGATATAACATGTTTGAAGATCATTTGGTCTCAATTGTGGATATTTTAGAAGATTGGTTGATTTGTTTTGAATTTTACCTTGAACCTTGTCCCATTTGGCTTCCTTTGAACCTTTAGCTCTCATATAAGCTTAGAAGGGCACTTGTGCCAACTTCTTCTTCTCATTTGGGGTTCTTTTGGGGTGTGGGTACCTTCCTGGTCCTAGGATAGGGTTTGTGTCTTCTGAATTTTTGTGTTTGCTTCTTCTTTAAGTCATTTGTTTCCTTAAGTGCTTTCACTTCATCTTATTGTTTCTTTTGCTCCCATTTGGTATTTGTTTGGTCTTGTACCTTTCTTCTCTTCATCTTGTTGTCTTCTTAAGCCATTCTTCATCTTGTTTTGGTTTTGGTTGTGAGCTTTGTGTTCATATCTTGTGCATTTTGCTTTGCATATTTCATAAGTTAGCATGTGTTTTCATTTGTGTTTCATGTTGCATCTTTTGTCTTATAAGCTTCATCTCTCATACCTTTAAGTTGCATATGCATTGTGCATTTGTTCATACCATTTCACTTCTGATTGTTTGATGTTAGCATTCCATTTTCTTTATCTTGCTTCACTTATATGCTTTACTAACCTTGCAGGGGCTATGGTAAGTGTGAGGTGTGGGAATTTAGTTCCACATCTCCAAGTCTCATCTTCTCATCTTATGCTTATCTTAAGCTAACCCTTTGTTGTTGGGCTTAGGCCTTTCTCATCCCTCCTTCTATTTTCTCTTCTTCTTTCCTTCTTAATTAGGATAGAAACCTCACTAACCCTTAGGACATCCATGCATGTTAACACTTAGGATTTCTTTAGTCCCCCTTTAGAATTTTTCCTTTGTGATCCTTTGGTGCTTTCTCTTCTCATCTTCAAATTCAATTTTAATTAATAGAGGTTGAGTACTTTCATGTGACATGGGACTTTGCTATGAGATACTTGCACGCGTTCCGTTTCGGGGCGAGGTGTGAGTTATCACTCGTGGTAGATAGGTCCTTGCATGAGTACCTCACAAAGAAAAGCTTAAAAAACACTTCTCAATCCAAAAACCACAAAAATACTTAATAATGGTAATAGGCCAGTGTGCTTAAGCCTTCATTTGTGGGACTAGCTTTGGGGATTTCCTCCATAGATAGGTGTGCCTCTTGCGCATTCCATTTCGGGATGATGTGAGATGTACACATCCCATTGAGTAAGACTTAGGTACACTTACCTATTCAAACTTTCACTCATAAAAGCTTCTAAAAAACACCAAACAAACAATAAGCGTCTTTCCTTCGGGAATTCTTTTCTCATCTCATTCACTCCTTACGTGAACTTGCTCCTACATGTCACTTTGCAAGACGGTTACGCACTCGTCGTCCAAGTCTGCAACACCTGAGCAATGACATAGGTAGTTCAAGCTTTAATTCACAAGTAATTTCCTTGCCACCCCTAGTTAGGGGAACTACGGCGTCTCTGATCCTCATTGTCCTGATGAGGTACGTAGGCAGCGGGGTAGGGCCCGTTCGAGCACAATCTTTATTTTCCCTACATTTTTCTCTTTGTTTTTTTTATTCATTTCTTTTCCAGTTCTAGTTTCTTTCCATTTTCATTTCTTTTGCTGCAGTTTTCAATACCCTCACCGTTTGAAACAGTTTCTTTTGCAAGCGTGGATCCCGTCGGGTACGGCGGACGAATCTGGGTGCTAATACCTTCCCAGGTCGTAACCGACTCCCGAACTCAGTCTCTTTGGTTCGTAGGACCTGTGTCCTTCCTCTTTCTTTCTTCTGGTTTGTGCAGCATTACCATTCCCTTTCCTTGGGATAAAAATGCCTGCCTGGCGACTCTATTTTTTTTCCGCGCCACTTTCGCGTTTGTACCAGGATGGAAATCCGGGGAGCGACAACTGTCAGGTCAAAGTCATCTGGGTTGCAAGGAGCTATGTGGGCTATGTTTTTGTCGAAGCTTCGAATAGTTATGCCTTTCACTTCAGTCATGAAATAACTTTGATCTGCCTCAATATTTTCAACGATCCCATCAGGACGCCATATGACTATCCTTTGGTGCATCGACGATGGTACCACTCCTACTCCATGGATCCACTCCCTACCTAGCAGCAAGTTATAATTCGCCCTTGATGCAATAACTATGAACATTGTTGGTCTGGTGATGGTGCCAACTGTCAGATCTACTTGAATGACACCCATGGTTATGCCCACTTTTCCTTCATAGTTCGACAGGACCATGTTGTGTGGTTTTGCATCAGAGTCATTTTTGCCAATTTTCTTCAACATATAGTGGGGCATTAAGTTTACAGTATCCCCTCCATCTATTAGGATTTTGTTGACGCATGTGTCTTCGACCTTTCCTTTTATGAACAAGGGTTTCAGATGTCCCTTCATTGAATCATCTGGTTTTTCGAAGAAAGCATTTTGTTCTTCATCCTCTACTTCCATTACTCTATCATAGTCCCTGGGAAGTACGAAGACTACATTACAAATCACGTCGAATGAGCCCTCTTCGTCAGACTCGAAGCTATTAGTAGCTTCGTCAGCTTCTACCATTGCATTGGTAAGCTTTGACAATGGTAGTCGGTTGATGGTGTGTTTTCCTTTGTGGAGCTTGTCGTTTTCTGCCACTTGAGTGTTTCTGCTGGATTCTGCTTTGTTTTCGCTAACATTTTTCTCCTTAGCCTTTAGTCTGTTCGTTGCTTCTTTCTCAGTCCTTTTTTGCCTCTAAAACCTCCTCCATTGAGATTTCAACATGGGGTTCTTCCCTTTATAGTTCTCTGAAGGATATGTCATGTGCCTCTGCTTCTCAGCTTCCTTTTTTATTTCGACTAAGGATCCCCTTTGAACTTCAAAACGTTTCCATTCTCAAAGCCATTGGGCGTCCCTAATGGGTTGTACCCATCTGTCATTAGGTACTTTGCTTGATGGCTTGTAGGTATTGTGGTACCTGCCCCCAGGGCTTTGGAAGTGATATCTGCTTTTCCTCGGATCATATCCATTGGCTTCGACTGCTGGCTTTTGAAACCAATTACTCCTTGCCATTGATTTCTCTACTTCGTCCAAGTTTGTTGCCGCCTTTCTGTCGAAAATGGGGTTGCAGCACGGACATATCATCACTCCAGTGTTCTTCTTTTGGCACCTTTGGATAAACTCTGCTAAATTTTCACATTCCTTTGGATAGGCTTCCCTTTGGTACTCCTCTCGACGACATTCCATCTCATTCTTTCCTTTGTTCTTTTGAGAAGCTTCGACCATGTTGATATCCAACCATTGCCTATCAGCAAGACTTAATTTGTCCATCTTCTTTATGAGAGCCTCTTCGACTTCGCGAGGTACCTTTGAAGCTGGGACACTCTTGGTTTGGGCTGCTTTCTCTTTAGGGTCTTCCATGGTTCTGCAAAGTATCCCATAAGTGATTTTTGGTGGAGGGCCTTCAGCAGCCTCAACTGTGATTTCCATATTGTCTTTATTTGCAATCTTACCTATGTCGGTGAGATTACTAGTGTCACTGTTAAGGCCTTCAGTGACCTCCTTCGAATGGCTACAAACATTTTCCCCAGTGACCTCATTTTTATTATTGAGGCCTTCAGTGGCCTTCTCATCAGCATTTGGGAAAGCCTCAACTTTCTCCCCATTGTTGTCAAAATCCTCACCCCAGCATGTTGGCTGTATTTCGTTGATGTTGATCTTGGTGCTAGCATGCGAACTGTATTTTACCCAGTAGTCGAATTTTCCACTAGGCTCTCCCAAGGTATCCCAGACTACCCCATATGCAGCCAATTTGTTGACTCTTTTGTGGAAGCTTTCAGTAACTCCCTTCCTTAGATGCTTAGTGTCTTCAATGACCCTGGGCTCACCTTGGTGGTCAAAACCCTCAGTGGCTTCAACCTTACTTTGGTTGTTGAAATCTTCAATAGCCTCAACATTTCTTTTCTCTTTAAGATCCTCAGTGACCTTGATCAGAACAGGCATAGTCAATTCATCTCCTTATACTTCCTCTACGTTATGGCAAATGGGGGAACCTTCAGTGACTCCCACCATGTTGACAACGTTGTCGAAACCTTTAGTGACTTCAATCAAATCAAAACTGTGATCTGACATTTTTTCTATCTTGACCATATTCATGTCGAAAGGTTCATCATAATTATCTTCCATTACTTGCACATGGGTCGCTTCAACCCTTGTTTGTTGTTTTGGCTTCTCTCCAAACTTCAGCCTTCTGTCCTGGATTGCATTTTGAACTAGGTCCTTGAAAAGGAAACATTGAGAAGTTTTATGACCTAGAAAATTATGGTACTTACCAAAACCTCTCTTTTTCTGTTGGTCAATAGGAGGTTCTTTTACACCCGGTGGTTTTATTAGTTGACCATATTTTACCTACAGATCAAATATTTCGTCACACTTGGTGACGTCGAACATGTATGTTCTTTTAGGGAATTTATTATTCTTATCCGTTTCGACAGGATTCTTCTCATTCGACGGAGCTAACATCTTTCAGGAATATGGGGGACCTTGTTTTAATTCTGCCAGGTCAATTTCTTGTTCGTCGAAATCAATTGATTTGTCTTCATCATAGTCATCATTTTGACGCATTCCTACATAGGCTACCCTTTCTTTTTTTCTTTTGTTAGCCCTATATTTCTCAGCTTTCAATCTTTCAATTTGCCTTACCCTATCTGCCACTTGTGCCATATCTCTTAAGTACTGGGTGTCCAAAGAATTTGTGCCATATCTCTTAAGTACTGGGTGTCCAAAGAATTTGTGCCATATCTCTCTGTCGAATTTGGGGTACTCCAAAGAATTCAGCAATACGCACCATTTGTGTTGCCAACATTTGGTTTGTTTGAGTGGTGCTTTATATTAAAGGGTTAAATACTTCCCCCATTTGTTGAGTCAACCTATGGACCATTTCATGGTTGCTTTCGTCCATTTGTTGACGGATTGCATGCGCATAACTAGTCGTAATTGCTGGCATATGGAATCATGGGGGTTGGTTTGCTCTACTAACGTTTCCACCATAACCTGAACCTTGTAGCGGCGAAGACAAGTGAGCCACAGTATCCGAATATAATGGTGTTGCGTTAGGTAAACTAGTCATCATTGAAGTTGGCATTCCATAAGGTTGTTCCCTTCCAAACATGGGTGTGGGAATATTGGATTGATAAGGCCTAAAGTTATTTACCCCAGGGGGAGGAGTACTCATGGGTATCGAATGTCCTATGTTGGAGGAACTAGGTCCACTTCGAGACAACGACATTCCTGGTATTGAACCTGATATTGAGGGATTGCCTCCTTCTGAAAAGTGGAGTGTTTCCACATTCCCTCCTGTCGAAGGAATGGCAGTGAAAACTGGAATTTCATCATTATTTACTGGCGGTGGGATAGCCAACTTCCTAACTCTAGTCTGCCTGGGTCTTTCTACGTTATTTTCTGCTACTTTTCCGCTACGCAGAAATATACAACGTTATAAACATATGTAGTCTGTTCTTAAAGCACTGGTCCCACCGGGCGTGCCAATTTGTTCGCTAGTATTTCTGGAGAACAATCTCTAGTTAACCAAATCTCTTAGAAAAGGGTGACTGACAGGACCAACCAAACAAGTCCTAGGACGTCGCGTGCTAAGAATCAAATGAAAGATAATCTAAACGTGGTGTTTATATATTTCTGTCGAAATTTTCTAGAATAAACTAATTGTTGTTATTTATATTGAAGTTGAAGGTGTTTATATATTTGAATCTAGTAACACGTTTGAAAGCTTTAATGAAAGAAAACTAAAGTTTGACATGAAGATAAAGAATTGCTTAAACATAAACTGACTAAAATATGAAATTGCTGGAACATGAATGAAAAGTAGATGACAAAATGAAGAGTAAAGATTTAAAGAAGAAAACTTAAAGCTTTTATAACTTGAAATAAAATTGGTGTTGATACGTACATTTCCAAAATAATCTCTCTTTTCTCTTTACACACGAGTACTTGAGTAAATTTACAGGAATTTGTACAATCTATTTCACACACTTTTCACAAAGCAAAACTATCCTATTTATATACAAATATCATAACCGTCAAACAACGGTCGAATCCTAAACGAATTCCACTTGGCATTGTACATGCTATTGTCTTTAAAAGACCTTCCACGTCCCTCTTTACCAACAAAACAATTATTGGTACAAAAAAAAATGCTCTTCGACAGATGAAACAATGTGTCTCTTCGTGACATCAAGTTGATTTCCAATTCAAATCCAAAAATCCTTCTATCAAATTCTCCTTCGTCGAAGCTCTTCATTGTCGAAATAACAACAAAACTTTATCCGTAGTGATGTGAAGAACTTCCAACCAACAATCCAGCACCTCTTTCGACAAACCACTTTCGACTTATCAAACAAATCATCACAAACCTTCTCGAGATTCTGGACATGTTTGGAAGAAAGAGTGATCAAATTCGTCAAACGATCTTTATAGAAGCTATTAAAACTTTTATGGACCAAACTCATGCTGTCGAAAATCCTATGCATACAATAACAAAGATGATAAGTGGTCGGCTGAGGATCATCTACATCCCCTCCAGTATAGTAAATAAAATTCCTGTTGAGAGTGTTGAAAGAGTTTGCAAGTGCAACATTAGAGCCATGGACCTTATTAATCTGTTCCAATGAGGTAGATGCAAATGTCTCAAAAGTATTATCTTGAGCATCCAAATGAGCCTGCAAATTTGTATACCGAGTATCCTGAACTGATACATAATCAGCAAAAGCCTTATCTTGTGCGTCTAACCGCCTTTCCAACTTAGTGTATTGTTCGGTTTGAGTGTCGTAGTAGCTCTGCTGTTGAAGTTACATATTCTGAAGCAAGGTCATTATGCTGGAAATGTTGTCTTGCAAAGGTGGAGGAGGAGGAGACGGGTGGAGAAAACGAGTTTGTCGTGTTAGTCCAACCGGTATGTTGCCATTCACCCTGATTTGCATAAAATGCGGAATCATCAGATTGAGTTCGATACCATTCCTCATTATCACCAGGTCCCTCATCAGTATTCATAGCCTCAAAAAGTTGATCCTCGTCATCTTCATCTTCTGCACCATCATCATCAATGTCAACACCATGACCATCCCTAGCAATATATCTATATTGTTTCCTTAGGATCCCAGATATGACCCATAAGGCTCAACGTCTTTTGTTGAAACCAGTTATTTTCAGAAACAGAAACCAATGGTAAGCCTTCAACGACAATTTGTGCCTTGTTGATAATTGCTTGAATGATAGAAGGACATGGAAGGGCCACACCTTTCTTTTCCTTTATAGCAAAAATACGACTAGCAAAATAGTGAGGCCAGTTAACATTTACCTTATTCCGAAGAATGTAGATCAGATAAACTTCAACCATGTTTATACGAGAAAAACCTCCTTTCTTTGGATGCAAGTTGTGAGACGCAATCCAATGAAGAATGCGATCCAAATGCTTAACCTTTCTAGTAGTAGTTGATGTTGGCAACAACTCACAATTTACAGCAGCCTCAATGGACGGTTCTTTCAACATACTATTCAACTCCTTGCAAAATTCATACCCAATAACTTGAGCAGAGTCAGTCATTAGAATACCTGCATCTTCAGGATGAATACCAAAAATATCTTTCCACACTTGAGCAGTTACAACTAAAATTCTATCACCCATACGAAAATTAAATTCAATGCCTTTGAATTTACCCACAAGTCCTACATAAAACATTCTCACTAAATCTTCATTATAATCTTCACGACAAGCTAAGAATGGATTGATACCGTGAAAATCTATCAAGGCAATAATATGATAAATGTGCATCTGATTTGCAACAGTTTTGGAGTATACATATTGGGGAATGATCTTCCTATTCTTGAACTTCTTATTGTAAATTTCACCCAAATCAGATGGAAGAAGAGAAAGAGCATTTACCGGTAAAGAGGAGTGAGACGAGCAACCCCTTGTTGTTCTTTTTCCAGTAGTTCTTGCAGCCATTTTTGGATAATTTGAAGAAGATGAAGATTTTGGAGAGAAAAAGGTTTTAGGGTTTCTTGAAGGATTTGAGATAATGTGATATGAAAATGATATGAAGAAATGTATATTATGAACTTAGAATGATTTATGTCATAAAAGAATTCAAATCAATCATAAAGTAATGGGGAAAATCAAGAGGCGCCGACCTAGGTGCCATAAAAAGCAGGCGACGTGTGTTTTCAAGGCGTACCTGGTCAGTCAAATCAGCAACGAGTCGACTCAAACATGACAGTGAGTCGGTGCAATTCAAAATTTGAAATGATCCGACTCAAACACGTGAGAGCTCGACGCACAAGGGTCCATGAGTCGACGCATGAGTCGACCTGTTGGGACCCGAGAATGCAGGATGAGAAAACACCAAAATTTGCAACAATATCAACCCAAAAACATCATAATATCGCACCCTAATGCTTCCAAAAGACAAACATATTACTCTTTTGATATTTTTAACAACATAATAGATAAATAAGAACACATACATAAACACACAAACACTTATTTATTTTATATCATGGATGGATCACAAATATTCAAAAATCAATCAAGTTACTTGAAATAAAATATAGTGGGAATGATATTACCTCATGAATATGAAAATGTAAGATGGATAAACAAACATAAACACTTCAATAAACGAGTTGTTAGTGAAGAAATATGTTAAGTCTAGAAAAAATATATAAGAGACATTTTCAAGATTAAGATCGATCCAAAATGTCAAGAACGCCAAGTTCCCTACGAATATGAAAGAAAGGTTCAGTGGCAAGTAATTTTGTAAAAATGTCGGCAAGTTGATTTGAACTTTCAACATGCTCAAATGCCACATCTCCTTTCTCTACATGATCTCTAAGGAAATGATGTCGAATTTCAATATTTTTAGTGCGTGAGTGTAAAATAGGATTTTTGGTAAGGTTTATTACACTAGTGTTGTCACATAGAATTGTAATATTTTTAAGAACAATATTGAAGTCAAGAAATTGTTGTTTTATCCATAAAATTTGGGCACAACAATATCCGGACGCAATATATTCAGCCTCGGCAGTTGACAAAGTGACAAAAACTTGCTTTTTGCTATGCCAACTAACAAGAGAATTTGAAAAGAAATGACAAGTGCCACTAGTGCTTTTCCTATCCACTTTGTAACCGGAAAAGTCGGAATCAGAATAAACCTACCAAAGAACAATCACTATCCTTAGGATACCAAAGACCAAACTTAGAAATACCACAAAGATATCTAAGAATGCGTTTAACATATTTTAAATGTGATTCCTTAGGGCAAGATTTAAATCTAGCACACATGCAAACACTAAAAATTATATCTGGATGAGATGCGGTAAGATAAAGTAGAAAACCAATCATACCTCGATACATTTTGATGTCTACATCCTTACCATTCTCATCACGATCGAGACTTGTCTCCGTAGGCATTGGTGTATCAATAGGTTTCGAATTTGTCATATCAAACCGTTTGAGAAGTTCATTACAATACTTTGTTTGACTTATAAAGGTGCCTTCTTCAAGTTTTCAAATTTGGAGTCCGAGAAAGTAATTTATCTCCCCCATCATATTCATCTCAAATTCACCTTCCATAGACTTTGAAAATTACTTGAATAACTTCATATTAGTAGACCCAAAGATAATGTCATCTACGTAAACTTGACCTAATATTGAGTGATCTCCTTCTTGTTTAATGAAAATAGTAGTGTCAACCTTTCCTCTTGAAAAACCTTGATTTAACAAAAACTTACTTAGGCGCTCATACAAAACTCTAGGAGCTTGTTTGAGACCATACAAGGCACGCTTTAGCTTGTAAACATAATTTGGTTTTTCATGGTTTTCAAATCTAGGTGGTTGACAAACATACACTTCTTTATTTATGTGTCCATTAAGGAAAGCACTTTTTACATCCATTTGATATAATTTTAAAATTTTGTGAGCATTCAAATGCAAGTAAAAGGAGTATAGCCTCGAGTCGAGCAACAGGAGCATAAGTTTCCTCATAGTCTATGCCTCCTCTTGGTTATATCCTTGAGAAACAAGACGGACCTTGTTGCGAGTAATAATACCGTTTTCATCCATCTTATTCCTAAACACCCATTTTGTGCCAATTACTCGATGACCTCGCTGTAGGCTCATAATTTCGACACTTGGAAATTGAGATATGAAGTTATTTCTTTTGCTAAGAAGATGATCAGCAGATAAGATAAAGAAAGGAGTGAAGATATTCAGAAGATGTTGATAAGGTTATGTACTCAAACATTTCGACAGAAGTACAAATGGTGTCTGACAAGCAAAGTTTGGAGATCTGTTTATAGTTGGGCATTTGACAAAATAAGTGTTGTTGTTCGACACTTCGACAAAATAGAAGTTTGGCAGAAGCATTGGTTTGTGAAGTTTGAGGATTTTGTCTTCTTCGACATTTCGAAAAATGAGGAGATACAATGCTTCGTCACCAAAGGGAAGAATTCAAATTCAAAAGTTGCAACCTTTGGCAGTTGGACACATGGAAGTTTCAGAGAAGAAAATTGCATGCAGGCTGACAATTGTCATTTAGTTAGAATTTTCCCGTTCCAGGCAGTTATTTTGTTTGTATATAAATAGGATAGTTTGTGTTTAGAATAGGTGTGTGAAAACTTATACAAAAATCCTGTAAATACTCTAAGTACCCAGTGTGAGAGAAATGAGTCTGATATTTGGAACAATGTATGTGTTGAACACCATTTTTCTTTCAAGTTATTTAAATTATTAGTTTTGTTTATCAAGATTATTTCACTCTCAGTTTTATTTACTTTCCTGCAAAGTTTTACATCTTTTCGCCATTTTCTTACTTTTGTTCAAACTTTAACTTTATTTTTCTTTCACATTCAAAGCATTTAACTCTTTGACATTATTAACAAAACAAACCACAAACCATTAACAACACTAAGAGTAATTCGACAAACAATTGCACATGTGTCCTAGGACTTGTTTGGTTGGTTCTGCAAGTAACCCAGTTTTCTAAGAGATTGGTTAACCAGAGGTTGTTCGTCAGAAATCACAGCAAACAAATTGGCACGCCCAGTGGGACCAGTGCGATTAATAAGAGTTAATAGAAAATCCTCTTAGTCAAAAAGTTCCTTGCTACGTTGTATGATTCTTAGAAGCGGTAAACTAGCCGTAACCGACGTAGAAAGACCAAAAAGAATAAGAGGAAGAAAAATGGCTAACTTGCCAAATACTTCAAACAATCCTAACGAAACCATTCCAGTTTCCAACCCTATCCCTTTGTCAGAAGGAGTAGCAGTTTCTGGCCCTGTTTTAGAACAGATTAGGCCTCCATCAGTGGATTCGATACCAACGAGTTCAGGGTCCCAAAATGCGCCTAGTTCTTCCATCATGGGACACTCAAGGCCCATGGGAACCCCTCCTCCTGGAGGAAACACCTTTAGGCCATTTATAAATTATTCTGTGCCCATGTCTGGGAGAGAACAACCATATGGAATGCCAACTTCAATGATGGCAAACTTGCATAGTTCATCACCATTATTTTCTGACGCTATGGTTCAAATGTCTTCACCATTGCAAGGATCAGGATATGGTGGAAATGGGAGTAGATTAAATCAGGTTCCACCAGGATTCCAGATGCCAACTATGACGAACCATTCTGCGCAAGTAATTCGTCAACAGATGGATGAAAGCAACCATGATATGGTGCAGGCATTGACACAACAAATGGGGGAGGTGTTTAATCCTTTAATACAAAATACTACCCAAACAAACCAGATATTGGCAGAACAAATGGCACGCATTGCTAATTTTTTTGGAGTCCCTCAAGCACATCAAAGAATGCAATTGAATCAAAATCCTGCCAATAGGCCTGTCGAAGAGGAACTTACAATAAACCAAAGGCCATTAGGAAACCCTCAAGAAAATCCCAGGGGCCAAGAGGTAATAGTCGAACAACCTCAAGTAGAAGAACCCATTCGACAGGAACCTAGGAGAATAATAGTCCAAAGAGACCAAAATGCTGATGAAATATTACAGCAGAGAATGCGTTACAACAATCTGCCTGTCGAAAATAATATTGCAACCATGGTTGAGAGAATAATGGCGCAAAATGGAGTAAACGCAGGATTACAAAGGCCTAGTTATACTTCCCCTTTGTCTGAATATGTTTTGCAACAAGAGTTACCACCAAGGTGGAAAGTCCCCAAATTCACCAAATTCTCAGGGGATACTAGTGAGTCCACCATAGAACACATAGCGCGTTATTTGATAGAGGCAGGAGAGATTGCTAATAATGAGAACTTAAGGATGAAATATTTTCCAAGTTCTTTGACAAAAAATGCCTTCACTTGGTTTACTTCTCTGCCTGCAACTTCAATATTCACATGGACCCAATTAGAAAGATTGTTCCACGAACAATTCTATATGGGACAAACTAAGATAAGTTTGAAAGAATTAGCAAGTGTCAAAAGAAAATTCTCTGAACCTATAGATGATTATTTGAATAGGTTTAGATTGTTAAAGGCTAGATGTTTTACACAAGTGTCGGAACAAGAGTTAGTCGAAATGGCTGCAGGGGGTCTGGATTATTCCATAAGGAAAAAATTAGATACCCAGTACTTGAGAGACATGGCACAACTAGCAGATAGAGTAAGGCAAATAGAAAGGCTAAAAAATGAGAAATTTAGATCAAATAAAAACAAGAAGGAAAGAGTGGCCTATGTAGGAATAGTTCAGGAAGAAGATTATGACGAAAACGAATCAGTCATTTTCGACCAGCAAGAAATTGATCTGGCAGAACTAAAACAAGGCCCTCCATATTCCTGTAAAGTTTTAGCTCCGTCGAATGGAAAAAATCCAGTCGAAATGGAAAAGAATGACAGGTTTCCTAAAAGAACCTACACATTCGACATCACCAAATGTGATGAAATTTTCGATTTACTAGTTAAAGATGGTCAATTAATAAAACCATCAGGCACTAAGGAGCCTCCTGTAGACCAACAGAAAAAGAGAGGTTTTTGCAAATACCATAATTTTTTGGGTCATAAAACTTCTCAATGTTACCTTTTCAGGGATCTTGTCCAGAATGCAATCCAGAATGGAAGGTTGAAATTTGGAGACAAAGCTAAGCAACAGATGAGGATTGACTCCAATCCCATGCAGGTTGTGGAGGCCAACTATGCTGAACCAGAAATGGTGAATGTGGTCGAAATGGAAGTCATGTCTGAGGAAAGTTTTGAAATGGTAGAAGCCACTGAGGGTTTCGACACCAACTTCACCATGATAGAGGTTGCTGAGGGCTTCGACACCCATGTAAACATGGTGGAGGAGGCTGATGACCTTACTGACCAGGATGAAGAAGAAGAAGTCGAAGATACTGAGGGCTTCGACAAAGAGAACTCCACTGAAACTACTGAAAGTGTCGACGAAGGGAACACAATCAAGGTTGGTAGAAGTTTCGACAAGAAGAACTATGACAGAGATGCTGAGCATGGAGTGGTTTAGGACACTCTAGGAGAACCCAGTGGGAAGTTTGACTTCATGGTGAAGTATTATGCACCACCAAGCTCCAAAACTGACATCAGCAAAATCAAACCCACAGGATGGGGATATTTTTTCAGAAGTGATAATGAGGAAGAAGATAACAAAGCCTTCATTACTCAAAAAGAGGCCACTGAAGGCCTTAGTCATGACAAGATCAAGGAAACAGAGACTGCTGACAATGTCCACATTGTCGAACCAATAAACAGAAGCACCACCAAGACTAAAGGAGATTCTGTCGAAGATGTTGTGCAGCATCCCCCTCATGGGATTCTGCGCAGAACAATGGAAGACCCAAAAGAGAAGCCAGATGCACAATGCTGCAAGTACATCCATAAAGGTTTACACCCAAAAGGCAATATGAATCAGTTAAAAGAGAATATCCCTGAGGAAATGATGCTAGTCGAAAAAATGAACAAACTGAAGATCACAAGTGAGCAGAATGCAGGGATTCATATGGTAGAAGTCACTCAGAAGATACGACCAGACACCAACAAAAAGAACCATCAAGAGAAGCATCAGAAGTTGGTTTATCCAGAAGAAAATGAAAGTCTTGTCGAATTCATCCAGAGGTGCCAGAGGAAGAATGCAGAAGTTATGCTTTGCCCAAGGTGCAACGCTGTGTTCGACAGGAAAGCAGCTAATGACTTAGAAGCAGCAGAAAAGACCAAAAAGAAAAGGAACTGGGGAGCAATCCCACCAGTCAGAAATGAAAGGTTCGACCCAAGAAGAAGGGAGCATCACAACCAAGGAATGGGAGAAAGGCGTTACAACACCTATAAACCATCCAATAAACCCAATGATGACAGGTGGGTCCAGCCTATAAGGGATGCCCAAGGTCAGAAGAGGTGGAAAAGTTTTGAAGTGAATAGGGGTGCCTCAATAGAAGTGAAAAAGGAGGTAGAAAAAGTAAAGCCAAAATACGTTTCTGAAAACTACAAAGGGAAGAACCCCATGTCAAGGTCCCAGTGGAGGAGGTTCCAAAGGCAGAAGAGAGTTGAGAAAGAAACTGTAGAACAAGAAAGGATTGGTGAGAATAAAGTTGAGTCAAGCAAGTATGCGCAAGCAATAAGCAAAGGAAAACCTCTGGCGAAAGAAGAACTCCCTCAGAAAGATAAATCTAGTGGCACAACAAAGATGCAGAAAATAAACAACAAAGTGCCAGGAGACGAAGAGGTTACTGATGACTTCAGCTCAGAGTCTTATGCGTCCTTCGACGTAACATGCAATGTGATTTCGGTGTTGCCCAGAGACTACGACAGGATAATGGAAGTCGAGGACGAAGAGGAGGATATGGCAGATGACAGCATATGGCTTAAGCCTGTATGTTACTACATGATGAATAATGGCTGTGTCGAAGAGCAAAATGCATTCTTCGAAAAGCCAGATGATGCAATGAAGGCCCATTTAAAACCCTTGTTCATAAAAGGGAAAGTAGAAAATGTGGGTGTCAACAAGATCCTGATAGATGGAGGAGCAGCCGTGAATCTAATCCCTCATTATATGATAAAGAGGATTGGAAAAGATGACTCAGACACTAAACCTCACAACATGGTGTTGTCCAACTACGAAGGTAAGGTAGGAACAACATTGGGGGTGATACAGTTGAACCTGACTGTAGGAACCATTACCAGGCCTACAATGTTTGTAGTGATAACGTCGAAATCAAACTACAACCTGTTGTTGGGAAGAGAGTGGATCCATGGAATTGGGGCTGTACCATCATCCATGCATCAAAGGATAGCAATTTGGAGGCCAGATGGGATTGTCGAAAACATAGAAGCAGACCAAAGTTACTTCATGGCTGACGTGAACAATGTCACTAGTCGTAACTTCGACAAGAATTTGGACCACATAGCACCTTGCAATCCTGCTGGTTTCGACCTAACAGCCTCTGACAACGCATATTGTTCCATGTACCTCCACCCTACGCATGGTTTCCAGTGGGACAAAGAAATAATTGGGGAGACAAATTACACTTGGGGGACTGCCCATGTCCATCCAACTGGGTGGGGAAGTGAATTCAGTGAAAATGACTGAAGCATCAACAATAGAAAGGATTACAACTTATATAGCCGAAAAACAACTCAAAGCGTCCCTCGAGGCCAAAGTAAAAAATGTGGCTATTAAAGCCAACACACAAGCTGTCGAAGAACAACATCCTCAAGAAGATATTGAGGAACAATGCGCGAAACAGAGTTTTGAAGAAAACTCTAGTGGCGAATGGAAGAATCAAAGACTTGATGCCATTTATGATGATGAATCCTTGGGGTTTGAAAAGGATCCAGCCCCAACCAATGTGAAAATGGTGGCACAGGATCCCTTAGAAGAGATCAATCTGGGACTGGGGGCAGAGAAAAGGCCAACTTACATCAGTGCCAAGATGGATCCTCAGTTCAGAGTCGAAATAATCCAATTGCTGAATGAATTTAAAGATTGCTTCGCATGGGATTATGACGAAATGCCTGGTCTAGACAGAAACTTGGTCGAATTGAAGTTGCCAATACTGGAAGGGAAAAAGCCAATAAAGCAAACTCCCAGACGCTTCGCACCTGAAATTCTGTCAAAAATTAAAGAGGAAGTTGAAAGACTTCTAAAATGCAAGTTCATCCGTACAACATGGTATGTCGAATGGATTGCTAATATTGTTCCTGTGATTAAGAAAAATGGCAAACTTAGGGTGTGCATTGATTTTAGAGACTTAAGTTCAGCTACCCCTAAGGATGAATATCCTATGCCAGTAGCAGAAATGCTTATAGATTCTGCAGCAGGTCATGAGTATTTAAGTATGCTTGATGGATATTCTGGCTATAACCAGATTTTCATTGCTGAAGAAGATGTCCCAAAAACAGCTTTTCGTTGTCCAGGGGCAATAGGAACATATGAGTGGGTAGTCATGCCCTTTGGTTTAAAAAATGCTGGAGCTACTTACCAAAGGGCAATGAATTCTATTTTACATGATTTCATTGAAACATTTATGCAAATTTACATAGATGATATTGTGATTAAATATGCCTCAGGCTCAAACCATATTGACCACCTTCGATAATCCTTTGAAAGGATGAGGAAGTTTGGTTTAAAAATGAATCCCCTTAAATGTGCTTTTGGTGTGCAGGCGGGTGATTTCTTAGGTTTTGTGGTCCACAAGAAAGGGATTGAAATCAATGAAAACAAAGCCAAAGCCATAATGGAAGCGAAAGCGCCATCGACAAAGAAGGAATTGCAGTCTCTACTAGGGAAAATTAACTTTCTTAGAAGGTTCATCTCCAACCTTAGTGGAAAAACACAGGCTTTCTCACCTCTACTTCGACTAAAGAAGGAGGGCTTCACTTGGGGGCAAGAACAACAAGATGCTTTCAACAAGATTAAAGAATATCTGGCCAGTCCTCCAGTTTTAATATCTCCTTGTCGAAAAAGAAGTATGAGGCTTTACATATCAGCATCTGACAGAACATTGGGAAGCATGCTTTGTCAGGAAGATGAACATGGCGTCGAAAGAGCCATCTATTATCTCAGCAGAGTCTTAAACGATGCTGAAACTAGATATAGTATAATAGAGAAACTATGTTTATGTGTATATTTCTCTTGTACAAAGCTAAAGCATTATATAAAACTCGTTGATGTGTATATATCTTCCTATTTCGACGTAATAAAACACATGTTGTCTAAATCTATTTTACATAGTCGAATTGGAAAATGGGCTTTGGCCTTAACTGAGTATTCTTAAAATATATGCCTTTGAAAGCTGTCAAAAGACAAGTGGTTGCTGACTTTATAGCTGACCATTCCATAATTGAAAATGAAATAAAAAAATGTCGAAATAGAACCTTGGAGATTATATTTCGACGGTTCCAGTCATAAGAATGGAACAGGTGTTGGGGTGTTGATCATTTCTCCCAATAAAATTCCAACAAAGTTCAAGTACAAAGTAGAAGGTTTTTGTTCAAATAATGAAGCAGAATATGAGGCTTTGATAGCTGGACTTGAAATATTGTTGGAATTGGGGGCAACAAAGGTCGAAATAATGGGTGACTCTGATTTGGTAATAAAACAATTGACAAAAGAATACAAATGTGTCAAAGAAAATTTGATCATGTATTTTGTAATAGCCAACAGACTCCTCAAGAAATTCGATAGTGCAGTCTTTAGACACATTCCTAGATTAGAAAATAAGGAAGCAAATGACTTGGCTCAACTGGCATCAGGCTACAAAGTGTCGAAAGAAAATCCGGAGAAAGTTGTCGAAGTAAGAGGAAAAGTATTATCCACTAGACTGTCCCCATCAGATTTGGTTAACTAGAGGTTGTTCGTCAGAAATCACAGCGAACACTCGCGGAGGTGGAACAAGGTCCCAAACCTCATTTCTTTTAAACTGATTAAATTCCTCTTGCATAGCCAAAAACCAATTTTCATCGAGTAAGGCATCTTTGGAGTTTTTAGGCTCAATTTGAGAGACGAAAGCATAATGAAAACAAAAATTACTTATCCTTGAATGAGTGGTGTCTCCCTTTGAAATATCTCCAAGAAAATTGTCGATGGGGTGACCTTTAGAAGTTTTCCACTCCAAAGGTAGGTTATTTTGAATCGATGCACTGTCTTCATCTTTGAGTTTAGATCCTATCTCTGACTCCTTCTTAACTATATCTGGAATGGGTTCAACATGAGACACATCCCGGTCTTTAACAATCTCTTTAGAGGAAATACCTACACCAATAACAACACTACCTATTCCAACAACTTTCAGACAAGATTCATCAAAAGAGACATGCACAGATTCTTCAATAATAAGTAATCTCTTGTTGTATTTTCTATATGCTTTACTTGAATTAGAGTATCCAAGAAAGATACCTTCATCTTCTTTTGAATCAAATTTGCCAAGATTTTCTTTACCATTATTTAACACAAAACATTTACATCCAAAGATATGGATATGAGATACATTTGGTTTCCTACCTTTTAAAAGTTCATATGGTGTTTTATTTAAAATAGGTCGAATCATCACCCTATTCAGCACATAACATGCAGTGTTTATAACATCGGCCCAAAAATACTTAGGAAGATCACTATCATTGATCATAGTTCTTTCTAACTCCTCTAACACACGATTTTTACGTTCCACAACACCATTTTGTTGTGGTGTTCTAGGAGCGAAAAATTATGTTCAATAACATGTTTTTCGCAAAACTTTTCAAAAAGATGATTTTCAAATTCACCTACATGATCACTTCGAATAGTTACAATGTTAGTATTAAGTTTGTTTTGAGACAAATTGGAAAATGTTTCAAATGCGGATAAGGTGTCACTTTTACTTGCTAGGAAAATTGTCCAACAAAATCTTGAATAGTCGTCTACAATAACAAAACCAGAGTAATTTCCTCCTAGACTTTTGACTCTAGATGGATCAAATAAATCCATATGTAGAAGTTCAAGAGGTCTAGTTGTTGAGACTATGTTTTTGGATTTAAAAGAGATCTTTGTTTGCTTTCCCATTTGGCAGGCATCACAAAGATGATCTTTAGTAAAGTTTATTTTAGGCAAACCAACTACCAAATCTTTGGAGACAATTTTATTAAGCAAGTCAAAATTAATGTGTGTTAAGCGTCTATGCCAAAGCCAAGAATCATCACTCTAAGAGACTAGACACTTAAGATCATTATTGGATACCATATTCAAATCAAGAATGTATACATTATTTACCCTCAAGCCCTTAAACATATCATCCTTTTTATCATCATGTTTAATTATGCAACCTTCTTTTAAAAAAGATACATTGTATCCCTTGTCACATAATTGACTAATGTTAATGAGATTATGTTTAAGGCCTTCAACTAAGAGGACATTAGAGATAGATGTAGAAGAGGGATTACCTACACTACCTTTACCGAGTATAGCACCATTGTTGTTATCACCATAGGTAACTAAGCCTTTCTTCTTAGCCACAAAGTCATAGAATAAGGAGATGTCACCCGTCATGTGTCTTGAGCAACCACTATCGAGAAACCATATTTTCTCCGTAGTCTCAAGAAACTCCACCTACATGATTAAACAAGAGAGAGAGAGGTATCCAATTTTCATTGGGTCCTTGTGTGTGAGTGAAACCTTGGTTGAATTTGGGTAACCATTGAAAAATGCCTTTAGGAACCAAAAATCTCCTAAATCGACATTTAGAAATAGTGTGACCCCTCTTGCAACAATAAAGACACCTAAAGAATGGTTTAGAATCACATTTTCTATTTTGATCTTTCACTACATAAGTATATCTTTGATATGGATTATTCATAGATTCTCTAAAATTTGAATGATCAATAGAAAAGATCATCTTAGGTTGGGATAACTTGTCTAATTTGGCTTGAAGAGTTTTGACTTCCTTTTGCCAAATACAACAAGTTTCATAACTATGAAAGTTATGCCATTCTCGCTTGTCTTCTTTTATAGATTCCATCATAGATCGCTTAAGAGCATTCACCGGGTTTTGATTATCCGAGACTTTTTTCTCTAAATATTTAAAAATACGTTTATCGGATGTTACACGCTTAAAAGCTTCTTTAGCTTCTTGGTGGAGAACTCTAAAAGTACTAATCAAGTCATTATAAGGCAATTTTTCAAAATTATCATATTTGGCATGTCTTACTTGCTTTTTGCCCTTCTTATGAGCCATGAGACAAAAATTCACTTTCTCTTCCTCATCGCTTGAGCTAGCATTTCTAGAGACTTCATTATTGCTTTCCCATGCGATATAAGCTCTCTTTGCTTTGTTTCCTTTATTTTGATATTTATCTTTTCCTTTGTCTCTCTTTAACATAGGACATTCCGGTTTGTAGTAACCGGGTTTCCCACAATTATAGCATGATCCCTTTGACTTAGTACTTTTGCTTTGTTCTTGCTTAGATGGATTTGATTGCCTTTTATAGTTGACAAGACGCTTGTCCGAATGATATATTTTTTTCTTTCTAAGATCCCTATTGTATCTTCGTACGAATAGCCCCATATCTTAATTTGATTCTTTGTCTTCATCATTAGATTCACTCTCACATTCGTTGTTAGTGGAGAATTTTGAAGTAGAAGCCTTCAAGGCAATATACTTTTTCTTCTTCTCGTTGTCTTTAGATTTTTCATTATTTTCTTTCTTTTCGCTTTCTTCACGCCCATGTAAGTTTAAGAGCTCTTGTTTATGCTCTTGTAGTTTTCCAATTAACTTTGTCAAATCCAAAGTCCTTACATCATTGGCCTCCTTGGTTGCCGTTACTTTTGGTAACCATTCCCTAGTAAGACATTTTAGAATTTTGTTAGTAACTACATCGTTAGGAGTGATTTTATCAAGAGTATTTAAGCGATTCAACAAGTAAGAAAACCTCTTTCCCAATTCACCAATAGTTTCCCCTTGGTTCATGTGAAAGCGATCAAACTCTTGTTTCAATGAATTAATTCTAGCTAGCTTCACATCATCAGTTCCCTCATGGGCGATTTGTAACGCTTCCCACATAGCTTTAGCCGTAGTATGACGTGAGACTCTAAAATATTCATCCGCTCCCAAAGAAGCAATAATCATATTTTGAGCCTTCCAATCATAACTATAGTTCTTTTCATCTTTTTCATCCCATTGTGCTTCTGGTTTTTCTATTTGAACGTTATTCTCGCCGACCATAGTTATTTGTATAGGACCGTCTTGAATAACCTTCCAATATTTTCTATCAACCGAGTAGATATGAATGCACATACAATCCTTCCAGTGACTATAGTTTTCTCTTGTAAAACTGGAGCTCAAGTATATGCCCCCGTTGGATCGTTGTCTATTTTCTAAAGAGTTATATGTGAAGCACTAGATAAACTGGTGCTCGTGATACCACTTGTTAGACGATGGCGCAGATCTAGAAGGGGGGGGGGGTTGAATAAATCCCTTTTTAAATTTAACTTTTCAAAACTTAATTCAAAAATATTTTGTGGAAGTTCCCCGGAAAAATCGTCTAAAACAAAATAAACTCACCGGTGTTCGGATATGCGCTTGACACCAAATAGGAAGTAAATGATGATAAGAGGAATTAATACAATGCAAATAATTCACTTAAATTCACCACAATTGATAATCCACTCTTAACAATGAATTATAAGAAGAAAATAAGCATAAAAGAATTAATTTTGTATGTTTTGAGTTTTTCTCAAACACTTAGTGTGCAACCACACAAAGTGTTATTTGAATGTTCAAGTAGTGCATAATTTTTCACAAAGTTGTTGTCAATTTTGAAAGTATCAATTTATCAAACAGTTGATGTACACTAACTATCACAAACCATAATTTTTCAAGTCACACAAAATCAAAGTATGCAAAACATATAAGAATAAAGTGAGTAAAGAACACACGAGATTTGTTTAGGCAGTTCCTTCACCGTCCTCGCTAGAAGTAATCTGCCCCCAATTCTGAATCGAATTGGGATATGTCATTAAAATTGCAATTATTTTTACAAGAAGAAAATTGGAATAACAAACCAATCCAAATTGCGATTGTAGAATAATTCTTCTATCCCCTTGATTCTAGATGAACCAAATCCTTCATGTACGTCGAGAAAGCCTCCGATTAAATTGCTCCCTTCTTGCAAGGATATCCACTCCTCCAAACTTTGAGCATGACTGAGTTTCTCCAACACTTGTGAATCCACAAAGATCTTCGTAATCCTCCGCTTAACGTGATATGAATGAACGATCCGCTTGATCTTCAATCTCCCTCACTCGGCTGAATCTACGAACGATAATTGCGTGCAAACCCCTTAAATCCTCTAGGATCTTGGAGGAGAAAACCTTTAAGGTTTTTCCAAGAAAATCCCACACCTTCAAAACCCAATCTTAAATCTCCATCTTTCAATTGGATGTTATCTCTGTAATTGGCACCTTGATCAATAAAGATTATTGTGTGTGATTGTTGATTGATGCAAAGAAGGAGAAGATGATGAGAAGAATGTGTATCTATTTCACTTTTCTTCTTAACCTCTCAAATGAAATGAAAGAATCTATTTATATTGGTTAGTCAATAATAAAAAATAGAAAGTAAAAATAAATGAAAAAATAGAAGCTACAGGGATGAGCCGACTCAAACAGAGGATGAGGCTACCTAACTGTTCTAGTGAGCCGAACAAAATCTCAGGCTCAGTCAGCCTGTTGGGACCTGAGAGAAACTTAAGAAAAATCACTTCAAATGAGTCGTCTCATGGCAAGCATTGAGTCGACTCAAATCAAATATACTGAATGATTCAACCTGTAAAGAAGGTTGAATCGGCTCATGCAATTGAAATTCCTTCAATCTGAGTTTTCTTCACACAATTTCAATCATGCCAAGTTTTTGACAATTTCAAAACATATTCCCTGTCTCACATAAGATTCAACCAACAGATTGAATTCCTCTTTTGTTTTTCATCTTCAATCGAGTGAATCAATCATACCTTAATTGTAAGAATGATTTGCACAATAATTGTTCAAAGAAAGAAGAAATAATATTGAATAAAAAAAATTAGGGTTTAAGAAAATTGGAGAAGATGGTGATTTTATGTACGTAGAGTTTATCTCTGCCTAAAAAATCTGGAAATTCTTTTATTCACTTTGCAACTGCAAACTTCTGTGAATACAATGTTTTACAAGAATATGAGTTACTCCCTCTATTTATAATTGAGCTAGCTTGCTCCCTAAGCTAAAGCCCAAAAAATATACCAAAACCCAAAATTTCTATTTTGGTCTAAGTCGAAATCTTGTGTGAAACAACCTGCTTCGGAACTTTAACATCCTATACAACTCAACAGACTAGACTAAATCGACATACCTTTGTTCAGTCGAGCACTACCTACTTTGACACTAGGGATTGGAACTCAACACATCACCTAATTCATTGTGTCTAAGCTATCTACATTCATTATAGTTTTTAGTCTTATGAACACTTCAAACTGCATTTTTTTATCATGATATTTGCAATTTGATTCTCAGTTATGTAGTCTTTTGGCTGTAGATGGTGGTTCATCCATAACAACTATTTATGGACGTCTCTATATATTTGTGTCAGCTCCTGAATCAGTATTCTCATAATAGACAAAAACTTATTCTTCTTTGTTTGGTTCCAAGAATAACGGTTCTGAACTTGACGCTACCATTCTTCCTCATCTAATTCGACGATGTCTTGCATGCAACGATCTTTTTGGTTACGCGTCAAAAAGAAATTCAGTCGAGGCCTTATCTCACATACATAGATTAGACAATATTAGTTATAATAAAAATTAAAAAAATAATAGAAAAATTAAATTTTGGTTGCGGATCAACAAAATTTCAATTGAATTAACACAAAAACGTATAATTTGGTAGTCGTCGACAACAATGCCAAAACATTGATAGGAAAAATAGAAAGTGTACTATTTTTAACCGATGTAGTAATACTAGGGGTTTTATCCCCAGAATCGATCTCGAGGACTGCACGTTAGTATAAGTGCGTATGCTAATTCAATTAAACAAAAGTTCCTTGGGGGTTTGGTTGGTAGAGAAATTATAATAAAGATGAATACAATAAGAAACATTATAAAATTGACTTAAAACAAATATTAGAAGGCATGCTAGGAAAAGTGTATGAATTGCTCTGCAAAAACCCTCAATCCTTAATCTAAGAGACATGCCTCAAACCTTATCTTACCGAATCTCAAGATTACCTTTCCTTAATTCCTAAACAGAAAAACCTTCAATATTCTCCCTTGACCCTAATTCCTTATAAGTTTCGGAAGATTATCAAGCATTTGTTTTTAACAAGAATATAAGGGTTATTACATGGTATTCCCATTCCTAGGTAATATCTATTGTAATATTATTATACAAAAGCGTTAGGTTGGTTGGTCCGACCTAAACCCTAACCGTGGATCATTTCCAATTTGTCCGATCGAAAAAGCATTAAACATATCGCATAAAGATTAAAGGAAAAACATAATCTCATAGCATAGCAGAAATTAGAGTCAATACAAAAGCAATTCAGAGACACCCCTGACATTAGGGGGTTTAGTCGCTCATAGTATTCAAAGAAATTACAAAATAGAAATTAGACATTAAAAATAAGTGGATAACTTTGATCTTCAATCGCGGATGCTCATGAAAATCTTCGTTCTCCAAACTCGGTAATTGCTTCAATACTTCGTAAAATTACTAAGTGGTCCAAAAAAATATCACATTCTCCTCCTAGAAACAAGCCTAAGTAGCCACAAATCACTTAACAACAGTAAAAAATACCCAGAATACCCCCAAGAGTCACTTAACAACAACAATCATAAGAAATCAGAAATCTTTGCGCCTTGGCCAACTCGGGTCGTGTTAGGCAACACAAGCATGAAGGTGTGAGAAAAACACTAGAAAGGGGGATTGAATTGAGGTTTTCACTCTTGGCTACTTTTCTCACTTTGATGAGTTGCTTCAAGCTATGTTATAGATGCATTGCAGAAGCATAAAGAAATTAAAGCATAATTCAAGAGTAAAGAACACACGATATATCCTGGTTCACTTAAGAACTTCTCAAGCTAGTTCAGTCCACCCGCCAAGTTGATTTTTCTTTAAACAAGGGCTTAATCCACTATAACCTAGATCTATGATTACAATCGCACATCCGCGTTGTTACTAACTCATCTCCACTTACAGCTAGACCATTCAGGGATCCCGCGGGATATAACATCTACTTGAGGAGAAACCTGAGCGGCGACCTGCCGTGACTAACTGCACAACACCAAGTGTCATGACTTCCTGCGCGGCCTACAATCGTGACTAACTACACAACAAAATATTACAACTTCATGCTCTAGAACCAACCATTCTGAGCTGCACTAGAACCTTATCCCTAAAACATATCATCAGAACACATAGTTCTATGAATGTGCTGACCACTAACTTTCGTGCCTTTCTAAAGTTCTGACCTTCTTAAGTCCTTTAGGGAAAGGTTGTTTACAAATGATGTACTTCTCAATAAGAAGATTGTAAACTCACTTAAGTACATTAGAAGAACATAAATACACACTAAGAATATTAAATTTTATTCTTGTTCCGTTGTATGGTCTTCTGCTTCTTCAAGTCGCTTCTTCATTGAGAAAATTAAGGTTGAAGTCTTTTTCTTCTTCAAAAGCTTTGCTATTTTGATCTTCGTTGAGGCACAAGAATGACTTCTTCATCTTGATTCACATAAGAACATTTCTGGAAAACAACCCATTTTCTTCTTCAATCTAATTATCACTTAAGTAGTTGATTTGTTGTTGAAGATTCCATGATGATCTTCATTGTCTTCTGTGACTTTGCAAGTCTTCTCCTGCATATGAAATTAAGTACATTGTGAATTCAAGATCTCTCTGCTTTTAGCAGATTGTTGTTGTTGTACCCCAAAATTTTCCCTCACACAATCAAGGCAATGTGTCTCAATATTTCTCAATGGTCATAAGGTTCCCAAGGTTCACAATTGGTCAAAAGGATTGAAGGTTTCATCAGACAAAGCCTCCTCCTGAATAATACATCTAGAATTAGGGTTTTGAATTTCTCCAAGCTAAATGGACTTCCAAGGCCTCAAGTGAGCTTCATAACATCCCACATGTCTTCAAGAATCCCCATGTCAAGTTTCAAAGATTTCCCAATAAGTTTGGCCAGTCAAATGCTCAGATATCCAAAAATCAGTCAACTTGGTAAAAAAGTCAAACTGAGGTCAACTATGGTCAACTTAAAGTCAAACTTCAAGATTTTTTGCCAACATCAAGATTATGAGGTAAAATACATCATTTGATTAAGGGTTGATCATGATTTATCAAGAAAATCTCAGATCATCAAGAATCAAGAAGTTTCTAAATTAGGGTTTCACAATAAAAGTCAACTGAACTTTGACCAGCCATAACTTTCACATGCTTCATAAAAAATGTCCCATGCAAAGATCATTTTTAAGGAAATTGAGTTATCTACAACTTTGTGTCTCACAAGCTGTAATACCTCAAAATTTGCCCTTTCATTTTCATGCCATTTAGCATATCCTTTCATACATTGCATTGCATTTAGACCACAATTGCATCATAAACATACATGAATATACATCTCCATTTGAGATTTCATAGGTTGCGACTGGCCTTTATTTCTTCATGCGGCACGTGCACAAGAATCTCAAGAGAAGCCAAAAGTTCTCGGTTGATTCAGAGGAGTTTAAGCAGAATATCGGTTTTATGGTGCAGTTTGCAAAAGTTGTAACTTATGCTCGAAAACTCATTTTTCCTTAAAACTCAATAGTTTATACCTCTTTCGGTATTCTATACAACTTTTATGTTCGGCTCGGAGGCCAATTCATCAAGGAAAATGGTGGGAATTATTTGTTTCTGAAATTTCGGTTTCGCCGATTAACTGTGCTAGCGGTATTCAAGAGTTTGTAACTTCTGATTGGGTCAACATGTCTGAGAGATTCATATGCCAAAAGTTATGTCTTCATATCCTTTCCAACTTTTTAGTTTTGGCCGAGAACTAATTCTTTGAAGAAGATCTCAGAATGTGCGAGTTTTTAGAGTCAACATAGTGAAAAACAGTGTTGAACCGGTGAGTTTTGAACACTAAAAGATTCATAACTCTTGGCTCGTTCATCGTATTGATGTCGTTCCGGTGCCTAAAATTCAGTTTAGATGTTATCTTCATTATGTTATTTCATTTTAGGTTAGGTCCAAGCGGAAGGATCTCGAAAATGCGAATTACCAGTAAGGTTCTTTGATGTAGTGCACTGTCTGTCAGATTTTTTAAAATTCATAACTCGGTCAATTTTCATCGGATTGCACCCGTTCTTGAAGTGTTGGTTCACAAATTTTATCCTCTTCAAGTTCAAAGACAAACGCGAGTTCGAATGGTGCTCCAAAGATTATAGTTTTGGTTTATTTCACAAAACTGAAGTGCTGAACCGAAGAAAAAGGGTGAAAGTGGTTTCACGAGAAACTTCATATCTCCCTCGTCGTTTGTCCAGTTGAGCTTACATTTTAACACCAGGTCACTGACTCATAGATCTACAACTTTGATGACAAAGTCGAGTCGAGATTATGCTCCTAAGAGGTTGACCTCGTCACATTTTCGAGTAGCGGACACCAAATAAGCCGAAAAACAACTTATTCAGTGACGTCTTGCAGCTTAAACGTATCAATCGCACTCGATTTTGATCGTATGAAGTCTGTTCTTTTTGCGTTGCAACCGTGATTCAGAGGCGGACGATGTTGTGGAAGGCCCAGAGTCAAAATTTCTTGCCGAAGATATTGTTATTTTCACTTAAGCCGAAATTCTACCTTTAGCCTTTTATTTTACACTCCACTATATATTCTTTTGACCCACAATTTGTCTCGTAACTTCAATCATAATTTACAAACACCAAAAAACTCTCACAAACTCTCTCTAAAGGATCGAAGTTCATTCTCTCAACTCTTTCTCAAGAACACAACAACAACTTCATCAAGAACTCAAGAACACAACAATTCTGATCAAGCTTCCGGTAGCCGAACAACCGCGAACCACCACCTCCGTTCAACTTTGCCCCCGTGCAACCACCATTTTCCGCCGCCAGAAGCCACACGAACTCTCCCTCTATCCTCCGTTCACGATCGCGTCTCACTTCCTCCGGATTCGTAATTTCTTCGTCGATTCTTCATCTGGTAAGCTTCTTAAACTTTAATTCATGAATAATTGTTGCATTGTTTCTTGAATTGAATTTTCAAGTTGAATTAATCTTGTGGAGATTATGTGCATTGATTCATGATTTGATTGTTGATTGATGTTTGATTAATTGATCATAATAATTGTTGTGGTGCATAATTGGAAATGATTGTTAAAATTGACATAGAATAATCGATGCATGTTAGGTGTTTGACAAAACTCCTAAGAGAGCTAATTATTATGACTTGATATTGATTGAAGTGCTTGACTTTTAAATTCATGATTGTTTCAATGTGCAAATTCGAAATAGGATAGGTTGAGGCTTAATTGTTGATGTTGTTCATGTGTCGCATGTCGAAAAGTGCGTATTGGTCATAACTTCCTAATCGTAGCGCGATTTCGCGAATGTGAATAGTGTAAATTGACTTTGTTGATTATTTTGGAGCCATTGGTGAACTTTTTAGTCGATTTCGAACAACTTTTTTCGGCTATTTTGCTACTGCCAGCCGATGAAATTGGCCCAAAAGTCACACTTCCAAGCGGAATTTTCAAAAACCGATTGCATATTTGAATCCGTTGGCATGTTTGCAAGTTACCATGCGATTTTCGTTCAATTCTGAGTCGGTGATTTTTTACGCGTTTTTTCGTTTTAAGGCTTTTTTAAGTCCGGTTTGGTGCGATTTTGATGCATTGATCTTGTTTTGACTTGTACTTATGTTTGTTGATCATTTTCCATTCATTGCATGTAAATTTGTTCGATTCCGGTTTGATTTTACATGTTGTTTATGTTAGAGCATAAGTGTTGTCCCGTTTTGAAACATAAATTTCAATGCATGTCCATGACTCGTATATTCATCTTTTTACTTGATTTTGAGTTGTGAGGCATAGGTGCAACTTCCAGTTGCACCTCTTTTTGGTTTCTAATGCGTTTGTTGAGTTCATGCAAGGTTCTCGCAAAGATCTTAACGACGGTCGTTTGGTTGGTATTCCACTTTATTTGTGGGATACCTTTGGATTCAAATGATATTTTGTGTCGTTGTTTTTGTTTCGATCATGGCAAAACTTCACAAAGTAATTATGGAAGATAATCATTTATTTTGCTTATGGAGATTACAAGACCTTGCTTGAAGTTTTTGGATTTCTTTTATGTGAAAAATCGGCACTTCGACCAAGTAAGTAATCTCGATTCTCCACTTTAATGCACCATTCTAGTTGTATGTGGCTTAGGATCATGTAACTTAAGGTGTATATTGAGCCCTCCCACCTGTGGCACTAGATTTATTTGTGAATTATGATTATATGTGTCGATTTCGGAGCTTAGGGATTAGGTTACGGATTAGAGAATCCGGTTCCTTTCACTTCCCCTTAAAATCCCGTTTTTTACCCATTTCGTCACAATTATTAAAAATAGTTTTAGGTGTGATAAAATTCTGAAAAAATTCATAAGTGATCCTCGTCCTCTTAATTAATTTGTCATAATTTTGGTTTCCAGATTTGAAGGGTTTTAGTAATTAATTTGGATTTTTTATTACAAGTTGTCCCAAAAGGAATGATATTGACATAAGAGACCAAGAGCATTTTTCCCCATAGGTGTGAGACCTATTTTTTTTATGTGATTAACCACTGGAATTTGTGACATTTTTATGCTACTTAGGAATTTTTTCCATAATTTTTGGTGCCATTTTTGATCCACTTTGTGGAGTTTTTTTTCGGCGATCATGCCTTGTTACCTTGTTCATTAAGGGAATTGTGTGCATAATTTTGTGAAATCCTTTTAGACCAAGTTATATACTTAATTCCATATTCCATGGATTTAATTTCATAATTTTTAAAGCCTTTTTTCTATTTTTCCATGTCACCTAGATCATAGGTTGAGTTATGTGTTTATTTGCTCCATATCCTAGGATTTAGCAAGGCATTCATGCCACTTTCTTGAGAGACTTTTTGGTAACTTCTAGGAGTTAATTATAGGTCATTTTTAGGTCCTTAATTCTAGTTATAGGTCACTTTTTGAACCATACTCATTTGGTTTGTTTTTGTGTTCCTAAGTGCATACTTATGTGAACTAATTTAAACTTAAACTTGTTTCTCTTCTCCTCTAAATATTAACATGAATTATGTGGAAATCATTAATGGCTATTCATACATTATAATGGCATATCATAACGTGTATGCTACTGATCCATAATCATCTCATGCATATTCATATGTCATTCATCCTTAAATTGCATCATTTGTGATCTTATGCGATGTTTGTTCATTTATTCTCACATCTTCTTCTCCTTGCTCCATATGCTTAAACCATTACATCCATGATGGTATGTTCATTCATCTACATTCATAAGCATTCACTACTGACTTTGATACTCATTTCATGTATTAATTCATGCTTGTAAGCCATATGCATTCATACTTCATCCATGAGCCTTAACTTGCATTTAGGTGAACTTAGGTGAACTTTTTGTACATAGTTTGACATAGTTTGAACTCGTGAGGTATCCTAGCATCCTTAGGAACCTATAGAATGTAGCTACTGACTTTAGAATTCATGTAACCTTTAGGTACCTTCACCTTTAGACTTAGGTCTTATTTTGAATCCTAGTTCCATTCTAGGACGTTTATGGTACTTAATCGCTTTTATGCTTTGATTTTACTTTCAATATACATTGTCATGCTAACTTTTGTTTTGTAGGGGGGAAGATTGAGGTAAGCCTCACTTCATTCCTATCTCTTATGCATTATAATTGTGTTTGCCTTAGCACCTTGTGCTTTGCTTTTAGGCTTTCCCTTTCTTTAGAGACAACTTAACTTCCTTAGGAAGTAAGTTAGTTTCTAACTCTCTTTTCTTCTTTTCCTTTTTCTCATTAGGATTAAAAAGCCACACTAACCATTAGGATCACCTTTGACATATAATAAATAACTTAGGGTTGTGTCTTAGTCCCTTAGTTTTTCCCTTTTTCCACTTGAGTCATTCTTTCTCACCTCATGAAAAAAATAATAAAATACTTAATAAAAATTGAACGTTCTTATACGCCATGAGACTTTGTTGTAGAGTACTTATACGCGTCCTGTTTCGGGGTGAGGTGTAAGTATTTACCACAATGGATAGGTCTTAGTATGAGAATGTTCACAAACAAATTTAAAACATTTATCATAAAAGACAAAAACAAATAATAAGCAACTATCCTGCGGGAACTTCTCTTTCTCACCTCATTCATTCTCAACGCGAACTCGCGACGACTTGTCTCGCATGCAAGACGGTAAACGCACTCATACCAGACGAGGCTGCAACACCTGAGCATAGACATACGCAGTTCCAGATATAAAAAACACAAACAAATAGTTCCCGCCTTGGTTAGGCGAACTACGTCGACTCTGATCCTCATTTTCCCGATGAGGTACGTAGGTAGCGGGGTAGGTCCTGTTCGAGCACATTCTTTATTTTCCCTACATTTTCCCCATTCTTTCTTTTTGTTCTCTTTTCCAATTCCCTTTCTCATTTCCATTCCCATTCCAGTTAGCAGTTCATTTTCTCAGCACCTTTATTCTTTCTCACCCTTTGAAACAAAACAAACAAGCGTGGATCCCGTCGGGTACGGTGGACGGTCTAGGGTGCTAATACCTTCCCAGGTCGTAACCGACTCCCAAACCCAGATATTTGGTTCGCAAGACCTTATCCTTTCCTTCTTCCTCAGGTTTGTGCATCATTACCTTTCCCGTTCCTTCGGGATAAAAATGCCAGGCTGGCGAATCTACCTTTTCCACGCCACTTTCGCGTTTGTACTAGGATGAAAATCCCGGGAGCGACAGCTGGCGACTCTGCTGGGGATCGAACCCAGAATCTCTGGTTTCCCTCGTAGAGTCAATCCTAGCGCCTGTTTGGTTTTGTTTCTTTGGGTGTTTATCTATTTGTTATTGTGTGCTTTAGTTTAGCTTTACTGTTTTCATTTACAGTTTTACTTTACAGCTTTACTTTACAGTATTTATTTACTGCTTTCAGTATTTATTTTCCATGCATCATATTATACTGGACTGTCTGGCTGTGCTGGTTTTCATTTTTTCTGTGGGATGGGAGTTACTGTGAGATAAGCCAAATACCCAGCTTGAGTGCACCCTAGGATTAGCGTGGACACGTTGTACTCGCATGGTTACATGATGAGTGGCAATGTGTTCCACACCCAGGTTGCGACCGTCTTAGAACTATCTTGTGTGGGGGGTTTTCCCCACTTCGGGATACGACCTTGATGGTTATGTGCAGCTGGGGACCGATCATTGAGAACCTTAGTGGAAACAAGCCTCTCCAGTGATGACAGTGGTAGACCACATTTGTTGGTAAACCCACTCGCATCCGAGGGCCCACTGGGAACTCGCATAGGATGGCCTGGTTCTCACATAGGAATCCAGTTAAGGCTAATTGTTCATATGACGATAGTATTGTACCCTTCGGGATGAATGTACTATTGTTTCTCGATTCAGTGCTTGAAGTTGGGGACCGATGAGGGATGCTTGTTTCCTTGGACTCAGCTGAGACCTCCCTGAGTAGTACATAATGCCAAACTGATTCCCTGATTTGGTCATGAGCCATTTCTCGGAAATGGTGAACATATTATTGCTATTCGGCTTTGAGAGTCCGTGATGTTGACCCGAGTAGCATACCTGTGAGATTGTGAGGGGTTTACAGGTTTGCAGGAACCCTAAACTTCAACATACCCACTTTTCCAGTATTGTTCAGTGTTCTTTGGTTCTTTGATTCTGAGATCCGGGATTTCTATTCAGAGAAATTGTTACTGTGATTACCATTATGACCTTGATATTGTGACTATTATTATGACTCTCCACATACACTTGGTTCGTTGTTCAACTTCAACAACATCAGTGACTATTCTATTATGTGATCCATTTCTACAATTATTGGGTTCTTAGTTATGGGGTTCTATACAAAGATGATGCTGCTATTATGGTTCTATACAGACCGTTGGTTCACTGCTCAACACCAACGTGAGACCATTGATCACATGCTTGTTGCATACATGACATCATAGCATTTCTGCACAAATGTTCAGTTATTTCCGAGGATCATATATCTGAATCATGCCATTGGACTTTTTCTGTGTCAAAACTTGAATCAAAGCAGATAGATTCCTGGGAAATAACCGAACACGACACTTCCATACATCTTTGCATTCATTACAGGTTTTCAGAGACAAATAATTATCCTGACTTGATTTCTCATCAAAGTGGCCAACTTGAATCACAACTATCAAGGTATAACTCCGGGCGGAGGTAATCAAACGAAGACCCAGCTGAGGCCATTCTGGGCAGAGGTACAAGCTTTATTTCATAATCAGAAACTGTTGAAAGAGGAAGTCAACCAGATGAAGACTCAGATGAGTTTGGTTATGGAAATTCTGAACAAATCTATTTTCATCCCTATTGAGGGGAACTACGTTGCTCTGATTCTCCATTGGTCAATGGAGATACGTAGGCAGAAGATCACATGAGATCTTTCCGAGCAACCTTATCTATTAACTTTATCAACCTCTTCCCTTTAGACGTCATTTGTCGGCATCCAATTTTAACTTCCCAAGAGAGTCATAAGGGCAGAGCATAAGGATAAAGGCCAGAGCAACTTGAGAATAAGTTTGATCATATTCTGAGGTTGTACGTGCAACGAGTTTCCTCATTTACTCAAGTTCAAACAATTTGAGCTAATCACATCAAGATCATCTCCGACAAAACTTCCTTTGAGGTTTCAATGCGAAGTATGACTACCATTTTGGGGAACCTAACCATCTAATTGAAGATTGCAAGTCTTTCAGAGACAAATGTAAATACAAGGTCGCGAATTTGATTGACTCCAAGACTATTGTGTTCACGCCAGAAAAAGGTGGGAATATGGCACCAAGTCAGTAATACATTGAACATCCAGACTGCTGACTGCTGAAGGTCTCTGAGTGCAATAAATCCAGACGGAGTCAGACCTCCTCAATAATGGAAACCATGATGTGAAGGCTAGATGCAAGCACCACTCACGGGCATTTAGGCATACCATTGACAATTGTGATGTGTTCAAATATGATGTGCAAAATTTGATCGACTCAAAGGTCATCATGCCAGAAAGTCTGCCCACATATTGAAGTCTCCTCATCAAATGGACCTCCCAATTTGCAAAGGCATTTTCAGAAGCAATAAGTCCAAACAGAGTCAGGTCTCCTCAATGACGGCAATATTCAACTTCTTTATTGCATTTTCATTTGTAGTTTCTATTGTTTGTTTAAACATCTGTATGCATGCATGAAACTTATTTGTTTTTGAATGATAACCATAATAAAATGCACATGTTTTTCTTGAAGTAATCCATTTGTATTCACTCATGATTTTGTGTATGTGCATTGCAATACCAATTGTTGTGCTTAAACTCTGTGAGGGAGGATGGCGAAATGAAAACGCAAAAATCTCTAATTGTGTGCTTTTGAGAAAGACCCTGTTGACGATGTACATGCATTGTTTCAAATCCTAAACATCGGAGATATAAGGGAGATAGACCCTCGTCAACCCATTTGAGCCTTGAAGTAGGAGTTTCTTTTCGCATGAAAAAACCATTGCATGTAACCCAGGGGCAGGGTAGGCGTCAGTTAGTTTGACCGAGCGTTCAAATTTCAAAAAGGAGTGTACTTCTGAGGATCCATTACCTTTCGTTGTACCAAATCAAGAGGTCCAATGACCAGAAACCACAATGGTTATCCCAATCAAGAGGTCCAAAGACCGGAGATCACAATGGTTATCCCTCAACAACCAAGAAGTGAGACAGTCACGACCCTCACAAAGCATTCAAGACAAACAGTGTCACACGATTTATTCAAAAAAAAGGAAAAGACAAAAAAAATGAATAAAAAATCCCGCTAAGTCGAAACTTGAAAACAAGCGACTTAGGCAAAAATTAGGGCATCCTGCTGGACTTCACAATCAAAGATTCACAAGAATCAGTCCAGGAAAAAGTTAGGGATAAGAAAAATAATGCAAAAGCGAAAGACGAAAAGGATTACACAAGAAAGATCCTTGAACAAGAACAAAGTCGTGTGATACAGACACGAAAGACGAAGGGGTGACTGACTCCAAACAACAATCTGATTGGTGCTTAAACTGTTAGAGTAATTGGTGCCTTAATCATCACAAAACCCTTTTTGAGAGGTGAGCGCTTGTGAAAGTTAGATGAACATAGGAATGGAGAACATCACGAAGATGGGTGGGCACAAATAAACTTCGAGCCTATATCCTTTATTTCTATAACCGCGAACCAGGCCACGATACAACCCTCAAAAGTCCTAACTGAAACAGGGTTATTTTGAGAGCGTGCTACCGCGAGACCGCATTCCCGAATCTTATGAGTTATGCTAAAATATCTTGGTTGGTGTTGCATGTGCATGCTTTGTTTATCAAAAACCAATGCCGTATTTTAACCATTGATTCACTCACAAAGGTTTGCGACATCTTTTTATAGTAAAACTTCAAGATTAACATGTATTTTGCATTAGAATTCGCATTCTTAAAATAAACATTTTCTGCTTGCATACATTTGTTTGGCATCATAAAAAGTTCACACATGGAATCTCAATTCAGAAGCTTAATCTTGCCAAGTTGAGAAGTCTGAAACTTCCGAAGGACAATCTATCGAGGTGCACTTTTTCAAGAAACTCAATTGAGTAGGAACTTTCCCAACAGTCGTGGTAAGAGCCAACTGATCTGGGGCAATTACTTCGAGATTCAAATCTCTCAAAGAGCCATTAGTCTGAGGCATGCATTCAAAATTTAGCCAAGCTGGGGAAATCACTTCGAGATTCAAATCTCTCAAAGAGCCATTAGTCTGAGGCCTGCATTCAAATTTCAGATAAACTGGGGAAATTACTTTGAGATCCAATCTCTCAAAGAACAAGTGGTATGGATGTTTTCTTCAAAACATAGTCAGCCATAGGTGATCACTTCAAGGCTCGTACTGGGGCATGTGTCACTCCCAACAAATGACACATGGCCAAGAGGGGTACAGACGCGAACGGTCGGCGAGAGGGAGAACACAAAGGCGAACTGAAAAGAGTCGCCAGCTAGGCATTTTTATCCCAAAGGAAAGGTAATGCTACATAAACCTAAGAAAAGATGGACAAGACAGTTGCGAACCAGAGAAACTGAGAAAGGGGGTCGGTTACAACCTGGGAAGGTATTAGAACCCAGATTGTCCGCCGTACTCGACAGGATCCAGGCTTGAAAGTTTGTGTTTTAAAGGGGTAGTGTCAGTGCTATTTTGTGTGCGAAAGCTGGAAAAGAATGCAAGTGTCAATGCTGAAGGAATATGAAGTAAAATAAAAGAGTGTCAGTGTAAAGAAAGAGTGTGAATCTCAAGACTATGAGGCTTAAAGAATAATGCTGGGAGAGGGGGAATATACAGAGACTTTTGTTCGATAACTATTAAGTTATGCCTACGTATCCTCTCGTGCAATGAGGAAGTCAGAACACCGTAGTTTGACTCAAAGAGACTGAAAGGTGAATTGACTTGTGAACTACTTACTTGTCTATGCTCAAGTGTATGACCTGTCTGGCTCAGGTGCAAACTGTCTTGCATTAGACGGAAGAAGCGAGTTCTCGTTTGTGAATGAGTGTGATGAGAAAAGAATCCCGAAGGAGACGATTATTGTTTGTTTTTGGTATTTTCAGTCTTTTATTGCTTTTTGGTATTTGTCATAAGTTAATGAGCTTAAGCCTAAACCAAGGGTTAGTAAACTCATCACATCCTCCCTCTGATTAGGGGTAATGAGAATACCTTAAGTATGAAGTAAGCACCTCACACTTAATCACCATGATGTAGGATTAAGATCATTAACCTACTTGCCATTATTTAGATGTTTTTGGAGTTTTTGTTTAGTGTTAAGTAATGAGTTTAAGCCATAATCAAGGATTTAATGGACCCATTATACTATCCTAATAGAAGGATAGTAGATGAGAACATTTAAGCTGAGGAATGCTCCTCAACTTAATCCATGATTAGGGATTAACCTTATGACAAAACAAAGCCTTTATTAGAATGGATTTTAGTTAATGATAAGATTAGGAAATGGATTTTATGGTTTGTAAGACAACTTGAGGGGGACTTGTCCATTAACACTAGGGTTAGTCCTTCTTAACCAATTAAGGAAGAATTAGAACCCTAATGCAAGGCCCAAGTTACAAGCTTGATGTCTTAGTGATTTATTAGATGGATTGATTAAAGGATTTAAACACATTAAGGGTTTAACACTTAGGATTAAAGTTATACACTCCATCCTAATAGAAGGATACATGCATAACCTTAATCACAAAGCCTTAAAACCTTTAAGGTTTAGTCCTTGATTTAGAGATGAGAAGAGAAGACACAAAGATGACACAAAGGTAAAACTAATGGGGGGACTAATCAAACCCTAATTGTTAACATGCTTGGGTATTCCTATGGTTTATGAAGCTTGCAAGAGATCTTCAAGAAAAAGCCACCATGGAAGAAGCAGGATGGAAGGAAAGGAAGCAGCAAGAAGCAAGACAACTTACTTCACTTAAGAAGATAAGTTGCTTGAAGAAAGAAGGTGAGGGAGGAGAATGAATGAGAAATCTCACTCTAATTCACAAGTAAAATGCAGCAATGATACATAAGAGAGATGAGAAAAGATTATGAGAAGTGAAGGCAAATTCACTTCTCAAATACTTACCACCTGAAAAGTTAGCAAAATGAAATGAAAATGAGATGAAATGCAAAGATGAAAACCAAAGTCAGAAACATATTCATGATGAAAATGATGTCATAAGATGGTATGAAAACAAGCCAAGTGATATGAATGTTCATACAAGAGATGGGAATGCAAATGCAGCATATAAGAAGCATGAAAGTCCATGAAAACTTATGAAATGCAATGGATGCATAACATGGCAAATGGATGATGCAATGATCACACATGATTTCAATATGTCCTAAGATGTCTTGTATGTCATGTGGATGCACAAAATGTGATGGCAAGTTCATGTATGCAAGCATATGAAGAATGAATGCAAATGAAGGCAACAATTAGGGTTTATGAACAAGATGCAATGCAAAATTCAAAATCAGAAGCAAATGACAAGATAATAAATTGAAAATGGGATCAAAGGTACCCCAAACCTATACAAGATCACTGCCCAAAGGGGAAGGTCAGAAGCCAAACCCTAAAGGACTTATGATTTTTCTAAGTTTGCTAGGGTTTTAAGGTACCTCACAAGGGAAAATGCAAAACAAATAAAAAATGAAAGATAAATTCATGCCAATTTTATCCTAGAAACTACATGATATGTGGAATGCAATGCAAAAAGAAACACTATCAAACCCTTCATGGTTAGGAAAAAAAGATTTTTCTAAGTTAGGGTCAAAATATTGCTTTTTAAGAACCCTAAATCCAAAGAAAAATGTCAAAATGGATCAAGAACCAAAAAGAAATTTGTATGAATGGTTTGATAATGTCTCTAAATGTGTCAGATGCAATTTGATTTTTTTGGTGATTTTTAGAAACTTAAATGGTATTTTAATTAATTAATTAAAATAAACATTAAAATATTTTAAAAATACAAATTTTATGCAAAAAATAAAATAAAAATTATTTTCAGAATGAGAAAAATATTTGAAATGAAAATGCAAAAGAAAAATATTTTTTAGGATTTTCTAGGTATTTTAAATAAAATATGCAAAATAAATGATAAAAAAAAAGAAATAAAACTAAATTAAATGGAAGTAATCTAATCTGAAGGTCAGGATTCAAACCTAGGGGGTGGGAATTGACTGCACGCGTGATTTAGTGGCTACAATTCAAACTGAGCTAATTCTAATTAATTAAGTTAATTAAATCAATTAGGGTTTAATGATAGCATCTGGACCACTCATCTCACGCGGGAAACTCAAATCAAGGGCCTACATTCAAACGAAACCCTAAACCTAATTAGAACATTTAATGACTTTCAGGTCACCGGAGAAGAGCTCCGGTCGTCTTCTCCGGTGACCCCCTCACCTGAAAGTTGCTAACTTCTTCCCTAGGTTATTTCTGGAGCTCTAAAGCTCCAGATCAACTCCCCTCATCCCCCTGAATCCAAATCCACCCTCAAATCTCATTTCTTTTCACTCAAACTCAAGTTTCGAAAGGAAGAACAAAAATGGCAGAAATTTCATACATTCAATACACACTCATTTCTCAACCATTTTCGAAAATTTAAAGTTCAATGTGATCAGGGAAGCAAGCTTAATCATTTTATAACATAAAAGAGGGGTTCTGGAAAAATAAATTCAGATGGCTACCTGAGGTTGAGCTTTTCACCCTTTAGCTTTCTGGCCACTTCCTTGGGGCAGAATGACTCTAATGAACCTCCTGAGGCAGTTGCAATGCTTGGCAAGCTTTGAGGATGGCTGGTTTGAGTGGTAGCAATCCAACTGGTCAGAAATCGTGTTTGGTGTATGGAATGTTTTTGGTTGTTTCAATGGTTGCTTTGTGGTCTATTGATGATCCTGAGATGAATGGTGAAAGAAGTTTTAAGATTGAGTGAGTGAGCTGGGAGATTCGAAGGGTTTTGCAAATTGGAGAGTTTTGTGGAATGCTGAGTTCTTGGAGCTCTTGGCTCGTGTGTCTTATGAAAATCAATCCTTGAAGCATGCTTGTAAAGTTTGGATAGGCCAGAGAGTGGGTGGTGGACTGTGGTGATTGGTATGGGCAAGTTGCCAAAATGTCAACATGACTTGTACTTGAGGTATGGGCAAGTATACAGCTGGTCTTTGGGCATGTCCATGCGCAGCTGACTTCATGGATGTCCACAAATCCAATCTTGAGGCAATTCAACATATGGGAATAAAGTTATGGGGTGTTTTGCAATTATGTGAAGTTTTGGCCCCTTTGAGAAATCTTGATGATCAAGGCATAAAACTTGAGATTTCTTTGGGCAATTCTGAATTATAGGTCATGTATGATGTTTGTGTAATGGTTAGAAGTCAATTAGAGGTTACAAATTGCCTTGGTATGAGTTTTTGCAAGTTTCCCTCTTTGGTACATAAGTGAAATTTTGTGATTTTTCCCAACTTTGCAAGGCCATAACTTGAGTTCTATGATGAATCAGATCAAGTTCTTGTACTTTTTGAAAAGGGAATGATCCAATCTACAACTTTCATGACCAAGAATTTTTCATTTGAAGCATTTTTGAATCAAAAAGAGGAGGTTGAAAAACCTTCCCAAAATGGCAAGTTTACATTTCATGTCACTTTCCCAAAATGGAAACTTTGCAAATGGCTTGAAATTCTTCAATTTTGTGAACTTCTAACTTCTTCTAAGATCAAATAAAGATCATGTACACCCAAATGATGGAGAAGACCCTTTGGTTGGATGATGGGGGCCTCAGATGCCCTGATTTTGCACTGACTTGTTCAAGAAGTCAACTATTGATCAGATGCCTTCCCCATTGAATTTCTTTAGGAAAATTGGTAAACATGATCCTTATAACACATGGAGACCAATAGAAACAAGAATGACCAAACAATTTGGAGTTATGGCCTTTGAAACCAAAACCCTAATTTTAGGTCATCTGTGCAGTTAAGCTTGGCTCAGCTTCTATGCCTTTCTCAGTTCTTGTGATTCTTTGACTTTCTTGATCTTGGGAGTATATAATATGATGCTTGAACATACATGGACTCTCTTGAGATGATTGAAGGCCTTTGGAGTGGCTCAGATGACCCTTGGATTGCCCAGATCACAAACCCTAGATGCAGATGACTTTGAACCAATGTAATTAAGCAAAAATGCAATATGAGATGATGTGATTGAACTTATGCAAATGAAAAGAATCACAAGCCATGGTGAAATGAGTGAGGGAAAATTTGGGGTGTTTACAGCATGCCACCCCAAGAGCACTAGAAGTTACTTTCTCCTGTAGATGGTTAATCAGAAGCACCGACCCAAGGTTCAATACACTAGGACACACTATCTCACAATGATATGAGGTTTTTCATGAATCCTCGCGAGGAAAATTCTTGCACAGACCATGCAGTCTGGGGCAGTTATTTCGAGATCCGACGAATCTCTCCAAGAGTTTGAAGACACTGAGGCATTTCGTATGTCATGTTTTCTGTAAAATCCTCTTGAGACAGTTTCTTCCGATGGACCTTAATCTGAGGCGAGTTGAAAATTTCAAAGAACCATTATTCAATCATGATTAGTTGGCGATCTATCAACCCAAAGGCTAGAAGCAAAGCCATTGTCAGCACGAGACCTCAGGAGATCTTTTCTCAACAGACTTTATTGATCATTCCCCCTCAGCAGACCTCATCCGATTATCTTTCCTCCAACAGGGTAACAAGAAGATGGGTGGTATTTCCTTGACAGATGGTATCATTATTATGAGATGCCTCATATCTCATCCCTAGTATGATACACTTTATATTCGCTCATCCCTAGCATGAGACGCTTCATATCTTTACCACCAGCAAGGGGCAACTTAAACTCTTATCTTCAGTAGGAAGCTTTATCATTGACATCCTCCATCATCCCCAGTAGAGGTGGAAGTTGAAATCTCTCTCAGCAAGGCAACATAAAGTTGGTGTCCTCCCCAAACAGATGATGGGGCGAAGACGCAATGTGTCTAGCGGTATCTGAACTGCAAGCGCACAGCCTATCGAAGTAATATAAAAGATTGTCGAACCCTCAGGGACTTTGTAATCACTCTAGTGCTAGAAGGTCTTCTAGTTTAGCTAAGGCGGATATTTGTCACGATTATGGTTTTAAGGATTAAAAACGGGAATTAAACTTAGTTTAAGGAAATAATGAGAAGGCGGTCGGTATGTAATTATATTAACCTATGTGGGTCAATCTAACCTAAGCTTATAAAGATGGTTCACTTAAATTATTCTGTAGAGATTACCAGTTTAAATACCCTCGACTCACACTCTCGTGGTCTTATCTCAGATCTTACTCCTAAAGCCCTATGCCTGCTCTCGCTAGCCCATAAGTGTTTAGAAAATAATTTTTGAAAACTTAATAAGTCTAATTCATTTTAAAGCACTCTCGCTGTATTTAAATCAAATGCCTAACTTTAGCTATCCGGTTAAAATCTCACACTCTCGTGGTCTCGACCTAACCTATTTTACCTTTCTTACTCTCAGAACAAAAAGATTAATGTTAATCATAAAAAGCCACAGCCAGAATATAAGTTCTTAATTATTTTTAGCTTAGATTCGATTTAACCGTTTTGGTTTGGTTTATTACATACCGACTAATTAATTTAGCTACTCATTTTTATTATACCAACAGACAGATGCAGAATGAAATAACAAATATTAAAGTATGCATTATAAAAAAATAATAATAGAAACTTAACATAAATAAATAAATAAATTCAATATAAATTGCAAAACAAAAACCTGAACGATTTAATTCTTAAACTCATTCTTCCACAAATTGGCAAGCTCGGAGTGTCAGAATCGGAATTGAAACAAAATAACAAGTTCTGAGGCTAAAAAGAAATTTAATTGAAATAACAATTTCCTAATATTGGAAATTGTTATTGAATGGGTTGGAAATAAAAGGTAAACACAGCAAGAACAAAGCTGGAAAAATAAATGGGTTCAAAGAAAATACGGCAGAGCTTCCGCGTAAAAATCAATAATAAACTCTGTACTTTTTCATTTGTTCCTTGGGTATTTATAGCAGAGGAATTAGGCAGTTGAATTGGTAGCAGCGTGGGCTTCGTTCTGTTTTGAGAAGATCCAGCAAAAAAGTAGCGTACTGGGTATTGCTTCAGTTGAGGAAAAATAGGAGTTTTCGAAGACTCGTTGCACGTCTTCATAAGTATCTTCAAATAAATTAAATAACTTTCCTTGTCACGTTCGTGACATGGGCGTAACGGTCATGTTTCTTCAAATAAGCGCGTCACAATCGTGATAGTGTTGTGACGATCGTGAGACCTCTAAATAGCTCGTCACGGACGTGAGTCAGTTGTGACGACCGTGAGAGCAACAAAAAAAGCAGACTTAGCAGAATTGATCTCTTGGTCTTCTTTTCATGCTAGATTTGGTTCATTTGATATTTTTCTCATAATTTGGCTCTAGACATGTTATACCTACAATGTGACATAAAAAACTCGAACAATCGGGAGTTAAAAAGGATCAATGTACGATAAAACGGACTAAAAACGTAGTAATAATGTGATACGATTTCTCGTTATCAAACTCCCCCAAACTTAAACCTTTGCTTGTCCTCAAGAAAATAGTCAATTAAAAAATGATCAGACAATTTTCATCAGACGCATACACATAACAAACCGTACGAGAAGTCTTTTAGTTAGATAAACCGATACTAGAATAGAACACTAACGATACACTAATGACACAAGTAACAAGCTAAGTCGTCGACTTCCCATTAAACGAAACATTCGGTAATTGCGTTATGATTCTACCTAGAGTCATTCGTTCTTTTTTCACCCGGTTTCGTTCTAGCGCAATCACATTAAGCCTTTTGCCTTAGCACGCACGTAGTGGAGTAGCCGGTTAGTGACTTTGATCCTTTATTAGCACGGGGTCTGGTACATGAATGTGGCAACCCTTTACATGTTATCCAAATTGGAGGTTGTGGGGGATCGAGCCGTAGCACGCCCTACCAAGTTCAGAACCAGGTACCTCTGAACCAACCAGCAGTGGACTCCTTCTTATATTTCTCATCTCTTATATGCGACCGTGTACTTTGGTGCAATTTCTTTTTTATGGCATCGAGATATGAAGGATCGTTTATAGATTAGGCATCAAACACTTATGTTCATCAGCTCCCCACGTGGTTTGTGTTCAGACGGTGCTGACTACTAGTATAAACTACTAGGGGTTACTTTAGAACTAAGACTTAAGGTGTAGTCGTAACAATTATCGAAATGGAATGCTTAAGTAGGGAGTCTAAGGTGTCAAGAATGTATTGATCTTGTTGGATATTTCTCAGCTTCCTAACTACGATTTCATAGGTAAGTTGAGTAATGCGAAGATAAAGCAAACAAATTTTCGGTATGGCTAAATAAACGGGGAAGAATTGAAACTTAAGAAATAACATAAATGTTACTTTGTTTAATTGAAAATGCGGAAAGGGAAATACAATGAAATGGAAAACAGGAAAGGGAAAGGTACCTCTCCCACACTATATCAGACATTGTCCTCAATGTTGTGATATAATAGCGGGGAAATACATTACAAGAACAGAAATGCAAAAACAAAAAAGATAATCTAATGTTGCTGACGACCACGGCCTCGGCTTCTGGTGCGGGAGCGTCTGGTAGGAGTGGCTTCCTCATCAGAACCAGTGACGGTGAGAGCGATGACGTCTATCCGCAAAGCTTCCAACTCGCTGAAAATCTCTCCTAGCTTTTCATCTGTTGCTTTCTGGTTACTGACAACAGTTGCAAGGAGTGCATCGTACTGCTCTTTCTGCCTACGCTCAAGTGCGGCATTCATCTGATTCTGCCGATGAATGGCACGGAGGATTTCTTCAAGGGTGATGTCAGCTGAAGGTGGCTGCCTGGTGGAAGACTCAGGGATGTCCTGAACTGGCTCAGCAACATCCATCGCATCCTGCATCTTGTCCACAGGTGCATCAGGCTGCTCGTCAATAATCGGAACATGGCCTGCGGCATCCGGCAAATCAAATAGCCAATTGGCTCTGTTCGATGGATCAATGCGGTTCCTGCAAGGAAAAACGATATGATGATAGATGGTGCTTTGTATCACAGGGTTGAACCTGCCATCCTCACGCTGCGAGATCATGTGAGCGGACTTGTAGTAGTTCTTGGTAAGCAGCTCCGGTGCTCTATGAGGCAAATGAGCGAGGTGGTCTCCAAGCTCCAGCTGTATGGCAAGGGTAGTGACAATCCCGCCAATGTAGAAGGGAGTGGCGCCTCTTTGTGCTACAGACCGAATGTGGGCCAGAAGGAACGGAGCGACATTGATACGTTCTTCATTCAAGGCACAATGCAAGAATAAGAGCTCTTTGGAATTGAGCTTGTGGTTGCTCTCTCTTGCAAAGATTGTGTTGCATATGATACGATGAAAATACCGTATTGCTGGATTATGGATATGAGTGGCATTGAGACTCTGGTAGGCGGAAGCACGGCTGTTTGTGATGTTGTGCCACAAAGTGAAAGCTGCTTCATTAAAGTTGTCGGGCATGCGAAGGTGAGCACCGTCGCCGTGACTGAAGCCTAACAGTTCAGCGACTCTGGTTTGAGTGATTTGGAACTCTCTCCCAAGCATTCGGAATTTTGCGATGCTGGTGAGTTGGTTCGTTGATCCTGAAGGTTTGATATATTGAAACGAACTTAGAAACTCCAAAGTGAGGTTTGCAAATGTCGGTTGCGGTTGACTGCATAAGTCCCACAAGCCAACTTGCTCAAGCAGTAGCTTCATTCCGTCGAACAATCCTAACTCCCTCAAGCAGTCGAGGTCGACGTACCGAGTAGGTTGGATGCCACGGGTTTGAAACCTTTCAAACTTCTCTCTCTGCGTTTCTCCTTGTTCTCCATCTCTGAACTGAATGTTTGCCATTGCATGCAAATGAGGTTTATCGTGAGATAGGTGTTTGAGGCTTGGTGATGAAAATGTGAAGAAATTGAATGGTTTATAATGGAATGAAGGGAATGTGTGGAGTTGGGGTTAAATGAGAAGGTGGAACGGAGTAATGGGATTGATTGGAGATTAATGGGTGGTTACGGGAGAAGAAGAGGTAATGGGAGGTTAGAGATTTTTGTGAAAATAGAAGTGGGGTTTGCAAAGAAGAACGGCCTCTGTAACTCAGAGGTCGTAAATTAGGGTTGTCACGGTCGTGAGGGGGGTGTTACGGTCGTGACGCACTAAATAGCTCGTTACGATCGTGAGGGGATGGTGACGACCGTGATGATCACAAAATATGGAATTCACAGAATGGTTACCTCAGTTCAAATCAATTGTAATTCTTATCACTTTCAATATTTAATTCCAACATAACACATAGCAGTGGATCAATATATATATATAAGTATTGGATTTCATCACACGAAAATTCACAAAATATCCAGCAATTCAAAGTATCAGTATATAATGAAAAGCATGTAAATTGATTAAATTGGAAAATTGCATAAATGGAAGTAATTTGCTTTTGACATAACAGAAAGAAATTACAGTGATAAAAATAAACTATGAAATGTTGCAAAACATCAAAATTAACTAGAAACAAAAAGCAAAAAGTAAGATAAATCAAATTACTACAGCATTATCAAAGTTGCTTCTTCAAATCTTCAAGTGCGGAGTTTATATGATAGAATTGTTCACATGTTATGTCAGTTAAGCCTATAATGTCCAATCTCATGCTTTTAACTTCATCCTTAACAACATTAATATCAGCTTGGTATACTTCAAGAGTGGTCAGAATTTTCTTTAAGCTGTCAGCATATCCTACTTGATTGATTTCAGGGGTCTCAATAACTTCATCAGTGTGGTCGATGTCATGGTAACCAGGAGGGGTCTCAGGGTCACTTTCTACATCAGTCATTATGTCATCCCTAATTTGGTAGGATTGTGGTGTTTCAGGTGTTGTTGGATAGTCAGGAGGGGTAAGCTCATAAAGCCAATTATCTCTATTGTGAACACTGACTTTAGCATGGTTCGGTAATGTGAACAGGGTTACGATTTCATTTCTAATTAGGTACTCGTATGGTGGTTGTCCTAAGTTTCTTATAATTTGGCGGTTAAAGCAGAAGTTCAGATTCATAGGGCGGATGGTACCTAAACGGTTGCACTTGTGTAACTGGTATCTAAGTCCGAGGGCATCAGCAATCATGGTGACCAGGCCTCCTACCAATATTGGTAGATCAGGTTCCTCTTGGATGCGGGTAAAGGTTTGCATCATGAATGGTACAGCATTTGCGGGTTTTCCATCGGTCAAACAGGACATTATGAATATCTCATCTTTAGATACTCCAGTGAGGTTCTCTTCCTTTCCAAAGAAGGTGTGGGCAAGGATTTTATGAAAATAGCGGATAGCAGGGTTGTGTATTTCATCATTGTTCATGTTATCCGGCTCAGGGTGGTAGTTTCCGGTTAAAGTTCCCCAAAAGAAATCTAGCTCAATATCCATTAATTCTACCTGGGTGGTAGTAAAGGCAAAAGGTCCGCTAGGAAATCCTAGTAGGTCAGCTAGTTCCTTATGGTTATAGACATATTCGATACCGAATAGTCGGAAACTAATAAATCTTTTTCTTAATCCAAATCCGTGCTCAGGTAAGTAAACTAAGGAGCTTAAAAACTCAAGGGTGAGCTCGCAGTAAGTTACAAACTTATGTTTTATGAGAGCGTTCTCCCATCCAAGTTGGTTAAACAGGTATAGGATGCTATCATTTATTCCTAAAGTTTCCATAGTCTGTTCATCATAGTACAAAGTCAAATCCATTTGTCTCTGTGATAATTCCTCAAATTTCCTTCTTTGGTTTCTACCTCTAAATATGGTTTCCATAAAGTTTCTTGGTTGGTTAGCCATAGTTAGTGTTAAAGTGGAGGAAACAAATCAGGGGGGAAAAGGAAGGTAGAAAAGACTTTAGAAAATCTGTAGCAAAGTAAATTTAAAAGTGATTTAGAAAATGAAAATTAAAAATAAAGTAAATAAATAACTAAATACATAAATAAAGTCAATAATAATAAAAATGGAATAAAACAATAAAATGATAAAATGGGTTGCCTCCCACTAAGCGCTGTTTTTATCGTCATAAGCCTGACGTAGTGCTTAGGGGTAGATTAATCAGGGAAGTTAGTGGACAACTCTAAAAGCTTTAAAATATTCGCATAATCTTTATTTTCAATGTTATGGTAATGTTTTAATCGTTGTCTGTTTACTGTGAACGGTTCACTATTCCTACCCTTAATTTCTATTGCTCCGCTCGGGAACACTCTAGTTATTTCAAAGGGTCCTGACCATCTAGATTTTAGTTTTCCAGGAAAGAGCCTAAGTCTTGAATTGAAGAGGAGCACTACGTCTCCCACACTAAATTCTTTCCTAGATAGGCGCTTATCGTGTCATCGCTTGGTTCTTTCTTTATATATCTTAGCATTCTCATAAGCGTATAACCTTAATTCTTCTAATTCATTAATGTCGAGGATTCGCTTTTCTCCAGCGGCATTATAGTTTATATTGAGTGTTTTAATCGCCCAATATGCTTTGTGTTCTAGTTCTACCAGGAGATGACAAGCTTTCCCATACACTAGTTTGAAGGGTGTAGTTCCTATGGGTGTCTTGTAGGCTGTCCTATAAGCCCATAAAGCTTCATTAAGTTTAGATGACCAATCTTTCCTAGATATGGCGACAGTCTTTTCTAGGATTTGTTTTATTTCTCTGTTCGAGACTTCGACCTGTCCACTTGTTTGTGGATGATATGGTGTTGCTACACGATGTTTGACTCCATACTTAGATAGTAATTTGTCAAATATTTTCGAAATGAAATGCGAGCCACCGTCACTAATGACAATTCTAGGCACACCAAATCTTGGAAAGATTATATTCTTGAAAAGCTTAATTACTACTCGTGTGTCATTTGTAGGAGAAGCTATAGCCTCGATCCATTTTGAAACATAATCGACAGCTACGAGTATGTACTTATTACCGAAAGATGATGGGAATGGTCCCATGAAATCTATTCCCCAGACGTCAAAGACTTCTACTTCTAATATTCCTCTTTGAGGCATTTCATCTCTTCTTGAAATATTACCGGTGCGTTGACACCGATCGCAATTTATGACAGTGATGTGGACATCTTTCCATAGATTAGGCCAAAATAGGCCGGCTTGTAAGATTTTTGCACAAGTCTTGGAAGTGCTTTCATGTCCACCATAAGGAGATGAATGACAATGAGCAATGACATCTTCTATTTCTTCTTCGGGAACACACCGACGAAAGATTCCGTCAGGTCCTCTTTTAAACAATAATGGTTCGTCCCAATAGTAATACTTGAGATTGTGGAAGAATTTCTTTTTCTGCTGATAGGTTAAATCCGGTGGAAGTGCTCATGCAGCTAAGTAGTTGACAATGTCAGCGTACCATGGCAGTCCTACGGTTGTTTGGATTGTTTCCACGGTTTTTGGTTCATCTATGTCTAACTGAGCTGGGTTGCTTCCTATTTGTGCTATCAGCTGTTCATACGGAAAATCGTCGTTAATTGGCACTTGTTCGGGTTTAATACCTTCTATTCTAGATAAATGGTACGCTACGATGTTTTCAGTACCTTTCTTATCTTTGATTTCGAGATCAAACTCTTGTAAGAGTAAGATCCATCTCAAGAGTCTTGGTTTAGCATCTTTTTTGGTTAATAGATATCTGATAGCAGCGAGGTCTGTGTAGATGATTATTATTGCTCCTACTAGGTAGGAACGGAATTTATCAAGCGCAAAGACAACTGCTAACAATTCTTTTTCAGTAGTGGCGTAGTTCATTTGAGCAGAATCTAAGATTCTACTGGCATAATAAATTGCGTGAAGTTTCTTGTCCTTCCTTTGTCCTAGAACTGCGCCTACAGCATAGTCACTCGCATCGCACATGATTTCGAAAGGTAATTGTAAACACCCCAAATTTGCCCTCACCCATTCACACCATGTCTTGTGATCATTTCATATGCATAAGTCCAATCATAGCATCTCATATTACATTTTTGATTCATTGCATTGGTTCAAAGTCATCCGCACCTAGGGTTTGTGATCTGAGCAATCCAAGAGCTTCTTGAGCCACTCCAAAGGTCATCAATCACTTCAAAGGGGTCCATGTATGTTCAAGCATCATATTATATCCCCTCAAAGTCAAGAATGTCAAAGAATCACAAGAACTGAGAATGGCATGGAAGCAGAGCCAGGTTTGACTGCACAGATAACCTAGAATTAGGGTTTTGGTTTCAGAGGCCATAACTCCAATTTTTTTGATCATTCTTGTTTCTATTGGTCTCTATATGGTATAGGGATCATGCATATCAATTTTCATGAAGAAATTCAATGGGGGAAGTCATCTGATCAAGAGTTGACTTTTTAAGCAAGTCAGTGCAAAATCAGGGCATCTGAGGCCCCCAATGACCCAACCAAAGGGTGTTCTTCATCATTTTGATTGTGTATGATCTTTATTTGATCATAGAAGATGTTGGAAGTTCACAAAATTGAAGAATCTCAAGTCATTTGCAAAGTTGACTTTTTGGGAAAGTTGACTTATAATGAAAATTGCCATTTTGGGAAACTTTTTCAACCCTTGCTTTTTGATTCAAAAATGCTTCAAATGAAAAAACTTTGGTCATGAAAGTTGTAGAATGGATCATTCCCTTTTCAAAAAGTACAAGAACATGACCTAATTCATTTTGGATCAAAAGTTATGGCTTGTCAAAGTTGGCTAAAATCACAAAATTTGAAGTTTTCTACCAAAGAGGCAAAGTTGCAAAATCACTTGCCAAGGCAATTTGTGCTATCAAATGGACTTCTAATCTTCATACAAACATGAGCCAATGCCTAAAGATCAGAATTCACCAAGAGTTTGCTCATTTTTGTGACTTGTGGAACAAGAAATTTCAAAAGGGCCAAGGATGAAGCAAGTTGCAAAACCTCACTCAAAGATGAATCCACTTGCTTGCTGACTTCATAATCAATCCTAGGGCTCTCCACACTTCTTGCTGCGCAGGACACCCCATTTTTCCTTGGCTAGCTATGAGCCCATGCTTCTCTTACACAAAGTTTGACATTTTGGCCAAAGACCCATACCAATCACCATAGGCCACCAACAACTCTCTGACCTATCACCTTTTGATACATGGACCAAAGCCAGCATAACACACCACACACTTCATGCTGAAACACACTCCAAGCCATAGTTATCATTTTTTGCTCCAACTTGCAAAAGCATTCGAAACACTCTCCACAGGCCTCAAACACATAAACAAACTTCACAAACAACCTCAGCATGAGTCACTGATCACAAACCAACCATCAAAACAGCCTGAAAGCCACTAAAACAAAAACACGATCACCACCCTCCCTTGAACAGAACTTCTGCCATCTCACAAACCAGCTATCCCCAAAGATTTCTAAGCTTCATCTCATCATCAGAGGGTTCAAAGGAGTGGACTTGCAGCAAAGGAGAGGCCGGAAAGCTCAGGACCAGGAGATTCCATCTCAGGTAGCCATCTCAAACTTTTTTCCAGAAACTCCATTTTGAGTTCTTAAACGATTCTATGTGCTCCCCTGATCATGGGGATATGATTATTTTTGAAAATGGTTGAGAAACCAGGATGTATGATTGCTCTGAAACTTTCTGACCTAAAATTTGTTTGCTTCGATTCATGTTGTTCTTGAGTGATAAATGGTTTTTGAGGACTGATTCGTGTTTAGGATGGTTTAAGGTTTGATTCTGGAGCTTTAGGGGGTTTGGGGGGAATTTTTGAGGGAGTTAGCAATTTTCAGGTGGGGGTCTGGCCGGAGAAGACGACCGGAAGTCTTCTCCGGCCACCTGAAACTCATTAGGGTTAATCTGTGTAATTAAATGAAGTTTGAATGTGGAGCGTAGATGGTGCTGACTTAGTCAATCCCCCGCGCGTTTCAATGGTCCAGATTCTTCACTTAGCCCTAATCTCACTTAATTAAATTAATTAATCAATATTAGCCAGTTTGAATTTCAGCCATTGGATCACGCGTGCAGTCAACTCTCGCGCGTCCAGTTTGAATGCCAGCCCTTGATTCAGCATACTTCTCATTAAATTCATTTTATTTTCTTTTTTATTTCATTTGTTTTCTACATTTTATTAAAAATAGTAAAAATCATTGAAAAATTCTGAAAACTTTTATTCAAGCTTTTATTAATTTTTCAGAAACCAAAAACATTTTTATTTTTATTTTTTGCATTAAAAATTATTTTTAAATCATTTAAAAGTTTATTTTTAATTAATTAATGAGAATTAATTAATTAAAAATACTTTTAGGTATTTAAAAATCACAAAAAATTCATGAAACATTTAAAATCATTTAGAAACATTGTCCAACTCTCAAACCAAATTTATTTTTTGATCTTGATGTCTTTTGACAATTTTCCATGGAATTAATTTCATTTCAAGGCATTATTTTGATCCAACCTTCAAAAATTCATTTCTGCCTAGCCTTTAAGAGTTGGACAATGATATTTTTTGCATTGCATTATGTTTAGCATGTAGTTTATAGGATTAAATTGGCATGAATTGATCTTGCATTTCCCATTTGTTTGGCATTTTTCTTGACAAGGTACCTTAAAACCCTAGCAGTCTTAGGAAATTCATAACTTCCACTAGGTTAAGAGTTGGATCCCCTCCTTTGGGCAGTGAGTTTGTATAGGTTTAGGGTTCCTTTGAATGCATTTTCAAATTTTTATCATGATGTTTGCTTATGGTTTTGATTTTTGTTTTGTGCATTGATCATAAACCCTAATTTGGGGCTTTCATTTGCATCCATTTTCCATTTGCTTGCATACCATGACTTGCCATGACATTTTGTGCATTCATTTGATTCATAATACATCTTAGGACATGTTAGAATCATGTTTGATCATTGCATCTTTCATTTGCCATGTTGTATGTCATTTGCATTCCATAACTTTTCATGTATGTTCATGGTTCTAAGAATGCTTCATTTGCATCCATATGTTTGTATGATCATTCTAATGCCTTGTTTCATGTTTGCATCATCCCATAGAATCATATTCATGCTTCTGGTTTTGGTTTTCATCATGCCATTTCATCTCATTTTGCATTGCATTGCATTCCTTTCACTAACTTTTCAAGTGGTAAGTTACTTTGAGAAGTGAATTTGCCTTCACTTCTCACAATTTCTTTTCATCTCCTTTATGCATCATTGCTACATTTTGTCTTGTGCTTGAGATTGAGCTTGCTCATTCTTCTTCATCTTACTTTCTTTCTTCAAGTGACTTGTCTTCTTAAATGAAGCAAGTTACTTTGATTCTCTTTGCTCCTTTCATCTGCTTCCTGGTGGCTTCTCTGAAGATCTTTCTTGTAAACCTCACAAACCTTAGGAACAACCAAGCATGACAATAATTAGGGTTTTGATTAGTCCCCCCATTTAAATTTTACCTTTGTGTCTCATTGGGTCTTCTCTTCTCATCTCATAATCAGGGACTAAACCCTAAAGGCTTTAAGGCTTTGTGATTAAGTTTATGCCTGCATCCTTCTATTAGGATGGAGTGTATAACTTTAATCCTAAGTGTTAAACCCTTAATGTGTTTAACTCCTTTAATCAATCCACTTAATAATCATCAAGACATCAAGCTTGTAACTTGGGCCTTGCATTAGGGTTCTAATTCTTCCTTAACTGGTAAAGAAGGACTAACCCTAGTGTTAATGGACAAGTCCCCCTCAAGTTGTCTTACCAACCATAAAACTCACTTCTCCATCAGACCATTAACTAAAATCCATTTAATAAAGTTTTGTTTTGTCATGGAGTTAATCCCTAATCATGGATTAAGTTGAGGAGCTTTCCTCAGCTTAAACATTCTCATCTATTATCCTTCTATTAGGATGGTGTAATGAGTCTGTTTAATCCTTGATTATGGCTTAATCTCATTACTCAACACTAAACAAAAACACCAAAAACATCTAAATAATCACAAGTAGGTCAATGATCTTAATCCTACACCATGGTGATTAAGTGTGAGAAGCTGACTTCACACTTAAGGCATTCTCATTACCCCTAATCAGAGGGAAGATGTGATGGGTTTACTAAATCCATTGGTTTAGGCTTAAGCTCATTTTCTTATGACAAATTCCAAAAGCAATAAAAGACTGAAAATACAAAAACAAACAATAATCGTCTCCTCCGGGATTCTTTTCTCATCACACTCATTCACAAACGAGAACTTGCTTCTTCCGTCTAATGCAAGACAGTTTGCACCTGAGCCAGACAGGTCATACACTTGAGCATAGGCAAGTAAGCAGTTCACAAGTCAATTCATCCTTCAGTCTCTTTGGGTCGAACTACGGTGTTCTGACTTCCTCATTGCACGAGAGGATACGTAGGCATAACTTAATAGTTATCGAACAAAGTCTCTGTATACTCCCCCTCTTTCCAGCATTATTCTTTTAGCCTCATTATCTTGGGCACTTCATTCTTGTTCTCACACTGACACTAACATATTTCACCTCACATTTCTTTTACACTGACACCTGTACATCCTTTTCCAGCTTTTGATACACAAATTTCACCGACACTACCCCTTTAAAACACAAATCTTTTAAGCGTGGATCCCGTCGAGTACGACGGACAATCTGGGTGCTAATACCTTCCCAGGTTGTAACCAACCCCCTTTCTCAGTCTCTCTGGTTCGCAACCGTCTTATCCATATCTTTCTAGGTTTATGCAGCATTACCTTTCCTTCGGGATAAAAATGCCTAGCTGGCGACTCTATTTCATTTCATCCTTTCGCCGACCGTTCGCGTCTGTACCTTATTTGAGCCAGTCTCATTTGTCGGGAGCGACAGCTTGGCGACTCTGCTGGGGATACTTATACTGCAAGCAGGGCTTCTGGTTCTTTTTGTGGGTTCCTCCTAGCGCTTGTTTGATTTGTGTTTACTGGGGTGTTATGTGCTAATTGTGTTTGTATATTTGTATTTATTTCAGCTTTATGTACAGTTATTTATTGCTTTCTTTATAGCTTTATATACATCATACTGTCATACTGTTATCTGGCTGGATCTGTTTTCTGTCTTGGTGGGTGGGTTTCTATTGAGAGTTTAAGGTCCTATACCTGGGACCTGAGTGACACCTAGGCTAGAGTGGTTCATGTTCTTTCCCATTCCATTTCGGTCTGGTGCGGGAATATGAAACACGGTTCAGATATGGGTTTCTTCTTGAGAACTCTGTGCTACAAATCTCCTGTAGTGCTAGGGCTATCTGGGAAGCCTGCTAAGTCTGGATGACCTTTACTATGACCTTCAGAAACTGAGGTGAATTAGAGGAGGATCCTTTATGGTTATTGTAAACACTGTACCTCCGGGTTAGAAGTGTTTACACTTCTCATAACTGATCCAAGTCTGAGGATCCTTGTTTTAGAACACCACCGGTGAGGGGGTTGGGCTGTTTACAGGTTTGCAGGAACCATTGGCCACATCATACCCTGATACTTATTGTGTTTGAGAATGCTTCACTTTGGACAGTTCTTGTAATTTAACCCTGGATATGTGGCTCTTTATTTGAGTCCCCCACCTTGGTTACTGGACTTTTGAACCTCCACCTGGATTTCGTCTATAAGCGAACGTTCCATAAGGGCATGTGAATGTAGTCTTCTCTTGATCATCTGGGTGGATCGGGATTTGGAAGAATCCTGAGTAACCATCTAGATAACAGAAATACGAGTGTTTGGCTAATCGTTCTAATATTTGATCTATAAAAGGTAGTGGGAAATGATCTTTTCGAGTGGCTTTGTTTAGTTTTCGATAATCGATGCACACTCTATGTCCGGTCACTACTCTTTGTGATATCGATTCGCCTTTAGCGTTTTTCACAACAGTGATACCTCATTTCTTTGGTACTACATGTACTGGACTAACCCATTGACTATCAGAGATTGGATATATTATTCCAGCGTCTAGTAGTTTCTTAACTTCTTCTTTTACTACAGTGCTAAGGATTGGGTTAATTCTTCTTTGAGATTCTCTGGAGGTTTTGCAATCTTCTTCTAGCATAATACGATGCATACAGATTGAAGGACATATTCCTTTGAGATCGGATATGTTATATCCTAATGCAGTTGGGTATTTCTTTAAGACATTTAAAAGTTTCTTTGTTTTGATTGTTCCTAAACTGGAATTGATTATAACTGGTCGTGTACATTCAGTGTCTAGGAATTCGTATCTTAGGTTCTTAGGTAAAGTTTTTAACTCTAATGTAGGTTTCTTCTTACTTGGCATGGGATCCGGTGTAAGTGCTAAACTTTCGCTTAGACTATCATCCTGATACGGTTCACGCCAATTGTCATCTTCGAAAATCGGAGGAATTTGAATTTTCATAATTTCAGAATAAGTAGTTTCTTTCATTTCTATCTCTCTTACACATTCGTCAATGACATCCAATAAATAACATGTGTCCTCTATAGCTGGTGATTGTAAGAATTGTGTTAAAATAAATTCAACTTTCTCTTCACCTACTTCAAAGGTTAGCTTTCCTTTCTTTACGTCTATAATAGCTCCGGCGGTAGCTAAGGATGGTCTTCCTAGTATGATAGGTGTAGTGGAGTCTTCAGAGATGTCCATGATTATAAAATTAGTAGGAATGTAGAATTAACCTATACGTACTGGGACATTTTCTAGTATGCCTACAGGATATTTAATAGAGCGGTCGGCTAGTTGAACAGACATTTTAGTTGGTCTTAGGTCTCCCATGTCTAGCCTTTTGCAAATTGTTAAGGGCATAACACTGATATTGGCTCCTAAATCGCATAGAGCTTTGTCAATGACGAATTTTCCAATTACACAGGGTATAGAGAAACTACCTGGATCTTTTAACTTAGGAGGCATATTGTTTTGAATTATTGCGCTACACTCAGCAGTAAGTGTAACGGTTCCGTTATCGTCTATCTTCTTCTTATTGGATAAGATTTCCTTTAGAAATTTAGCATACGAGTGCATTTGAGTGATAGCTTCTGTAAACGGAATAGTAATATTCAATTGTTTCAGAAGTTCATGTTCTTTCCCATTCCATTTCGGTCTGGTGCGGGAATATGAAACACGGTTCAGATATGGGTTTCTTCTTGAGAACTCTGTGCTACAGATCTCCTGTAGTGCTAGGGCTATCTGGGAAGCCTGCTAAGTCTGGATGACCTTTACTATGACCTTTAGAAACTGAGGTGAATTAGAGGAGGATCCTTTATGGTTATTGTAAACACTGTACCTCAGGGTTAGAAGTGTTTACACTTCTCATAACTGATCCAAGTCTGAGGATCCTTGTTTTAGAACACCACCGGTGAGGGGGTTGGGCTGTTTACAGGTTTGCTGGAACCATTGGCCACATCATACCCTGATACTTATTGTGTTTGAGAATGCTTCACTTTGGACAGTTCTTGTAATTTAACCCTGGATATGTGGCTCTTTATTTGAGTCCCCCACCTTGGTTACTGGACTTTTGAACCTCCACCTGGATTTCTTGAACATACATGGACTTATATTAAGGCAGTAATCAGATCCAGCTTGATCACAAAACCCTTGCATATCATTTGCATACATCATCATTGCATCATTTAACATGTGTTTATTTGTTTTTCAGGGTATCCATATTACATTTGGCTTTGTTTTGACCCCTTCATCTGCATAGGCCCTTGCTCACCAGCCATTTGCTTCAGCTACCTTCATCAGCTACCTGCTTCAGTCACCTGCATCACCAGTATCAGCCTGTCAGTGGCCTATCCCCAGTGTTAGTCTCCATCATCAGCATCTGTCTCAGCTCTTCATCAGCAGACATGGCACCCAAGAAGAGCAACATCTCATATCATTTCTTTGAGCCTGAGCTAACTGGCATCAGGAAGGTCCAGGCCCTTATCACTCCAGACCATATACCACTATTCAGAGAACATTATGGAGGCATCCTTGATGTGGTTATGGATTTGGACCCTTCTCAGAGGAGCTTGATTCACACTTGCCTACAGTTCTATGATCCTCCTTTGAGATGCTTCACCTTCCAGAATTTTCAGTTGGGACCCTTGTTGGAAGAGTATTCATCACTGATTGGTGTACCTGTCAGGGGTGGTGTCCCCTTCAACCCTGAGATGGCTTTTCCCAGTAATGAAGAAGTGGAAAAAGCACTGTATCTGGAACCTATACTGATTGAGCAGAACATGACAACAAAGGCTGGAATCTCTGGTCTACACTTGGATTTCTTGACTTCTCAGGCTATCCTGAAGGCCTCCTTGGGAGAATGGAAGGCAGTCTGTGCATTATTAGCCCTCAGCATATATGGGGTTATATTATTTGCAGATGAGCCTAAGTTTATTAGCAAGAATGCCATTCATCTTTTCATTCTGAGGAACCCAGTGCCCACCTTACTGGGAGATTTTTACTACTCTGTTCACCAAAGGAATGAAAAGCAAAGAGGAAGGTTGGTGAGATGCTGTGCTCCCATATTCCATACCTGGCTGCTCAGACACTTGCCCAAGACTGATGCCTTCTTGAATCCTCACCAACAGAAGAATTGGGCTAGGAGACTTATTGCTTTGACCTCAGATGACCTCAGGTGGTGCACCCAGAGCACCAAGGGCAGGGACATCATTACTAGTTGTGGGCAGTTCCCTAATGTACCTCTCATAGGAGTGAAGGGTTGCATCAACTACAACCCTCTGCTATTCAAAAGGAAATTGGGCTATGCATTGGTCCACCCTCCTAGAGTGCAAGATCTAGCTGAGACCCTTTATTGAGAGATTAAGCCTAATTTGGCTATTGTCAGGCAAGCATCCTGGGCTTGGGACAATGTCCAGACCAAAGGGATGGCCATTCTTGGGAGATGCAACAATGTGGCCTCAGCTCAATATTATGAGTGGTCTCTGTAGCGGTAAAATCGTGAGTGTAAGCTATTGATTAACTTAACTCGATTAACACAGAGTCGCCACCGCGCTTTTCTTTATTTCCGAATGGAAAAAGGTAAAAGAACGAATAAAAACCTAGGATTCTAAAAGCAAAGGCTAAAAGAAATAAACAGAGATTGGGTAAGGGGATTGGTTATGAACCGGGAAGGTTTTAGGCACCCGACTCATCCGTGGTACTCCACGGGAGCCCTTTGAAATACTTATTGCTTTTTGGTCTGAAATTGGTTTGCTTAAAAATGATGGAAGAGATGAGGAGAAGAATATTTTTTAATGATTTTGTGTTTGATAAGGTTTTAACGCCTTATGCCTACGTACCCACAAAGTGCAATGCGAGATCAAAACCTCGTAGTTCGTGGTACAAAGTTTGAAAAGAATAAGTGGGTTGAATTGATTTTAAGATGTAGAGATAAGTCGTCATCCCTTAGAGAATAATTCCGCTAAAAGGGAGGAATCATATCTAAACATGTGGAAAAGAAGAAAGGTGCACAAGGCACAAAAACAATTGAATGGATTTGTATTTTTTAAAGTATGTACAAAAATGGTTTTAATATATTTACATGAATTAATATTTGGTTAAGAAAATAAAAGGAAAAGGTTAAAAAATCGCTTGACCGAAATCAAGGTTTGTTTATGAAAATGTTTGAAGTTTAGAAAACAAGAAGGTTTTGAAATAGGAAGAAGTTTTGAAAATTAAAGAATGGGGAGGAGATGAAGAGACTAGTCCTAATACTTGAATTAAAAGATAAGGAAAGAAGTTACCAAACTATAATATGCACAATTCTTCAAAGGTCGGAATTTCCTCTTCAAAAGTTAATGACATAATTTGAGGCCAAGGTTTCTAATCCATTCCAACTTGAGCAAAGGGAGATCCTAGGAGTCTAAGTCCATTCTCCAAAAGCAAAGGGATAGTAACCATAGTCCACAATTATGAGTCACAAGTTTTTCTTTAAGAGTTTAAGCCTTTATTAAGTATTTTGATGTCCAAATGGACAAAATAAAAACAAGCACAATATGAATATCAACAAAACACAATATGAATAAAACAATGATATATGATATAATATGGCAAAATATAATAAGGAGGTAAGGGAGCAAGAGATTAAAATAAAAGGATAAGGTGCGAGGGATTAAATTTAAACAATTATATTCACATTATTATAATATTTACAATATAAGGTGGTATGATGAACTTAATCAAACACAACCACAACAATGGATAATAGAATTGAGGCAACCGGATCCAAGTGAATCTTTAATCGAATCGGGACGAATGTAGGTCTATGTTAAGCAATCGCCGAGTAATTTACGGAGTAATTACCCTACAAATGAGGCCGGCCACCACTAATTAAAGTGGAAAATATTCGTGTTAATACATGTTAGAGAAACGATATAATGAATCGTTCTCCGAAAACATGTCACACTAAAAGAAAAAGGAAGGTCTAATCTTAATCGAGATTATCGTTGAATTTCTTGAAAAGCAACCTATCACGATCTCAAAGTATGGAGAATGATCCAAATGATCATTCATCCATAGATTTGAAATAATGAAGATTAAGCTTAATCGATAATCAACAATCCCGAATCGGAAGATTGTCATCGACCAAAATTAAAAGGAGATGAAGAATAATAGATCTAAAAGTAGATCCATAAGAAGAAATCAAAATATTTTTTAATCATTTTTTAAACTCTTTTTCTAAATATCTCATTAAAAAAACTTTTCTAAAATAATGTTTAAAAATGATTTTCTCAATTGTTTCTAAACATTTCTTAAAATCTTTCTAAAACATTATTTAAAAATTCCTTTTAAAAAAATATAGTTTTATATGAAATCTTTCAAATGTAAAGAACTTAATATAAAGTCAATTAAAAAAAAGAAGTAAATTAAATAAATAAAAAAAGAAAGGTGAGGGAAGGGATAAGGAGATCCACGGGTTGTATAGCGGATCACATAGATCCAAATGGATCTAAATCCAAACATGCCTCATTTACATAAACAAATAATTAAAAAAAAAAGGACAAAATAGGAAGAGATGAAAGGGTCTTCTTCCTCTTCTTCACGGCATAAACAAACGAAACAGGGGAGACAACAACGAAACAAACGGCCTCCCTCACCTTCAACCGAAACGCACAAACTCTTCTCCTTCTTCTTCTTGTTTCGATTTGCTCTCTCTCAAAATCTGATTCTGGTTTGTATGTTGAAGGAGGATCGAAGGAAATTGGAAAGTGATTAGGGATTTGGATCGAAATAGAATTGGGGAAATGAAATTGTGCAGCGGTTTCGTAGGCTTTGTAAGCTTGGAGGAATTTGAATGGAATGGTTGGTTTAAATAGAGGAATCGTTGAAGTATGAGATGTCGTTTTGAGTTGCTTTCGGATTCGTTTTGAGGTACTCAAAGTTCTCGTGCTCACTCAATTCATTTTGCTGCGTTTTTTCTCTTGCCGTGCCTTGGATTTGCGTTTTATGTTGATCTGTTTCTGCGTTTTTGAATTTGATGGCAGGTGCTTAGCTCGTGACTGAGATGCGAGGTATTCGTGCGTTTCGAAGCTGATGAAAGGGGCTCACGGCTTGTTATTTTTGCTTCCGTCTAAGGTGAAGGCTTGGAGAAAAGGCTTGGCTTTATCACGCGTGCGGGATGCGGGACGCGTATGCATTGTTTTGGAACTGTGTGGTACGGCTTGACGTTGGGCATGAAGATTGCCGCGGCTGGAGTTTGTGGCATATTGTGCAGGAGTGTTGGCTTGAAGGCTTGCCTTGGGCGTTGGGCTTGTGAAACTGAGCTTGAGTTTTTGTTGTTGATGTTCGGCGCGTGCTGGCTTGATGACTTTGCTACGGCTTTCGGTTGGCAGCTTGGTACATGCGCTGGGAAGCTGTGGGCCAGGCCTGGGCAAGTTGTTTTGATTTTGTTGTGGTAGCTGAAAGCTTGCAAGAAGAGGGCGTGTGGGCTTGCTTGTTTGGCTAGTGGCTTACTGCAAATTGGGAAAGTTGGCTTGGGGTTAGCGCATAGGATGTGAAGTGTGACTAGGAGAATCACGTGCTGCCGTTGACAATTTGTGGCTGGCATTGAGGCTTGCGGCTTGAGTGTGGTTTTGGAAAATAATGATGGTTGGAAGTACCATTTCAAAGGGGGGTGGGCCGATGGGCTGATGAAACTATTTTTCTTTATTTTTTATTTTGGCAATTTATGTAATCCAAGATAGAATGAGCTCTTACAATGATTTAGGATGTGAGTTTGAAAAAAAATGGGCTTAAGGTTATAAAAAAAATGGATTGAAATAGAAATTTAAATGTGGTAAAGTGTATAGAATAAAAAAAAGAAGATAAAAATGGATAGTATTGTAATAATATGATTTGGGAATTAGAAAAGAAATTGGGTAAAAATTGAAGAAAGAAAAAAAAAAGTTTTTGAATACGGATAATCGAAAAACAATGGAAATAATGGACATGAAAACTTGATTTTAGCCCAGAACTAATCTTGATTTTCTTCACAAGACACTGATGAAATAAAAATGAACATAGCCAACATAGCCCCACTGACTATTTCACAAAGTAAACCAACTGTCATCTGAAAATTGTCTGATTATGCCCTGATGATTCGAAACCAAATTGAGGAAAATAAATCCTCAGATGAATCGCTGATGAACTGATGAAACGATGAACTGATAAACACTGAAGATTCAAACCGCAACACACTTCCTGATAACTGATGAACAAACCAAACTTTGCACGAAAAATAACTGTCACACAACCCAACTTTGCACTTTGAAAACACATTGCCTGATGAATGAATTACTGGCACACACAACTGGCAGTCGAAACAATTTATCTGATAGTTTGACCAATATTAGGTCAAACATCCACTTGAGATCGAATTGTGACTGAACAAACACATCTGAATGACATTACTGTCTCATCTTCGCAAACCTGCAACACAGAGAAGAAGAAGAACACTGCAACATATTTTTTTATTTTGGTTAGTGATCAGTAAATATAAACAAATATAAAACAGTAAAAATAAAGGTGATCCCCTGCGAAACATAGACCCTATCTGAGGAGAAACTCGAAAGCCATTGCGATCTTGTTTGTATGCAAAATGCAGATGATATGAGAAACAATCTTAGGGCAAAAATTAGGGTGTTACAGCTGCCCCTATTTAAGTTTCTTCAATCCGGAGATATGAAGATTGACATCATCGTCTCTACAAGATGGGAGAGACTTAAATACAGAAAACCCAATTTTTGTCCTAAGAGAACAATGATATGATATGAGTATGATATGCAAACCCAAGATCTCTGTGGGGAAAATTTGACCACCAGAGAAAAGCACAACTTGGGGACACAGAAGAAAATCCCGCTGGGGAAACAACAGACAACGAATGAGTTACCAGGAAAATAAATCACTGGATAACAGACTCCACTTGGGAACAGATATGAAATAATCAAGATACAAGATTCAATTCAGGGAAATAAAACACCCTGCCAGAAATATCAACCAATCAAAGTATTCGAATTCAAGAATGGAGAAATACTGTGTTAGATAAGAATCAACAACTACCTGATTTACTGGGTAGGAAATACAACAGACTCGACTATCGATTTACTGGATAGGAGCACAATACAGAGGGATAACCTCAACCACCTTTTACTGTGCAAGAAACTTTCAACTACCTAATTTACTGGGCAGGAGTATAAGGGACTCGACTATCGATTTACTGGATAGGAGATATAAAAGGACTCGACTATCGATTTACTGGATAGGAGTATGATCATCTACCTGATTTACTGGGTAGAGAATATAAGGGACTCGACTATCGATTTACTGGATAGGAGTATGATCCACTACCTGATTTACTGGGTAGGAACTCAATCAAATGGAAACAGTTTCTATTACCTTTTTACTAGGTAAGAAGAAGAAATATCGGCTACCGGATTTACTGGGTAGAAACTCAATCAGATTACCTTTTTACTGGGTAATATGAAAATATCTGATTACATTACCTTTTTACTGGGTAAAAGGAAAATAACTTGACTACCGGATTTACTGGGTAGAACAAATCTCGACTACCTGATTTACTGGGTAGGAGCTTAAGCAAACAAACTCTATTACCTTTTTACTGGGTAAGAGGATAAAATCTCGACTACCGGATTTACTGGGTAGGAGTACAAGTAAAAGAAACTTGATCAAATCTGGTAATATTACCCACTATCGATTTACTGATAGCTTAAATCCAGAGCAAATATACGCAAGCTGGAGAAAATGTTGCCCACTATCAAACAGTGATAGCTTAATTCCAAAGCAAATATATCCACAAAAGGGGACCAAAGTTCAATCCAAGAACAAATTGGAAAGAAACGGTCAAATAAGACTCATCCCGTGGAGGAAATATCTCAACTGGGGAAAATCCATCCAGATAATAAACTGGGGAGGAAACTGAATCAACATCATCCACGAGAAACAAACTCAGTGGGGATTTAGAAAGGATTAACACTTTCTGCTTAATGGTCGACACTCTAAACTTGAGAGGAACACGACACACACACTCTGTGGGGAAAATCCACACCAAAGAGAAGATAACAATGATAAACGCAAGAATGCAAGCAAACAATGCTATGCTTATGCGTATGAATATGTTTATGAATATGCTGACGAAACAGACATAAAGAGAGAAACAGGTGACATAAACACCACAACAACCGGATACTCGGCTAATCCCAAGGCAACAATGCAGGGAAACATGCTGGAGATTCAACTTGAAATCTGCAGGGGAATATCATAAGCCATAAAAGGAATAAAATCCTACTACAGGGCTCAAAACATGGTAATACAGCATCTGCTAGGAAAATCATCCTGCTGAGGAAAGGTAATAATCTACTGAGGATGGAAATATTCTTGATAAAAATCAATCTTCACGAGGAATAACTGTCATACCACTCCTGCTCCACCTGGGGATAGAGTGCCAGACTTGCTAAAAATCACATAGGAATCTGCTGGAAATCAACACATGCAGACCTACTGGGGATCCATATGGGGATATCAGAAATTAATCATCATAGCCAAAACACAGTTACGAGGGATTTAAAATCTATACCCAACATAGGATAAAAGAAAACCTCTAAACTGACTGCTATATCAATACTTCTATATTCAAGGATGCAAATAATTCAGGCTGAGTAACATGAGTTCAGCTGGGGGTTCCCAATACTTCTCAATTCAAAGATAACTTGCTGAGGAAAAATCAAAGCTCGACTAGGGATTCTGAACATCCCTTCCAATAATTCTTCTGGGGAATACATACAGTCTTCGTTCAACATCATGGTTGGGGAACAAAACATCATTAACATCAACCTGTCAAGACTATCCAGGAACTTCGCATGGACACAACCGAATCAAACCCTGCCTTGGGAGAGACGAGTTACACACATCCAGACTTTACCATTCTTGGAATCACTATCGATGTCCTTTCTTTGTTCATATATCAAAAAGAAAAATGTTTTTAAAATCTTCAAAAAATTAAATTTATTAAATTTGTTTCAAAAATCATCATCAACAATAAATTGAAATTTTGTAAACAGAAACAAAATAAAGAATTGCAAACAATTGGATAAAAGCTCAAATTCATTGATAGAATGGTAATCAGCAAATGGCATGACTCCATGGATCATTACAAGTTTGAAAAATGGTAAATACATGGAAAAGGGCTACATTGAGATACAATGATCACTATTCTCCCTATCAACTTTGAACTCCACTATGTCCGAAACTTCAGTCAAGGATGAGTGAATAAGAATCTTTGATGAATAATTATTCTGAGGAACAAGAATATGAAATCCTCGATTGCTACAAGTGATTCAGTCTGTCGACACAGTTACTTGCCATGATCCCTAACTTTTGCCTAGATTGCCCTTTCGGGTTTTCAATCTACCGGGATAATTATTTCTGTTTTTGTCTCTAATTTTTTCCTGGACCGCCCTTTCGGGTTTTCAATCCACCGAGACGCTCATTTTTGCCTAAGCCGCCCTTTCGGGTTTTCAACTTAGCGAGCTGTTCTTTTATTTTTTTAGGCGAAGTATTTCTTGACTGCATCCGCATTCACAGGACGAGTGATCTTCTCACCATCCATAGTTGCAAGAATTAATGAACCGCCAGAGAAGGCTTTCTTAACAACATATGGGCCATCATAGTTCGGAGTCCACTTGCCCCGAGAATCTTTAAGGAATGACTGAATCTTTTTGAGCACGAGGTCGCCTTCTCTGAATATACGAGGTTTGACCTTCTTATCAAAAGATTTCTTCATTCTTTGCTGGTACAACCGACCATGACACAAAGCTTTAATTCTCTTTTCTTCAATCAAATTCAACTGGTCAAATCTACTCTGACACCATTCAGCCTCAGTCAACTTGGCTTCCATCAGAACTCTCATTGATGGGATCTCAACTTCGACGGGGAGCACTGCTTCCATACCATAAACAAGTGAGAAAGGGGTTGCCCCTGTTGAAGTGCGAACAGATGTACGATACCCATGCAAAGCAAAAGGGAGCATCTCATGCCAATCCTTGTACGTCACAACCATCTTCTGAATGATCTTCTTAATATTCTTATTCGCAGCTTCAACAGCCCCATTCATCTTCGGTCTATAAGGAGAGGAATTATGGTGTTGAATCTTGAAATCTTCACAAAGCTCTTTCATCATCTTATTATTCAAGTTCGAACCATTATCAGTAATGATTCTATTCGGAACACCATATCTGCAGATAAGATTATTCTTGATAAACCGAACCACAACTTGTCTGGTCACATTCACATACGATGCCGCTTCAACCCACTTGGTGAAGTAGTCAATTGCCACGAGAATAAAACGATGTCCATTCGAAGCCTTGGGTTCAATCATGCCGATCATATCAATTCCCCACATAGAGAAAGGCCATGGGGAAGAAATCACATTGAGATAAGCTGGTGGCACATGAATCTTATCAGCATACACCTGACACTTATGGCATTTTTTCACATATTTGCAACAATCAGATTCCATTGTCAGCCAATAGTAACCTGCTCTCAACATCTTTTTAGCCATTGCATGCCCATTAGCATGAGTCCCAAAGGATCCTTCATGAATTTATTTCATCAACATGTCTGCTTCGTGTCTATCCACGCATCTGAGCAAGACCATGTCAAAATTTCTCTTATAAAGCACATTTCCATTCAGGAAGAAATTGCCTGCCAATCTCCTCAAAGTTCTCTTATCTTTATCAGATGCCCCAAGCGGGTATTCTTGACTCTGGAGAAAACATTTAATATCGTGATACCAAGGCTTGTCATCATGGACCTCTTCAACTGCAAACACATGAGCTGGTCTTTCCAGTCGATTCACACTAATCATGGGAACATCATTCCACTGGTGCACTTTTATCATAGAAGCTATGGTTGCTAAAGCATCAGCCATTTGATTCTCATCACGAGGAATATAATGAAACTCAACTTTGGTGAAGAACGTTGATATCTTCCTGGCATAATCTCTATAGGGGATCAAGTGAGGTTGATGAGTTACCCACGTGCCCTGAATCTGATTAATCACCAAGGCAGAATCTCCGTACACATCGAGATGTTTAATCCTCAAATCAACAGCTTCTTCAAGACCCATAATGCAGGCTTCATACTCAGCTTCATTGTTGGTACAAGGAAAAGTCAATCTTGCGGCAAAAGGAATATGTGAACCATGGGGAGTAATGATCATTGCCCCAATTCCTCTTCCACGTGCATTCACAGCACCATCAAAAACTAAACCCCATCGAGATCCAGGCTCCGGCCCTTCCTCAATCAAAGGTTCATCATTATCTTTCACTTTCAAAAACAACACATCTTCATCTGGAAAATCAAACTTGACAGGTTGGTAATCATCAATCGGTTGATGTGCCAAATAGTCAGCCAAGATACTACTTTTTATAGCTTTTTGAGTTCGGTACTCGATATCATATTCTGATAATAACATTTGCCAACGAGCAATCCTCCCAGTTAAAGCAGGCTTTTCAAAGATATACTTGATTGGATCCATTTTAGAGATCAACCAAGTTGTATGATTCAGCATATACTGGTGAAGACGCTTTGCAGCCCAAGCTAAGGCACAACAAGTTTTTTCAAGCATAGAATACCGAGACTCACAATCAGTGAATTTCTTACTCAAGTAGTAAATTGCATGTTCTTTTCTTCCATTTTCATCTTGCTGACCAAGCACACAACCCATGGAATCTTCCAACACAGTCAAGTACATGATCATCGGTCTACCTTCCACCGGAGGTGACAAAATAGGAGGTTCAAGCAGATATTCTTTAATACTTTCAAACGCCTTCTGGCAATCATCAGTCCAGACACAGCCTTTATCTTTTCGAAGCAACTTGATAATCGGAGCACATGTGGCAGTCATGTGAGAGATAAACCTCGAAATATAATTCAATCGGCCCAAGAATCCTCTGACTTGCTTTTCGGTTCTTGGAGCAGGCATTTCCTGAATAGCTTTCACTTTATCAGGATCAACTTCAATGCCTCTTTGGCTGACAATGAAACCTAGCAACTTTCCAGAGCGTACACTAAAAGTGCACTTGTTCGGATTCAGACGAAGCTTATACTTTCTTAACCTTTGAAACAACTTCAGCAAATGCTCCACATGATCCTCTTCAGTCCTCGACTTGGCGATCATATCATCAACGTATACTTCGATCTCTTTATGCATCATATCATGGAAAAGTGTGTTCATAGCTCTTTGATACGTCGCACCAACATTCCTCAATCCAAAGGGCATCACTCTATAGCAGAATGTTCCCCATGGTGTAATAAATGTGGTCTTTTCCATATCCTCGGGTGCCATCTTTATTTGATTATAACCGGAAAATCCGTCCATAAAAGAGAACACATCAAACTTAGCCGTATTATCTACCAACATATCAATGTGTGGCAATGGAAAATCATCTTTCGGACTGGCTTTGTTCAAATCTCTGTAATCTACGCACATTCGGACTTTTCCGTCTTTCTTCGGAACTGGAACAATATTGGCCACCCATTCAGGATAAGTTGACGTCACCAGAAAACCTGCATCGATCTGCTTTTGAACCTCCTCTTTGATTTTTACTGCCATGTCTGGATGAGTTCTTCTGAGCTTCTGCTTTACAGGTGGACATTCAGGCTTCAACGACAATCTATGCTCCACAATATTGGTATCAAGACCTGGCATGTCTTGATAAGACCAAGCAAATACATCAACATATTCTCTGAGAAGCTCTATAATCCTCTTCTTAACATCAGGATCAAGCAATGCTCCAACTTTGACTTCTTTCTTTTCATCATCAGAACCCAAGTTGACCATCTCTATAGACTCTCCATGAGGCTGAATAATCTTCTCCTCGTGCTCAAGCAACCGAGAAATTTCATCTGGAATCTCTTCATCATCCTCTTCCTCAGCTTCAAACACAGGGAATTCAAAGTTGGGAGAGGGCATAGGATCATTGTTTTCAATGGGTTTATCATTCAATCTGCACAATGCTTTTATTTTTATTTTAGAGCATGAACAAAAGTGCAAACAATATGCAGATAAACAATTATTATATTTTTTTGGTTTTTTATGTTACCATTTTTCAGAATAAAGCAAAAATGAAAAACACATATGGAAATAACAAAATAACATTTTATTGATGATGATAAAATTTGAAACAAAGCCCGGCAAGCATCACTTTCACCTTCGGCAGAGTGAAAGGATTTTTTTGAAAGAAAATAAAAACAATTACTTTGAAGAATGAACGATAAAAGGAACATCAACAGCGATCCAGTTCTGGCAAATCTTTCCATGCGTCACAAAGTCAAGCATTTCTTCATTTTCATCATCATCAATGATGGCAGCAACAGAATGATCGTTGATAAATCCAGCACTTCGGAAGCCTTCTTGAATAGTCTTGGGATCTTTCATAACTGCACCTGGCGCAAAGCCGATACCGAAACCTTCCTTGTTGTCGACAACATCAATAATTCGCCCCCAACCATCAGATTGACCAGCTTCAATCTCTCGCAGAGCATCTTTGAAAGAGGACATGGGCATGGCATTCTTCTTAACAACACTATTCACAACAGAAAGAGCTTGAAACGACGTTCCCACCTCTTCCTCAGCATCAATATAAGAGAAAGAAGACAGATTGCTCACAAGCATCGCCCTCTCACCTTCAATGGTCACCAATTTGCCTTCTCTCACAAACTTCAGCTTCTGATGAAGAGTGGATGTTACAGCTCCAGCTTCGTGGATCCATGGTCTTCCGAGGAGACAACTATATGCGGGACGTATATCCATTACTTGAAAAGTAATCTTGAATATAAACGGTCCAATAAGAATAGGAAGATCCACCTCTCCAATCACTGTCTTCTTCGACCCATCAAATGCTTTCACTATAATCCCATTGTGCCTCATGGGAGCACCTTAAAACGCAAGCTTTGACAAAGTCGATTTTGGCATAACATTCAGAGACGAGCCGGTATCAACTAGCACCTTAGATAAAGCATCCTCTTGACAATTCACCGAGATGTGCAACGCCAAGTTATGATTTCTTCCTTCTTCAGGCAGATCCTCATCACAAAAGCTCAAATTGTTGCATGACGTGATATTCGCTACAATACTATCAAATTGGTCAACCGTCACATCATGGTCAACATAGGCTTGATCCAGAATCTTCTGTAATGACTGCCTATGAGCCTCAGAACTCATCAAGAGAGACAAAACTGATATCTTCGAAGGAGTCTGCAACAACTGCTCAGAAATGTTATACTCTCTCTTCTTAATCAACTTTAGTACCTCATCATCACTATTACCAGATTGGCTCGATTGGATAACAACATCCATAATCTGCTTGCTCGCACTGGTATCTTCAACTCTCTTCGGAGGGTCTGAAGTATACACTCTACCACTTCGGGTAACTTTCGTCACATCAGCAATGCTAACTACAGACTTTGGAGTAGGAAGAGGAACTTCCCTACCATTCTCTATCATCGTAGCATTATACCGGTACGGAACAGCTTTGTCAGACTCATATGGCATTGGACCAGGTACATTAATCACCAATGGAGTAACAGCAGTCTGGCGACTTTCAAAAGAAAACACCACTCTCTCAGGAGCAACCCTATCAGGAAGATTGAACTGAGGCATAATGACATTCACTTCATTCTCATATTCATCTCTCCTTGCTGTTACTTCGATCAACTTATCGTCCATCATCTTCTGAATATCTCTTTTCACAATCACGCAACCACGCGGATTCACCGAGCAAATACAACATCCAGCATAATCGTGATCAATGTCGTGATATTCACTCAAGAAAGCATGCATTTCCACCAAAGATCTTCGGATATGGCGAACTTCATAGATTTTGAACAACCCAGGACAATCAGCAACCATATTCACAGACGCGTTACCATGCGTAGGCAACGGATTCTTCTGCACATTAGGATTAACATCATTAAAATACAGAACATTGTTCCTCATCAATTTTTGTACTTCAAACTTCAGTGGATAACAGTTCTCAACATCATGCCCCGGGGCACCTTGATGGAAAGCACAACGAGCTTCTGGCTTATACCACCATGGAATAGTCTCTGGAACTGGAGGTGGAGGACGAGTTTGCACAAGATTCTTTGCAATTAAAGATGGAAGCAAGTCCGCATACGGCACAGGAATAGGATCAAAACTGGGCTTAACCCGAGCTTGTCGATTACCACCTTGTTGCACAGAAGGTTGCTGATAACGAGGTTGGAACTTTGGAACAGCTGGCACAGTTGGAGCCATGTTAATCATCGGTGTAACAGAAGCCACATGCTGCGAATGGTGATTCACACGACTGTGAGGTTTTCTATAACTTTCACGGGATACTGCATTAGTCTCATTTTCTTTCTTTTTCCCGAAGTTGAACCTTCTAGAGCTTGAACCATTGCCATTCTCTTGAGTCAACCGTCCCTCACGGACACCTTCTTCTAAACGCATACCCATGCTCACCATTTCAGTGAAGTCAGAGGGAGCGCTTGCTATCATCCTTTCGTAATAAAAAGAACCCAACGTCTTCAAGAATATCTTCGTCATTTCTTTTTCTTCTAACGGAGGAACAATCTGGGCTGCCAGCTCTCTCCATCTCTGCGCATATTCTTTAAAAGTCTCTTTGTCCTTCTGGGACATAGCACGAAGTTGATCTCTATCAGGAGCCATATCAACATTGTACTTGTATTGCTTCACAAATGCTTCTCCCAAATCATTGAAGGTATTGATTTGGCTATTATCCAGACTCATATACCACCTCATGGGTGCACCGGTCAAACTGTCCTGGAAATAGTGAATCAGCAGCTTATCATTATCAATCTGAGTCGACATCTTCCTTGCATACATTGTCAAATGGCTCAGCGGACAAGTGTTGCCTTTGTACTTCTCAAACTCGGGCAACTTGAATTTGTAAGGAACTTTAACATTAGGGACCAGACAAAGGTCATAAGCATCTTTTCCGAACAAATCCTTATGCTTCAAAGCTCTCATCTCCCTCTGGATCTCAACAAAGCGTCCTTGGAAGTCATCAAGTCTTTCAGCAACTCCAGCGCCTTCGCTAGACTCAGCATGGTAAATCATTTCATCATGATGCGAAATATTGCGCACCCCAGACGGTACAGTAGTCACAATTGGAGGAAGAGTAGTCCACACTGGCTGTGGGAGATTATTAAATGCAGCAGTCTCCTGATGATGAGGAGGACGATATCCAGCAGGAAAAAAGTCAACAGGCATGCCCCAGGGCGTGCTAGCAGGTATACGGTGGCGAGGAGAAACAACAGTCTCCACAGGAATGGATGCGGTAACAACCTCTGAGATGACAGTATTCTGAACAGGAGGACTAGGAGGTGGTTGATTCTGAGCAGCCATCAAATTTTCCATCATAGCAGTCACCCTTTCCAAGCTTTCCCTCAGATAGGTAACCTCTTCGCGCAGCTCGCGATTCTCTTGTTGCAAAGTATCCATCACTCTTCTCCGATTAGCTCGAGTATCAAAGCGATGAGTCAGCTTGACAGGAACACTGAATGAAGACCAAGAAACAACAATAAGATCCCTGGAGAACACTCAAAAAGCAAGACAAAAATGCAAGTATGATGCATGCTATGTATATGCAAATGCAAAGATTTCAAAGGATTATAAGTTAACTTGCAATATTCATAAAGAGACATTTTTGAAATACTTAAAAACTCATTCTCATTAATATCAAAGTGAGGATTACAAATGAAGTACAAACATCAATAATCCTAATACATAAGAGGAAAAGTAAACTAAGCCTATGGAATCATATCCGAAGAAGTCCCGAATCCTGGCTGATACTTCATACGAATCCTCTTGATCTCATTCTTGTACCGCTCTTCCATATCTTCCTTATCCTTCACCAACTTATCAACAATGGCCTTCCAAGCACCGGAAGTAGGAGGAATAGTAGATGGAGTGCTAGAGGAAAATAAATCCTCTCTCGGCCTTTTCGTGACACGCCGCTCAAGTAGCTCAATAAGATCATCCTTCTCCTTAAGTTGCTCCTGCATAGTAGTCCTCTCAAGTAGCCAATCTTCCTTTTCTTTCTTCATCTTCTCTAACTCTTCTTGAAGAACCAACTTCTCATCAACGGGAGGTAGAAAAGCAGACAGAGGCAATATGGGAAACATAGGCTCCTCAGGTGGATAAGGCATCTTGAGCTTGGAAGCTCTAGATCGAACCCACTGAATATAACAATCGGAAGGAGGAAGGTGTTGTCTACCCAATTGACCTTTCTCTTTCCGGTGAACAACATGCCAAGAATGAGCAATCCTTTTCTTCATTTCTATATGATCATCACCATTAAGAAAGAAGAAACGGGATAAGGCAAGATTGTTTGGAACATCCTTCAAACAATAACCAAACTGTCGTCTAGCCAAAATGGGGTTGTAGCTAATTCCCCCACGTGTACCAAGAAGAGGTACATTAGGAAATTCTCCACAACTATCAATGAGAACTCCAGTGTCATAGTGAGAACTATACCATGTCATGTCCTTATGAGAAAGCGACATCAACCTCTGAGACCATCTTCGATTCTCTCTATTGTCCTTGAAAACATCCGACTTCGGTAGGGGCGAAATAAACCACCTATAAAGAAGAGGCGCACAACAAACAATCTCTCCGTCACCTTTGGAAGTCCTATAATGAAAAGCATGATACATATCTCCAAGCAAAGTAGGAATCGGGTTCTTCTTCAAGAAGATCTGAATAGCATTCTCATCCACAATACCATCCAAGTTCGGAAACAAGACAATCCCGTAAATAAGCAAAGCAAGAATAGCCTCAAATGCATCTCTATGACCCAAAGTAAGTGAAGTGGAAGCCTTTCCCATCAAGAACTTAGCATTAATTCCACGAACACTCCCATTTGGAAGAAACTTCCCATTAAGCTCGGATTCCTTAAGAAACAATGCTTTGGCGATGACCTTGATAGTAAGCTCCTTCTCTAAACCAGTGAAAAGAAACTCCTTGTCCAGAATAGGCAAACCTAACCAATGAGAATATTCCTCCAAAGTCGGCACAAGCTGATAATCCGGAAAGGTAAAACAATGGTGCAACGGGTCATAAAATTGAGCCAAAGTAGGGAGAATCCCCTCAGGTACATCAAGATCCAACATATACAACAGTTTTCCATGACATCTTCGGAACTCTTGGGTATCAACAACCAAAGCTCCTAGCTTTCTCAACTCTACAACATTAGGATTCTTGAAAGTGTACTTCTTTGTGTTCCTTCTTTCAAAAGTCATAGCCATGGACATCTGAAATTTTGCAAAAGTTCCTTATAAGTCCTTTGAAATCTTACGAACAATGCTCATGAATGTTATGATGGCATGTATGCAACAAACACAAACAAGATCACACAAGGCACACGGGCTTAGGTTCCGAGTCATGAGCATGAAGTCAAGGTAACAGAACACCAACCACACAGGTAAGTACTAAGGTTTTGTCTCATTGTACCTGCAAGAAACCAAAAGGGTACTAACAGAGGTGCTCGGAGTTAACAGCCATCTTTAGAATATCACCGGTACGTTGGATTACTCCCCAACCGATGACATTCTTAAAATAGACCTCGTCCGAGTGTAGTATCGCGTGACAACCGCCTTAGATTTACATCCAGACAGCTTCCGCACTACGTTCCTAAATTGGCTTAGATGGGTTAAGGGTTCTAAGGTCCTCAGTATGATCAGCTCAAGGTCGAAAAATAATGCCACGTACGATTACTCGTCATGACATTGATAGTCCAAGAGAGCCTAACCGAGTGGAGATTATCAAATTGATATTGCTTTGGACTACTCCATCACATATCGCTTCGAATATCGCCGTCCTATCATAAGTGTCACTCAGATCCGGGTTAGAATCTATCTCACACAGAGGATCACCAAAACCAAAACGGAACAAACAAATAACAAACAATTCAAACCAAAGCAGTAAATAAATCAAAGTAGGCTAAATCCGCTTAGAGATTACTCCCCAGCAGAGTCGCCACTTTTCTGTAGCGGTAAAATTGTGAGTGTAAGCTATTGATTAACTTAACTCGATTAACACAGAGTCACCACCGCGCTTTTCTTTATTTCCGAATGGAAAATGGTAAAAGAACGAATAAAAACCTAGGATTCTAAAAGCAAAGGCTAAAAGAAATAAACAGAGATTGGGTAAGGGGATTGGTTATGAACCGGGAAGGTTTTAGGCACCCGACTCATCCGTGGTACTCCACGGGAGCCCTTTGAAATACTTATTGCTTTTTGGTCTGAAATTGGTTTGCTTAAAAATGATGGAAGAGATGAGGAGAAGAATATTTTTTAATGATTTTGTGTTTGATAAGGTTTTAACGCCTTATGCCTACGTACCCACAAAGTGCAATGCGAGATCAAAACCTCGTAGTTCGTGGTACAAAGTTTGAAAAGAATAAGTGGGTTGAATTGATTTTAAGATGTAGAGATAAGTCGTCATCCTTTAGCGAATAATTCCGCTAAAAGGGATGAATCATATCTAAACATGTGGAAAAGAAGAAAGGTGCACAAGGCACAAAAACAATTGAATGGATTTGTATTTTTTAAAGTATGTACAAAAATGGTTTTAATATATTTACATGAATTAATATTTGGTTAAGAAAATAAAAGGAAAAGGTTAAAAAATCGCTTGACCGAAATCAAGGTTTGTTTATGAAAATGTTTGAAGTTTAGAAAACAAGAAGATTTTGAAATAGGAAGAAGTTTTGAAAATTAAAGAATGGGGAGGAGATGAAGAGACTAGTCCTAATACTTGAATTAAAAGATAAGGAAAGAAGTTACCAAACTATAATATGCACAATTCTTCAAAGGTCGGAATTTCCTCTTCAAAAGTTAATGACATAATTTGAGGCCAAGGTTTCTAATCCATTCCAACTTGAGCAAAGGGAGATCCTCGGAGTCTAAGTCCATTCTCCAAAAGCAAAGGGATAGTAACCATAGTCCACAATTATGAGTCACAAGTTTTTCTTTAAGAGTTTAAGCCTTTATTAAGTATTTTGATGTCCAAATGGACAAAATAAAAACAAGCACAATATGAATATCAACAAAACACAATATGAATAAAACAATGATATATGATATAATATGGCAAAATATAATAAGGAGGTAAGGGAGCAAGAGATTAAAATAAAAGGATAAGGTGCGAGGGATTAAATTTAAACAATTATATTCACATTATTATAATATTTACAATATAAGGTGGTATGATGAACTTAATCAAACACAACCACAACAATGGATAATAGAATTGAGGCAACCGGATCCAAGTGAATCTTTAATCGAATCGGGACGAATGTAGGTCTATGTTAAGCAATCGCCGAGTAATTTACGGAGTAATTACCCTACAAATGAGGCCGGCCACCACTAATTAAAGTGGAAAATATTCGTGTTAATACATGTTAGAGAAACGATATAATGAATCGTTCTCCGAAAACATGTCACACTAAAAGAAAAAGGAAGGTCTAATCTTAATCGAGATTATCGTTGAATTTCTCGAAAAGCAACCTATCACGATCTCAAAGTATGGAGAATGATCCAAATGATCATTCATCCATAGATTTGAAATAATGAAGATTAAGCTTAATCGAAAATCAACAATCCCGAATCGGAAGATTGTCATCGACCAAAATTAAAAGGAGATGAAGAATAATAGATCTAAAAGTAGATCCATAAGAAGAAATCAAAATATTTTTTAATCATTTTTTAAACTCTTTTTCTAAATATCTCATTAAAAAAACTTTTCTAAAATAATGTTTAAAAATGATTTTCTCAATTGTTTCTAAACATTTCTTAAAATCTTTCTAAAACATTATTTAAAAATTCCTTTTAAAAAAATATAGTTTTATATGAAATCTTTCAAATGTAAAGAACTTAATATAAAGTCAATTAAAAAAAAGAAGTAAATTAAATAAATAAAAAAAGAAAGGTGAGGGAAGGGATAAGGAGATCCACGGGTTGTATAGCGGATCACATAGATCCAAATGGATCTAAATCCAAACATGCCTCATTTACATAAACAAATAATTAAAAAAAAAGGACAAAATAGGAAGAGATGAAAGGGTCTTCTTCCTCTACTTCACGGCATAAACAAACGAAACAGGGGAGACAACAACGAAACAAACGGCCTCCCTCACCTTCAACCGAAACGCACAAACTCTTCTCCTTCTTCTTCTTGTTTCGATTTGCTCTCTCTCAAAATCCGATTCTGGTTTGTATGTTGAAGGAGGATCGAAGGAAATTGGAAAGTGATTAGGGATTTGGATCGAAATAGAATTGGGGAAATGAAATTGTGCAGCGGTTTCGTAGGCTTTGTAAGCTTGGAGGAATTTGAATGGAATGGTTGGTTTAAATAGAGGAATCGTTGAAGTATGAGATGTCGTTTTGAGTTGCTTTCGGATTCGTTTTGAGGTACTCAAAGTTCTCGTGCTCACTCATTTCATTTTGCTGCGTTTTTTCTCTTGCCGTGCCTTGGATTTGCGTTTTATGTTGATCTGTTTCTGCGTTTTTGAATTTGATGGCAGGTGCTTAGCTCGTGACTGAGATGCGAGGTATTCGTGCGTTTCGAAGCTGATGAAAGGGGCTCACGGCTTGTTGTTTTTGCTTCCGTCTAAGGTGAAGGCTTGGAGAAAAGGCTTGGCTTTATCACGCGTGCGGGATGCGGGACGCGTATGCATTGTTTTGGGCCTGTGTGGTACGGCTTGACGTTGGGCATGAAGATTGCCGCGGCTGGAGTTTGTGGCATATTGTGCAGGAGTGTTGGCTTGAAGGCTTGCCTTGGGCGTTGGGCTTGTGAAACTGAGCTTGAGTTTTTGTTGTTGATGTTCGGCGCGTGCTGGCTTGATGACTTTGCTACGGCTTTCGGTTGGCAGCTTGGTACATGCGCTGGGAAGCTGTGGGCCAGGCCTGGGCAAGTTGTTTTGATTTTGTTGTGGTAGCTGAAAGCTTGCAAGAAGAGGGCGTGTGGGCTTGCTTGTTTGGCTAGTGGCTTACTGCAAATTGGGAAAGTTGGCTTGGGGTTAGCGCATAGGATGTGAAGTGTGACTAGGAGAATCACGTGCTGCCGTTGACAATTTGTGGCTGGCATTGAGGCTTGCGGCTTGAGTGTGGTTTTGGAAAATAATGATGGTTGGAAGTACCATTTCAAAGGGGGGTGGGCCGATGGGCTGATGAAACTATTTTTCTTTATTTTTTATTTTGGCAATTTATGTAATCCAAGATAGAATGAGCTCTTACAATGATTTAGGATGTGAGTTTGAAAAAAAATGGGCTTAAGGTTATAAAAAAAATGGATTGAAATAGAAATTTAAATGTGGTAAAGTGTATAGAATAAAAAAAAGAAGATAAAAATGGATAGTATTGTAATAATATGATTTGGGAATTAGAAAAGAAATTGGGTAAAAATTGAAGAAAGAAAAAAAATGTTTTTGAATACGGATAATCGAAAAACAATGGAAATAATGGACATGAAAACTTGATTTTAGCCCAGAACTAATCTTGATTTTCTTCACAAGACACTGATGAAATAAAAATGAACACAGCCAACATAGCCCCACTGACTATTTCACAAAGTAAACCAACTGTCATCTGAAAATTGTCTGATTATGCCCTGATGATTCGAAACCAAATTGAGGAAAATAAATCCTCAGATGAATCGCTGATGAACTGATGAAACGATGAACTGATAAACACTGAAGATTCAAACCGCAACACACTGCCTGATAACTGATGAACAAACCAAACTTTGCACGAAAAATAACTGTCACACAACCCAACTTTGCACTTTGAAAACACATTGCCTGATGAATGAATTACTGGCACACACAACTGGCAGTCGAAACAATTTATCTGATAGTTTGACCAATATTAGGTCAAACATCCACTTGAGATCGAATTGTGACTGAACAAACACATCTGAATGACATTACTGTCTCATCTTCGCAAACCTGCAACACAGAGAAGAAGAAGAACACTGCAACATATTTTTTTATTTTGGTTAGTGATCAGTAAATATAAACAAATATAAAACAGTAAAAATAAAGGTGATCCCCTGCGAAACATAGACCCTATCTGAGGAGAAACTCGAAAGCCATTGCGATCTTGTTTGTATGCAAAATGCAGATGATATGAGAAACAATCTTAGGGCAAAAATTAGGGTGTTACAGTCTCATGCTAGGGCTCAAATTTCTGGGATGCCCTTCACCATTGAGGATGCACCTGGACCATCCACAACACCACCTCCAGCCACTGTCAGCCTGGAAGAATTTGAGAAACTGAAGGAGAGGAATGAGAATCTGTCTCAAGCTCTAAAGAAGACCCTCTGGGAGAGGAGTGATGGTCGTCTAGACATTGAAAGGTTAGAAAAGCTTAAGGTGGAGCATCTAGCCAGGATTGAGAAGTCAGAGGACTACATCAAGAAGGCAAGAGCTGGGGAGCAGATTTTGAAGAATGCCTGTAAAGAGGCCCAGTTCCAGAAGGCTAGGACTGATCTCTATCTGAAAGAAAGTCAAGCTAGGTGGGTCAGGATCACAGAAGCTCGCACTCAGGAAGATAAGAGAACTCAGGACAAGATTGAGCAGTTGGAGGCTAATGCAAAGGAGCAACAGGAAGCCCTGCTAGCAGCCCAGAAGGAAATCTCAGAATTGAAGCTTAGGGTTGGTGTGAAGAGGTCAAAGGACCAAAGCAGGTACAAGAGGTTGACCACTGCTATCACCACCAGGAATCTTCTTATCAGGAACCTCACAGAGCATCCAACTGATCCTGTAACTGAAGCACTTCTGAAAGAAGTTAAAGAGGATGAGTTTGGCCTTGGTGTCTGACCTTTTTGCTTGTTGTTGCTTTCATTTTCATGTACTTTTCTTTTTTTTTTTGTATTTTTGACCCCTCAGAGGGCATGTATTGTAAAAAACAAACTATGTATGATTCCCCATTTGTAATATATTCATTAGTTTGTTTCATTCGAATCTCTTTCTCACAAGCAACATCAAAGCATCTTCTTCAGGGGTCTGGAAAGGTCAAAACCAAGTGCCAAGCCGGATACCTTGGAAACAAATAAGCATATTGCATTGCATACTAACTCTTGTTTTGTTTTGTAGGTTTTTGTTTTGTTTGTTACTAACTCTGTTGTGGTTCAGGAACTATTGCTCGACGACGGGTGTTCCCTCTCAATCGTCCGCACAGATATCCCACTCGCAACAACCTTCCGGGTATACAGATGGACCAAGTACAGCAGGACCTTACAGAAGTCAGGACTCAAATGGCCAATGAGAGACTGGAGATGAGAAACCAGATGACCCAGTTCATGGAGGTGATGAATGGCTTGGCTCAAAGCCAAGAGAGATTAAGGGCATTGGTAGAAAGGCAGACCCAAGAGGAACCCCATCTAGGGACTGGAGGAACGAGCAACAATGAGAGGGTTCAGCCTCATGTTAATCCACCTGTGTATGGGCCCCACCTTCATCCAGAGATCAACATCCCCACTAATGTGCAAGGGAATGCTACTGCGGGCAGAGTATTACAAGAAGACCCCCAAGAGGATCAATTCACTGTGATGGGAGCTGGGGATGAAGCCTATGACAGAAGGCTAGATGAAATTGCTGAGAAATTGAGATCTCTGGAGTCTCAAAATTCTTTGGGCTTTGATGTCATGGACATGGGTTTAGTGGACGGGGTAAGGATTCCCCACAAGTTTAAACCCCCGTGCTTCGAAAAGTACAATGGAACTTCCTGTCCACGAACCCACTTGCAATCCTTTCTGGGGAGGCTGAAGGCATACACCATGGATGAAAAACTATGGATGTTTTACTTTGAAGATAGTTTAACGGGGGCTTCAAGGGAATGGTACTCTCACTTGACTAGAGCAACCATCAGATGCTGGAAGGACCTAGCTGAGGCCTTCATCAGACAGTACCAATACAACTTGGATATGGCTCCTAACAGGACCCTCCTGATGGGAATGTCTCAATCATCCAGAGAAAGCTTCCGGGAATACGCCCAGAGGTGGAGACAGCTTGCTGCTACTGTCCAGCCACCCATGTCGGAAAGGGAAATGGCCGACATGTTTATGAACACCCTCCAAGGGACATACATTGACAGGCTAGCTGCCTTTTCTTCCACCAGCTTCGCTGACGTAGTCATAGCTGGAGAAAGGATTGAAAGCCTGTTAAAGATGGGCAAAATTTCTGACAATGGTGCGAGCTCGTCCAGCAACCCCAGAAAGCCTTTTGTAGGGCCTAGAAGAACCGGTGAGACTAATGTTATTCATGCCAACAGGGCCAGACCTCAGTATGTTCATAGGTCAGTGGCAGCTGTCACTATTCCCGCTCCAATTCCTCAGCAACCAGCATATCAACGACAACAACAACCCCACTACCAGCAACAAGTTCAATATCCGCCTCAGAGAAACTATAACAACAACAACGGCAACAATCAACAAAGACCATTTCAACAGAGACCATCTCAGGCCAATAGGGTGATTGATCCAATCCCTATGCCTTATGCCGCTTTATTTCCACAGCTCCTGAAGCTCAACTTGGTTGAGTTAAGGACGTTGGCACCACCAGATCCTTCCAGTCTGCCAAGAAATTATGACGCCAACGCCAGATGTGCTTTCCACTCCAATGCACCTGGCCACAGTACAGAGAAGTGCAGAGCTTTACAAATGAAGGTACAAGACCTGGTAGATTCTAAAGCTCTAAACTTTGCACCCCCGCCAAATGTCAACAAGAATCCCATGCCCAACCACGGAGGACCCATAATTAATGCTATTGAGGAAGATAAGCCGTCTTTCTTAATAACCAGTGTTGGGCAGATCCGGACACCCCTGGTAGAGATTAAAGCTCAACTCCTAGAATGCCAGATATTCCCCGGGTGCGAGCTCGGGTGCGGTTATTGCAACATTTCGGTAAACGGGTGTGATAACCTGAGAAGCGGCATAGACAGTCTTATCCAGAGTGGCCTACTTCAAATCACAACATCAACACCTTCAAATCCAGCAATCTCTTTGACAACAATCCCCGAGTCTTCTACAAATGCAACAACAATCATTCCAAGCAATTCTTCAATCTCATCAACAAATTCTTCATCCATCACTTCAACAAAACAGACATCAACAAACATTCCTTCTACAACATCAACACCCCTTTTTTCAGAATCTTCTACAAAATCAACATCCATTTATCCAGCAAGATCTTCTACAACACCAACAGACATCTCAGCAGTCACTATTTATTATGATCCGTCAAGTATTCCTCCGAACAACAATTTTCAACAACAAACGGTGGCATCTCCTGTCAGGTCACCGGTTACCATCTACTACGATCCACACACTATTTCAACACCCTCCTCTGCTGCAATCAGTCCGGTTACCATCACGGTGCCTGGACCAGTTCCATATGAAAGCAGTAATGCCATCCCTTGGCATTATGGCTCCGACCTTTACTGCAATGGAGAGAAAATCACTCTTGACTCTTCGAGCTCTTCTCCACAGATTGATAATGTCGGGGGAGGCAGAGGCTTCACCAGAAGCGGACGCCTTTTTGCCTCGCAATCACAAAGACCTAATGCCGAAGCAGAAGCTGCTGCCAAAGCAAAGGGAAAGAGTGTAATATCTGAAGAACCCATTCTCAAGGAAACTCAGAAGACATCTTTTGAACAAGATGTAGACGAGTTTATGAGAATTATAAAGAGGAGTGATTACAAAGTGGTGGATCAGCTTCACCAAACTCCCTAAAAAATCTCCATTCTTTCCCTGCTGATGTGTTCCGAAGCTCACCGGAATGCATTACTAAGAGTCTTGCACGCAGCATATGTGCCAGAGGAGATCACCGTTAATCAGCTGGAGACCGTGGTAGCAAATGTCAATACCAACCATGGATTGGGTTTTACCAATGCTGATCTAACAACTGAGGGATGTAATCACAACAAGGCTTTACACATCACCCTAGAATGCAAGGGTGCTGTTCTATCACATGTACTGGTAGACACTGGGTCTTCACTCAATGTTTTGCCAAAGAAAGCCTTGGTGAAGCTGGAGTATGATGGCTTGGCACTGCGTCCAAGTAATTTGGTAGTGAGAGCATTTGATGGCTCTAAGAGATCAGTGCTAGGAGAGATTGATCTGCCTGTGATGATTGGCCCGCAGACTTTTAAAATTACCTTCTACGTGATGGACATTCAGCCGGCCTACAGCTGTTTGTTGGGTAGACCTTGGATCCATGCCGCTGGCGCAGTTACGTCTACCCTTCACCAGAAGCTGAAATTCGAGTGGGAGGGCCAGATCATCACCATCTGTGGTGAAGAAGATATTTTTGTTAGCCATCTGGCTACATACAAATACATTGAGATGGATGGAGAGATCCATGAAACCATGAGCCAAGGATTTGAAGCCCTGAACATTAACGAAGCATTTGCTGTACTTGGGACTTCCATGACATCTTATCAGCAAGCCAGGAAGGTTGTTGAAGAGGGGACTGCCCAAGGCTGGGGCAAGCTGTTGCCCGTAGAGAAGAAGGAGGACAGATTTGGGTTGGGTTACAAACCAACTCAACAAGATCAACCAGAGGCTGCTAAGAAGCCCAGTTTTGTTAGTGGGGGGATGCTCACCCCAGATGCAGTGAACAACTTGGAAGATGAGTCGGAAGATGAGCGCAACCTGGAGAGCTGGATACGTCCAAGGATCCCGGGGAGCCGTATCTCAAACTGGTCTTCCCAGGAAATTATAAGGGTTACTCCTGCAGAGTAATTATTATTTCCTGTATTTTTAAGCATGCATCAAGTCTTGCATCTTGCCCAAGATGACAAGACTCATTTTGTAATCGGGCCATCTTGTAATTTTGTGCAAACAGATCAATCAATGAATGTCAGACATCTTTTGCAAATGAGTCTTTTTCTTTTCTGCTCACTGTTTTTCGTTTTTCTTTTTGTACAAAAATAAAATGGCAATGTTTTCAAAATGATAAACTTAATTTCACTTTTTCTAAGCAAGATTAAAATCAATCACTAAAATGAACAATCTAAACCCTTGCAGAGAGTGCCTTCCAGACTGCACCGACAACAACACTGCTATGACTTCGTATGACTTTGACAATCCGATCAATCAAGCTGATGAAGGGGTTGAAGAAGATTATGAGCTTCCTGAAGAGCTATCCAGGTTGTTAAGGCAAGAGGAGAAGGTTATCACTCCTCATCAGGAGGAGATCGAAACGGTTAATCTTGGTACGGAAAAAGACGTGAAAGAGGTTAAGATCGGGGCCTGCCTACAAGATTCAGTGAAAGAGCAACTGATTGATATGCTTCGGGGGTATGTGGATGTGTTTGCTTGGTCTTATCAGGACATGCCAGGGTTGGACACCGATATTGTCATGCACAAGCTGCCTTTGAAAGAGGACTGCCCGCCGGTTAAACAGAAGTTGCGCCGTACTCGCCCAGACATGGCAATGAAGATCAAAGAAGAGGTGCAAAAGCAGTGGGACGTCGGGTTCCTTGCTGTGACTAGCTATCCGCCGTGGGTCGCTAATATTGTACCTGTGCCAAAGAAAGACGGCAAAGTGAGAATGTGTGTGGACTACCGGGATCTGAACAGAGCCAGCCCAAAAGATGATTTCCCTTTACCTCACATTGATGTATTGGTTGATAATACTGCTCAGTTCTCGGTGTTCTCCTTCATGGATGGATTTTCGGGATACAATCAGATCAAGATGTCACCTGAAGACATGGAGAAGACAACTTTCATCACACCCTGGGGCACGTTCTGTTATAAGGTGATGCCATTCGGACTGAAGAATGCTGGTGCAACATATCAACGGGCTATGGTAACATTATTCCACGATATGATCCATAAAGAAATCGAATGTTATGTGGATGACATGATTGCCAAGTCCCTCACAGAAGAAGACCACCTGGTGAATCTGTTGAAGCTATTCAAGCGTCTGAGGAAGTACCAACTGAAATTGAACCCCAACAAGTGCACATTCGGGGTGCGATCTGGTAAGCTGCTGGGATTTATTGTAAGCGAGAAAGGGATTGAAGTTGACCCTGATAAAGTCAAAGCCATTCAAGAAATGCCTGCACCGAAGTCAGAAAAAGAAGTTCGAGGGTTTCTAGGTAGATTGAACTACATTTCAAGGTTCATATCTCACCTCACAGCAACCTGTGAACCCTTGTTCAAACTATTAAGAAAAGAACAAACGGTCAGGTGGAATGAAGACTGCCAGAGGGCTTTTGACAAAATCAAGGAATACTTACAAGAGCCTCCAATCCTTATGCCTCCAGTTGAAGGAAGACCTCTAATAATGTACTTGACAGTATTAGAAGAGTCAATGGGGTGTGTGCTGGGCCAGCATGACGAGTCTGGTCGAAAAGAGTATGCAATATACTACCTAAGCAAAAAGTTTACCGACTGTGAACAACGTTACTCACTGCTCGAGAAAACTTGCTGTGCTTTAGCGTGGGCTGCTCGCCGACTGAGACAGTATATGCTGACCCACACTACTTTGTTGATCTCCAAGATGGATCCAGTTAAGTACATTTTTGAGAAGCCAGCACTTACCGGACGGGTTGCAAGATGGCAAATGATCCTCACAAAATATGACATCTAGTACACATCTCAGAAAGCCATCAAGGGCAGTGTATTGTCTGATTATCTTGCTGAGCAACCTATTGATGATTACCAGCCTATGAGATTTGACTTCCCTGATGAAGACATCATGTTCATAAAAGCAAAAGATCATGAAGAGCCTATTCACACTGAAGGGCCTGACCCGGAAGAAGAATGGATAATGATGTTTGATGGGGCTATTAATATGAATGGTCGTGATGTTGGTGCAGTACTCATTACACCTAAGGGAGTTCACATGCCTTTCTCGGCAAAGCTCACCTTTAACTGCACTAACAACGAAGCTGAATATGAAGCTTGCATCATGGGTCTTGAGGAAGCCATTGACCTCAGGATCAAGACTTTGACGGTATTCGGAGATTCAGCTCTGGTAGTTAATCAAACCAATGGCAAATAGTACACCCACCAGGATCATCTGATACCTTATAGGGATTATACAAGGAGGTTATTGACTTTCTTTACAATGGTCAAGCGTGAGTATATCCCTCGGGACGAAAATTAGTTTGCAGATGCTCTGGCTACTATTTCATCCATGATCAAAGTTCAAGCTGCCAACTTTGTGCCTCGGATTTCAGTGTCCAGACTTGACAGACCAGCATATGTATTTGCAGCAGACGTTGTCAAAGATGATAAGCCTTGGTTCCATGACATTAAGCGCTTCTTGGAGGATCAAACATACCCACCTGGGGCATCTTCCAATGATAAGAAGACTTTAAGAAGGCTTGCTGGTAGTTTCTTTCTGAATACTGATGGTTCCCTGTACAAGAGAAACTTTGATATGGTACTCCTCAGATGCGTTGACAGAACAGAAGCAGACTTGTTGATGCATGAAGTGCACGAAGGATCCTTTGGTACCCATGCAGGAGGGCATGCCATGGCTAAAAAGTTGCTAAGATCAGGCTATTACTGGATCACAATGGATGCTGACTGTTGTGCCTATGCCAGGAAATGCCATAAATGCCAGATTTACGCGGATAAGGTGCATGTGCCTCCCAATCCCCTGAATGTGATGTCTTCTCCCTGGCCCTTCGCCATGTGGGGCATTGATATGATCGGCAAGATTGAACCGACTGCTTCAAACGGCCACAGATTCATCTTGGTAGCCATTGACTATTTTACCAAGTGGGTTGAAGCAGCTTCCTATGCAAACGTTACAAGGCAAGTGGTAGCCAGATTTCTGAAGAGAGATATCATCTGTCGATACGGAGTTCCCGAGCGAATCATTACTGATAATGGTTCCAATTTAAACAACAAAATGATGGCAGAGCTGTGCCGGGACTTTAAGATCCAACACCACAATTCTTCTCCTTACAGGCCAAAGATGAATGGCGCTGTTGAGGCAGCTAATAAGAATATCAAGAAGATTGTGCAGAAGATGGTAGTCACCTACAAAGACTGGCATGAAATGCTACCGTTCGCCTTGCATGGGTACTGCACGTCAATCAGAACATCCACTGGGGCAACACCGTATCAGCTTGTGTATGGCATGGAGGCAGTCCTACCAGTTGAAGTTGAATTACCCTCCCTGCGGGTACTGATGGATGTTAAGCTGAACGAAGCTGAGTGGGTCCGATCCCGATACGAACAACTAAGCCTGATTGAAGAGAAAAGATTGGCTGCAATCTGTCATGGGCAGTTGTATCAGAAAAGAATGAAGAAAGCCTTCGATCAGAAAGTCAGGCTCCGAGAATACCAAGTAGGAGATCTTGTGCTGAAAAGACTCCTCCCTCCTCATACAGACCACAGGGGCAAATGGACTCCAAACTATGAAGGACCATTCGTAGTAAAGAAAGTTTTCTCTAGGGGAGCACGGATGCTCAGCACCATGGATGGTGAAGATTTCCCGTCCCCTGTGAATTCAGATACAGTTAAAAAATACTTCGCATAAAATGACCCGCTGGACATAGAAACAGAATGTATGTCCAGGCAGAAATAGGGCATCCCGGCGAGTCAAAAACAGAATAAAAGACTCGGGCAAAAATAAGGGAAAATAAACAAAAAAATGTACACCCGCTGAGTTGAAAAGCCGCATTGGACAACTCAGGCAAAAATGGGTATCCCGATGGATTGAAAACCCGAAAGGGCGATCCATGTAAAATAAGGGAATAAGCGAACAATTGCATCCTGAATTCGTCTGTATCACCTACAACTTGGTAAGCTTCGAAAGGATCAAGCCTCTTTCAGAATCAGCCTTCTTCAGAGAGCAAGACGAGAAGAGCGTCAAATGTCATACGAGTCATAGCAAAAGGAAGCTCCTTGAAGCGTCGTCAACATTGCCAATATTTTGTTTCTCAATTTGTAACAATCTCCTCATTTTAGGGGATATGTTTCTTTGACTGTATCTTGCTAATTCGAAGCATATGAATCAATAAAATCAGATTTTCAGTCATGTCTCGTCTCGTACATTTTATTTTCATTTGCAAAATGTCTGATGTCTTTAAGATGCTGTTTGCATAAATACAGATGCTTCTAAAGAATACGTGCTCGCAGGAAATATATTTACTCCCGGGAGTGTCTGAACTCTTACGACGGAATCCGGTAAGGAATACCTCGGGATTACTTGTGCGTTTCTCTGTCTTTGCAGGATTGCAGGTGTTCGAAACGCAACGTGGGGCATGTAAACTTCATCCCAGCAAGCTGGCAAATCAATACTCACTCAATCTTAGCACCCGAAGTGTTGTCTCCCCAGCTGAGTTGCCACTTGTTATTTTTCCCCAGCCGAGGTGCCAATCATTCTTCCTCCTCAGCCAAGTACAAAGCCGGAAAACCATCTCCCCAAGAGCTTCAGCCTCTACCCGGAAAAACAACACACGAAGGAATCACAACAGAGTAATGGAATTTTCTACAAACCCCAGTTGGGTCCCTTATTACCAAGATGGGTCTATCAGTGACCTGTTTCCCCAAGCAGAAGCATATATGTCAGATCTACCAATGATCTCATCCCCAGCTGGGATGTCCACTTCAAACAGATCGGCCAGAGATCTTCGTGGCAGCGGGATCCGAATCCCGGATCGTTATCTTTTGCATAATCATAACATTCTCATCATATTCACCCCACAAAGCGTAGCATTCCGTCTAGTACGGAGCATTACGGCAAAAATCAAACATATTGCATAATCATAAGCCATGTTCTGAATCAAACACTTGTGAATAATGACTGTCTGTCAAAGATATACAGAATGCTCCCCAGATTCCCCAGCAGGGAGCTAAAGCTAAAGCAGTTGCCCTACATTCACAAACATCAGTACATACTCCTTGGGGCACCCGTCCGTGTCATATCCCCAGTAGAAATCCAAAGCGTCCCCTTTGCACTCACAGATACATATACACAGATATAATTTTCTTGACACTCGTCTGTGTCACTTTCCCCAGCATAATTACCTAAACACTTTGTAAAGCATATACTTATATATATAACTCTCTTGACACTCGTCCGTGCCACTCTCCCCAGCAGGTTAAATACCCGTATATACACCGCTCATACTTATTACTCTTATTTTACTTATACAGATACTCGTCCGTGTCTTGTATACACCACTTATACCTTCTCAGATTCGACACTAGTCTGTGTTCTTTGTTAACCAGTTGGTACTCGTCCGTACCATCATCTCAGAACATGCGTCAAGTGTTTGTTTCTACCTGATACTCGTCCGTATCATAGTCTTAGGGATGCTCGTCCGCATCTTTAATCCATACACTATGTCAAACACTCATGTCTTCTTGAATTTAGACACTCGTCTATGTCTACCTTTCCCCAGAAGAGTCCCCTCAGAATCAACAATCGTCCGTGTTCCTTGTTAACCAGTTGATACTCGTCCGTATCATCATCTCTGAACACGTGTCAGTATTTGTTTCTACCCAATACTCGTCCGTATCGTAGTCTTAGGGATGCTCGTCCGCATCTTTATTCTATACACAATACCGAAACACTTATACCTTTTATTTTCTTGGATATAAACACTCGTCCGTGTTTACTATTCCCCAGTAGGTCGCCAGCAAAGCAAAATTCCTTTTCTATCTGACATTCGTCCTATGTCATGATAAACCCTGAGAGCAGCCGTACCCTGCTAGGTGATCGTCCTTCACCTCTTGATGATCGTCCTTCATCATGCTCATCCGATGGCCGTCCCCATCGTCGACCTTTTCCATCCGATATTCGTCCTATGTCGTGATATTTAGCAGCCGTCCCCTGCTAGGTGATCGTCCTTCACCTCTTGATGATCGTCCTTCATCATTTTTATCCGATGGCCGTCCCCATCGTTGATCTTTGTTATCTGACATTCGTCCTATGTCATGATAAACCTTGAGAGCAGCCGTCCCCTGTTAGGTGATCGTCCTTCACCTCTTGATGATCGTCCTTCATCATGCTCGTCCGATGGTCGTCCCCATCGTCGACCTTTTATCCGGCATTCGTCCTATGTCGCGATATTTTTGGCAGCCGTACCCTGCCAGGTGATCGTCCTTCACCTTAGATGACCGTCCCTCATCTTACCCCCTTTCAGAGCAGCCGTCCCCTGCTAGGTGATCGTCCTTCACCTTTGATGACCGTCCCTCATCATTATTTCATTTATTCTTTGACCCGATTGTCGTCCCCGTCGTGGTCCCTTTTCCTTTTCCTGATGATCGTCCTTCATCAGTCTAGCCCGATGGCCGTCCCCATCGCTGTTTGCATTACTTTATAAACCGGATGACTGTACCTTATCATTTAATTTTTACATACTCCCCAGAGAATCTTACAGCTTTACTTGATGGCCGTCCCCATCACAATCTCTCACATCCCCAGCATGTCGGTCGTCCCCGTCATTGCTTTATTTCCCGCATTCTCCCCAGCATGTCGGCCGTCCCTGTCATTGCTCTTTCCCCAGCAGTCGTCCTCCGTCGCTCGCACTTTATAATTATACTTTATTTTCCTTTTACAATCTATATCCCTTTTCTTCTTCATTCTGTGAGTGCAAATTTTGGACTGTCTTGGGTATTCAACCACAAGTTATCTTTGTTTGCCTGATAAGCCGTCGCTTACATCCTGCACAGCTAACTCATGTTTGAATAGGGGCAGCTGTAAACACCCCAAATTTGCCCTCACCCATTCACACCATGGCTTGTGATCATTTCATATGCATAAGTCCAATCATAGCATCTCATATTACATTTTTGATTCATTGCATTGGTTCAAAGTCATCTGCACCTAGGGTTTGTGATCTGAGCAATCCAAGAGCTTCTTGAGCCACTCCAAAGGTCATCAATCACTTCAAAGGGGTCCATGTATGTTCAAGCATCATATTATATCCCCTCAAAGTCAAGAATGTCAAAGAATCACAAGAACTGAGAATGGCATGGAAGCAGAGCCAGGTTTGACTGCACAGATAACCTAGAATTAGGGTTTTGGTTTCAGAGGCCATAAATCCAATTTTTTTGGTCATTCTTGTTTCTATTGGTCTCTATATGGTATAGGGATCATGCATATCAATTTTCATGAAGAAATTCAATGGGGAAGTCATCTGATCAAGAGTTGACTTTTTAAGCAAGTCAGTGCAAAATCAGGGCATCTGAGGCCCCCAATGACCCAACCAAAGGGTGTTCTTCATCATTTTGATTGTGTATGATCTTTATTTGATCATAGAAGATGTTGGAAGTTCACAAAATTGAAGAATCTCAAGTCATTTGCAAAGTTGACATTTTGGGAAAGTTGACTTATAATGAAAATTGCCATTTTGGGAAACTTTTTCAACCCTTGCTTTTTGATTCAAAAATGCTTCAAATGAAAAAACTTTGGTCATGAAAGTTGTAGAATGGATCATTCCCTTTTCAAAAAGTACAAGAACATGACCTAATTCATTTTGGATCAAAAGTTATGGCTTGTCAAAGTTGGCTAAAATCACAAAATTTGATGTTTTCTACCAAAGAGGCAAAGTTGCAAAATCACTTGCCAAGGCAATTTGTGCTATCAAATGGACTTCTAATCTTCATACAAACATGAGCAAATGCCTAAAGATCAGAATTCACCAAGAGTTTGCTCATTTTTGTGACTTGTGGAACAAGAAATTTCAAAAGGGCCAAGGATGAAGCAAGTTGCAAAACCTCACTCAAAGATGAATCCACTTGCTTGCTGACTTCATAATCAATCCTAGGGCTCTCCACACTTCTTGCTGCGCAGGACACCCCATTTATCCTTGGCTAGCTATGAGCCCATGCTTCTCTTACACAAAGTTTGACATTTTGGCCAAAGACCCATACCAATCACCATAGGCCACCAACAACTCTCTGACCTATCACCTTTTGATACATGGACCAAAGTCAGCATAACACACCACACACTTCATGCTGAAACACACTCCAAGCCATAGTTATCATTTTTTGCTCCAACTTGCAAAAGCATTTGAAACACTCTCCACAGGCCTCAAACACATAAACAAACTTCACAAACAACCTCAGCATGAGTCACTGATCACAAACCAACCATCAAAACAGCCTAAAAGCCACTAAAACAAAAACACGATCACCACCCTCCCTTGAACAGAACTTATGCCATCTCACAAACCAGCTATCCCCAAAGCTTTCTAAGCTTCATCTCATCATCAGAGGGTTCAAAGGAGTGGACTTGCAGCAAAGGATAGGCCGGAAAGCTCAGGACCAGGAGATTCCATCTCAGGTAGCCATCTCAAACTTTTTTCCAGAAACTCCATTTTGAGTTCTTAAACGATTCTATGTGCTCCCCTGATCATGGGGATATGATTATTTTTGAAAATGGTTGAGAAACCAGGATGTATGATTGCTCTGAAACTTTCTGACCTAAAATTTGTTTGCTTCGATTCATGTTGTTCTTGAGTGATAAATGGTTTTTGAGGACTGATTCGTGTTTAGGATGGTTTAAGGTTTGATTCTGGAGCTTTAGGGGGTTTGGGGGGAATTTTTGAGGGAGTTAGCAATTTTCAGGTGGGGGTCTGGCCGGAGAAGACGACCGGAAGTCTTCTCCGGCCACCTGAAACTCATTAGGGTTAATCTGTGTAATTAAATGAAGTTTGAATGTGGAGCGTAGATGGTGCTGACTTAGTCAATCCCCCGCGCGTTTCAATGGTCCAGATTCTTCACTTAGCCCTAATCTCACTTAATTAAATTAATTAATCAATATTAGCCAGTTTGAATTTCAGCCACTGGATCACGTGCGCAGTCAACTCCCGCGCGTCCAGTTTGAATGCCAGCCCTTGATTCAGCATACTTCTCATTAAATTCATTTTATTTTCTTTTTTATTTCATTTGTTTTCTACATTTTATTAAAAATAGTAAAAATCATTGAAAAATTCTGAAAATTTTTATTCAAGCTTTTATTAATTTTCAGAAACCAAAAACATTTTTATTTTTATTTTTTGCATTAAAAATTATTTTTAAATCATTTAAAAGTTTATTTTTAATTAATTAATGAGAATTAATTAATTAAAAATACTTTTAGGTATTTAAAAATCACAAAAAAATTCATGAAACATTTAAAATCATTTAGAAACATTGTCCAACTCTCAAACCAAATTTCGTTTTTGATCTTGATGTCTTTTGACAATTTTCCATGGAATTAATTTCATTTCAAGGCATTATTTTGATCCAACCTTCAAAAATTCATTTCTGCCTAGCCTTTAAGAGTTGGACAATGATTCTTTTTGCATTGCATCATGTTTAGCATGTAGTTTATAGGATTAAATTGGCATGAATTGATCTTGCATTTCCCATTTGTTTGGCATTTTTCTTGACAAGGTACCTTAAAACCCTAGCAATCTTAGGAAATTCATAACTTCCACTAGGTTAAGAGTTGGATCCCCTCCTTTGGGCAGTGAGTTTGTATAGGTTTAGGGTTCCTTTGAATGCATTTTCAAATTTTTATCATGATGTTTGCTTCTGGTTTTAATTTTTGTTTTGTGCATTGATCATAAACCCTAATTTGGGGCTTTCATTTGCATCCATTTTCCATTTGCTTGCATACCATGACTTGCCATGACATTTTGTGCATTCATTTGATTCATAATACATCTTAGGACATGTTAGAATCATGTTTTATCATTGAATCTTTCATTTGCCATGTTGTATGTCATTTGCATTCCATAACTTTTCATGTATGTTCATGGTTCTAAGAATGCTTCATTTGCATCCATATGTTTGTATGATCATTCTAATGCCTTGTTTCATGTTTGCATCATACCATAGCATCATATTCATGCTTCTGGTTTTGGTTTGCATCATGCCATTTCATCTCATTTTGCATTGCATTGCATTCCTTTCACTAACTTTTCAGGTGGTAAGTTACTTTGAGAAGTGAATTTGCCTTCACTTCTCACAATTTCTTATCATCTCCTTTATGCATCATTGCTGCATTTTGTCTTATGCTTGAGATTGAGCTTGCTCATTCTTCTTCATCTTACTTTCTTTCTTCAAGTGACTTGTCTTCTTAAATGAAGCAAGTTACTTTGATTCTCTTTGCTCCTTCCATCTGCTTCCTGGTGGCTTCTCTGAAGATCTTTCTTGTAAACCTCACAAACCTTAGGAACAACCAAGCATGACAATAATTAGGGTTTTGATTAGTCCCCCCATTTAAATTTTACCTTTGTGTCTCATTGGGTCTTCTCTTCTCATCTCATAATCAAGGACTAAACCCTAAAGGCTTTAAGGCTTTGTGATTAAGTTTATGCCTGCATCCTTCTATTAGGATGGAGTGTATAACTTTAATCCTAAGTGTTAAACCCTTAATGTGTTTAACTCCTTTAATCAATCCACTTAATAATCATCAAGACATCAAGCTTGTAACTTGGGCCTTGCATTAGGGTTCTAATTCTTCCTTAACTAGTAAAGAAGGACTAACCCTAGTGTTAATGGACAAGTCCCCCTCAAGTTGTCTTACCAACCATAAAACTCACTTCTCCATCAGACCATTAACTAAAATCCATTTAATAAAGGTTTTGTTTTGTCATGGAGTTAATCCCTAATCATGGATTAAGTTGAGGAGCTTTCCTCAGCTTAAACATTCTCATCTATTATCCTTCTATTAGGATGGTGATGAGTCTGTTTAATCCTTGATTATGGCTTAATCTCATTACTCAACACTAAACAAAAACACCAAAAACATCTAAATAATCACAAGTAGGTCAATGATCTTAATCCTACACCATGGTGATTAAGTGTGAGAAGCTGACTTCACACTTAAGGCATTCTCATTACCCCTAATCAGAGGGAAGATGTGATGGGTTTACTAAATCCATTGGTTTAGGCTTAAGCTCATTTTCTTATGACAAATTCCAAAAGCAATAAAAGACTGAAAATACAAAAACAAACAATAATCGTCTCCTCCGGGATTCTTTTCTCATCACACTCATTCACAAACGAGAACTTGCTTCTTCCTTCTAATGCAAGACAGTTTGCACCTGAGCCAGACAGGTCATACACTTGAGCATAGGCAAGTAAGCAGTTCACAAGTCAATTCATCCTTCAGTCTCTTTGGGTCGAACTACGGTGTTCTGACTTGCTCATTGCACGAGAGGATACGTAGGCATAACTTAATAGTTATCGAACAAAGTCTCTGTATACTCCCCCTCTTTCCAGCATTATTCTTTTAGCCTCATTATCTTGGGCACTTCATTCTTGTTCTAACACTGACACTAACATATTTCACCTCACATTTCTTTTACACTGACACCTGTACATCCTTTTCCAGCTTTTGATACACAAATTGCACCGACACTACCCCTTTAAAACACAAATCTTTTAAGCGTGGATCCCGTCGAGTACGACGGACAATCTGGGTGCTAATACCTTCCCAGGTTGTAACCAACCCCCTTTCTCAGTCTCTCTGGTTCGCAACCGTCTTATCCATATCTTTCTAGGTTTATGCAGCATTACCTTTCCTTCGGGATAAAAATGCCTAGCTGGCGACTCTATTTCATTTCATCCTTTCGCCGACCGTTCGCGTCTGTACCTTATTTGAGCCAGTCTCATTTGTTGGGAGCGACAGCTTGGCGACTCTGCTGGGGATACTTATACTGCAACCAGGGCTTCTGGTTCTTTTTGTGGGTTCCTCCTAGCGCTTGTTTGATTTGTGTTTACTGGGGTGTTATGTGCTAATTGTGTTTGTATATTTGTATTTATTTCAGCTTTATGTACAGTTATTTATTGCTTTCTTTATAGCTTTATATACATCATACTGTCATACTGTTATCTGGCTGGATCTGTTTTCTGTCTTGGTGGGTGGGTTTCTATTGAGAGTTTAAGGTCCTATACCTGGGACCTGAGTGACACCTAGGCTAGAGTGGTTCATGTTCTTTCCCATTCCATTTCGGTCTGGTGCGGGAATATGAAACACGGTTCAGATATGGGTTTCTTCTTGAGAACTCTGTGCTACAGATCTCCTGTAGTGCTAGGGCTATCTGGGAAGCCTGCTAAGTCTGGATGACCTTTACTATGACCTTCAGAAACTGAGGTGAATTAGAGGAGGATCCTTTATGGTTATTGTAAACACTGTACCTCCGGGTTAGAAGTGTTTACACTTCTCATAACTGATCCAAGTCTGAGGATCCTTGTTTTAGAACACCACCGGTGAGGGGGTTGGGCTGTTTACAGGTTTGCAGGAACCATTGGCCACATCATACCCTGATACTTATTGTGTTTGAGAATGCTTCACTTTGGACAGTTCTTATAATTTAACCCTAGATATGTGGCTCTTTATTTGAGTCCCCCACCTTGGTTACTGGACTTTTGAACCTCCACCTGGATTTCGTCTATAAGCGAACGTTCCATAAGGGCATGTGAATGTAGTCTTCTCTTGATCATCTGGGTGGATCGGGATTTGGAAGAATCCTGAGTAACCATCTAGATAACAGAAATACGAGTGTTTGGCTAATCGTTCTAATATTTGATCTATAAAAGGTAGTGGGAAATGATCTTTTCGAGTGGCTTTGTTTAGTTTTCGATAATCGATGCACACTCTATGTCCGGTCACTACTCTTTGTGATATCGATTCGCCTTTAGCGTTTTTCACAACAGTGATACCTCATTTCTTTGGTACTACATGTACTGGACTAACCCATTGACTATCAGAGATTGGATATATTATTCCAGCGTCTAGTAGTTTCTTAACTTCTTCTTTTACTACAGTGCTAAGGATTGGGTTAATTCTTCTTTGAGATTCTCTGGAGGTTTTGCAATCTTCTTCTAGCATAATACGATGCATACAGATTGAAGGACATATTCCTTTGAGATCGGATATGTTATATCCTAATGCAGTTGGGTATTTCTTTAAGACATTTAAAAGTTTCTTTGTTTTGATTGTTCCTAAACTGGAATTGATTATAACTGGTCGTGTACATTCAGTGTCTAGGAATTCGTATCTTAGGTTCTTAGGTAAAGTTTTTAACTCTAATGTAGGTTTCTTCTTACTTGGCATGGGATCCGGTGTAAGTGCTAAACTTTCGCTTAGACTATCATCCTGATACGGTTCACGCCAATTGTCATCTTCGAAAATCGGAGGAATTTGAATTTTCATAATTTCAGAATAAGTAGTTTCTTTCATTTCTATCTCTCTTACACATTCGTCAATGACATCCAATAAATAACATGTGTCCTCTATAGCTGGTGATTGTAAGAATTGTGTTAAAATAAATTCAACTTTCTCTTCACCTACTTCAAAGGTTAGCTTTCCTTTCTTTACGTCTATAATAGCTCCGGCGGTAGCTAAGGATGGTCTTCCTAGTATGATAGGTGTAGTGGAGTCTTCAGAGATGTCCATGATTATAAAATTAGTAGGAATGTAGAATTGACCTATACGTACTGGGACATTTTCTAGTATGCCTACAGGATATTTAATAGAGCGGTCGGCTAGTTGAACAGACATTTTAGTTGGTCTTAGGTCTCCCATGTCTAGCCTTTTGCAAATTGTTAAGGGCATAACACTGATATTGGCTCCTAAATTGCATAGAGCTTTGTCAATGACGAATTTTCCAATTACACAGGGTATAGAGAAACTACCTGGATCTTTTAACTTAGGAGGCATATTGTTTTGAATTATTGCGCTACACTCAGCAGTAAGTGTAACGGTTCCGTTATCGTCTATCTTCTTCTTATTGGATAAGATTTCCTTTAGAAATTTAGCATACGAGTGCATTTGAGTGATAGCTTCTGTAAACGGAATAGTAATATTCAATTGTTTCAGAAGTTCAACAAATTTCTTAAACTGGCCCATCGTCTTGGAATTGGTTAATCTCCGAGGGTACAGAATTGGTGGTTTATAAGGTGGTGGAGGCACATAAGGTTTTTCTTTCTCCACTACCTCTTGATTATTATCTTCCTTTTCTTCTGGTTCATTCTCCTTTTTAGTCGGCTTATCTTGCTTTTGGTACATGGCTGGACTGTCAAGTCTTGGATCGGCAGGTCCGTCAAGTTCCTTGCCACTTCTTAGTATCACAGCATTGGCCTGTCCTTTTGGATTAGGTTGGGGTTGCCCAGGAAATACTCCAGCTGGTGCAGCGGTAGGTGCTTGTTGTTGAGCTACTTGTGAAATCTGAGTTTCAATCATTTTGTTATGTGTAGCTAACGCATCTACCTTGCTCACTAATTGCTTAATTTGCTCACTAGTGTGTATGTTTTGGTTTAAAAATTCCTTGTTTGTTTGAGATTGGGTAGCTATGAAGTTCTTCATCATTAACTCAAGGTTTGATTTTCTAGGAGCATTAGGAGCAGTCTTTTGATATCCTGGTGGTGTAGCTGGTGCTTGACCTGGTGCGTATAAAGCATTGTTATTCTTATAAGAGAAGTTTGGATGATTCTTCCAACCTGGGTTGTATGTGTTCGAGTACGGGTTTCCTTGAGCATAATTCACTTGATCTGTGGGAATTCCTGCTAATAGTTGACAATCAGGGACAGCATGTCCTGGAACTCCACATAACTCACAGTTAGGTGTTACTGCAGCCACGGTGGTTGTTGGTGTTATGGCCAAGTTGTCGATCTTTTGGTTAAGTTGGTCAAACTTTGCATTAACTTGGTCCATACTACTCACTTCGTACATACCTCCTTTTGTTGGTTTCTTAGTGTCGCTCCGTATAAATGGGACTGACCCAAATAAAGGTACAGACGCGAACGGTCGGCGAAAGGAGGGTGTGAGAACACACAGGAGTGAACTCACAGGGAATGAAAAGAGTCGCCAGCTAGGCATTTTTATCCCGGAGGAAAGGTAATGCTGCATAGACCTAGAAAAGATGGATAAGACAGTTGCGAACCAGAGAGACTGAGAAAGGGGGTTGGTTACAACCTGGGAAGGTGTTAGCACCCAGATTGTCCGCCGTACTCGACGGGATCCACGCTTAAAAGATTTGTGTTTCGAAAGGGTAGTGTCAGTGCAGTTTGTGTATCAAGTAGCTGGAAAAGAATGTACAGGTGTCTGTGTAAAAGAAGTGAAGTGTGTAAATGAAATGTCAGTGTGGGAACAGGAATAAGATGCTCAAGATCATGAGGATAAAAGAATAATACTGAAAAGGGGGGAATATACAGAGACTTTTGTTCGATAACTGTTAAGTTATGCCTACGTATCCTCTCGTGCAATGAGGAAGTCAGAACACCGTAGTTCGACCCAAAGAGACTGAAAGGTGAATTGACTTGTGAACTGCTTACTTGTCTATGCTCAAGTGTATGACCTGTCTGGCTTAGGTGCAAACTGTCTTGCATTAGACGGAAGAAGCAAGTTCTCGGTTATGAGTGAATGAGATGAGAAAAGAATCCCGGAGGAGACGATTATTGTTTGTTTTTGAGTTTTCAGTCTTTTATTGCTTTTGAAAATTTGTCATAGATTAACGAGCTTAAGCCTAAACCAATGGATTTAGTAAACTCATCACATCTTCCCTCTGATTAGGGGTAATGAGAATACCTTAAGTGTGAAGTCAGCCTCTCACACTTAACCACCTTTGGTGTAGGATTAAGATCATTAACCTACTTGTGATTATTTAGATGTTTTTGGTGTTTTCGTTTAGTGTTGAGTAATGAGATTAAGCCATAATCAGGGATTAAACAGACTCATTACACCATCCTAATAGAAGGATAATAGATGAGAATGTTTAAGCTGAGGAAAGCTCCTCAACTTAATCCATGATTAGGGATTAAACTCATGACAAAACAAGCCTTTGATTAAGTGGATTTTATTGAATGATATGATGATGAAATGTTTTTTAGGGTTTGTAAGACAACTTGAGGGGGACTTGTCCATTAACACTAGGGTTAGTCCTTCTTAACCAATTAAGGAAGAATTAGAACCCTAATGCAAGGCCCAAGTTACAAGTGTGATGTCTTGATGATTATTAAGTGAGTTGATTAAAGGATTTAAACACATTAAGGGTTTAACACTTAGGATTAAAGTTATACACTCCATCCTAATAGAAGGATGCAGGCATAAGCTTAATCACAAAGCCTTAAAACCTTTAGGGTTTAGTCCCTGATTATGAGGTGAGAAGAGAAGACTCAAAGAGACACAAAGGTAAAACTAAGTGGGGGGACTAATCAAAACCCTAATCATTGTCATGCTTGGTTGTTCCTAAGGTTTGTGAGGTTTAAGAAAGAAGTCTTCAAAGGATCCACCAGGAAGCAGATGAAAGGATCGGGAGAAGCAAAGTAACTTGCTTCATTTAAGAAGACAAGTCACTTGAAGAAAGAAAGTAAGAAGAAGAAGAATGAGCAAGCTCAATCTCAAACACATAATAAAATGCAGCATGGATGCATAAAAGAGATGAAAAGAAGTTGTGAGAAGTGAAGGCAAATTCACTTCTCAAAGTGACTTACCACCTGAAAAGTTAGTGAAAGAAATGAAATGCAATGCAAAATGAGATGAGATGGCATGATGAAAATCAAAACCAGAAGCACATTCATGATGATAATGATGTTATGGGATGATACAAACATGAAACAAGGCATGGTGATGATCATACAAGCTTATGGATGCAAATGAAACAAGTTTGGAACCATGATCATACATGACAAGTTATGAAATGCATATGGCATACAACATGGCAAATGCAAGATGCAATGACCAAACATGCTTTCAACATGTCTTAAGATGTTAAATGAACCAAATGGATGCACAAAATGCTATGGCAAGTCAAGGTATGAATGCAAATGCAAGATGGATGCATATGGAAGCCCAAATTAGGGTTTATGATCAAAGCAACAAACAAAAACCAAAATCAGAAGCAAACATCAATATAAAAAATTGAAAATGCACTCAAAGGATCCCTAAACCTATACTAACTCACTGCCCAAAGGAGAAGTTCCAACTCTTATCCTAATAAAAGTTATGAATTTCCTAAGATTTCTAGGGTTTTAGGGTTCCTTAACAAAAAAAATGTCAAACAAATGGAAAATGAAAGATCAAATCATGCCCATTTAATCTCACATACTACATGCTAAACACAATGCAATGCAAAAAGAATCAAGGTCCAACTCTCAATGGTTAGGCAGAAATGATTTTTGGAAGTTTGGATCAAAATAATGCATTAAAATGATTTTAATTCCATGAAAAATTCTCAAAATGCATCAAGATCAAAAAAGAAATTTGGTTTGAGGGTTGGACAATGTTTCTAAATGTTTTTAAATATTTCATGAATTTTTTGGTGATTTTTAAATACCTAAAAGTATTTTTAATTAATTAATCCTCATTAATTAATTAAAAATAAACTTTTAAATATTTAAAAATATTTTTTGAATGCAAAAAATAAAAATAAAAATATTTTTGGTTTCTGAAATTAAATAAAAGCTTGTATAAAAAAATTCAGAATTTTTAAATTGGTTTTGCTATTTTTAATAAAATGGAGAAAGAAATATAAAATAAATGGAATAAAAATTAAAGAAAATGAAAAGTAATCACAATGGAAGGTCAGGATGGATTCTGGGAAAAGGAATGTTGACTGCGCGCGCAATCTAATGGTCTACATTCAAACTTCCTAATTTCTGATTTATGAATTAATTAAATAGGATTAATTAAGTTAATGAAGATTAGGGTTTCTGGGGATGCATCTGGGCCACACAAACGCGCGCCAGTCAACCTAGGTCAATGGATCCAACGCACTAGATTCAAACATCATTTAATTACAGGGATTAGGGTTAAGTACTTTCAGGTGACCGGAGGGAAGCTCCGGTCATCTTCTCCGGCGGGTTGAAAACCCTAGATCATGATTCAGGCCACCATTCATCAAATTGAAAGCAGGGAAATGTTCCTCTACCCAAACCCCATTCAAATCACCCCTCAAACTAAATTTATCATTCAAGATCAGTGAGAATCGAAGCCAACAAGATTCACGGGTAAAATTTCAGAGTGCAACAAAATACTCATTTCTTCACTATTTTCAAATCTAAGGACATCCCCATGACCAGCAAGACATACACTATCAATTTATAACATAAAATGCAAGCTCTGTGAGAAAAAGTTCATGGCCATACCTGAGCTGGAAAGCTTCAATGGTGAGCTTCCAGAGTCTCCCACTTGTGCAAATGAACTTCTTTGACCCTCTTGAACTCAATGAGATGCTTCAAAGTTCTTGTGGATGGCTGATTTGAGAAGAAGTGTTCTGGTGCAGCAGATTCCACAGTCAGGATTTGTGAAGTTTCAAGCTACTTCAATGGTGGATTTTGGTTCTCTTGAGTGTGTGTGATTCATTGGTGAAGAGAAATTGGGTGTTTGATGGCTGGAGAGGGAGATTCGAAGAAGAGAAGTTCTTTGACAGTTTTTGTGAAGGCTGTGTTCTGGCTTGTTTCAATGGCCAATGTCTTGCTATAACACTCCCACAATGTATGAGTAGCCTGTGGAGCAGGTCAGTAGAGGTGGCTGCTCACTGTTCCAAGAGTATGGGGGTTTTGGCAAAAAAGTCAATGTGATTGGTACTTGCAGCATGGGCTATGGCAGCAACTGTCTAAGGGCTTGTCTTGCCTCAGCTTGAGTCAAGGATGACCCTTAGATTGCTTGTGAATGTCTGCAGCATGTGGATCATGAGCTATGTTAGATATTGCAACTTGCCCACTTGTGCTTTCTTGTGATTTTGTGTTATGTACATGAGATGATTCTTGCTGAATTTTGTTGCATAATGTTTCATTTGGTCATGGCAATGCATAGAAATCAACTAGTGATCACATAACTCATGGGAAGATGATTTTGCCAAGAATCCCTCTTTGCACTCTTATGGAAAATACCTTGTGGAAATGTGAAATTCAAGGCAAATGAATGAGAATCCCCTTGGGCTAATTCTGATTTTAGGGCATGTGTGATGTTTGTGTAAAGGTTTGACATCAATTAGAAGTCACAAATTGCCTTGGTACAAGAATTTGCAAGTTTTCCATTTGGTGCATAACTTTGAAATTTAGTGATTTTTGCCAACTTTGACAAACCATAACTTTTGATCCAAAATGAATTAGGTCATGTTCTTGTACTTTTTGAAAAGGGAAAGATCTATTCTACAACTTTCATGACCAAAGTTTTTCCATTTGAAGCTTTCTTGAATCAAAAAGTAAGGGTTGAAAAAGTTGCTTAAAATGACATTTTCATTAAAAGTCAAACTTGTCCAAAAAGTCAACTTTGCAAAAACTTGAAATTCTTCAATTTTGTGAACTTCCAACCTCTTCTATGATCAAATAAAGATCATATACAATCAAAATGATGAAGAACACCCTTTGGTTGGGTCATTGGGGGCCTCAGATGCCCTGATTTTGCACTGACTTGCTTGAAAAGTCAACTCTTGATCAGATGACTTCCCCATGGAATTTCTTCATGAAAATTGATATGCATACTCCCTACACCATATAGAGATCAATAGAAACAAGAATGACCAAAAAATTTGGGGTATGGCCTCTGAAACCAAAACCCTAATTCTAGGTCATCTGTGCAGTCAAGCCTGGCTCTGCTTCCATACAAATCCCAGTTCTTGTGATTCTTTGGCATTCTTGACTTTGAGAGGATATAATATGATACTTGAACACACATGGACCCCTTTGAAGTGATTGATGGCCTTTGGAGTGGCTCAAGAAGCTCTTGGATTGCTCAGATCACAAACCCTAGATGCAGATGACTTTGAATCTATGCAGTGAATAAAAAAATGGGATATGAGATCTTATGATTGAGATTATGCATATGAGAATGATCACAAGCCATGGTGTGAATGGGTGAGGGCAAATTTGGGGTGTTTACAGCTGCCCCTATTCAAACATGAGTTAGCTGTGCAGGATGTAAGTGACGGCTTAACAGCAAACAAGATAACTTGTGGTTGAATACCAAAGACAGTCCAAAATTTGCACTCATAGAATGAAGAAGAAAAGGGATATAGATTGTAAAAGAAAAATAAAGTATATTGTAAAATATGGGCGACGGAGGACGACCGTCGAGCAGAGGACGACTGTTGGGTAAAGAGCAATGACGGGGACGGCCGACATGCTGGGAAAAAAAAGCGGGAAATAAAGCAATGACGGGGACGGCCGACATGCTAGGGATAAAAGGGATTATGATGGGGACGGCCATCAAGTTCATAAAGCAAAGCAACCAACGATGGGGACGGCCATCGAGCTAAAAAGAAAAGGGACCACGACGGGGACGGCCATCGGGTTAAAGAATAAATGAAATAAACAGATGATGAGGTACGGTCATCAAAGATGAAGGACAATCACCTAGCAGGGGACGACTGCTCTGTTGGGATAAGATGAGGGACGGTCATCTAAGGTGGAGGACGACCACCTGGCAGGGTACGGCTGCCGAAAATATCGCGACATAGGGCGAATGCCGGATAAAGGGTCAACGATGGGGACGGCCATCGGATGAGCATGATGGAGGACGACCATCAAGAGGTGGAGGACGACCACCTAGCAGGGGACGACTGCTCTCAGGGTTTGTCATGACATAGGACGAATGTCAGATAACCAAAATCAACAATGGGGACGGCCATTGGATAAAATGATGAAGGACGATCATCAAGAGGTGGAGGACGACCACCTAGCAGGGTACGGCTGCTAAAATATCACGACATAGGACGAATGCCGGATAGAGAAAGTCAACGATGGGGACGGCCATCGGACGAGCATGATGGAGGACGACCATCAAGAGGTGGAGGACGACCACCTAGCAGGGTACGACTGCTCTCAAGGTTTATCATGACACGGACGGGTGTTTACAATCCAAGAAATAAAAGGTATAAGTGCTTGGTATTGTGTATAGATTAAAGATGCGGACGAGCATCCTTAAGACTATGATACGGACGAGTATCAGGTAGAAACAAATACCGACACATGTTCAGAGATGATGATACGGACGAGTATCAACCGGTTAACAAGGAACACGGACGAGTGTTGAATCTGAAAGAATTCTTCTGGGGAATAGTAGACACAGACGAGTATCTACATTCAAGAAGACACGGTGTATGGATTAAAGATGCGGACGAGCATCCTTAAGACTATGATACGGACGAGTATCATGTAGAAACAAACGCTTGACGCATGTTCTGAGATGATGGTACGGACGAGCACCAACTGGTTAACAAAGAACACGGACGAGTGTCGAATCTGTGGGGATATAAATGGTGTATACAAGATACAGACGAGTATCTGTATAAGTAATGAGTAGAAAGTATGAGTGATGTATAGACAAGTATTTAAACTGTTGGGGAGAGTGACACGGACGAGTATCAAAAGGAGAAGAGTATAGTATAAACAAATATCTGATACACAAAGTGTTTATGTTACTGTGTTGGGAAAAGTGACACGGACGGATGTCAAGGAAAAGTATATATATATAAGTATTTGTGAGTGCAAAGAGGATGTCTTTGGCTTCCTGCTGGGGATATGACACGGACGGGTGCCACAAGGAGTATATACTGATGTTTGTGAATGTGAGGCAACTGCTTTTGCTGGGGAATCAGGGATGGATTCTGCATATTGTTGATGAGTTGATAATATTCACAAGTGTTTGATTCAGATCATGACCTATGATTATGCTATATGCTTGATTTTTGCCGTAATGCTCCGCATTAAACGGAATGCTACGCTTTGTTTGGTGAATATGATGCGAATGCTATGATTATGCAAAAGATACCGATCCGGGATTCGGATCCCGTTGCTGTGAAGATCTCTGGTCGATCTTGCTTGAAGTGGACATCCCAGCTGGGGATGAGATCATTGGTAGATCTGATGCGATGTATTTGCTTGGGAAGATAAGTCACTGATAGACATATTCTTGTAATGAGGGACCCAGCTGGGGTTTGCAGAAGCTTTCGTCACTCTGTTGTGATTCCTTCATGTGTTGCTCTTCTGGATAGAGGCTGAAACTCTGTGGGGAGATGGTTCCCTGGCTTTTGTACTCAGCTGGGGAAGAATGATTGGCAACTCGGCTGGGAGAAGCAACAAGTGATAACTCAGTTGGGGAGAAAACACCTTGAGTGCTAAGACTGAGTGAGTGTTGATTTGCCAGCTTGCTGGGATGAAGCTTTCACGCCCCATGTTGCGCTTTTGAATACCTGCAATCCTGCAAAGACAGAGAAACGTACAAGTGTCCCGAGGCACCCCTTACCGGATTCCGTCATAGGAGTGAGACACTCTCGAGAGTAAGTATATTTCCTGTAAGCACGTGTTTTATTTTCTTTATTTTTAAAGATTTAGCATCTGTATTCATGCAATCAGTTTCCTTTAAGATATCAGACATTTTTGCAAATAAAAATATACGAGACATTGTGTGACTGAAAAATCTGTTTTTATTAATTTATGTGCCCTGAATTGGCAAGATACAGTCAAAGAAACATATCTCCTGAAATGAGGAGATTGTTACAAATTGAGAAACAAAATGCTGGCAATGTTGACGGCGCTTTAAGGAGCTTCCTCTTTTGCTATGACTCGTATGACTTTTGACGTTCTTCTCGTCTTGCTTTCTGAAGAAGACTGATTCTGACAAAAGCTTGGTCCCTTCGAAGCTTACCAAGTTGTAGATGATACAAACGAATTCAGAATGCAGTTGTTGGCTTATTCCCTTATTTTGCATGGATCGCCCTTTCGGGTTTTCAATCCATCGGGATACCCATTTTTGCCTGAGCTGTCCCATGCGGCTTTTCAACTCAGCGGGTGTACATTTTTGTTTATTTCCCCTTATTTTTGCCCGAGTCTTTTATTCTGTTTCTGACTCGCCGGGATGCCCTATTTTTGCCTGGACTTACATTCTGTTTTTATGTCCAGCGGGTCATTTTTTTATGCGAAGTATTTTTTAACTGCATCCGAATTCACAGGGGACGGGAAGTCTTCACCATCCATGGTGCTGAGCATCAGTGCTCCACCAGAGAAAACTTTCTTTACCACGAATGGTCCTTCATAGTTTGGAGTCCATTTGCCCCTGTGGTCTGTATGAGGAGGGAGGATTCTTTTCAGTACAAGGTCTCCTACTTGATACTCTCGGTGCCTGACTTTCTGATCGAAGGCTCTCTTCATTCTTTTCTGATACAACTGTCCATGACAAATTGCAGCCAGTCTTTTCTCTTCAATCAGACTCAGTTGTTCGTATCGGGACCGGACCCATTCTGCTTCGTCTAGCTTAACATCCATCAGTACCCGTAGGGAGGGTAGTTCAACTTCAACCGGTAGGACTGCTTCCATACCATACACAAGCTGATACGGTGTTGCCCCAGTGGATGTTCTGATTGACGTGCGGTACCCATGCAAGGCAAATGGTAGCATCTCATGCCAGTCTTTGTACGTAACTACCATCTTCTGCACAATCTTCTTGATATTCTTATTAGCTGCCTCGACAGCGCCGTTCATCTTTGGCCTGTAAGGAGAAGAATTGTGGTGTTGGATCTTGAAGTCCCGGCACAGCTCTGCCATCATTTTGTTGTTCAAGTTGGAACCATTATCAGTAATGATTCGCTCGGGAACTCCGTATCGACAGATGATATCTCTCTTCAGAAATCGGGCTACCACTTGCCTTGTAACATTTGCATATGAGGCTGCTTCAACCCACTTGGTAAAATAGTCAATGGCGACCAGGATGAATCTGTGGCCGTTTGAAGCAGTCGGCTCAATCTTGCCAATCATATCAATGCCCCACATGGCAAAGGGCCAGGGTGAAGACATTATATTCAATGGATTGGGAGGCACATGCACCTTATCCGCATAAATCTGGCATTTATGGCATTTTCTGGCATAGGCGCAACAGTCGGCATCCATTGCGATCCAGTAATAACCTGATCTTAGCAACTTCTTAGCCATGGCATGCCCTCCTGCATGGGTACCAAAGGATCCTTCGTGCACTTCATGCATCAACAAGTCTGCTTCTGTTCTATCAACGCATCTGAGGAGTACCATATCAAAGTTTCTCTTGTATAGGGAACCATCAGTGTTCAGAAAGAAACTACCAGCAAGCCTTCTCAAAGTCTTCTTATCATTGGAAGATGCCCCAGATGGGTATGTTTGATCCTCCAAGAAGCACTTAATGTCGTGGAACCAAGGCTTATCATCCTTAACAATATCTGCTGCAAATACATATGCTGGTCTGTCAAGCCTGGACACTGAAATCTGAGGTACAGAGTTGGAAGCTTGAACTTTGATCATAGATGAAATGGTAGCCAGAGCATCTGCAAACTGATTCTCATCCCGAGGGATATACTCAAGCTTGACTGTTGTGAAGAAAGTCAATAACCTTCTTGTATAGTCCCTGTAAGGTATCAGATGATCCTGGTGAGTGTACCATTTGCCGTTGGTTTGATTAACTACCAGAGCTGAATCTCCGAATACAGTCAATGTCTTGATCCTGAGGTCAATGGCTTCCTCAAGACCCATAATGCAAGCTTCGTATTCAGCTTCGTTGTTAGTGCAGTTTAAGGTGAGTTTTGCCGAGAAAGGCATGTGAACTCCTTTAGGAGTGATAAGTACTGCACCAACACCACGACCATTCATATTAACAGCCCCATCAAACATCATAGTCCATTCTTCTTCTGGGTCAGGCCCTTCAGTGTGAATAGGCTCTTCATGATCTTTCGCTTTTATGAACATGATGTCTTCATCAGGGAAGTCAAATCTCATAGGCTGGTAATCATCAATGGGTTGCTCAGCAAGATATTCAGACAGTACACTGCCCTTGATGGCTTTCTGAGATGTGTATTGGATGTCATATTCTGTGAGAATCATTTGCCATCTTGCAACCCGTCCGGTAAGAGCTGGCTTCTCGAAAATGTACTTAACTGGATCCATTTTGGAGATCAATAAAGTAGTGTGGGTCAGCATATACTGTCTTAGTCGGCGAGCAGCCCACGCTAAAGCACAACAAGTTTTTTCGAGCAGTGAATAACGTTGTTCATAGTCGGTAAACTTTTTGCTCAGGTAGTATATTGCATACTCTTTTCGACCAGACTCGTCATGCTGGCCCAGCACACACCCCGTTGACTCTTCTAATACTGTCAAGTACATTATCAGAGGTCTTCCTTCAACTGGAGGCATAAGGATTGGTGGTTCCTGCAGGTATTCCTTGATCTTGTCAAAAGCCCTTTGGCAGTCTTCATTCCACCTGACCGTCTGTTCTTTTCTTAACAGCTTGAACAAGGGTTCACAGGTTGCCGTGAGGTGAGATATAAACCTTGAAATGTAGTTCAATCTACCCAGAAACCCTCGAACTTCTTTCTCAGTTTTTGGTGCAGGCATTTCTTGAATGGCTTTGACTTTATCAGGGTCCACTTCAATCCCTTTCTCGCTTACAATAAAACCCAGCAGCTTACCAGATCGCACCCCGAATGTGCACTTGTTGGGGTTCAACTTTAGTTGGTACTTCCTCAGACGCTTGAATAACTTTAGCAGATTTACCAGGTGGTCTTCTTCTGTGAGGGACTTGGCAATCATGTCATCCACATAACACTCGATTTCTTTGTGGATCATATCGTGGAATAATGTTACCATAGCCCGTTGATATGTTGCACCAACATTCTTCAATCCGAATGGCATCACCTTGTAACAGAACGTGCCCCAGGGGGTGATGAAAGTTGTCTTCTCCATGTCTTCAGGTGACATTTTGATCTGATTGTATCCTGAAAATCCGTCCATGAAGGAGAATACCGAGAACTGAGCCGTGTTATCAACCAATACGTCAATGTGAGGTAATGGGAAATCATCTTTCGGGCTTGCTCTGTTCAGATCCCGGTAGTCAACACACATCCTTACCTTGCCGTCTTTCTTAGGCACAGGTACTATATTAGCAACCCACGGTGGATAGCTAGTTACAGCGAGGAACCCGGTGTCCCACTGCTTTTGTACCTCTTCTTTGATTTTCATTGCCATATCTGGGCGAGTACGGCGCAACTTCTGTTTGACCGGTGGGCATTCTTCTCTTAAAGGCAGCTTGTGCATGACAATATCGGTGTCCAACCCTGGCATATCTTGATAGGACCAAGCAAACACATCCACATATTCTTGAAGCAGGTCAATCAGTTGTTTCTTCACTGAGTCTTGTAAGCAGGCCCTTATTTTAACTTCTTTCACATCTTCATCTGTACCAAGATTAATCGTTTCCACCTCCTCCTGATGAGGAGTGATAACCTTCTCCTCTTGTCTCAACAATCTGGCTAGCTCTTTAGGAAGCTCGTAGTCTTCTTCAACCCCTTCATCAGCTTGATTGATCGGATTGTCAAAGTCATACGAAGTCATAGCCGTGCTGTTGTCGGTGCGTTCTGGAAGGCACTCTCTGCAAGGGTTCAGTTGGTTCATTTTAGTGATTGATTTTAATCTTGTTTAGAAAATGTGAAATAAAGTTGTCATTTTGAAAACATTGCCATTTATTTTTTGTACAAAAAGAAAAATGGAAAAACAGTGAGCGGAAAAGAAAAAGACTCATTTGCAAAAGATGTCTGATATTTCATTGATTAATCTTGTTGCACAAAAATTACAGATGGCCCGATTACAAAATGAGTCTTGTCGTCTTGGGCAAGATGCAAGACTTGATGCATGCTTAAAATATACAGGAAATAATAATTACTCTGCAGGAGTAACTCTTATAATTTCCTGGGAAGACCAGTTTGAGATACGGCTCCCCGGGATCCTTGGACGAATCCAGCTTTCCAGGTTGCGTTCATCTTCCGACTCATCTTCCAAGTTGTTGACAGCATCAGGGGTGAGCATTCCCCCACTAACAAAGTTGGGCTTCTTAGCAGCCTCTGCTTGATCTTGTTGAGTTGGTTTGTAACCCAACCCAAATCTATCCTCTTTCTTCTCTACGGGCAACAACTTGCCCCAGCCTTGAACGTTTCCTTCTTCCACCACCTTCCGGGCCTGCTGGTAGGATGTCATGGAAGTCCCAAGTACAGCAGAGGTTTCATTAATATTCAGGGCCTCAAACCCTTGACTCATCGTCTCGTGGATCTCCCCATCCATCTCAATATATTTGTATGTAGCCAGATGGCTAACAAAAATATCCTCCTCTCCACAAATAGTAACGACCTGGCCCTCCCACTCGAATTTTAACTTTTGGTGAAGGGTAGACGTAACTGCGCCAGCGGCATGAATCCATGGTCTACCCAACAAACAGCTGTAGGCAGGCTGAATGTCCATCACGTAGAAGGTCGTTTTGAAAGTTTGTGGGCCAATCGTTACAGGCAACTCAATTTCTCCCAGAACTGATCTCTTAGAGCCGTCGAAGGCTCTCACCACTAAGTTGCTGGGATGTAATGCCAACCCTTCATATTCCAGCTTCACAAGGCCTTTTTTAGGTAAGACATTAAGGGATGAACCTGTGTCTACCAGTACATGTGAAAGAACTGCACCCTTACACTCCATGGTAATGTGCAAAGCCTTGTTATGATTGTGGCCTTCCGTAGTCAAATCAGTGTTGGTAAATCCCAGTCCATTACTAGCATTAACATTTCCAACCACAGCTTCCAACTGATTGACGGTGATCTCTTCTGGCACATAAGCGGCGTGCAAGACCTTTAGTAGTGCGTTCCGATGAGCCTCGGAGCACATAAGCAATGATAGAATGGAGATCTTGGAAGGCGTCTGGTGAAGTTGGTCCACTATCTTGTAATCACTTTTCTTGATGATTCTCATGAACTCATCAACTTCTTGATCAAAAGGTGTTTTCAAAGCTTCTTTAACAACCTGCTCTTCTTGCACCATGCTCTTCCCTTTTGCCTTGGCAGCAGCTTCTGCTTCAACAGTGGGTCTTTGAATTTGCGGGGCAAAGAGACGTCTGCTTCGAGTGAAGCCTCCGCCTCCACCCACGTTGTCTACTTGTGGTGAAGAAGTTGATGATTCGAAAGTGATTTTCTGTCCTTCGCAATATAGGTCGGAGCCGTAATGCCAAGGGATGGCATTACTGCTTTCATAAGGTACCGGCCCAGGCACTGTGATAGTGACTGGACTGATGGCAGCTGCAGAAGGGACTGTGATAGTCTGTGGATCATAGTATATTGTGACTGGTGCTCTGGTAGGAGTGGCATTTTGTGAGTTGTAGGCAGAATCATTTGCAGGATCATAATAAATTGTAACTGTTGAGACACTTGCATTGTTTGTTGCTGATGTTGTAGGAGACATTGTTGGAAGGATGGGTGTTGTTGTTGTAGGAGACTCCGAATGAAGGGGTGCTGAAGTTGTAGAAGGGATGTTTGCTGATATTTGGTCCGTTGAAGTAACAGATGAAACATTTGTTGATGAGACTGAAAAGTTGTTTGGAACAATGGTTGTTGCAGTTGTAAACGATTCTGGAACTGTTGTTAAGGAGATTGCTGGATTGGTAGGTACTGATGTTGTGATTTGAAGCAGGCCACTCTGGATGAGACCATCTATGCCATCCCTCAAGTTATCACATCCATTCACTGAAATGTTGCAATAAGCACACCCTAACTCACATCCCGGGAATATTTGACATTCAAGGAGTTGAGCTTTAATCTCTACCAAAGGCGTCCGAATCTGACCCACACTGGTTATTAAGTAAGACGGCTTGTCTTCTTCAATAGCATTGATTCGGGGACCACCATGGTGTGGCATAGGGTTCTTGTTAACATTTGGTGGTGGTGCAAAGTTCAGAGCTTTGGAGTCTACCAAGTCTTGTACCTTCATGTGCAAGGCTCTGCACTTCTCCGTACTATGGCCAGGTGCATTTGAGTGAAAAGCACATCTAGCGCTGGCGTCATAATTTATGGGCAGACTGGTAGGATCCGGAGGTGCCAACGTCCTTAGCTCAACCAGGTTGAGTTTCAAGAGTTGTGGCAGTAATGTGGCATAAGGCATGGGGATCGGATCGATCACCCTATTGGCCTGAGAGGGTCTCTGTTGAAATGGTCTTTGCTGATTCTTGTTGTTGGTGTTGCTGTTGTTATAATTTCTCTGAGGAGGATACTGAGTTTGTTGCTGGTAACTTTGTTGCTGTGGTTGATAAGCTGGTTGAGGATGAATTGGAGCGGGAATGGTGACTGCTGCCACAGACCTATGAACATATTGGGGTCTGCCTCTGCTGGTATGGATAGCATTGGTTTCACCAGTTCTTCTTGGGCCCACAAAAGGCTTTCTTGGGTTGTTGGATGAGCTGGCACCGTTGTCAGAAATTTTACCCATCTTCAACAGGCTCTCAATTCTCTCCCCGGCTATGACTACATCAGCAAAGCTAGTGGAAGAAAAGGCAGCTAGCCTGTCAATGTATGTTCCTTGGAGGGTGTTCATAAACATATCATCCATCTCCCTCTCTGACATGGGTGGCTGGACAGCAGCAGCAAGCTGTCTCCACCTTTGAGCGTACTCCCGGAAGCTTTCCCTGGATGATTGTGACATTCCCATCAGGAGGGTCCTGTTGGGAGCCATATCCAAGTTGTACTGATACTGTCTGATAAAGGCCTCAGCCAGGTCCTTCCAGCATCTAATGGTTGCTCTGGTCAGATGAGAGTACCATTCCCTTGAAGCTCCAGTTAAGCTATCCTCAAAATAAAACATCCATAGCTTTTCGTCCATGGTATATGCCTTCAGCCTCCCTAGAAAGGATTGTAAATGGGTCCGGGGACAGGAAGTTCCGTTATACTTCTCAAAGCATGGTGGTTTAAATTTGTGGGGAATCCTGACCCCGTCCACTAGGCCCATGTCCATAACATCAAAGCCCAAAGAATTCTGGGACTCCAGTGATCTCAGTTTCTCAGCAATCTCTTCCAGCCTTCTGTCATAGGCTTCCTCCCCAGCTCCCATCACTGTGAACTGATCTTCCTGGGGGTCTTCTTGTAGTACCCTACCTGCTGTGGCAGTCCCTTGCACATTAGCAGGGATGTTGATCTCTGGATGCAGCTGGGGTCCAAAGACTGGGGGATTAACATGAGGCTGGACTCTCTCATTGTTGCTTGTCCCAGCAGTCCCTGGATGATGGTCTTCCTGATTCCTCCCCTCTACCAGTGCTCTTAACCTCTCTTGGCTTTGAGCCATATTATTCATCACCTCCATAAATTGTGTCATCTGATTCCTCATTTCCAACCTCTCGTTGGCCATTTGAGTCCTGACCTCTGTAAGGTCCTGCTGTACTTGGTCCATTTGTATGCCCGGAAGATTGTTGCGGGTGGGATATCTGTGTGGACGGTTGAGTGGAAACCCTCGACGTCGAGCAATAGTTCCTGAAGTCATAACAGAGTTAGTAACAATAAAACAAAAACCTACAAAACAAAACAAAAGGTCAGCATGCAATGCAGTATGCTTATTTGTTTCCCAGGTATCCGGCTTGGCACTTGGTTTTGACCTTTCCAGACCCCTGAGGAAGATGCTTGTGATGTTGCTTTGAAAGAACTCAGATAAAACAAACCAACACATATATTACAAAAAGTAAATGATACATAGTTTGTTTCTTTTTACAATACAAGCCCTCTGAGGGGTCAAAAATACAACATAAAGAAAAGTACATAAAATGAAAGCAACAACAAGCAAAAGTCAAACACCAAGACCAAACTCATCCTCCTGAACTTCCTTTAGAAGTGCTTCAGTCATAGGATCAGCTGGACGCTCCGTAAGATTCCTGATAAGGAGATTCCTGGTAGTAACAGCTGCAGTTAGCCTCTTGTGTTGACTCTGGTCCTTTGACCTCTTCACACCAGCTCTGATCTTCAATTCTGAGATCTCCCTCTGGGCTGCTGCCAGGGCTTCCTGTTTCTCTTTTGCACTAGCTTCCAGCTGCTCAATCTTATCCTGAGTCCTTTTATCCTCCTGAGTACGGGCTTCGGTGATCCTGACCCACCTAGCCTGACTCTCCTTCAGATACAAATCAGTCCTGGCCTTCTGGAACTGAGCTTCCTTGCAAGCATTCTTCAAAATCTGTTCTCCAGCCCTAGACTTCTTGATGTAATCTTCTGACTTTTCAATTCTAGCTAGATGCTCCACCTTTAGCTTCTCTAACCTTTTAATGTCCAGCCGACCATCACTCCTCTCCCAGAGGGTCTTCTGTAGAGCCTGAGTCAACTTATCATTTCTCTCTTTCAATTTCTCAAACTCCTCTAAATTGACAGTTGCTGGAGGTGGTGCTGTGGAAGGTCCAGGCACATCTTCAATAGTGAAGGGCATTCCAGTAATTTGAACCCTGGCATGAGACCACTCATAGTACTGAGCTGAGGCTACATTGTTGCACCTCCCAAGAATGGTTACCCCCTTAGTCTGCACATTGTCCCAAGCCCAGGATGCTTGCCTGACAATAGCCAGATTAGGCTTGATTTCACAATAAAGAGTCTCATTCAGATCCTGTGCTCTAGGAGGGTGGACTAATGCATAGCCCAGTTGTCTTTTGAATAGCAGAGGGTTGTAATTGATGCAACCCTTCACTCCTATCAGAGGCACATTGGGAAATTTCCCACAACTAGTAATGATGTCTCTGCCCTTGGTGCTCTGAGTGCACCACCTGATGTCATCTGAGGTTAGAGCAACAAGCCTCCTAGCCCAGTTCTTCTGCTGGTGAGGGTTCAAAAATGCATCAGTCTTTGGCAAATGCTTGAGCAGCCAAGTATGGAACAAAGGAGCACAACATCTTACTAATCTTCCCCTTTGCTTTTCATTCCTTTGATGGACAGAGTAGTAAAGATCTCCCAGTAAGGTGGGCACTGGGTTCCTCAGGATGAAAAGATGGATTGCATTCTTGCTAACAAACCTAGGCTCATCTGCAAAAAGTATGACCCCATATATGCTAAGGGCCAATAATGCACAGACTGCCTTCCACTCCCCCAAGGAGGCCTTCAGAATAGCCTGAGAAGTCAAGAAATCCAGATGGAACCCAGAGACTCCAGCTTTAGCTGTCAAATTCTGCCCAATCAGAACTGGTTCCAGATATAATGCCTTTGCTACCTCCTCATTACTAGGGAAAGCCATCTCAGGGTTGAAGGGGATTCCACCCCTGATAGGTACACCAACCAATGATGAATACTCTTCCAACAAGGGTCCCAACTGAAAATTCTGGAAGGTGAAGCACCTCAGAGGGGGATCATAGAACTACAAGCAAGTATGAATCAAGCTCCTCTGTGAAGGGTCCAAATCCAAAACCACATCAAGGATTCCTCCATAATGTTCTCTGAAAAGTGGTATATGGTCTGGAGTAATCAGGGTCTGAATCTTCCTGATGCTGGCCAACTCAGGCTCAAAGAAATGATAGGAGATGTTACTCTTCTTAGGTGCCATGTTGCTGAGACAGATGCTGAGAATAACACTGAAGATTGGCCTCTGACAGGCTGAGACTGGTGATGCAGGGGACTGAAGCAGGTAGCTGATAGCTGAAGTAAGCACTAATGAAGATAGGTCTATGCTGAAGAAGGGGTCACAACCAAGCCAAAATGTAGGATGGATACCCTGAAAAACAAATAAACACATGTTAAAATGATGCAATGAGGATGTATGCAAATGATATGCAAGGGTTTGTGACTGAGCTGGATCTGATCAAGTGCTCTGATATAAGTCCATGTGTGTTCAAGAAATCCAGATGGAGGTTCATAAGTCCAGTAACCAAGGAGGGGGACTCAAATAAAGAGTCACATGTCCAGGGTTAAAAATCACAAGAACTGTTCCAAAATGGAGTACTCTTAATCAAACAAAGTAACAGGGTATGCTGAGGTCAAGGGTACCTGCAAACCTGTAAACAACCCAACCCTCTCACAGGTGATGCTCTAAAACAAGGATCCTCAGACTTGGATCAGTTATGAGGAGTGTAGACACTTCTAACCCGGAGGTACAGTGTTTACAATAACCATAAAAGATCCTCCTCTAATTCACCTCAGTTTCTGAAGGTCAATACTAAAGGTCATCCAGACTTAGCAGGCTTCCCAGATAGCTCTAGCACTACAGGAAATCTGTAGCACAGAGTTCTCAAGAAGAAACCCATATTTGAACTGTGTTTCATATTCCCGCACCAGACCGAAATGGAATGGGAAAGAACATGAACCACTCTAGCCTAGGTGTCACTCAGGTCCCAGGTATAGGACCTTAACTCTCAGTAAAACACCCACCCACCAAAGCAACAAAACAGATCCAGCCAGCACAGTATGACAGTATGATATATGTAAAGCTGTAAATAAAACAATAAAGCAACTGTTCATAAAGCAAAAATAAAATACAAATACAAGCACAAATAGCATATAACACCCCAGTAAACACAAATCAAACAAGCGCTAGGAGGAACCCACAAAAAGAACCAGAAGCCCTGGTTGCAATATAAGGGTCCCCAGCAGAGTCGCCAAGCTGTCGCTCCGTATAAATGGGACTGGCCCAAATAAAGGTACAGACGCGAACGGTCGGCGAAAGGAGGGTGTGAGAACACACAGGAGTGAACTCACAGGGAATGAAAAGAGTCGCCAGCTAGGCATTTTTATCTCGGAGGAAAGGTAATGCTGCATAGACCTAGAAAAGATGGATAAGACGGTTGCGAACCAGAGAGACTGAGAAAGGGGGTTGGTTACAACCTGGGAAGGTGTTAGCACCCAGATTGTCCGCCGTACTCGACGGGATCCACGCTTAAAAGATTTGTGTTTCGAAGGGGTAGTGTCAGTGCAGTTTGTGTATCAAGTAGCTGGAAAAGAATGTACAGGTGTCTGTGTAAAAGAAGTGAAGTGTGTAAATGAAATGTCAATGTGGGAACAGGAATAAGATGCTCAAGATCATGAGGCTAAAAGAATAATACTGAAAAGGGGGGAATATACAGAGACTTTTGTTCGATAACTGTTAAGTTATGCCTACGTATCCTCTCGTGCAATGAGGAAGTCAGAACACCGTAGTTCGACCCACAGAGACTGAAAGGTGAATTGACTTGTGAACTACTTACTTGTCTATGCTCAAGTGTATGACCTGTCTGGCTCAGGTGCAAACTGTCTTGCATTAGACGGAAGAAGCAAGTTCTCGGTTATGAGTGAATGAGATGAGAAAAGAATCCCGGAGGAGACGATTATTGTTTGTTTTTGAGTTTTCAGTCTTTTATTGCTTTTGAAAATTTGTCATAGATTAATGAGCTTAAGCCTAAACCAATGGATTTAGTAAACTCATCACATCTTCCCTCTGATTAGGGGTAATGAGAATACCTTAAGTGTGAAGTCAGCCTCTCACACTTAACCACCTTTGGTGTAGGATTAAGATCATTAACCTAATTGTGATTATTTAGATGTTTTTGGTGTTTTCGTTTAGTGTTGAGTAATGAGATTAAGCCATAATCAGGGATTAAACAGACTCATTACACCATCCTAATAGAAGGATAATAGATGAGAATGTTTAAGCTGAGGAAAGCTCCTCAACTTAATCCATGATTAGGGATTAAACTCATGACAAAACAAGCCTTTGATTAAGTGGATTTTATTGAATGATATGATGTTGAAATGTTTTTTAGGGTTTGTAAGACAACTTGAGGGGGACTTGTCCATTAACACTAGGGTTAGTCCTTCTTAACCAATTAAGGAAGAATTAGAACCCTAATGCAAGGCCCAAGTTACAAGTGTGATGTCTTGATGATTATTAAGTGAGTTGATTAAAGGATTTAAACACATTAAGGGTTTAACACTTAGGATTAAAGTTATACACTCCATCCTAATAGAAGGATGCAGGCATAAGCTTAATCACAAAGCCTTAAAACCTTTAGGGTTTAGTCCCTGATTATGAGGTGAGAAGAGAAGACTCAAAGAGACACAAAGGTAAAACTAAGTGGGGGGACTAATCAAAACCCTAATCATTGTCATGCTTGGTTGTTACTAAGGTTTGTGAGGTTTAAGAAAGAAGTCTTCAAAGGATCCACCAGGAAGCAGATGAAAGGATCAGGAGAAGCAAAGTAACTTGCTTCATTTAAGAAGACAAGTCACTTGAAGAAAGAAAGTAAGAAGAAGAAGAATGAGCAAGCTAAATCTCAAACACATAATAAAATGCATCATGGATGCATAAAAGAGATGAAAAGAAGTTGTGAGAAGTGAAGGCAAATTCACTTCTCAAAGTGACTTACCACCTGAAAAGTTAGTGAAAGAAATGAAATGCAATGCAAAATGAGATGAGATGGCATGATGAAAATCAAAACCAGAAGCACATTCATGATGATAATGATGTTATGGGATGATACAAACATGAAACAAGGCATGGTGATGATCATACAAGCTTATGGATGCAAATGAAACAAGTTTGGAACCATGATCATACATGACAAGTTATGAAATGCATATGGCATACAACATGGCAAATGCAAGATGCAATGACCAAACATGCTTTCAACATGTCTTAAGATGTTAAATGAACCAAATGGATGCACAAAATGCTATGGCAAGTCAAGGTATGAATGCAAATGCAAGATGGATGCATATGGAAGCCCAAATTAGGGTTTATGATCAAAGCAACAAACAAAAACCAAAATCAGAAGCAAACATCAATATAAAAAATTGAAATGCACTCAAAGGATCCCTAAACCTATACTAACTCACTGCCCAAAGGAGAAGTTCCAACTCTTATCCTAATAAAAGTTATGAATTTCCTAAGATTTCTAGGGTTTTAGGGTTCCTTAACAAGAAAAATGTCAAACAAATGGAAAATGAAAGATCAAATCATGCCCATTTAATCTCACATACTACATGCTAAACACAATTCAATGCAAAAAGAATCAAGGTCCAACTCTCAATGGTTAGGCATAAATGATTTTTGGAAGTTTGGATCAAAATAATGCATTAAAATGATTTTAATTCCATGAAAAATTCTCAAAATGCATCAAGATCAAAAAAGAAATTTGGTTTGAGGGTTGGAAAATGTTTCTAAATGTTTTTAAATATTTCATGAATTTTTTGGTGATTTTTAAATACCTAAAAGTATTTTTAATTAATTAATCCTCATTAATTAATTAAAAATAAACTTTTAAATATTTAAAAATATTTTTTGAATGCAAAAAATAAAAATAAAAATATTTTTGGTTTCTGAAATTAAATAAAAGCTTGTATAAAAAAATTCAGAATTTTTAAATTGGTTTTGCTATTTTTAATAAAATGGAGAAAGAAATATAAAATAAATGGAATAAAAATTAAAGAAAATGAAAAGTAATCACAATGGAAGGTCAGGATGGATTCTGGGAAAAGGAATGTTGACTGCGCGCGCAATCTAATGGTCTACATTCAAACTTCCTAATTTCTGATTTATGAATTAATTAAATAGGATTAATTAAGTTAATGAAGATTAGGGTTTCTGGGGATGCATCTGGGCCACACAAACGCGCGCCAGTCAACCTAGGTCAATGGATCCAACGCACTAGATTCAAACATCATTTAATTACAGGGATTAGGGTTAAGTACTTTCAGGTGACCGGAGGGAAGCTCCGGTCATCTTCTCCGGCGGGTTGAAAACCCTAGATCATGATTCAGGCCACCATTCATCAAATTGAAAGCAGGGAAATGTTCCTCTACCCAAACCCCATTCAAATCACCCCTCAAACTAAATTTATCATTCAAGATCAGTGAGAATCGAAGCCAACAAGATTCACGGGTAAAATTTCAGAGTGCAACAAAATACTCATTTCTTCACTATTTTCAAATCTAAGGACATCCCCATGACCAGCAAGACATACACTATCAATTTATAACATAAAATGCAAGCTCTGTGAGAAAAAGTTCATGGCCATACCTGAGCTGGAAAGCTTCAATGGTGAGCTTCCAGAGTCTCCCACTTGTGCAAATGAACTTCTTTGACCCTCTTGAACTCAATGAGATGCTTCAAAGTTCTTGTGGATGGCTGATTTGAGAAGAAGTGTTCTGGTGCAGCAGATTCCACAGTCAGGATTTGTGAAGTTTCAAGCTACTTCAATGGTGGATTTTGGTTCTCTTGAGTGTGTGTGATTCATTGGTGAAGAGAAATTGGGTGTTTGATGGCTGGAGAGGGAGATTCGAAGAAGAGAAGTTCTTTGACAGTTTTTGTGAAGGCTGTGTTCTGGCTTGTTTCAATGGCCAATGTCTTGCTATAACACTCCCACAATGTATGAGTAGCCTGTGGAGCAGGTCAGTAGAGGTGGCTGCTCACTGTTCCAAGAGTATGGGGGTTTTGGCAAAAAAGTCAATGTGATTGGTACTTGCAGCATGGGCTATGGCAGCAACTGTCTAAGGGCTTGTCTTGCCTCATCTTGAGTCAAGGATGACCCTTAGATTGCTTGTGAATGTCTGCAGCATGTGGATCATGAGCTATGCTAGATCTTGCAACTTGCCCACTTGTGCTTTCTTGTGATTTTGTGTTATGTACATGAGATGATTCTTGCTGAATTTTGTTGCATAATGTTTCATTTGGTCATGGCAATGCATAGAAATCAACTAGTGATCACATAACTCATGGGAAGATGATTTTGCCAAGAATCCCTCTTTGCACTCTTATGGAAAATACCTTGTGGAAATGTGAAATTCAAGGCAAATGAATGAGAATCCCCTTGGGCCAATTCTGATTTTAAGGCATGTGTGATGTTTGTGTAAAGGTTTGACATCAATTAGAAGTCACAAATTGCCTTGGTACAAGAATTTGCAAGTTTTCCATTTGGTGCATAACTTTGAAATTTAGTGATTTTTGCCAACTTTGACAAACCATAAATTTTGATCCAAAATGAATTAGGTCATGTTCTTGTACTTTTTGAAAAGGGAAAGATCTATTCTACAACTTTCATGACCAAATATTTTCCATTTGAAGCTTTCTTGAATCAAAAAGTAAGGGTTGAAAAAGTTGCTTAAAATGACATTTTCATTAAAAGTCAAACTTGTCCAAAACGTCAACTTTGCAAAAACTTGAAATTCTTCAATTTTGTGAACTTCCAACCTCTTCTATGATCAAATAAAGATCATATACAATCAAAATGATGAAGAACACCCTTTGGTTGGGTCATTGGGGGCCTCAGATGCCCTGATTTTGCACTGACTTGCTTGAAAAGTCAACTCTTGATCAGATGACTTCCCCATGGAATTTCTTCATGAAAATTGATATGCATACTCCCTACACCATATAGAGACCAATAGAAACAAGAATGACCAAAAAATTTGGGGTTATGGCCTCTGAAACCAAAACCCTAATTCTAGGTCATCTGTGCAGTCAAGCCTGGCTCTGCTTCCATACAAATCCCAGTTCTTGTGATTCTTTGGCATTCTTGACTTTGAGAGGATATAATATGATACTTGAACACACATGGACCCCTTTGAAGTGATTGATGGCCTTTGGAGTGGCTCAAGAAGCTCTTGGATTTCTCAGATCACAAACCCTAGATGCAGATGACTTTGAATCTATGCAGTGAATCAAAAAATGGGATATGAGATCTTATGATTGAGATTATGCATATGAGAATGATCACAAGCCATGGTGTGAATGGGTGAGGGCAAATTTTGGGTGTTTACACTTAGTTGCGACTCTCTCGCTTCCCCATTGGTAATGATTATGAGCCATACTCTCGATAAGTGCATAAGCATCATTATATTCTTTGTCCATTAGTGAGACGCCCGCGGCAGCGTCAATCGTCATTCTTGTGTTGTACAAGAGTCCATTATAGAAAGTATGGATGACCATCCATTCTACTAATCCGTGATGTGGACAAAATCTCAACATATCTTTGTAGCGTTCCCAAGCTTCGAAAAGTGACTCATTTTCCTTTTGCTTAAATCCGTTGATTTGAGCTCTTAGCATAACTGTCTTACTAGGTGGGAAATATCTTGTCAAGAAGACTCTCTTTAGTTCCTCCCACGTAGTTACCGAATTCGAGGGTAGAGATTGAAGCCAGGCTCTCGCTCTGTCTCGAAGTGAGAAAGGAAAAAGGCGTAATCTAATTGCTTCCTGGGTAACTCCATTAGCCTTTACAGTATCTGCGTACTGCACAAATATCGAAAGATGAAGGTTCGGATCCTCGGTAGGATTTCCGGCGAATTGGTTTTGTTGCACGGCTGATATCAGCGAAGGTTTTAATTCGAAATCGTTTCGGTTGATAGTCGGCGCAGCAATGCTGGAATGCGGCTCAGCTTGTGAAGGACTAGCGTAATACTTTAGTGGATGATTCGGTTCTTCATCCATCTCTGCGTCCTTCGATGTTCCAACTGGTTTAGGTGGATCAACTTGAAGATCTGGAATGTTGTATTTTCGGTGGTATTCGAATACTCGTCTTCTTAAATGTAAGAAGCATTCTAATTCTTGGACTGGAGGTTGCAAGTCTTCGCCTTGAGAGTGAGTACTTGGCATACACTCGGTAAATTAGATTAGGGAAAATAAGTTGTTACCTTAGTCTAGACAGTGCTACTCTAATAGTGCGCTAGTGACTAAACCAATGTCCCCGGCAACGGCGCCAAAAACTTGATGGGGCGAAGACGCAATGTGTCTAGCGGTATCTGAACTGCAAGCGCACAGCCTATCGAAGTAATATAAAAGATTTTCGAACCCACAGGGACTTTGTAATCACTCTAGTGCTAGAAGGTCTGCTAGTTTAGCTAAGGCGGATATTTGTCACGATTATGGTTTTAAGGATTAAAAACGGGAATTAAACTTAGTTTAAGGAAATAATGAGAAGGCGGTCGGTATGTAATTATATTAACCTATGCGGGTCAATCTAACCTAAGCTTATAAAGATGGTTCACTTAAATTATTCTGTAGAGATTACCAGTTTAAATACCCTCGACTCACACTCTCGTGGTCTTATCTCAGATCTTACTCCTAAAGCCCTATGCCTGCTCTCGCTAGCCCATAAGTGTTTAGAAAATAATTTTTGAAAACTTAATAAGTCTAATTCATTTTAAAGCGCTCTCGCTGTATTTAAATCAAATGCCTAACTTTAGCTATCCGGTTAAAATCTCACACTCTCGTGGTCTCGACCTAACCTATTTCACTTTTCTTACTCTCGTAACAAAAAGATTAATTTTAATCATAAAAAGCCACAGCCAGAATATAAGTTCTTAATTATTTTTAGCTTAGATTCGATTTAACCGTTTTGGTTTGGTTTATTACATACCGACTAATTAATTTAGCTACTCATTTTTATTATACCAACAGACAGATGCATAATGAAATAAACAAATATTAAAGTATGCATTATAAAATAATAATAATAGAAACTTAACATAAATAAATAAATAAATTCAATATAAATTGCAAAACAAAAACCTGAACGATTTAATTCTTAAACTCCTTCTTCCACAAATTGGCAATCTCGGAGTGTCGGAATCGGAATTGAAACAAAATAACAAGTTCTAAGGCTAAAAAGAAATTTAATTGAAATAACAATTTCCTAATGTTGGAAATTGTTATTGAATGGGTTGGAAATAAAAGGTAAACACAGCAAGAACAAAGCTGGAAAAATAAATGGGTTCAAAGAAAATACGGCAGAGCTTCCGCGTAAAAATCAATAATAAACTCTGTACTTTTTCATTTGTTCCTTGGGTATTTATAGCATAGGAATTAGGCAGTTGAATTGGTAGCAGCGTGGGCTTCGTTCTTTTTTGAGAAGATCCAGCAAAAAAGTAGCGTACTGGGTATTGCTTCAGTTGAGGATAAATAGGAGTCTTCGAAGACTCGTTGCACGTCTTCATAAGTATCTTCAAATAAATTAAATAACTTTCCTTGTCACGTTCGTGACATGGGCGTAACGGTCATGTTTCTTCAAATAAGCGCGTCACGATCGTGATAATGTTTTGAAGATCGTGAGACCTCTAAATAGCTCGTCACGGTCGTGAGTCAGTTGTGACGACCGTGAGAGCAACAAAAAATGCAGACTTAGCAGAATTGATCTCTTGGTCTTCTTTTCATGCTAGATTTGGTTCATTTGATCTTTTTCTCATAATTTGGCTCTAGACATGTTATACCTACAATGTGACATAAAAAACTCGAACAATCGGGAGTTAAAAAGGATCAATGTACGATAAAACAGACTAAAAACGTAGTAATAATGTGATACGATTTCTCGTTATCAGCAGACACTTCCCTTCAATACAGGGGTAATCCCCAGCAGTACAAGGAGTTTCATTCCTCCCCAGCAGGTTGCTACCTCAGTATTATCATACATATGTTTCCCCAGCCAAGTCAGAAGGTTTCACTTCCCCAACGGAGTTCAACGGGTAGCGTATCTTGCAAGAAAAGTCCATCTCCAGCAGGGTCTTGGCTCTCTAATCTCAAAGTCCAATTTATTTTTTGCAGTGGCGGCTGTTCAGAGTCGGTGTATCATTAACAACATTCCCTGCAGATTTGTTTCCTCCTCACCGGGATGGATCAGATAAATGCAGTGATCATCATTTCTCCCTACCCAAGTGTCGCTCCCCAAATTTTCATCCTGGTGCAAACGCGAACTGTCGGCGAAAGAGAAAGGGTTGAATTGAATAGAGTCGCCAGCTAGGCATTTGTATCCCGAAGAAAAGGTAATGCTGCATAAACCTGGAAAGAGATGGATAAGACGGTTGTGAACCAGAGAAACTGAGAAAGGGGGTTGGTTACGACTTGGGAAGGTATTAGCACCCAGATCGTCCGTCGTACTCGACGGGATCCACGCTTACAAGATTGTATTTAAAGGGGGAAGTGTATGTGTTATCTGTGTGCAAAAGCTAGGGAGAAAATACAGGTGTCAATGCAAAAGGTGAATTGCTCAAGAACTGAGGCTTAGAAAAGAATGCTAGAAGATGGGGAAGACACATAGACTTTTGTTCGATAACTGTTAAGTTATGCCTACGTATCCTCTCGTGCAATGAGGAAGTCAGAACATCGTAGTTCGACTTAAAGAGACTGAAAGAAGATTGACTGTGAAATTCTTACTTGTCTATGCTCAAGTGTATGACTCGTCTGGCTCGAGTGCTAACTGTCTTGCATTAGACGGAAGAAGCGAGTTCTCGTTTATAGAATGAGTGTGGTGAGAAAAGAATCCCGGAGGAGACGATCATTGTTTGTTTTTGTGTTTTCAGTCTTTTATTGCTTTTGGTGTTTTACATAGGATTATGAGCTTAAACCTAAATCAAGGGCTTGCAAACTCATAATATCCTCCCTGATTAGGGATAATGAGCCTACTTAAGTATGAGATAAGCATCTCAATTTAATTACCATGATGATGTAGGATTAAGATCATTAACCTACTTGTGATTATTTAGATGTTTTTTGGGTTTTTGTTTAGTGTTAAGTAATGAGTTTAATCTCTAATCATAGATTAGTGAACTCATTACACCATCCTAATAGAAGGATGATAGATGAGAACACTTAAGCTAAGGAAGATACCTCAACTTAATCCATGGTTAGGGATTAAATTCATTAGATAACAAGCATTTATTAAGTGGATTTTAATTAAAGGATGAGATTAAGAAAGTGAATTTTAAGTTTGTAAGACAACTTGAGGGGGATTTGTCCATTAAACACTAGGGTTAGTCCCTCTTAACCATAAGGAAGAGATAGAACCCTAATGTAAGGCCCAAGTTACAAGATAAAGTCTTAGTGATTATTAATGTGTTTTTATTAAGAGGTGTAAAAAAATTAAAGGTTTAACATTAATGATTAAGTTTATACACTCCATCCTAAGATAAGGATACATGTATAACCCTAATTCCAAAGTCCTAAAGCTTTAAGAGTTTAGCCTCTGATTAAGAGATGAGAAGAGAGACTCAAGGAAAATCAAAGGTAAAAATCTAGGGGAAACTATACACAAACCTAAAAAATTATCATGCTTGGATATCCTATGGTTTGTGAGGCTTAATAGAAAAGATCTTCAAGGCCACCAATGGAAGAAGCAGATGAAAAGAGAAGGAGAAAGAAGAACAAGTTACTTACTTCCTGAAGAAGATAAGTAACTTGAAAGAACGAAAGTTGGGAAGGAAGGAGCATAAGTGAAGAAAGTTCACTTCAAAGACAAGTAAATATGCAAATGAGAGGAAATAAAAGGTGGGAGGTGAAGGCAAATCCACCTCCCAGATAACTTACCAAAAGTTCCTGAAATGTTAGTATGATTGCATAAGGAATGAAATGAAAAGAAATAAGACAAATGAAAGTGCAAAGACCAAATTCAGAAGTGAATATGAAATGAAAATGTGTTGTGAGATGATGCAAAGTCATACAAGATGCATATGAATGATCATACAAAGATGAGATGCAATGGAAGCATGTTTAGAAGCATGAAAACACATGGATGTTCATGAAATGTAATGGATGCAAAGCATAGCAAATTAATGAAGAAATGATCAAGCAATGTTTCAAACATGTCCTAGGATGTCTAATATGACATACAAAAGAATGGAATGTCATGGTAAATTCATATGATGATGAAATGCAAAGGAGAATGCAAATGAAGATGCAAAATTAGGGTTTTAAGGCAACATGAGATGCATATGACCAAAACAGAAGCAATCAACATGATAAAAAATTGAAATCAAGCTCAAACAAACCCTAATCCCATATAAGATCACACCCCAAAGGAGAAAGTCAGAAGCTTAACCTAGTGGGAGTTATGAAATTCCTAAGTTTTCTAGGGTTTTTGGGTGCTTCTAAAGGGAAAATGCAAATCAAATTGAAAATGCAAGATAAAATCATGAGATAAATAACCTATAAACTATATGCAATATGTGAAACAATGCAAGAAGAACCAAGTTCAAACTCATCATGGTTAGGCAGAAATGAAGTTTTCAAGTTAGGGTTAAAAAATGTGATTTTTAAGAACCCTAATTCAAAGAAAATTGAGAAATTATGATCAAACCTAAAAAGAAATTTGTATGATGAGTTTGAAAATGTTTCTAAATGTATTGGAATGGTTCATGAATGTTTTGGTGATTTTTAGAAACCTAAATGCATTTTTAATTAATTAAACTCCATTAATTAATTACAAATAACATTTAAATATTTTAAAAATACTTTTTTAATACAAAAAATAAAACTAAAAATGTTTTCAGATTAAGAAAATTATTTGAAACAAAAATGCAAAGTTTGGGAATTTTTTGATGGTTTTTACTATTTTTAATAAAATGAGCAAAAGAAATTAACAGAAAATGAATTAAAAATGGATTAAATGGAAAGTCAGAAGATCCAAGGACTCAGATTTGAACTGGAGGGGGAGGTTTGACTGCACGCGCTATTGGACGGCTAGGATGGTTTCTGGCTTAATAATTTTGATTTATTTAACTAAATAGAAATTAGTGTTAATGAGCTAATCTGGTCCGTTCCCTCGCTAAACTAAACTAAACACGCATCTAATTACTTTCAGGTGACCGAAGACAAGCTCCGGTGAACCAAAAACCCTAAATCCTTCTACAGGCTACCCCACCCCAAATTAACTGCCCAGAAATGATCCCCATACTTCTAGCAACTCAAATCAAACATCAAACAACATTTATGCTTCATGAACAAGCTGAATCAAATCAAAACATAAATACGGGCAAAGTTTCAGAAGTTCATGAAATCCTCATTTCTCAACCATTTTCAATTCTAAAAACATCATTGTGATCCTTAGAGCATGCAGTTTCATTCTATAACAAGAAATCAAAGATTTGAGAAAAAATGTTCTTGGCCATACCTGAGCTGGAAACCTTCAATGGTGAGCTTTCAGAACCTCCCACTTGTGCAAATGAGCTCCTTTGTTCCTTCTGAAGCTATAAGGATGCTTAGAATGCTTTGAAAGGGGCTATTTTGAGTGGCTCGATTCTGATATGGCAGAAATGGAAGCTTTGGTTTATGAGGTTTCAGGCCATGGTAATGGTTGCTTTGTGTTCTATGGATGATTTCTGAATGAATGGTGAAAGAATTTTTGAGATTTCTTGAGAATCAAGCCATCAAAACCCTAAGTTCAAAGGCCAATTCTGATCTTTTGAAGTTGCTTTGACATGTTATGATACATAGAAGTTGATTAGAGGTCATGAAATGGCTTGGCAAGTGAAATTGCAAAATTCCCTCTTTGGCATGAACTTGAAAATTATGGGATTTTTTCCAACTTTGAAAGGCCATATCTTGAGTTCTAGGATTAATCAAGCCATGTTCTTGTACTTTTTGAAAATGGGAGGACATAATCTACAACTTTTATGCCCAATAATTTTTCATTTAAAGCATTTTTGGCCATGTCAAAGTTCCTCTTATACAAAACCCCATTTGTATTCAAGAAGAAACTAGCAGCAAGTCGTCTCAAGGTCTTCTTGTCATTGGATGATTCCCCAGCTGGGTATTCTTGTTTTTCTAGGAAAAGCTTGATATCAAAATACCAAGGTTTCTCATCAGACACTGCGTCTACAGAGAAAGCATAAGCTGGTGCGTCAAGCCTGGAAATGTCAATCCCAGGCACATAGTTCCAACACAAGACTTTGATGGACGAAGAAAGAGTAGCCAATGCATCGGCAAATTGATTCTCATCTCGTGGTATATACTAAAGCTTAACCATTGTGAAGAATGTCAACAGTCTTTTGGCATAATCCCTATAAAGAATTAAGTGTTCTTGATGTGTATACCACTTGCCGGTAATTTGATTGATAACGAGGGCTGAATCTCCGAATATATTGAGGGTCTTAATCCGAAGATTAATAGCCTCCTCTATTCCCATTATGCATGCCTCGTATTCCACTTCATTATTGGGGCAACCAAAAGTAATTCTGGCAGCGAAGGGAAAGTGAACACCTTCGGGAGTGATAAGAACAACACCAACTCCACGTCCGTTGATATTGACTGCCCCATCAAACATCAACTTCCATTTGGATTCAGGGTCAGGCCCCTCCTCTGGAAGAGATTCCTTGCAATCTCTTGCATTGAGGTACATGATGTCCTCATCAGGGAAATCAAACTTCATCGGCAGATAGTCGTCTTCAAGTGGTTGCTGTGCAAGGTAATCTGACAATACACTTCCTTTGATGGCTTTCTGGGAAGTATATTGTATGTCATACTTTGTTAAGATCATTTTCCACCTTGCAACCCTTCCGGTTAATGCCGGTTTCTCAAGAACATACTTGACGGGGTTCATTTTTGAGATTAGCAATGTGGTATAGGTCAACATGTACTGTCTCAGTTGGCGAGCAGCCCATACCAAAGCGCATCAAGTTTTCTCGAGCAGTGAGTAACGGGACTCACAGTCGGTAAACTTTTTGCTAAGGTAATAAATAGCATGTTCATTTCGACCAGACTTGTCATGTTGGCCTAAAACACACCCCATCGACCCTTTTAACACAGTCAAGTACATGATAAGTGGTCGTCCTGGAACTGGAGGTATTAGGATCGGAGGCTCCTGCAAATATTCTTTTATCTTTTCAAAGGCTCTTTGACAACCTTCATTCCACCTGACCGTTTGTTCTTTCCTTAACAATTTGAATATTGGCTCGCATGTGGCAGTTAGATGAGATATAAACCGCGAAATGTAGTTCAATCTCCCTAAAAAACCACACACTTCTTTATCTGTTTTCGGTGCAGACATGTCTTGTATTGCTTTTACTTTTGCAGGATCTACCTCGATCCCCCTCTTACTAACAATGAAACCCAGCAATTTACCGGAACACACTCCGAATGTACACTTGTTAGGATTCAACCTCAATCTGTACTTTATCAACCTATCAAACAACTTTTTGAGATTGACCAGATGCCCTTCTTCGTCCCGGGACTTGCCAATCATATCGTCCACATAGCATTCAATTTCTTTGTGTATCATATCGTGGAACAAGGTTACCATAGCCCGTTGATACGTTGCCCTGGCGTTCTTCAATCATAAGGGCATAACCTTGTTACAGAATGTACCCCACGGGGTAATGAACGTCATTTTCTCCATGTCTTTCGGTGCCATCTTGATCTAATTATACCCGGAGAAGCCATCCATGAAAGAAAATACCGAGAACTGAGCGGTGTTATCTACCAGCACATCAATGTGAGGTAATGGAAAGTCATCCTTTGGACTTGCTCTGTTTAGATCCCAATAATCGACACACATCCGGACCTTGCTATCTTTCTTGGGTACAGGCACAATGTTAGCTACCCAAGGTGGGTAACTGGTTACAGCAAGGAACCCGACATTCCACTGCTTTTGAACTTCCTCCTTGATCTTCATAGCCATATCAGGGCTAGTTCTTCTCATCTTTTGTTTCACAGGAGGACAATCTTCCTTTAGTGGTAGCTTTTGCACAACGATGTCGGTATCCAACCCTGGCATATCCTAATACAACCAGGTGAAGATATCCACATATTCACGTAGCATACCAATCAATTTTCTCTTTACCTCGGCCTGAAGACTGGCCCCAATCTTTATCTATTTCCTTACACCCTCAAACCCGATGTTGATGATCTCTATTTCTTCTTGATGAGGTTGAATGACCCTTTCCTCTTGTTTCAACAACCTAACTAATTCTTCCGGGAGTTCACAGTCTTCCTCAACCCCTTCATCAGCTTGGTAGATAGGATTGTCGAAGTCATGCATTGTCATAGCAGGAATGTTATCACGGGAATCCGAATGATCAACATTGCACAAATTATGTGCTTATTTCAGAATTTGTTCTTTCAAAGGAGACGCAACCACAAAAACACGGGAAAAAGAAAAACATTGCCATTTTATTTGTTTTTTTTTGTGAAAATTTTTAAAACGAAAGAAAGAGAACACAATTTCTTTAAAAATGTCCTTTATTTCATGGAAAAGGCAAAATGCATTAAAATATGGTGGCCCTACAAATGGATCCATGCACCTTGGGCAAAGTGAAGGATTTGACATGCAGTATGATAAAAATGGAAACAAAGAAAATTACTTTGACTGCCAAGTAACTTGAACAAAATCTTCAGCATACCAATTCCGGAGCTCCTCCCCAGGTATGCATGGGTGAATCCAGTTATCCAAGTCGCATTCATTATCCCCATCTGCATCTATTGCACAAACATTGTTGTAGTCGAGCATTCCAGCGCTTGTGAATGCTATGGGCTTACTGCCTTGTGACCAGCTGGACTGACTAGGTTGATATCCGAGACCAAACTTGTCATCTTTCTTTTCCATTTCCAGCAGCTTGCCCTAGCCTTGGGCGTTTCCGGATTGAACTACCTCCTTAGCTTGCTTGTAGGAGTAGATAGGAGTCCCTTCCTTCTCACTGCTCTGAACTGCAGCAATCAGAGACAAGGTACTGACATTGACCGTCTCAAAAGCTTGGCAAAGTGTCTCATGGATCTCCCCGTCCATTTCCACATACTTGAAGGTTGACAGATGACTTACGAAGATATCCTCTTCTCCGCATACAGTAACAACTTGGCCGTCTACCACATACTTCAACTTCTGATGCAACGTGGATGTCACTGCGCCAGCAGCGTGAATCCAAGGACGTCCCAGCAGATAACTATAAACGGGTTGAATATCCATAACATAGAATGTACTCTTGAATACTTGAGACCCAATCTTCACCGGTAGCTCCACCTCCCCAAACACAGATCTTCGTGACCCATCAAAGGCTTTCACAATCAACTCACTGGGTCGCAACACGATGCCATCAATATTCAGCTTCATTAAGGCCTTCTTAGGGAGCACATTGAGAGAAGAGCATGTATCTACTAGGACGTGTGATAGAACAACACTCTTACACTCCATGGTGATGTGTAAGGCTTTATTGTGATTACGTCCCTCAGAAGTGAGATCTCTATCTGTGAATCCCAACCCATGGCTGGCGTTTACGCTACCTACCACAGCCTCCAACTGGTTAACGGTTATCTCCTGTGGTACATACGCCATTTGCCAAACTTTTAGCAAAGCCTCTTGTCGCTCCCGACAAGTGACACCGGGTCAGATGAAGGTACAGACGCGAACGGTCGGCGAGAGGGACAATGAGAACACACAGCCGTGAACTCACTGGAGAATGAAAAGAGTCGCCAGCTAGGCATTTTTATCCCGGAGGAAAGGTAATGCTGCATAGACCTAGAAAGAGATGGATAAGACGGTTGCGAACCAGAGAGACTGAGAAAGGGGGTTGGTTACAACCTGGGAAGGTATTAGCACCCAGATTGTCCGCCGTACTCGACGGGATCCACGCTTAAAAGATTTGTGTTTTAAAGGGGTAGTGTCAGTGCAATCTGTGCATAAAAGAGCTGGAAAAGATGTACAAGTGTCAGTGTAAAGAAAAGTGATGTGTATAAATGTACAGTGTCAGTGTGAGATCAGGAATGAAATGCTCAAGAATATGAGGCTAAAGAATGAAGCTGGAAGGAGGGGGAATGTACAGAGACTTTTGTTCGATAACTGTTAAGTTATGCCTACGTATCCTCTCGTGCAATGAGGAAGTCAGAACACCGTAGTTCGACCCAAAGAGACTGAAAGGATTGACTGGTGAACTGCTTGCAGTCTATGCTCAAGTGTATGATCTGTCTGGCACAGATGCAAACTGTCTTGCATTAGACGGAAGAAGCAAGTTCTCGGTTGTGAGTGAAGATGATGAGAAAAGAATCCCGAAGGAGACGATTATTGTTTGTTCTTGTGTTTTCAGTCTTTTATTTCTTTTTGGAGTTTGTCATAAGATAATGAGCTTAAACCTAAATCAATGGGTTTGGTAAACTCATCACATCATCCCTCTGATTAGGGGTAATGAGAATTACCTTAAGTGTGAAGTCAGATTCTCACACTTAATCACCTTTGATGTAGGGTTAAGATCATTAACCTACTTGTGATTAATTAGATGTTTTTGTGATTTTTGTTTAGTGTTAAGTAATGAGGTTAAGCCATAATCAGGGATTTAACAGGCTCATTACACTATCCTAAAAGAAGGATAATAGATGAGGGTGTTTAAGCTGAGGAAGGATCCTCAGCTTAATCCATGATTAGGGATTAAACCCATGACAGAACAAACCTTTGATTAAGTGGATTTTATTAATGATATGATGATGGAGTGTTTTTTTTTTATGATTTGTAAGACAACTTGAGGGGGACTTGTCCATTAACTTTAGGGTTAGTCCTTCTTAACCAATTAAGGAAGAATTAGAACCCTAATGCAAGGCCCAAGTTACAAGTGTAATGTCTTGATGATTATTAGATGGATTAATTAAGAGAGTTCAACACCTTAAGGGGCCAAGACTTAGGATTAAAGTTATACACTCCATCCTAAAAGAAGGATGCAGGCATGATCTTAATCACAAAGTCTTAAAGCCTTGAGGGTTTAGTCCCCGATTATGAGGTGAGGGGAGATGACTCAAGGAGAGACACAAAGGTAAAAACTATGGGGGAGACTAATCAAAACCCTAATTCATTATCATGCTTGGTTGGCCATAATGTTTGTGAGGTTTTCAAGAACAATCTTCAGATGAACCACCAGGAAGCAGATGAACAAGATCAAGAGAAGCAAAGTGACTTGCTTCATTCAAGAAGTCAAGTCACTTGAAGAAAGAAAGTGGGAGGAGGAAGAATGAGCAAACTCAATCTCAAACACAAGTACAAATGCAGCATGGTATGCAAGAGAGATGAAAAGAAAAGTTATGAGAAGTGAAGGCAAATTCACCTCTCAAGTTTTACTTACCACCTGAAATGTTAGAAACAAATGCAATACAATGCTAAATGAGATGAAATGATATGATAAGCAAAAACCAGAAGCATGTTGATGATGATGATGATGCTATGGAGTGCTATGAACATGAGACAAGACAATGAGATGTTCATACAAAGTCATGGATGCAGATGATGCAAGTTGAGGAGCATGGACAAACATGAAATGTTATGAAACATACAAGACAAATGACATGGCAAATATGCAATGCAATGATCAAACATGATTCATACATGTCTTAAGATGTCAAATGAATCATAAGAATGCACAAAGTGAAATGACAAGTCAAGTTATGCAAGGAAATGCAAGAAGGATGCAAATGAAAGCCCAAATTAGGGTTCATGGATCAAACATCAAACACAAACCAAAAACAGAAGCAAACCTTAACCTAAAAAATGGAAAATGGTACCCAAAGAAACCCTAGGCCTATAATGAACCACTGCCCAAAGGGGAGCTCTCAACTCTCAACCAAACTCAAGTTATGAATTTTGCAAGTTATTAGGGCTTTTTAGGGTTTGCAACAAAAGAAATGCCAATCAATTAGAAAATGCAAGATCAAATCATGGCCTTTTTATCCTTGAAAGTTCATGCTAAATGGAAAACAATGCAAGAAGAATCAATGTCTCAACCTTCACCAATAGGCAGAAATGAATTTTCAAACTTATGAACAAAATAATGCATCAAAAATGATTTAATTCAATGAAAAATTCTTAAAATGCATCAAGATCAAAAAAGAAATTTGGTTTGAAGGTTGGACAATGTTTCTAAATGTCTTAGAACATTTCATGAATTTTTTTGTAATTTTTAAATACCTAAAAGTATTTTTAATTAATTAATTCTCATTAATCAATTAAAAATAATCTTTTAAATATTTAAAAATACTTTTTTAATGATAAAAAATAAAATAAAAATGTTTTTGTGTCATAAAAATTAATAAAACCTTAAAGAAAAAGTTTCATAATTTTTATGATTTTTTAACTATTTTAAAATAAATGTACAAATTAATTGAAATAAATATGAATTAAAATCAAATTAAATGGAAAGTAAGCTGAATGGATGGCCAGGATTGTGTCTGGGTTTAAAAAGGTTGACTGGCGCGCAATCCTGTGGCCAGGATTCAAACTGAATTAATCTTGATTTATTAATTTAATTAAACCTAATTAAAACTAATGAACTGATCTGAACCACTCAAACACGCGCGCGAAACCTGATCCAATGGCCCACGTTTGAACCTTGCCCTAATTAAATGCAATTAACCCTAATCACTCTCAGGCTGCCGGAGAAGACTTCCGGTCGTCTTCTCCGGCCAGCCCTCACCTGAGAAACACCTAACTTCCTCAAAACGTAATAAAAATGAAAACTAAAGCCAGGGAAATGTTCCTCTCACTCTCACGAACCAAAACCCTAACCTAAAACAAATTTATATTACCTAAATCATCTGAATCGAAGAAACTAAGTTCTAGGGTTCGTAAGCTTCAAACTCAAATTAAACGCTTAAAACAAAACCATTTCAAAAACTAAAGGTACCAGAATGATCAGTGCATCATGAAGAACAAGTTTGTAACATAAAAAACCATTTCTGGAAAAATAATTTTTCGAGCTACCTGAGATTTGCAGCTTTTGGTTTAGGGACTTTCAGGCTACTTCCCTTGATGCAAGCTGCTCTACTTGATCCCCCAAGTGTGTCTGGATGCTCAAATGGAGTTTAGATTTGCTGGATGATGAGTTTCGAAGAGAACTGCTTCAGTTCAGTCAACAATGGCTATGGTGATCTTGGCACTTTCAGGCTGTGAAAAGGGGTGGTTTGTGATCTATGAAGTGTATTGAGTTGCTTTGCAGGGTTTGTTTTGGTGTTTGTGGGCTAGGATGAGAGATTCGATAGAATCTGCAGAATGAAGGTGAACAATGGCAATGGAGGATTCAGGGTGTTTCAGGCTCATGCTTTGGTGATTTCTTGTCTATGAGGTGGGGTGAGTTGAATGGTGATGAGAGTTTGAGTGTTTGGAAGCTGTGTAGAGAAATTCGAATGAACTTGCAAGATGGAAGGTTTTTGTGAATGTTGTGAATGGTGTGGTTTCAGCCTTAGCTCTTGATATGTTTAGCTTGCAAATTGTACATATGACTCTCTCTCATTGGCTGGCTGATGTGACTTGTGCTTTATGGATTGGTAGGTTAACTTTTGCAACTTTGTCAACTCTTGTGTAAGAGAAAGTAAGGTGAGGTGCTAGGCAAGTACATGGGCATGGGCTGGCGCAGCAAGGTGAGGTGAGAGGCTAGCAAAGCTCAGCAGCCAATGCATCAAGTTGTAGCAAGCATGATGATGAGTTTTGCAAGTTGTGGCATTTTGGTTCACATGTGATCCTTTGCATAACCAAACATGAAACCAAGGGAAAACTTAGTTCAAATCTGATTTTATGACTTAAAGAAATGTTTGTGTACTGGTTTGAGAGGAATTAGAAGTCACATAATGCATTAATCCAAGGTTTTGCAAAATTTCCATTTGATGCATAACTTGAAAATCAATGATTTTTGCTTACTTTGCAATGCCATAACTTTTGATCCATGAAGAGTTTAATCATGTTCTTGTACTTTTTGAAAAGGGAAAGATGAGATCTACAACTTTCATGACCAAAGTTTTTCCATTTGAAGCATTTTTGGATCAAAAATCAAAGCTTGAAAAATGACCTAAAATGAGGCATTCTTGAAAAGTCAACTATGCCCAAAAAGTCAACATTTGCAAAAACCCTAAATTCTTGATTTCTATGAACTTCAACCTTCTTCCATGATCAAATAAAGATCATATACACTCAAAATGATGAAGATCAACCATTGGTTGGGTCAATGGGGGCCTCAGATGCCCTGATTTTGCACTGACTTGTCTGAAAAGTCAACTCTTGATCAGATGACTTCCCCATGGAATTTCTTCATGAAAATTGATATGCATACTCCCTATACCATATAGAGACCAATGGAAACAAGAATGACCAAAAAATTTGGAGTTATGGCCTCTGAAACCAAAACCCTAATTTTCAGTCAACTGTGCAGTTCATCCTGGCTCTGCATCCACTCAAACCCTAGTTCTTGTGATCCCTCTGCAATTTTGACTTTGTGAGGATGTAACATGATATAAGAACACACATGGACCCCTTTGAGTTGATTAGTGGCCTTTGGAATGGCTCAAGATGCCCTGAGGTTGCTCAGATCACAAACCCTAGGTGCAGATGCCTTAGAAACTATCCAGTGAAACCAAATGAGACATGAGATGATGTGATTGTGTTTATGCATATGAGATGATCACAAGTCATGTGTGAATGGGTGAGGGCAAATTTGGGGTGTTTACAGCTGCCCCTATTCAAGCATGAGTTAGCTGTGCAGGTTGTAAGCGGCGGCTTAACAGGCAAACAAGATAACTTGTGGTTGAATACCAAAGACAGTCCAAAATTTGCACTCACAGAAATGAAGAAGAAAGGGGATATAGATTGTAAAAGCAAATAAAGTATATTGTAAAGTGTGGGCAACGGAGGACGACCGTCGAGCAGAGGACGACTGCTGGGTAAACGGGGACGGCCGACATGCTGGGGAAAGTGTGTAAAATAAAGCGATGACGGGGACGACCGACATGCTGGGGATAAAAGATAAAGCTAAGACGGGGACGGCCGACTAGCTGGGAAAACTAAGATAATATGATGGGGACGGCCATCAAGATAAAGTAGTAACATTCTCTGGGGATTGGTGAAACATGACGGGGACGGCCATCAAGTTCACAAAGGTAAAGTAACCAACGATGGGGACGGCCATCGGGTTAAAAAAGAAAAGGGACCACGACGGGGACGGCCATCGGGTTAAAGAATAAATGAAATAAACAGATGATGGGGTACGGCCATCAAAGGTGAAGGACGATCACCTAGCAGGGGACGGCTGCTCTGTTGGGCATAAAAGAAATATGATGGGGACGACCATCAAAGGTGGAGGACGACCACCTGGCAGGGTACGGCTGCCAAAATATCAACGATGGGGACGGCCATCGGATAGAAAAGGTCAACGATGGGGACGGCCATCGGACGAGCATGATGGAGGACGACCATCAAGAAGTGGAGGACGACCACTCAGCAGGGGACGGCTGCTCTCAAAGTTTATCATAACACAGGATGAGTGTTAGACAACTAAAATCAACAATGGGGACGGCCATTGGATAAAGTGATGAAGGACGAACATCAAAAGGTGGAGGACGACCACCTAGCAGGGGACGGCTGCTAAAATCAACGATGGGGACGGCCATCGGATGGAAAAGGTCAACGATGGGGACGGCCATCGGACGAGCATGATGGAGGACGACCATCAAGAAGTGGAGGACGACCACTTAGCAGGGGACGGCTGCTCTCAAAGTTTATCATAACACAGGACGAGTGTTAGATAAAAAGGAAATTTGACTGCGATCTACTGGGGATATAGTAAATACGGACGAGCGTTTACATCCAAGAAACAAAAGGTATAAGTGTTTGGTATTGTGTATAGATTAAAGATGCGGACGAGCATCCTTAAGACTATGATACGGACGAGTATCATGTAGAAACAAAATGACACGTGCTCAGAGCTGATGATACGGACGAGTATCAACTGGTTAACAAGGAACACGGACGAGTGTTGCATCTGAAAGTATCCTTCTGGGGAATAGTAGACACAGACGAGCATCTATATTCACGAAGACATAAGTGTTTGACACGGTGTATGGATTAAAGATGCGGACGAGCATCCTTAAGACTATGATACGGACGAGTATCATGTAGAAACAAACATTAGACGCAATGTTCTGAGATGATGGTACGGACGAGTACCAACTGGTTAACAAAGAACAAGGACTACTGTCGAATCTGCGGGGATATACATGGTGTATATAAGATACGGACGAGTATCTGAGTAGGTGTACCAATGAGTAGTGAGTATATAATGTATAGGTGAGTGTTTATCTGCTGGGGATATGACACGGACGGGTGTCAGGAAAGTGTATATACAAGTATAGGCGACCACGCTGGGGATATGACACGGACGGGTGTCAAGAAAGTGTATACAAGTACAGGCGACCACGCTGGGGATATGACACGGACGGGTGTCAAGAAAGTGTATAGGTATATGTAAGTGCAAAGAGGGTGTCTTTGGCTTTCTGCTGGTGACACGACACGGACGAGTGTCAGGATGTATCTGCAATACTGGTGATCTTGGTTTGTAAAGTGTATTCAGGCAACCTGCTGGGAAATGATGATATGGACGGGTATCAAAAAGGAGATATGCACTGGTGTTTGTGATATGGGGCAACTGCTTTTGCTAGGACTCTGATGGGGATGTATTCTGTATGCCGACAGATTGTCAATATTTACAAGTGTTCAAATCACAACATGACTTATGATTATGCTATGCATTTGATTTTTTTGCCGTAATGCTCCGTATTAGACGGAATGCTACGCTCTGGGGGTGAATATGATGCGAATGCTATGATTATGCAAAGAGGCACCGATCCGGGATTCGGATCCCGTTGCTGCAAAGATCTCTGATCGATCTGCTTGAAGTGAACATCCCAGCTGGGGATGAGATCATTGATAGATCTGTAGTTGTATCTGCTTGGGGATATACGTCATCGATTGACATATTCTTATAATACGGGACCCAGCTGGGGTTTGTAGAAGCTTTCTCTCTCTCTGTTGTGACTTCTTCGTGCGCTGCTCTTCTGAATAGAGGCCTGAAGCTCTGTGGGGAGATGATTCCTCGATTCTCGCATCCTGCTGAGGAATAATGGTTGGTATTACAGCTGGGAGATGCTGTTGGTAATTCAGCTGGGGCGAGCAATGGGAAGCAACTCGACTGGGGATAGAGCATTTCGGATGCCGATATCTTTTGTAGATTTGCCAGCTTGCTGAGACGTAACTTGTATGCCCCAAGTTGTGTTCTGGATACCTGCAATCCTGCAAAGATAAAGAAACGCACAAATGGTCCCGAGGTATCTTTTACTGAGATTCCGTCATAGGAAATAAGTACTTTCGAGAGTAAGTATATTCCCTGCAAGCATGTGTTTTATTTTTTAGAGAGAGGCATCTGTACTTATGCAATTGTGTTTTTAGAGACATCAGACAACTCTTTGCAAAACATAAATGTAAAAAAAAAAAAACGAGACATGACTGAAAATCTGATTATATTAATTCGTGTGCCCTGAATTGGCAAGATACAGTCAGAGAAACATATCTCCTGAAATGAGGAGATTGTTACAAATTGAGAAATAAAGTGCTGGCGGTGCTGGCGGTGCTTTCAAGGAGCTTCCTCTTCTGCTATGACTCGTATGACAATGACGTTCTTCTCGTCTTGCTTTCTGGAGAGAGTTGATTCTGATTGCAGCTTGATCCCTTGGAGCTTACCAAGTTGTAGGTGATACAGACGAATTCAGAATGCAGTTGTTCGCTTATTCCCTTATTTCGCATGGATCGCCCTTTCGGGTTTTCAATCCATCGGGATACCCATTTTTGCCTGAGCTGTCCAATGCGGCTTTTCAACTCAGCGGGTGTACATTTTTTGCTTATTTCCCTTATTTTTGCCCGAGTCTTTTATTCTGTCTTTGACTCGCCGGGAGGCCCTATTTTGCCTGGACTTACATTCTGTTTTTATGTCCAGCGGGTCATTTTATGCGAAGTATTTTTTAACTGCATCTGAATTCACAGGGGACGGGAAATCTTCACCATCCATGGTGCTGAGCATCAGTGCTCCACCAGAGAAGACTTTCTTCACAACAAATGGTCCTTCGTAATTGGGAGTCCACTTGCCCCTGTGGTCTGTATGAGGAGGGAGGATTCTCTTCAACACAAGATCTCCCACCCGGTACTCTCGGTGCCTGACTTTCTGATCGAAGGCTCTCTTCATTCTTTTCTGATATAGCTGCCCGTGACAGATTGCAGCCAATCTTTTCTCTTCGATCAGACTTAGTTGTTCGTATCGGGCCCGAACCCATTCTGCTTCGTTTAGCTTAACATCCATCAGTACCCGTAGGGAGGGTAGTTCAACTTCAACAGGTAGGACTGCTTCCATACCATACACAAGTTGATACGGTGTTGCCCCAGTGGATGTCCTGATTGATGTGCGGTACCCATGCAAGGCAAACGGTAGCATTTCATGCCAATCTTTGTAAGTGACTACCATCTTCTGCACAATCTTCTTGATATTCTTATTTGCTGCCTCAACAGCGCCGTTCATCTTTGGCCTGTAAGGAGAAGAATTGTGATGTTGGATCTTGAAGTCCCGGCACAGCTCTGCCATCATTTTGTTGTTCAAGTTGGAACCATTATCAGTAATGATTCGCTCGGGCACTCCATACCGACAGATGATATCTCTTTTCAGAAATCTGGCTACCACTTGCCTTGTGACATTTGCATATGAGGCTGCTTCAACCCACTTTGTAAAATAATCGATGGCGACCAGGATGAATCTGTGGCCGTTCGAAGCAGTTGGCTCAATTTTGCCAATCATGTCAATGCCCCACATAGCAAAGGGCCATGGTGAAGACATTATGTTCAGGGGATTTGGAGGCACATGCACTTTATCTGCATAGATCTGGCATTTGTGGCATTTTCTGGCATAGGCACAACAGTCTGCATCCATTGTGATCCAATAATAGCCTGATCTTAACAACTTTTTAGCCATGGCATGTCCTCCAGCATGGGTACCAAAAGAGCCCTCGTGCACTTCATGCATCAACAAATCTGCTTCTGTCTTGTCAACACATCTGAGGAGTACCATATCAAAGTTCCTCTTGTATAAAGATCCATCAGTGTTCAGAAAGAAACTTCCAGCAAGCCTTCTTAAAGTCTTTTTATCATTGGAAGATGCCCCAGGTGGGTACGTTTGATCCTCCAAGAAGCACTTGATGTCATGGAACCAAGGCTTATCATCTTTAGCAATATCTGCTGCAAATACATATGCTGGTCTATCAAGTCTCGATACTGAAATCTGAGGTACAAAGTTAGCAGCTTGAACTTTGATCATGGATGAAATGGTAGCAAGAGCATCCGCAAACTGATTCTCGTCCCGAGGGATATACTCAAGCTTGACTGTTGTGAAGAAAGTCAATAACCTTCTTGTATAATCCCTGTAAGGTATCAGATGATCTTGGTGGGTGTACCATTTTCCGTTGGTCTGATTGACTACCAAAGCTGAATCTCCGAATACGGTCAATGTCTTGATCCTGAGGTCAATGGCTTCCTCAAGACCCATAATGCAAGCTTCGTATTCAGCTTCGTTGTTAGTGCAGTTGAAAGTGAGCTTTGCCGAGAAAGGCATGTGAACCCCTTTAGGTGTAATGAGTACTGCACCAACACCACGGCCATTCATGTTGACAGCCCCATCAAACATCATAGTCCATTCTTCTTCTGGGTCAGGCCCTTCAGTGTGAATAGGCTCTTCATGATCTTTTGCTTTAATGAACATGATGTCTTCATCGGGGAAGTCGAACCTCATAGGCTGGTAGTCATCAATGGGTTGCTCAGCAAGATATTCAGATAGTACACTGCCCTTGATGGCTTTCTGAGATGTGTACTGTATGTCGTATTCTGTGAGAATCATCTGCCATCTTGCAACCCGTCCGGTAAGAGCTGGCTTCTCGAAAATGTACTTAACTGGATCCATTTTTGAAATCAATAGAGTAGTATGGGTCAACATATACTGTCTCAGTCGGCGAGCAGCCCACGCTAAAGCACAGCAAGTTTTCTCGAGCAGTGAATAACGCTGTTCACAGTCGGTAAACTTTTTGCTTAGGTAGTATATCGCATACTCTTTTCGACCAGACTCGTCATGCTGACCTAGTACACACCCCATCGATTCTTCTAATACTGTCAAGTACATAATCAGAGGTCTTCCTTCAACTGGAGGCATAAGGATTGGAGGTTCTTGCAAATACTCCTTGATCTTGTCAAAAGCTTTCTGGCAGTCTTCGTTCCACCTGACCGTTTGCTCCTTTCTTAACAGCTTGAACAAGGGTTCGCAGGTTGCTGTAAGGTGAGATATGAACCTTGAAATGTAGTTCAATCGACCTAAGAACCCTCGAACTTCTTTCTCAGTCTTCGGTGCAGGCATCTCTTGGATGGCTTTGACTTTATCAGGGTCAACTTCAATCCCTTTCTCGCTTACAATGAAGCCCAGCAGCTTGCCAGATCGCACCCCGAATGTGCATTTGTTGGGGTTCAACTTCAGTTGGTACTTCCTCAGACGCTTGAATAACTTGAGCAGATTCACCAGATGGTCTTCCTCTGTAAGGGACTTGGCAATCATATCATCCACATAGCACTCGATTTCTTTGTGGATCATATCGTGGAATAATGTTACCATAGCCCGTTGATATGTTGCACCAGCGTTCTTGAGCCCAAATGGCATTACCTTATAGCAGAACGTGCCCCAAGGTGTGATGAACGTTGTCTTCTCCATGTCTTCAGGTGACATCTTAATCTGGTTGTATCCTGAAAATCCATCCATGAAGGAGAATACCGAGAACTGAGCCGTGTTATCCACCAATACATCAATGTGAGGTAATGGGAAATCATCTTTCGGGCTTGCTCTGTTCAGATCCCGGTAATCAACACACATTCTAACTTTACCGTCCTTCTTAGGCACAGGTACTATGTTAGCAACCCACGGCGGGTAGCTAGTCACAGCAAGGAACCCGGCGTCCCATTGCTTTTGTACCTCTTCCTTGATTTTCATAGCCATGTCTGGGCGAGTTCGGCGCAACTTCTGTTTGACTGGTGGGCATTCTTCCCTCAAAGGCAGCTTATGCACAACAATATCGGTATCCAACCCTGGCATATCTTGGTAGGACCAAGCAAACACATCAACATACTCTTGAAGCAGATCTATCAGCTGTCTCTTCACTGAGTCTTGCAGGCAGGCCCCGATTTTGACTTCTTTCACGTCTTCCTCCGTACCAAGATTAATCACTTCAATCTCCTCCTGATGAGGAGTAATAACTTTTTCCTCCTGTCTCAGCAACCTGGCTAGCTCTTCAGGAAGCTCATATTCTTCATCAACCCCTTCATCAGCTTGATTGATCGGATTGTCAAAGTCATACGATGTCATAGCTGTGCTGTTGTCGGTGCTGTCTGGAAGGCACTCTCTGCAAGGGTTAAGTCGGTTCATTTTAGTGATTGATTTTAATCTTGCTTTAGAAAAAAGTGAAATGAAGTTATCATTTTGAAAACACCGCCATTTATTTTTGTACAAAAAGAAAAATGGAAAAACAGTGAGCAGAAAAGAAAAAGACTCGTTTGCAAAAAGATTGTCTGATATTTCATTAATTTAATCTTATTTGCACAAAAGTACAGATGGCCCTGGTTACAAAATGAGCCTTGTCATCTTGGGCAAGATGCAAGACTTTGATGCATGCTATAAAAAATACAGGAAATAATAATTACTCTGCATGAGTAACTCTTATAATTTCCTGGGAAGACCAGTTCGAGACACTGCTCCCCGGGATCTTCGGACGAATCCAATTCTCCAGATTGCGCTCCTCTTCCAGCTCGTCTTCCAAACAGTTGATAGCATCGGGGGTAAGCATTCCCCCACTGACAAAACCAGGCTCTGCAGCAGCCTTTGCTTGATGTTGAGTTGGTCTGTAACCCAACCCAAACTTGTCCTTCTTCTCCTCCACAGCTAAGACCTTGCCCCAGCCTTGGGCAGTTCCTTCTTCAACAACCTTCCGGGCTTGTTGATAAGACGACATCGGGGTACCAGATACAGCAGATGCTTCATTCACATTCAACGCTTCAAACCCCTGGCTCATTGTTTCATGGATCTCTCCATCCATTTCAATGTACTTGTAGGTAGCCAGGTGGCTAACAAAGATGTCCTCTTCTCCACAGATTGTGACAACTTGGCCTTCCCACTCAAATTTTAACTTTTGGTGAAGGGTAGACGTTATAGCGCCAGCGGCGTGAATCCAGGGTCTACCCAACAAACAGCTGTAGGCGGGCTGAATGTCCATCACATAAAAGATAGTTTTAAAAGTCTGCGGGCCAATTGTCACGGGCAGCTCAATCTCTCCCAGAACCGATCTCTTTGAGCCATCAAAAGCTCTAACCACCAGGTTGCTGGGTCTCAATGCCAATCCATCATATTCTAACTTCACCAGAGCCTTCTTTGGTAAGACATTCAGGGAGGAACCTGTGTCCACCAGCACATGAGAAAGGACAGCTCCTTTGCATTCCATAGTTATGTGCAAGGCTTTGTTGTGGTTACGACCATCCACTGTCAAATCAGAATTGGTAAACCCTAGCCCGTTGCTAGCAGTAACATTCCCAACCACCGTTTCCAACTGGTTGACAGTAATCTCCTCTGGCACGTAAGCTGCGTGCAGGACTTTCAGTAGTGCATTCCGATGGGCTTCGGAGCACATGAGCAGTGAGAGGATGGAGATTTTGGATGGAGTTTGGTGAAGTTGATCCACAACTTTATAATCACTCTTCTTGATGATCCGCATAAACTCATCAACTTCCTGATCAAATGGAGTCTTCAGGGCTTCTTTGGCAGCTGGATCTTCCTGCACCGGTCCTTTACCCTTTGCCTTGGCAGCAGCTTCTGCTTCGGCAGTGGGTCTTTGGACTTGTGAAGCGAAGAGACGTCCGCTTCGAGTGAAGCCTCCGCCTCCCCCCACATTATCAACTTGTGGTGCAGGTGATGATGTTTCCAGAGTGATTCTTTTCCCTTCACAGTACAAGTCAGAGCCATAGTGCCAAGGGATGGCCCTATTGCTTTCATATGGTACAGGTCCAGGTACCGTGACGGTGACTGGACTGATTGCTGCTGCTGAGGGGACTGTTATTGTCTGTGGATCATAAAAGATTGTAACTGGTGCTCTAGTGGGAGCAGCACCTTCTGAATGATAAGCGGAATTGTTTTCTGGATCGTAGAATATGGTAACAGTGGAGACATCTTCGTGATTGTTTGCTGGTGTTGTAGAAGGTTCTGTTGGAAGAACTGTTGTTGTTGTTGATGGGGAGTCGAAGTGGACTGAAGCTGAAGTGGTAGCAGGAGAAACTGTTGAAAACTGATCATTGGGTAGAACAAATGAAGTACTTGCTGATGTTGCTGATGAATTGTTGGGAACAATTGTTGCTGTATTTGTAGGAGGATCTGAAACCATTGCTGATGAAGTCGTCGGGTTTGCCGGGAATGATGTAGTGATCTGCAGTAAGCCACTCTGAATAAGGCTGTCAATGCCATTCCTCAAGTCTTCACACCCATTCCAAGAAATATTGCAGTATGGGCACCCTAGTTCACACCCCGGAAATATATTGCTTTCACGGAGTTGAGCCTTGATTTCCACCAATGGTGTCCTGATCTGATCCACACTGGTTATCAAATAAGACGGTTGGTCTTCTTCGATAGCATTAATTCGGGGACCACCATGGTGTGGCATTGGGTTTTTGTTGACGTTGGGCGGAGGTGCAAAGTTCAAAGCCTTGGAGTCTACTAAGTCTTGTACCTTCATATGCAGTGCCCTGCATTTTTCTGTACTGTGACCAGGCGCGTTTGAGTGAAAAGCACACCTAGCATTAGAGTCATAGTTTCTTGGTAGACTGTTTGGATCCGGAGGTGCTAACGTTCTTAGCTCAACCAGGTTGAGTTTCAGAAGCTGTGGCAGCAAAGCAGCATACGGCATTGGAATCGGGTCGATCACTCGATTAGCTTGAGAGGGCCTTTGTTGGAATGGCCTCTGTTGATTGTTGTTGTTGGAGTTGTTGTTGAAGTTCCTTGGAGGATACTGATTCTGCTGATACTGAGGTTGTTGCTGGAAGTTTTGTTGAGGAGGTTGATAGACTGGCAGAGGATGTGCTGGAGCAGGGATAGTGACTGCTGCTATGGACCTTTGAACATATTGGGGCCTACCCCTGTTGGTATGAATGGCATTGGTCTCGCCAGCTCTTCTAGGGCCTGCAAAAGGCTTCCTTGTACTGCTGGACGAACTGGCGCCATTATCGGAAATTTTACCCATTTTTAACAGGCTTTCAATTCTCTCCCCAGCTATAACAACATCTGCGAAGCTAGTGGACGAGAAAGCAGCCAACCTGTCAATATACGTTCCCTGGAGAGTGTTCATAAACATGTCTGCCATTTCTCTCTCAGACATTGGTGGTTGAACAGCAGCAGCCAATTGCCTCCATCTCTGGGCATATTCTCGGAAACTTTCCCTTGACGACTGTGACATTCCCATTAGGAGAGTCCTGTTGGGTGCCATGTCTAAGTTGTATTGATACTGTCGGATGAAGGCCTCTGCCAGGTCCTTCCAGCATCTTACAGTTGCCCTTGTCAAGTGGGAATACCATTCCCTTGATGCTCCAGTCAAACTGTCTTCGAAGTAAAACATCCAGAGCTTTTCATCCATTGTATAGGCCCTCAGCCTTCCCAGAAACGATTGCAAATGAGTCCGGGGGCATGAAGTCCCATTATATCTTTCGAAACAAGGAGGCTTGAACTTATGAGGGATCCTGACCCCCTCTACTAAACCCATGTCCATGACATCGAACCCCAAAGAATTTTGGGATTCCAAAGACCTCAACTTCTCAGCCAACTCATCCAATCTCCTATCATAGGTTTCCTCTCCAGCACCCATGACTGTAAACTGATCCTCCTGAGGATCCTCTTGAAGTACTCTGGCTGCAGTGGCTGTTCCTTGAACGTTTGCAGGAATATGAATCTCAGGATGTAGGTGTGGACCAAATAGGGGGGTTAACATGTGGTTGCACCCTTTCATTGTTACTGGTGCCAGCAGTTCCCACATGGGGGTCATCTTGAGTTCTCCCCTCTACCAGAACTCTAAGCCTCTCCTGGCTTTGAGCTAAATTATTCATCACTTCCATGAACTGAGTTATTTGGGTTCTCATCTCCACCCTTTCATTAGCCATCTGGGTTCTGGCCTCATTGAGGTCTTGCTGCAACTGGTCCATCTGGATGCCCGGAAGGTTGTTTCTCGTAGGGTACCTGTGTGGCCTGTTGAGAGGGAATAGCCTGCGGCGAGCAATAATTCCTGAATGTCACAACAGAGGTTAGAAACAGTAAAACAAAACCTACAAAACAAACAAAAGGGTTAGTATGCAATGCAGTATGCTTATTTGCTATCAAGGTATCCGGCTTGGTCTTCAGTTTTGACCCGTCCAGACCCTTGAAGATGATACTGTTGAAGTTGCTTTTGAAGTGAACCCAGATGGAAACAAACACAAATATATTACAAAGGTAAAATAATACAAATTGTTCATTTTTTACAACACTAGCCCTCTAAGGGGTCCAAAATACATCACCAAAAAGCAAAAGTACATGGAAAAGGAACAACAACAAGCAAATAATCAGACTCCAAGGCCAAACTCATCCTCGCGAACTTCCTTAAGAAGTGCTTCGGTCACAGGATCAGCCGGATGCTCCGTAAGATTCCTGATGAGAAGGTTTCTTGTTGCAACAGCTGTAGTCAACTTCTTGTTCTGGCTTTGGTCTTTGGATTTCTTCACTCCAGCTTTGATTTTTAACTCTGAAATTTCCTCCTGGGCTGCTGCCAGGGCTTTTTCCATCTGCTCCATCTTATCTTGAACTCTCTTGTCTTCTAGAGTACGGGCTTCAGTGATCCGGACCCACCTGGCCTGACTCTCTTTCAAGTACAAGTCTGTCCTTGCTCTTTGGAACTGGGCTTCTTTACAAGCATTTTTCAGAATCTGCTCACCAGCTTTAGACTTGTTGATATAGTCTCCAGACTTCTCAATCTTAGTCAAGTGTTCCACTCTCAGCTTCTCCAATCTTTCAATCTCCCTTACACCTTCACTCCTCTCCCTGAGGGTCTTCTGCAGGGCTTGGGATAGCTTCTCATTTCTTTCTTTCAAGCCTTCAAACTCTTCCAAACTGACAGTAGCAGGGGGTGGTGCTGATGATGACTCAGGCATGTCTTTGATGGTGAAGGGCAATCCTGAGATTTGGGCCCTAGCATAGGACCACTCATGATATTGGGCTGATGCCACATTATTGCACTTCCCCAGAATGGTGATTCCCTTGGTTTGAACATGATCCCAGGCCCAGGCAGCCTGCCTAACAACAGTCAAACTGATCTTGTTCTCACAGTAGAGGGTCTCAACCAGGTCTTGTTCCCTAGGAGCATGAACCAGTGCATAGCCTAATTGCCTCTTGAACAGCAGGGGGTTGTAGTTGATACTTCCCTTAACTCCTACCAAAGGTACATTGGGAAAGTGCCCACAGCTTGTGATCATGTCTCTGCCCTTGGTGCCTTGGGTGCACCATCTGATGTCTGCTGCAGTGAGAGTAGTGAGCCTCTTAGCCCAGTTGCTTTGCTGATGAGGATTCAGGAATGCATCTGTCCTGGGTAGATGCTTGAGAAGCCAAGCATGGAATAGTGGAGCACAACACCTCACTAGCTTACCCCTCTGTTTCTCATTCCTCTGATGTACTGAGTAATAGAGGTCACCCAACAAGGTTGGCACTGGGTTCTTCAGGATGAACAGGTGGATGGCATTCTTGCTGATGAATCTGGGCTCATCTGCAAACAACACAATTCCATATACACTCAAGGCCAACAATGCACAAACAACTTTCCAATCCCCCAGGGAGGCCTTCAAACTAGCTTGAGAAATCAGGAAGTCCAGATGAAAACCAGGGATCCCAGCTTTAGAGGTCATATGCTGCTCAATCAAAGCAGGTTCCAGGTGCAAAGCTCTTGCTATCTCTCCATTGCTGGGAAAGACCATTTCAGGGTTAAAAGGAATTTCTCTCTTGATAGGCAAACCAACCAAAGATGCATATTCTTCTAAGAGAGGTCCCAACTGAAAGTCTTGAAAGGTGAAACACCTCAATGGGGGGTCATAGAACTGGATGCAGGTATGGATCAGGCTCCTCTGAGATGGGTCCATGTCTATAACCAAGTCAAGTATATCCCCATAATGCTCCCTGAACAGAGGTATGTGCTCTGGAGTCATCAGGGTTTGGACCCTCCTGATGTCTGACAAGTCTGGTTGGAAGAAATGATAGGTGATATTGCTTTTCTTTGGAGCCATGATGCTGAAGACTGGGTAGAGTGCTGATGACAATGCTGAAGTAGAGAAAACCACTGACTGGCTGGTGCTGAAGCAGACAGCTAAACTGAAGCAGATGCTGGTGAAGATGGGTCAAAGCTGCAGATGGGGTCAAAACCAAAACCTGATGAAAATGGATACCCTGAAAAACAAATAAGCACATGTTAATATGATGCAATGAGGATGTATGCAAATGATATGCAAAGGGTTTGTGACTGAGCTGGATCTGGATAAACTGCCTTGGTATAGATCCATGTGTGTTCAAGAATTCCGGATGGAGGTCTATAAATCCAGTAACCAAGGTGGGGGACTCAAATAAAGAGCCACATGTCCAGGGTTTTAGAATCACAAGAACTATCCAACATGGAGCATTCTTAACAAAGTCAAAGTAACAGGGTATTCTGAGGTCAAGGTACCTGCAAACCTGTAAACAGCCCAACCCCCTCACAGGTGGTGTTCTAAAACAAGGATCCTCAGACTTGGATCAGTTATGAGAAGTGTAAACACTTCTAACCCGGAGGTACAGTGTTTACAATAACCATAAAAGTTCCTCCTCTAATTCTCCTCAGTTTCTGAAGGTCAATACTAAAAGGTCATCCAGACTTAGCAGGCTTCCCAGATAGCCCTAGCATTGCAGGAAATCTGCAACACAGAGTTCTCAAGAAGAAACCCATATCTGAACCGTGTTTCATATTCCCGCACCAGACCGAAATGGAATGGGAAAGAATATGATTCACTCTAGCCTAGGTGTCACTCAGGTCCCAGGTATAGGACCTTAACTCTCAATGAAACACCCACCCACCAAAAAAACAAGGAAACCAGATCCAGCCAGCAACAGTGACAGTATGATATATACAAATGCAATAAAGAAAGCGGTAAATAAAGCTGTACAGAAGGCAATAAATAAAGCAAATATACAAACACAAATAACACATAACACCCCAATAAACACAAATCAATCAAGCGCTAGGAGGAACCCACAAAAAGAACCAGAAGCCCTGGTTGCAGTATAAGGTTCCCCAGCAGAGTCGCCAAGCTGTCGCTCCCGACAAGTGACACCGGGTCAGATGAAGGTACAGACGCGAACGGTCGGCGAGAGGGACAATGAGAACACACAGCCGTGAACTCACTGGAGAATGAAAAGAGTCGCCAGCTAGGCATTTTTATCCCGGAGGAAAGGTAATGCTGCATAGACCTAGAAAGAGATGGATAAGACGGTTGCGAACCAGAGAGACTGAGAAAGGGGGTTGGTTACAACCTGGGAAGGTATTAGCACCCAGATTGTCCGCCGTACTCGACGGGATCCACGCTTAAAAGATTTGTGTTTTAAAGGGGTAGTGTCAGTGCAATCTGTGCATAAAAGAGCTGGAAAAGATGTACAAGTGTCAGTGTAAAGAAAAGTGATGTGTATAAATGTACAGTGTCAGTGTGAGATCAGGAATGAAATGCTCAAGAATATGAGGCTAAAGAATGAAGCTGGAAGGAGGGGGAATGTACAGAGACTTTTGTTCGATAACTGTTAAGTTATGCCTACGTATCCTCTCGTGCAATGAGGAAGTCAGAACACCGTAGTTCGACCCAAAGAGACTGAAAGGATTGACTGGGGAACTGCTTGCAGTCTATGCTCAAGTGTATGATCTGTCTGGCACAGATGCAAACTGTCTTGCATTAGACGGAAGAAGCAAGTTCTCGGTTGTGAGTGAAGATGATGAGAAAAGAATCCCGAAGGAGACGATTATTGTTTGTTCTTGTGTTTTCAGTCTTTTATTTCTTTTTGGAGTTTGTCATAAGATAATGAGCTTAAACCTAAATCAATGGGTTTGGTAAACTCATCACATCATCCCTCTGATTAGGGGTAATGAGAATTACCTTAAGTGTGAAGTCAGATTCTCACACTTAATCACCTTTGATGTAGGGTTAAGATCATTAACCTACTTGTGATTAATTAGATGTTTTTGTGATTTTTGTTTAGTGTTAAGTAATGAGGTTAAGCCATAATCAGGGATTTAACAGGCTCATTACACTATCCTAAAAGAAGGATAATAGATGAGGGTGTTTAAGCTGAGGAAGGATCCTCAGCTTAATCCATGATTAGGGATTAAACCCATGACAGAACAAACCTTTGATTAAGTGGATTTTATTAATGATATGATGATGGAGTGTTTTTTTTTTATGATTTGTAAGACAACTTGAGGGGGACTTGTCCATTAACTTTAGGGTTAGTCCTTCTTAACCAATTAAGGAAGAATTAGAACCCTAATGCAAGGCCCAAGTTACAAGTGTAATGTCTTGATGATTATTAGATGGATTAATTAAGAGAGTTCAACACCTTAAGGGGCCAAGACTTAGGATTAAAGTTATACACTCCATCCTAAAAGAAGGATGCAGGCATGATCTTAATCACAAAGTCTTAAAGCCTTGAGGGTTTAGTCCCCGATTATGAGGTGAGGGGAGATGACTCAAGGAGAGACACAAAGGTAAAAACTATGGGGGAGACTAATCAAAACCCTAATTCATTATCATGCTTGGTTGGCCATAATGTTTGTGAGGTTTTCAAGAACAATCTTCAGATGAACCACCAGGAAGCAGATGAACAAGATCAAGAGAAGCAAAGTGACTTGCTTCATTCAAGAAGTCAAGTCACTTGAAGAAAGAAAGTGGGAGGAGGAAGAATGAGCAAACTCAATCTCAAACACAAGTACAAATGCAGCATGGTATGCAAGAGAGATGAAAAGAAAAGTTATGAGAAGTGAAGGCAAATTCACCTCTCAAGTTTTACTTACCACCTGAAATGTTAGAAACAAATGCAATACAATGCTAAATGAGATGAAATGATATGATAAGCAAAAACCAGAAGCATGTTGATGATGATGATGATGCTATGGAGTGCTATGAACATGAGACAAGACAATGAGATGTTCATACAAAGTCATGGATGCAGATGATGCAAGTTGAGGAGCATGGACAAACATGAAATGTTATGAAACATACAAGACAAATGACATGGCAAATATGCAATGCAATGATCAAACATGATTCATACATGTCTTAAGATGTCAAATGAATCATAAGAATGCACAAAGTGAAATGACAAGTCAAGTTATGCAAGGAAATGCAAGAAGGATGCAAATGAAAGCCCAAATTAGGGTTCATGGATCAAACATCAAACACAAACCAAAAACAGAAGCAAACCTTAACCTAAAAAATGGAAAATGGTACCCAAAGAAACCCTAGGCCTATAATGAACCACTGCCCAAAGGGGAGCTCTCAACTCTCAACCAAACTCAAGTTATGAATTTTGCAAGTTATTAGGGCTTTTTAGGGTTTGCAACAAAAGAAATGCCAATCAATTAGAAAATGCAAGATCAAATCATGGCCTTTTTATCCTTGAAAGTTCATGCTAAATGGAAAACAATGCAAGAAGAATCAATGTCTCAACCTTCACCAATAGGCAGAAATGAATTTTCAAACTTATGAACAAAATAATGCATCAAAAATGATTTAATTCAATGAAAAATTCTTAAAATGCATCAAGATCAAAAAAGAAATTTGGTTTGAAGGTTGGACAATGTTTCTAAATGTCTTAGAACATTTCATGAATTTTTTTGTAATTTTTAAATACCTAAAAGTATTTTTAATTAATTAATTCTCATTAATCAATTAAAAATAATCTTTTAAATATTTAAAAATACTTTTTTAATGATAAAAAATAAAATAAAAATGTTTTTGTGTCATAAAAATTAATAAAACCTTAAAGAAAAAGTTTCATAATTTTTATGATTTTTTAACTATTTTAAAATAAATGTACAAATTAATTGAAATAAATATGAATTAAAATCAAATTAAATGGAAAGTAAGCTGAATGGATGGCCAGGATTGTGTCTGGGTTTAAAAAGGTTGACTGGCGCGCAATCCTGTGGCCAGGATTCAAACTGAATTAATCTTGATTTATTAATTTAATTAAACCTAATTAAAACTAATGAACTGATCTGAACCACTCAAACACGCGCGCGAAACCTGATCCAATGGCCCACGTTTGAACCTTGCCCTAATTAAATGCAATTAACCCTAATCACTCTCAGGCTGCCGGAGAAGACTTCCGGTCGTCTTCTCCGGCCAGCCCTCACCTGAGAAACACCTAACTTCCTCAAAACGTAATAAAAATGAAAACTAAAGCCAGGGAAATGTTCCTCTCACTCTCACGAACCAAAACCCTAACCTAAAACAAATTTATATTACCTAAATCATCTGAATCGAAGAAACTAAGTTCTAGGGTTCGTAAGCTTCAAACTCAAATTAAACGCTTAAAACAAAACCATTTCAAAAACTAAAGGTACCAGAATGATCAGTGCATCATGAAGAACAAGTTTGTAACATAAAAAACCATTTCTGGAAAAATAATTTTTCGAGCTACCTGAGATTTGCAGCTTTTGGTTTAGGGACTTTCAGGCTACTTCCCTTGATGCAAGCTGCTCTACTTGATCCCCCAAGTGTGTCTGGATGCTCAAATGGAGTTTAGATTTGCTGGATGATGAGTTTCGAAGAGAACTGCTTCAGTTCAGTCAACAATGGCTATGGTGATCTTGGCACTTTCAGGCTGTGAAAAGGGGTGGTTTGTGATCTATGAAGTGTATTGAGTTGCTTTGCAGGGTTTGTTTTGGTGTTTGTGGGCTAGGATGAGAGATTCGATAGAATCTGCAGAATGAAGGTGAACAATGGCAATGGAGGATTCAGGGTGTTTCAGGCTCATGCTTTGGTGATTTCTTGTCTATGAGGTGGGGTGAGTTGAATGGTGATGAGAGTTTGAGTGTTTGGAAGCTGTGTAGAGAAATTCGAATGAACTTGCAAGATGGAAGGTTTTTGTGAATGTTGTGAATGGTGTGGTTTCAGCCTTAGCTCTTGATATGTTTAGCTTGCAAATTGTACATATGACTCTCTCTCATTGGCTGGCTGATGTGACTTGTGCTTTATGGATTGGTAGGTTAACTTTTGCAACTTTGTCAACTCTTGTGTAAGAGAAAGTAAGGTGAGGTGCTAGGCAAGTACATGGGCATGGGCTGGGGCAGCAAGGTGAGGTGAGAGGCTAGCAAAGCTCAGCAGCCAATGCATCAAGTTGTAGCAAGCATGATGATGAGTTTTGCAAGTTGTGGCATTTTGGTTCACATGTGATCCTTTGAATAACCAAACATGAAACCAAGGGCAAACTTAGTTCAAATCTGATTTTATGACTTAAAGAAATGTTTGTGTACTGGTTTGAGAGGAATTAGAAGTCACATAATGCATTAATCCAAGGTTTTGCAAAATTTCCATTTGATGCATAACTTGAAAATCAATGATTTTTGCTTACTTTGCAATGCCATAACTTTTGATCCATGAAGAGTTTAATCATGTTCTTGTACTTTTTGAAAAGGGAAAGATGAGATCTACAACTTTCATGACCAAAGTTTTTCCATTTGAAGCATTTTTGGATCAAAAATCAAAGCTTGAAAAATGACCTAAAATGAGGCATTCTTGAAAAGTCAACTATGCCCAAAAAGTCAACATTTGCAAAAACCCTAAATTCTTGATTTCTATGAACTTCAACCTTCTTCCATGATCAAATAAAGATCATATACACTCAAAATGATGAAGATCAACCATTGGTTGGGTCAATGGGGGCCTCAGATGCCCTGATTTTGCACTGACTTGTCTGAAAAGTCAACTCTTGATCAGATGACTTCCCCATGGAATTTCTTCATGAAAATTGATATGCATACTCCCTATACCATATAGAGACCAATGGAAACAAGAATGACCAAAAAATTTGGAGTTATGGCCTCTGAAACCAAAACCCTAATTTTCAGTCAACTGTGCAGTTCATCCTGGCTCTGCATCCACTCAAACCCTAGTTCTTGTGATCCCTCTGCAATTTTGACTTTGTGAGGATGTAACATGATATAAGAACACACATGGACCCCTTTGAGTTGATTAGTGGCCTTTGGAATGGCTCAAGATGCCCTGAGGTTGCTCAGATCACAAACCCTAGGTGCAGATGCCTTAGAAACTATCCAGTGAAACCAAATGAGACATGAGATGATGTGATTGTGTTTATGCATATGAGATGATCACAAGTCATGTGTGAATGGGTGAGGGCAAATTTGGGGTGTTTACACCTCTCGGTGAGCTTGAGAACACATCAACAACGAAAAAATGGATATCTTGGATGGGGTATGATTCAGCTGTTCAACCACCTTATAGTCGTTTTTCTTAATTATTCTCATGAATTCCTTGACTTCCCTTTCAAAAGTGCCCTGATCGGCATCAGGAGTTGTTACCTCTTCAGTTGCTATCTGTTTACCCTTAGCCTTTGCAGCAGCTTCAGCTTCGGGATCACCCCTAAGAACTTGAGGAGCAAAGAGACGCCCACTCCGAGTAAACCCACCAACTCCTCCGACATTCACAATAGTCGGGTCAATTGTTACTGCTTTACTTTCCACCTTCTGACCTTCTACGTACACGTCTGAGCCATAATGCCAAGGGATGGCTTTGTCATCAACATAAGGAACTGGTCCTGGAACAGTAATGGTCATTGGACTCACTTCTAGAACATAGATATTCACAGGCTCTCTCCGGGAAGGAACTTCAGCAGGATCGAAATAAATTGTCACTGTAGACACACAGTCGCCTCTATTGCCAACCCTATCGAACTGTAGGGACCCCTCATCGATCAAACACTGTAGCCCAGCTTTCAGAACTCTGTAGCCATTTACTGAATCCAAACAACCCTCACAGTCGAAACCACAACCTGGCGACACCTGCCCTTTCAACAATTTGTCTTTTACCTCTAACAACGAAGTCTTCACTTCATCCACATTCAAGATCAGATTCAACCTCTCGCCGCCGTCGATAGCGTTTATCCTGGCCCCTTCATGATTTGGAATGGGGTTTGATGTAACATTTGGAGGCGGTGCGAAATTAATTGCCTTTGAATCAATCAAGTCTTGGACTTTATGCTGTAATGCCCTGCACTTCTCTGTTGAGTTCCTGGGAGCTCCTGAATGAAATGTGCATCTTGCATTAGCATCATACCCCACTGGAAGCTCTTCAGGTGGAGGTAGTGCTAATTTCCTCAACTGAACCAAGTTCAAATCTAACAATCTCTGAAGCAGTTTCGTGTACGTCATCGGGATAGCTTCGAGCACCCTGTTAGCTGGGCGAGCTTGTCTCTGCTGATACGGTCTTTGCTGATAGTTATTGTGATACGGCTGTTGTTGTTGTTGTTGTTGCACATGCTCGTAGGATCCTCTGTATCCGCGGCCCCGACCTCGACCGTACACATCATTAGTCTCTCCCTCCCTTCTTCTTGGAGGTCCATTGAATACCTTTCTCGCACCACTTGAGTTAAACGTACTACTATCCTGAATCTTCCCCATTTTCAGCAGAGTTTCAACCCTTTCTACAGCTATCACGATGTCGTTGAAATTTGTCGCTGAACAAGACGTCAGTCTCTTAATAAACACCCCCTGCAGCGTTCCCATGAACACATCTGAGACATTGTCTGCAACTGGGTACGTGTAAACACCCCAAATTTTCCCTCACTAAGTTCACACCATGGCTTGTGATCTTTCATTTTTGCATTAGTATAAGCATATCATATCATATTGCATTTTTTGCTTCACTGCATTGGTTCAAGTTCATCTGCATCTAGGGTTTGTGATCTGAGCACTCCAGGATCCATCTGAGCCACTCCAAAGGCCATTAATCATTCCAAGAGGGTCCATGTATGTTCAATCATCATCTTATATCCCTCAAAGATCAAGGAGGTCAAAGAATCGCAAGAACTTGCAAAGCATGGAAGCTGAGCTAGGGTTTCACTGCACAGATGACCTGGAATTAGGGTTTTGGTTTCAGAGGCCATAACTCCAAATTTTTGATGAATAAATTCATTGTGGAAGTCATCTGATCACTGGGTAACTTCTTGAGCAAGTCAGAGCAAAATCAGGGCATCTGAGGCCCCTCAACATGGAACCAAAGTGGATTGTTCATCAAATTGAAGTTATATGATCTTTATTTGATCATTGAAGTGCTTGGAAGTTCACAAAATTGAAGAAAAGTGAGCTAAACCAAAAGTTGCCAAAAATGGAAATGACTTGTAATGTAAACTTTCCAATTTGGGAAAGTTTTTCAACCTCCTCTTTCTCAACCAAAAATGCTTCAAATGAAAAATTGTTGGTCATGAAAGTTGTAGATTGGATCATTCCCTTTTCAAAAAGTACAAGAACAAGTCCTAATTCATTATGGAACTCAACTTATGGATTGCCAAAGTTGGCAAAAATCACATAATTTTCAAGAATGCACCAAAGAGGATTCTTTGCAAAACCACTTGCCAATTCATTTTGTGACTTCAAACACACTTCTAATCATCATACAAACATTGTACATTGCATGAAAATCAGAATTTACCAAAGAATTGCATCATTCCATGCCTTGAACATCAAGAAATTACAAAGGGGCCAAAACTTCACATAATTGCAAAAGGTCACATAAACTTCCATCCACTTGCTGAATTGCCTCAAGACTGATTCTATGGACATCCTTGATCTCAGTTGCGCATGGACAAGCCAATGAGCCAGCTACACCATTGCTCATACCTCAAGTACAACACTTTTTACTTTTTGGCAAGAATCCCATACCAATCACCACAGTCCACCACCCACTCTCTGCCCAATCCAGACTTTACAAGCAGGCCTCAAAGGTCATTTTTCATAAGACACACAAGCCTAACACTCCAAGAACTCAGCATTGCCAAAATCACCTCAACTTGCAAAATCCTTTGAATCTCTCAGCTCACTCACTCAATCTTCAAACCAATTTCACCATTGATCTCAAAATCACTCACTGACCACAAAGCAACCATTAAACCAGCAAAGAACACCCCATACACAAAACACGATTCTTCGCCAGTTGAAGTGTAATCTCATAAAACAGCCACTCTCAAGGCCTTTCAAGCATCAAAGCTTCATCAGGAGGTCAAAGGGAGTCATTTTGCATAAAGGAAGTAGCCATAAAGCTCAAGTTTGGAAAGCTTCATCTCAGGTAGTCATCTCAAATCATTTTTCCAGAACTCCTATTTTATGTTCCAATGTGAAAGAGCATGCTTCACTGATCATTCTGAGCTTTGTATTTTTGAAAATGGTGAAGAAATGAGTATTTACTAATTGTCTGAAACTTTTGCCATTTTTGATTTTTTTTCCGAATCATGAGATTGAGCCATTATAAATTGGTTTTGAGTGTGGATTTGAGTTCAGGAGAGTGAGTTGAGTTAATCTGGAGCTTTAGAGCTCCGGAAATAACCTAGGGTGAAAGTTGGGGATTTTCAGGGGAAGAGGCTGCCGGAGAAGACAACCGGAGCTCTTCCCCGGTGACCTGAAAGTAATTAATGACTTAATTAGAGTTAGGGCAGTGTTTGAACGTGGACCCTTGGATTTTAGTTTCCCGCGTGTGATGGACGCCCAAGATCATTTCATTAACATTTAATCTGGATTATTTAAATAATTAATTGAGATTAGTTAAGTTTGAATGTCATCTGTTGGATAGTGCGCCAAGTCAACTTTAAAATCCTCATAATCCATCCAAGCCCTTGATTGCTCATACTTTTATTTTATTTCATTTTTATTTCTTATTTCCTTATTTATTTTACAACATTTATTTAAAATAGTTAGAAAATTCCAAAAAATATTTTCTCTAGCATTTTCACTCCAAATAATTTTCTTAACCCAAAAATATTTTTATTTTTATTTTTTGCATTAAAAAATCATTTTTAAAACATTTAAATGTTTATTTTAATTAATTAATGGAAATTAATTAATTAAAATATCATTTAGGTTTCTAAAAAATCCCAAAAAATTCACATTGCATCTTAGGACATTTAGAAACATTGTCATACCATCCATACAAATTTCTTTTTGGTTTTGAACAATCTTTGATAATTTTCTTGAATTTAGGGTTCATAAAATTCACATTTTAGAACCCTAACTTCAAGAATCCTTTTCTACCTAACCATGAATGTTATGACATTGATTCTTTTTGCATTGATCTTCATTTGACATGTAGTATCTAGCATAATTTTTTCTCAAATTTCTTCTGCATTTTTTATTTGATTTTTATTTTTTCCCTTTAGGTGCCTTAAAACCCTAGATAACTTAGAAAAATCATAACTTCCATATGGTTAAGAGTTAGGTCTCCTCCTTTGGGGTGTGATATCATATGGGGTTAGGGTTCCTTTAAGTCCATTTTCAATTTTTTATCTTGTCATTTGCTTCTGATTTTGACTTTTGCATCTCATGTTGCATTAAAACCTTAATTTCTCATCTTCATTTGCATACATCTTGCATAAGCATTCATACAAGAACTTGCCATGACATTTCATGCATTAACATGACATATAAGACATCTTAGGACACATTAGAATCATGCTTGATCATTTCTTCATCCATTTTCCATGTATGTATCCATTACATTCCATGAACATTCATGTGCTTTCATGCTTCTTTCATGCTTCATTTGCATCCTCATTACTTGTATGATCATCCATAGCATTTGGTATGCCTTTGCATCATCTCTTAGCATCATTTAAATCATGAACATGCTTCTAGTTTTGGTTTGCATCTTTGCATACATCTCATTTTCACTTCATTCTTTCTTTTGTGCTAACTTTTCAGGTGGTAATGTTGCACCCCAAAATTTGCCCTCACAATACAAGACTTTGTGTGCTAAGAAGGTTCACAAGGTTCACAAGTTCCATAATGCTTTCAACACTTGCATAACCTTTCATGAGGTTCATGAAGTCTACAAGTTACTTTATGAAGGTTCACAAGGTTCACAAGTTTCTCAACATCTTCAAGACCTTTCATGAGGTTCATGAAGTCTACAAGTTACTTTATGAAGGTTCACAAGGTTCACAAGATTCACAATGATTACAAAGCTCTCCTGAGGTTCATGAGGTCTACAAAACCACTTCATGAGGTTCACAAGGTTCACAAGCTTCACAATACCTCCCATGAGTATCACAAGACATCTTATGAAGATTCACAAGGTTCACAAAGTTCACAATTGGTCAAAGAAGTTGACAATTCCCTCAGACAATGCACCTCCTAAGCAGTGCATCCAAAACTAGGGTTTTGACTTTAATCAGGCTAAATGGACTTCCAATACCTCAAGTGAGTTTCATAACATCTTATATGTGTGTAAGAACCCCCATGACAAATTTCAAGACTTTTCTCAAAAGTTTGCTCAGTCAGATGATCAGATAAGTCAAAATCAGTCAGTGTAGTTAAAAAGTCAAACTGAGGTCAACTGTGGTCAAACCAAATGATTTTTTACCAACATCAAGTATATGAAGTAAAATTCATCATTTGATCAAGGGTTGATCATGATTCATCAAGGAGATTCCAGATTATCAATAATCAGGAGTTTCTAAATTAGGGTTTCCTCAGTAAAAGTCAACTGAACTTTGACCAGCCATAACTTTCACATACTTCATCACCAAGTCTCCATCCAAAGCTCATTTTGAAGGAAATTGAATTCTCTACAACTTTGATGTTGAAGGTTAAGCCCAAAAATGCTTCATTTGAAAGATATGATCTAAGACATTATAGGTCATTTCAAAAGTCAACAAAAAGTCAACAACTTCAAAAGGGCATAACTTGAGATTGGTAAATGATATGGACCTGAAACCAATGGGGTTGTTTAGAGGACTCTTCAAGCTTTCCAAAAAGTCCAAGAACACCCTCATACCCTTAAAATTGAGGGAGATGTGCCTTTGCAAAGTTGGGAAATTTTGTGATGGTTTATGTTGAAAATGGAGGTTGAAAATCATTTCTTTTCAAATGGGCTGCCCAAATTGTGACCCAATCCATTTCATAATAGCTTGCACGAAATTAATTTAATTTATTCATAATTTTATTTATTTTATTTTTATTTATTATGATTTTTATATTAAAAAGTCATTTTAAATTCAAATAAAATATAAAATCATGAAAATAAATTTTAATTTTATTTCTAGAAAATCTTAAATCATATTTAAGTGTGATTGATACAAAAATTATGAAAAATCTCCAAAGATAGCAAGTCTTCATGATCAAATATTTGAATTTTACAACATGATCTTTTTCAATATTTTTTGGACCAAATCTTCACACAACCCATCCATGTTTCTGACCTAAATCATTCTCACATATATACTAAGCATAACCCTAGCCTCAAGTCACGAATTCCAGCAGCCATAGTGTAAGTTCTTCATTCAAAAAAATCTTCCAAAAGTCACATTCGGGTTTTCAAATTCAGAGCACTACAAGGTATTTGGAGAACATGGTTGGCTTCCTTGGACATCATGGATCATGAATCACCATTCATAAGCATTCAGTTCATGCCCTAATGATGAACCCGAAGCAATGTTCATGCTTGAAATTTTTTTTTCGGTTACACCAATTCATTGCATTTAAATGGATTTTGTTTGGCTAATATTGTTTGTTGTGTGTTGTAGAATGTTTCTGGGCAGGAAAACTCAAGAACCCGTACCTAATTCACAAGACACCATAGTTAGGGTTTGGACCTAGGTTTAGGGATTTTGGATTTAAGAAACATAAATCAATTCTAAAAACATGGAACTAATCGTGTGAATGTCTGGATCATGATGCTGGTTTTAATTTTGCAAAATCGTACAGTTTTGCTGCTTGTTGATGTTTGTAGGTTTTGATGGGAATAATTTTTTCGCAGGAAAACTTGTAGCTATTTTCGCAAGAAAATTCGAAGGTCTCAAGGAAGAAGAAGGCTGTTCCCGCGCGTTGGAAATTTCAAATATTATTGAACATATTTTATTAATTGTGTTTGGTTTGTTTATCACAAGCACGCTTGTGGTCCAGTGGCAAGGCACATGCACGTTTGAGGAGAGGGCGTGGGATCGAATCCTGCCCTCAGCAAGGTTTTGATATTTTTTTCCATTTAACTTGTTTTTTAATATATTATGGTTTGTAGTTGTTTGGTAAACAGAAGGGCTCTCCCAGCCAGGCGGTAGCGCGCGCATGCTTGCATTCACAAGGTCCTGGGATCAAATCCCACCCCAGGCCTTTTTTGTTTTCTCATTATTTTCTGGATTTTCAAAGGCAAAAGAACAAAAACAATTATGCTCTCTTCTTTCTCACCTGCGTGTGTGGTGGCCTGGTGGTTGTTGCTGCTGCTTGCAAGTGTGAGGTCTTGGGATCAAATCCCAGCAGGTTCTTTTTTTTTCTTATTTGTTTTCTTATTATTGCTTTGATTAATATGTTATTAAAAAAAAATCCAAAGAAAATTCAAAATAGTATATTGATATTAGGTTAAACTTATTTTTATTTTCTTAAAAAATACTAATTTGTTAATATTATTAAATAATATATGCCATTATTTTAATATTCTAAAAAATTGTATATATACCCTATTTAATTAAATGAATTGCTAATCAAACCCTAAAAAATATTTTTTTTTCTAACAAACCCTAATTTATTTTTAAAAAAAAAACCTAATTCTATTTTTTTTTAATTTTATTTTCTGATTCCCAATATAGTTATTATGTATATATATTTATTATAATAAATTTTGTAAATATATTTATACTCCAAATTATTTTTCTTTTAAATGTTTAGGAACAATTTAATTTATAATAATATTTTTGTATATGGTTTAAAATAATTTGTAAATATAATAATTAATAGAATTAAATTTTGTAAATATGATTAATTTTATGGATATAATATTTAAAACTTATTTTCTCCTTATAATATGTAAATATTGTTTAATAAATAAATGTTAATATATGTTTATAATAATTAAAATTTTGTAGTTATAATAAAAAATAATAATAACTTGATAACTTGTAAAATTAAAATAATTGTTTATTCATATTTCTTTTCTAAATAATTGTTTATATAAAAAATTGTTGATATATTATTATTATAATTTTGGTTAATTTTACTTATTCTTGATTATTACTAACCATATTATTTGATTTTGCTTTATTAATTTCATTAATCTTTATTATTTATTAACAATATTATTATTTATTATTATATTTTTATTATTATGTTTCTAACCTTATTTCTAAATTATTATTATTATTATTTTATTGTTACTAACCCTTTATTATTTATTTTTATTATTTATTGCTTATTATTTAATTTGCTATTTTATTTATTATTATAATTTCTTGTAATTGTTTCCCGGATGTAATTTTGTAATTTTGTAATTATTTTTGCTATGGTTAGTAATTAGGGAGTCTAAAACATGTATGTTATTTAAAATAAACTTAGATCATTTTTAATATAAGATAATTAAAATAAACACTCACACACACGTAAGTCGATTTTAATCGCCGTCTCACATTTCTAAGGTTATCCCTTAAGTTGCCTACGAATAAGGTCAAGTGGGGTGTATAAAGCAAGTCCCTTAAAAGAAAAATCATCAAGTCCCTCATGGTTGCCTTTACGAATCGAGTCCCTTCGAAAAATGATGATAGTCCCTCCCGTATGCTTATTACACCCCACAGTTGCCTTCATAACCAGATTGTCCCTCACATGTCCCTTAACATCCAAGGTAATGACTACCTACTTCTTAATAGTAGGGATAGTCTTACCAATGAAAGGATAAAGAACAAGAAAGACCTAGAACTTTAGGGTAGGTACCTCTTAATTGCTTGCTCACTCCAATTTTCAAACTTTCCACAATTTCAAACAAAGTTTCAAACAAGTTTTTACACATCCGTACATGGATTATTATCAACTATTCTGAAAAATTTTCTATTCACACACTACACCTTCAAAAAAACAATTTAAAGTGAGCTAAGTAACTAAGAGCCCATGGATAACCATGGATGTAAAGGGTGCTAACACCTTCCCTTTACATAACCTACCCCCCGGACCCAAAATATTCTCTTAAGGTCTTTCCTGTTCTTTTATAACCTTTCCTTATGGATAAAATAAAAGTCGGTGGCGACTCTTGCTATCCGCAACATTACTTAAAGTCAGTTCTCCCACCGTGTTACAGAACTGGCGACTCTGCTGGGGACTTAATATTAAAGAGGGGTACCCTTAGGAATTAGATCACTTTAAAATTGTTTGCCTTGTTTGTTTTATATTACTTGTTGGGGTGCTCTTATGTGTGAAAGGTCCTAACCCGGATCTAGTGTACCTTAGGTAAATGGCAATAGACCAAGGAAACTGTACGACGTATATCGATACGGTTGATCTGGTGGCCATAGTTAGTGCGACTTCTTGGTTGGTGCTTATATTCCTTAAGTCAAGTTGAGGATAATATTGAGGCTGCCATATGTTGTCAATGCACTAACTAACTTTTAGAACCCTAGTTAACTCATCTTGGCCTTTAGAAAGTAGTGAGGTAACCGGCTTTGGTGCAGACTGAAGTTGGTTGACACTCGATGCTACACTCATTGAGATCTTAAACTTGGAGGGTTTTGGTTGGCAAGTAAGTTGCCTTCTGAACAACCACCCTTGTGAAGGATCAATGATATTGAGATCCCTTAGAACCTGGTTACTTTATAGGACAGGATGAACCAACCAACTTCAGGGGAGGGTACTTACCTTTAAACCTCATGCAAGCCTTTAAACCTAGGGCAATTGTGTGACTTGTCTGTGTGTGCCACATGTTTGTGATTGAGCATAGCATCATGACATCATCATGCATCATAAGCATAGCATTTTCACTAACCATTTCAAGGACCAAAGGATTTATCTTTGTTCTTTGTTGCAGGTCATGGCTTCAGCTCGTAGAAACACTATCCGGATCAACTTTGTGGGGATACCTCCCAAGCTTAAAGAGTTGGTTTCTCAAATGTCTGATCATTCCAGGTTCAACAAGAGACATGGTCACCTATTGGATCTAGTCACTTCAGGGTTCAGTGAAGACATGATGAGTGTCCTGTTTCAGTTCTTTGACCCTAAACACCATTGCTTTACATTTCCCGACTATCAGCTAGTTCCAACCATGGAGGAGTTCTCTAAACTTCTGGGTATCCCTGTTCTTGATCAGAAACCATTCACAGGTTTGGAGAAGGAACTTAAACCTGAGGTTATTGCTGCAGCTCTACATCTGAAGAAGTCTGACATTGTTCTAGAGACGAGAAGTGGAGTCAAGGGTATTCTTGCCAAGGTATTAATGGATAAAGCTCAAATGTTCTTGAAGGCCATGAGCTATGATGCTTTTGAGGAGATCTTAGCATTGTTGATATATGGCTTAGTATTGTTCCCCAATCCAGATCAGTTCATAGATGTTCATGCCATCAACATTTTCCTGAGTCACAATCCAGTACCTACATTGCTTGGAGACATCCTGCATTCTCTTCACACCCGTACTACAAGGGCAAGAGGAACTTTGATGTGTTGCATACCTTTACTCTCTAGGTGGTTTATTTCTCACCTTCCTCGCTCAGTAATGAAGAATGAGCAAGGGTTCAGATGGTCCAAGAGGATCATGTCACTATCTCACTCAGATATCCATTGGTGCTCCAGATCTATGGAGAATGTCACCATCATTGACCGTTGTGGGGAGTTTCCTAATGTGCCACTTCTAGGCATAAGAGGAGGCATCACCTACAACCCCTCTCTAGCTTTACGACAATTTGGTTACGCTCGGAGTGATGGTCCACATGACATGTTGATTCAAGGCATTGTGTTTGATTATGACAACGATCTTCAGGGTTACCGTCAGAGATTCATACGAGCTTGGGGAAAGGTAAACAGGGTTGACAGCAAGACACTGGAGCCTAAGTACACTATTCCTATGGAGGCTTATCTCAGATGGGTACGATCTCGTGCTCAGACACTCATGATGCCATATCCTGCCGTCCTACCAGTTACCATGGAACCTGTTGCTGAAGGAGACACTGCTTATACCATCCTTCACCCAGACATGCCTACTGATATGGAAGATTTGCAGAGATCTTGGATCCAACTGAAGGAGCAAAGGGATACTTTCGAGGCTCATTACAAAGCAAGCCAAACAAGAATCCTAGAGCTAACAAAGCAGCTTCACGAGGAACGAAACCTCAACTCATACCTCAATACAAAGAGGAAACGTCCATGGGAGACTTAAAACCCCATCTTTTGTACTTATTTCATTTCCATTTTTGTAAGCCTAAAAGGAAAAACAAGTTATTACTAATAAAAAGTTACTTTCTTGTTTGTTTAAGCAAATTTAAATCCTGCGGTCCTTGAAAACATTGCATATGCATTCCCATATCATTTCATTGTATCACAGGTTTATATTGTGCACAGGTTTCTCATCTTCTCGCTGTTTATTTCAGCAATGGCTCTTGAACAATCAGTTAAGGATCTTCAGGCACAGAATGCACAGTTCCAAGAGCTGATCTTGAACCTGTCCAAGGGGCAAGATGATTTGAAGGCACTGCTGGCCAAGAAGACTAAGAAGACTAGAAGGTCTGCTGGGTTGCTCAACATGGGAAGAAGGTTCAAAGGTCCTGTCAAGACCAAGGAAGAGGTTGAAGACTATGAATCTGAGGAATCTGAGAAAGAGAGAGGCAGTCTCCACAACACTATGGGGGACTCTGATTCTGAGGCTAATTACTACCATGAGCCTAATGAAGACAAATTCAAGATGCTGGTGGATAGAATGGATGCTATGGAGTTGCAGAAATCATCTGGGCTGGATTTTGAGGATTTAAGTTTGATATCTGGGGTTGTGATACCCATTGGGTTCAAAGTTCCTACATTTGTTGTCTATGATGGGGTCTCTTGTCCCAAGCTGCATCTGAGGTCCTATGTCAGAAGAATTCAACCCCACACTGCTGATAAGAAGTTGTGGATCCATTTCTTTCAAGAGAGCTTATCTGGAGCTCAGCTGGAGTGGTATTATCAGTTGGAGAGTGTCAACATCAAAGACTGGAATGATCTTGCTGAAGCTTTCTACAAGCAGTATCAATACAATGCTGACTTAGCCCCCACTCGCATGCAGCTTCAGAGTATGTCTATGGGTGCCAAAGAAAGTTTTAAGGAGTATGCTCAGAAATGGAGAGATTTAGCTGGAAGAGTTCAACCCCCTTTGACTGACAGGGAATTGGTTGATATGTTCATGTGTACGCTGAATGGTCCGTTTTACAGTCATCTCATTGGAAGCTCATCATCTGGCTTCACTGAGTTGATCATGACAGGAGAACGGGTAGAGAATGGTATCAAGAGTGGTAAGATCCAAGTGGGCACTTCTTCATCAGGTGCTGCAAAGAAGCCTCCCACTGGGAAGAAAGAATCCAATGCTGTTTATGGTCAACCTGATCGTAACAGAAGGCATCAGTCTGTTAGTGCGGTTCATATTTCAAATCCAACTCCTGCAACAACAGAGCAGCCTCAAGGCAACCAACAGAGGGCTAGAAGACAGTTCACGAAGATCAACATGTCAATGGCTCAGGAATTGCAACATTTGTTGAAAGCTGAACTTATTACCCTGAGGGAGGCTCCTCAGAATCCCAATGTTACTTCTCCCAAGTACAATCCCAATGCACGATGTGCATATCATTCAAACTGTCCAGGACATGATACTAATAACTGCTGGGTCTTGAAGAACAAAATTCAAGATATGATTGATGCTGGAGAAATTGAGTTTGATCCACCAGGTACTCCAAATGTGATTACAGCTCCAATGCCAAATCACGAGAAGACTGTCAATGCCATTGATGAAGACTTGCATGTTTATTCAGTAATGGAGTTGAGTACACCACTGTCTGTTATCAAAAAGAGGTTAGTACAAGTTGGGATCTTTCCAGGTTGTCGTGAAGATTGTCTGTATTGTACCTATAAGCCAGATAGTTGCTTCATTCTGAGAGATGGAATTCAACGTCTTATGGATAAGTATACTATAGTGTTTGAAAGAAGACCAACATCTGTAGAAAGTATGGTGGATCATCTGACTCGGGGTAAGAAGATTGAAGAGGTTGATATGGTTGACAAAGTACCGGTAAGAATCACTTCAAAGGGTCCCATTAAAATCACTCATCAGGGCCCAATCAAGATTACTGCTGAAGGTCCTGTGAAAGTTGTTGCTGAAGCCAGAGTAGCTCCTGTGGTCATTACTACTCCAGGTCCTATCCCATATACGTCTGACAAAGCTGTGCCTTGGCACTATGGGTCTGATGTTTACATCCATGGTGTTAAGCAAGAGCCTGTAGCTGATGTGCCTGTTGACATTGATAATATTGCTGGATCTAGTAAGATCACTCGTAGTGGAAGAATCTTCTCTCCTCCAGTTGCTTCTAAGAGTGCAGTTACTCCTGCTGCTACCTCCACCACTGATGCTCGGGGCAAGGGTCCTGTTATTGAGCCTATATCTACTGATGTGCCAGCTGCTGATGACCTCTCTAAGCAGATGGAAGAAGTATTGAAAATCATTCGCAAGAGTGATTATGACATTGTTGATCAGTTGGGGCATACTCCCTCAAAGATTTCCATGCTCTCCCTATTATTATGTTCTGAAGCTCATGCCAAGTCATTGATCAAGTTTCTGAAGATGGCTCATGTACCCAGTGCAATTTCTGTGGACCAATTTGAAAACTGTGTTGCCCACCTGACCTATGACAATGGGTTAGGATTTTCTGATGCTGACTTGACCCCTGCCAAGAGGGATCATAACAGGGCCTTGCATATTTCAATTGAATGCAGGGGCACTACCCTGTCTCATGTGCTGATAGACAATGGTTCCTCTCTGAATGTGTTGCCTAAAGAAGTCCTGAACAAGCTGAGTCCTGAAGATACTGTGCTGAAGCCCAGTAATATTGTGGTAAAGGCTTTTGATGGTTCTAGAAGAGTAGTGCATGGGGAAATTGATCTTCCAATCCAAGTTGGTTCCCAGGTGTTTACTGCTACATTTTATGTGATGGATATTCGTCCTTCATACTCTTGTCTGCTTGGTCGTCCCTGGATCCATGGGGCAGGTGCTGTGACCTCTACATTGCACCAAAAATTGAGATATCCGGTGAATGGGAAAGTTGTTACTGTCTATGGAGAAGAAGAATACTTTGTCAGCCATGTAAACACTTTCAAGTATCTGGAAGTAGAAGGTGAATACATTGAGACTCCGTGTCAGTCATTTGAAGTGGTTCCCTGGGTTGTTAATGATTGTGTAGCTCCTCCTGCTGTGAAGAAAGGTCCTGTTGTCACCAGAAAACCTCCAACAATGGCAATGGCCTCCCTCAATGATGCTAGAGCTGTGGTGGATGAAGGTGGTTGTACTATTTGGGGTCAGCTTCCTGATATTCCATACAAGTCTGACAAGTTTGGTTTGGGTTTCACTGCAGAGTCCCAGAAGGCTGTTCGTCGTGCTCGTGCTGCTCGTATCACATATCAAGGGGTTATCAATGCTGTGGGAGACTATGATGAAGACTACAACTTGGATGCATGGATTTTTCCTACTGTGGGTGCTGGACTCAATAATTGGAAAGCTGAAGATGTTATCCCTATCTCCTTTAGTCAGGAGTAAATACTATTACTGTGTTATGTTTTTAAATTTGTAATTTTCTTGAACAATAAAACTTTCAAGCCATGTGCCTTACCCGGGGCACAATGGTGTGCTTGTTACGGGTTGTCATTTCATTTGCATACTTCATTCAATAAAATCAGTGGACGTTTCGTTTTCGTAAATATTGTGTTCCTTGTCTTTCTTTTCTTTTATTTTTGTTTTATCAGCTATGTGTTCTTACACACACCCACATCACTAAAATGCAGATCCTGATCCACTCTGGATCCTGTTGATAACAGTTCTACTATTGCCAATTATAATTTCGAGAATCCGATTTATCAAACTGAAGACGGAAATGAGGACGATTGTGAAATACCTGTAGAGCTCGCTAGGTTGTTACAACAAGAAGAGAAAGCTATACAGCCACATGAAGAGCCAGTCGAAGTTGTGAATTTGGGAACTGAAGAAAACAGAAAAGAGGTCAAGATAGGGGCTGATTTAGAGGACAGTGTCAAGAGCAGGTTGATTCAGATGTTACGTGACTATGTAGAGATCTTTGCTTGGTCTTATGAAGATATGCCAGGATTGGATACAGACATTGTGGTTCACCGTTTGCCAGTGAAAGAAGATTGTCGTCCAAAGAAGCAGAAAGTTCGTCGTATGCGTCCTGAAATGTCAGAAAAGATCAAGGCAGAGGTAATGAAACAGTTCAATGCAGGGTTCTTAGCAGTGACTTCTTATCCTCAGTGGGTTGCAAATGTGGTACCAGTTCCTAAGAAAGATGGTAAGGTACGTATGTGTGTAGACTACAGAGATTTGAACAAGGCCAGCCCTAAAGATGACTTTCCACTCCCTCATATTGATATTCTGGTAGACAACACTGCTCAGCATAAGGTATTCTCTTTTATGGATGGTTTCTCTGGTTACAATCAAATCAAGATGGCACCTGAAGATATGGAGAAGACAACATTTGTGACACAGTGGGGCACTTTTTGCTATAAGGTGATGCCATTTGGTTTGAAGAATGCAGGGGCAACATATCAGCGTGCTATGGTGGCTTTGTTTCATGATATGATTCATCATGAGATAGAGGTATATGTAGATGATATGATAGCCAGGTCTCAGAATGAAGAGCAACATCTTGATCATCTGCACAAGTTGTTTGAGAGGTTGAAGAAATACAAGTTGAGATTGAATCCAAACAAGTGTACTTTTGGAGTTAGATCTGGAAAGCTCCTGGGTTTCATTGTCAGTGGAAAAGGTATTGAAGTGGATCCAGCAAAAGTGAAAGCTATACGAGAGATGCCAGCTCCCCGTACTGAGAAGGAGGTTAGAGGTTTCTTGGGACGATTGAACTACATTGCAAGATTTATTTCCCAATTAACTACCATCTGTGAGCCAATCTTCAAGTTGTTGAAGAAAGATCAGGTGATGGAATGGAATGATGAGTGCCAGACTGCCTTTGATGAAATCAAGAGATACCTGCTAGAACCACCAATTTTGATGCCACCAGTTGATGGAAGACCCTTGATTATGTACTTAACAGTGTTGGACAACTCAATGGGGTGTGTGTTGGGGAAACATGACGAGTCTGGTCGAAAAGAGCAGGCAATATACTACCTTAGCAAAAAGTTTACCGACTGTGAAACAAGATATTCACTGCTCGAGAAAACTTGCTGCGCTTTGGCATGGGCTGCTCGCCGACTAAGACAGTATATGTTGACCCATACTACCTTATTGATTTCGAAGATGGATCCAATCAAGTACATATTTGAGAAACCTGCTCTCTCCGGAAGAATTGCAAGATGGCAAATGATCTTGACAGAATATGATATACAATATACTACTCAGAAGGCCATTAAAGGAAGTGTTGTTGCTGATCATTTGGCTCATCAAGCAGTGGATGATTACCAGTCAATGAATTTTGAGTTCCCTGATGAAGATATTATGATTATTACCAAAGAACCTGGACAATATGACGGACCTGAACAAGGATCCCGATGGACTATGGTTTTTGATGGTGCCTCCAATGCACTTGGTAATGTTGTTGGTGTTGTGATTAGTTCCCCTGAAGGTTGTCATACCCCGATTACTGCCAGACTTTGTTTCCATTGTACCAATAACATGGCTGAGTATGAGGCATGTATCCTGGGTATTAAAGCTGCTATTGATATGAAGATTCAGTTCCTTGATGTGTATGGAGATTCAGCACTGGTAGTAAGTCAGATTAAAGGAGATTGGAATACCAAGCATGACAACCTCATTCCTTACAGAGAGCATGTGTTGACTTTAATCCCACATTTCAAAGAGATTACCTTTGAGCATATTCCACGAAGAGAGAATCAGTTGGCAGATGCATTAGCCACCATGGCATCCATGTTTGAGATCAGCTGGGATGACGAAGCTCCCAAAATTACTATTGACAGGTTTGAAAAGCCTGCATACTGCAATGAGATTGACACTGAAGGGGCAGAGGGGAAGCCTTGGTTCTATGAAGTGAAAAGATATCTTGAAGCTCAGGAGTTCCCTGAAGGGGCATCTGTCAAAGATAGGAAGTTTCTGAGAAGGTTTGCTGCTAAATTCTTCTTGAGTAATGGGATTCTATACAAGCGCAATCATGATTCAACTTTGCTTCGTTGTGTGGATAAGAAGGAAGCAATTGAGATTATGGAAGATATGCATGATGGGATCTTTGGCACTCATTCTAGTGGTCACACTATGACAAAGAAGATATTGAGAGCAGGTTACTATTGGTCTACCATGGAAGCTGATTGCTATCAACACTCCAGAACTTGTCACAAATGTCAAATCTATGCTGATAAAGTTCATGTACCTCCATCACCATTGAATGTGTTGACTGCTCCTTGGCCCTTTTCCATGTGGGGCATTGATATGATTGGTGAGATCAAGCCTACTGCTTCTAATGGGCATCGTTTCATCCTGGTTGCTATTGATTACTTCACGAAGTGGGTGGAGGCAGCTTTGTTTGCATCTGTTACCAAGGATGTTGTGGCTCGGTTCATTAAGAATAATCTCATATGTAGGTATGGCATCCCTGAGAGGATTATCACTGACAATGGCTCTAATCTAAACAACACTACGATTACTGATCTCTGCACGCAGTTCAAGATTAAGCATCACAACTCTTCTCCGTATCGTCCAAAGATGAATGGGGCAGTTGAGGCTGCCAATAAGAACATTAAAAAGATTGTACAGAAGATGACTGTTACTTACAAGGATTGGCATGAGATGTTACCATTTGCTCTTCATGGTTATCGTACCACAATACGTACTTCAACAGGGGCAACCCCATTTTCCTTAGTCTATGGTATGGAAGCAGTTCTGCCCATTGAAGTTCAGATTCCCTCCTTAAGAATTATGAAGGATGCAGGCTTGGATGAAGATGAGTGGATTCAGACTCGACTGGACCAGATAAATCTGATTGATGAGAAGAGGTTAGCAGCAGTTTGTCATGGCCAGATGTACCAGAAGCGAATGATCAAAGCTTTTAACAAGAAGGTTAAGCCAAAGGTATATCAGGATGGTGACTTGGTAATCAAGCGTATCATATTACCACAGGGTGATCCTAGGGGCAAGTGGACTCCAACATATGAAGGACCATTTGTAGTCAAGACAGTCTTCTCAGGAGGTGCCATGATACTGACTACAATGGATGGTGAAGACTTCCCACAGCCTGTAAACGCAGACATAGTTAAAAAATACTACGCATAAAAAGAGACCCGCTAGGTTGACAGGCCTAGGCAAAAATAAGGGCATCCTGGCAAACCAAAAAGGTTTGGGCAAAAATTAGGGATATATATAAAAAGATGTACACCCGGCAAGTTGAAAACCTGAAAAGGCGGCTTGGGCAAAAAAGGGTATCCCGGTGGATTGAAAACCTGAAAGGGCAATCCAGGAAAAAGTTAGGGATTAAAGCGTATGACTATGTCTCGTTTGGATCACCCATGAAACTGCAACCAGTTGTACTACTTATTCAAGCTCGAACAGATAAAAGCTCAATCCAATCATTTCCGTCTCAACAGCAAGAAGATGAGATACTTGAATGGCAATAGTAGAATTGAAACTCAATAGGATTGTTTCCCACATAGCTGATATTCTTTGTTTTGTAAAAACTTTATGACAAAATCCTCTTACTAGGGTTTATGTCTCCTTGTACAAACTTACCCGTGTATGGGTCACCTTTTGATATAAATAAATTCCATCTTTTGAATCCAGATTTACTTTTACCCTATTTACATAAGCGAAACGTCCATTGGTTGTGTTTGAATGTATGTATGCTTTTGAATATGATTAATGTTTACCAAAAATGCATGTATGTTTTTTAATATGATTGATGTTTACCAGAAATGCATGAAAATGCAGTAATAGTATTTACTAAGGACGAACGGGGGGAGGATTTCAACGAAGCTTCGCCAGTTCACCTTTACAAGACAGTTACAAAACCCTCAGTGGGACAAATCCATCTTCATAAAGTCTTATCTCCCCTGGAATTTATATCCATCTCTTTTATCCTCATACGGATATACGGGAAATTAATTTCCAATAAGGGTACGACGAACGAAGACGGGATGTTATACTTATCCTACTATCAAACGAAGACGGGAGGTTATATATACCTTACTATCCCCAGCATACGGGAGATTATATATACCTTACTATCCCCAGCATACGGGAGATTATATATACCTTCCTATCCCCAGCAGACAGAGGGTTATATATTCTTCAACAACAAATCGGGATTTATTTTCCCTGGCCAGCAGTTGTTATACAAGATATCCAGATGCTTCCGGCAGTATCATATCATACATACATCATTTACATCATACCATAGCATATATATCCATAGACATATAGTACATTACCTAAGTGCATCATATCATACATGCATACATAATGCATGAACTAATACTATTTATACAGAATGCTACCTTGATTACAGGTTAATTATCCAACAAACAAACTTATGACCTTTGGGACTGCTTTATTGTAACCTCAGGGTTACTTTATCCTCCTGATGAGCTTCTTATTATTTTGGGACTGCTTTATTGTAACCTCAGGGTTACTTTATCCTCCTGATGAGCTTCTTATTACGTTGGGACTGCTTTATTGTCACCTCAGGGTTACTTTATCCTCCTGATAACTTCTCGTGACTTCAAGACTGCTTTAGAGTTATCATTATTGATGGCTCTATCCTCCTGAAAGCATATTATTATTTCAAGACTGCTTTAGAGTTATCATTATTGATGGCTCTATCCTCCTGAAATCACTACTTCAAGACTGCTTTAGAGCTATTGATTGCTCTATCCTCCTGAAGCCATCTTATTATTTCAAGACTGCTTTAGAGCTATTGATTGCTCTATCCTCCTGAAATCATATTACTACTTCAAGACTGCTTTAGAGCTATTCATTGCTCTATCCTCCTGAAATCATATCACTACTTCAAGACTGCTTTAGAGCTATTGATTGCTCTATCCTCCTGAAGCCATCTTATTATTTCAAGACTGCTTTAGAGCTATTCATTGCTCTATCCTCCTGAAATCATATTACTTCTTCAAGACTGCTTTAGAGCTATTCATTGCTCTATCCTCCTGAAATCATATTACTTCTTCAAGACTGCTTTAGAGCTATTCATTGCTCTATCCTCCTGAAATCATATCATTACTTCAAGACTGCTTTAGGGTTATCATTATTGATTGCTCTATCCTCATGAAGACATGCTGCTACATCATTATTACTCCAGTATCCTGAAAGCATATCATCAGTACCTCAGGACTGCTCTAGACTCCTGACAGCTTTCATTATACATCCATATTTTGGACTGCTTTCCCCTAGTGGCATCTTTAAGCCCACTCAATCATATTCAACTAGTCATCTGTATCACTCTAATGCACTGGTGAGTGCAAATTTTTGGGCTTTTGTGTTCAATCCCCTTCAACCTTCCAAGTCACGATTGGCAAATATACCAATCTAACCCCTCAGGTTTCAGAAAATTGAACAGGGGCAGCTGTTGCACCCCAAAATTTGCCCTCACAATACAAGACTTTGTGTGCTAAGAAGGTTCACAAGGTTCACAAGTTCCATAATGCTTTCAACACTTGCATAACCTTTCATGAGGTTCATGAAGTCTACAAGTTACTTTATGAAGGTTCACAAGGTTCACAAGTTTCTCAACATCTTCAAGACCTTTCATGAGGTTCATGAAGTCTACAAGTTACTTTATGAAGGTTCACAAGGTTCACAAGATTCACAATGATTACAAAGCTCTCCTGAGGTTCATGAGGTCTACAAAACCACTTCATGAGGTTCACAAGGTTCACAAGCTTCACAATACCTCCCATGAGTATCACAAGACATCTTATGAAGATTCACAAGGTTCACAAAGTTCACAATTGGTCAAAGAAGTTGACAATTCCCTCAGACAATGCACCTCCTAAGCAGTGCATCCAAAACTAGGGTTTTGACTTTAATCAGGCTAAATGGACTTCCAATACCTCAAGTGAGTTTCATAACATCTTATATGTGTGTAAGAACCCCCATGACAAATTTCAAGACTTTTCTCAAAAGTTTGCTCAGTCAGATGATCAGATAAGTCAAAATCAGTCAGTGCAGTTAAAAAGTCAAACTGAGGTCAACTGTGGTCAAACCAAATGATTTTTTACCAACATCAAGTATATGAAGTAAAATTCTTCATTTGATCAAGGGTTGATCATGATTCATCAAGGAGATTCCAGATTATCAATAATCAGGAGTTTCTAAATTAGGGTTTCCTCAGTAAAAGTCAACTGAACTTTGACCAGCCATAACTTTCACATACTTCATCACCAAGTCTCCATCCAAAGCTCATTTTGAAGGAAATTGAATTCTCTACAACTTTTATGTTGAAGGTTAAGCCCAAAAATGCTTCATTTGAAAGATATGATCTAAGACATTATAGGTCATTTCAAAAGTCAACAACTTCAAAAGGGCATAACTTGAGATTGGTAAATGATATGGACCTGAAACCAATGGGGTTGTTTAGAGGACTCTTCAAGCTTTCCAAAAAGTCCAAGAACACGCTCATACCCTTAAAATTGAGGGAGATGTGCCTTTGCAAAGTTGGGAAATTTTGTGATGGTTTATGTTGAAAATGGAGGTTGAAAATCATTTCTTTTCAAATGGGCTGCCCAAATTGTGACCCAATCCATTTCATAATAGCTTGCACGAAATTAATTTAATTTATTCATAATTTTATTTATTTTATTTTTATTTATTATGATTTTTATATTAAAAAGTCATTTTAAATTCAAATAAAATATAAAATCATGAAAATAAATTTTAATTTTATTTCTAGAAAATCTTAAATCATATTTAAGTGTGATTGATACAAAAATTATGAAAAATCTCCAAAGATAGCAAGTCTTCATGATCAAATATTTGAATTTTACAACATGATCTTTTTCAATATTTTTTGGACCAAATCTTCACACAACCCATCCATGTTTCTGACCTAAATCATTCTCACATATATACTAAGCATAACCCTAGCCTCAAGTCACGAATTCCAGCAGCCATAGTGTAAGTTCTTCATTCAAAAAAATCTTCCAAAAGTCACATTCGGGTTTTCAAATTCAGAGCACTACAAGGTATTTGGAGAACATGGTTGGCTTCCTTGGACATCATGGATCATGAATCACCATTCATAAGCATTCAGTTCATGCCCTAATGATGAACCCGAAGCAATGTTCATGCTTGAAATTTTTTTTTCGGTTACACCAATTCATTGCATTTAAATGGATTTTGTTTGGCTAATATTGTTTGTTGTGTGTTGTAGAATGTTTCTGGGCAGGAAAACTCAAGAACCCGTACCTAATTCACAAGACACCATAGTTAGGGTTTGGACCTAGGTTTAGGGATTTTGGATTTAAGAAACATAAATCAATTCTAAAAACATGGAACTAATCGTGTGAATGTCTGGATCATGATGCTGGTTTTAATTTTGCAAAATCGTACAGTTTTGCTGCTTGTTGATGTTTGTAGGTTTTGCTGGGAATAATTTTTTCGCAGGAAAACTTGTAGCTATTTTCGCAAGAAAATTCGAAGGTCTCAAGGAAGAAGAAGGCTGTTCCCGCGCGTTGGAAATTTCAAATATTATTGAACATATTTTATTAATTGTGTTTGGTTTGTTTATCACAAGCACGCTTGTGGTCCAGTGGCAAGGCACATGCACGTTTGAGGAGAGGGCGTGGGATCGAATCCTGCCCTCAGCAAGGTTTTGATATTTTTTTCCATTTAACTTGTTTTTTAATATATTATGGTTTGTAGTTGTTTGGTAAACAGAAGGGCTCTCCCAGCCAGGCGGTAGCGCGCGCATGCTTGCATTCACAAGGTCCTGGGATCAAATCCCACCCCAGGCCTTTTTTGTTTTCTCATTATTTTCTGGATTTTCAAAGGCAAAAGAACAAAAACAATTATGCTCTCTTCTTTCTCACCTGCGTGTGTGGTGGCCTGGTGGTTGTTGCTGCTACTTGCAAGTGTGAGGTCTTGGGATCAAATCCCAGCAGGTTCTTTTTTTTTCTTATTTGTTTTCTTATTATTGCTTTGATTAATATGTTATTAAAAAAAAATCCAAAGAAAATTCAAAATAGTATATTGATATTAGGTTAAACTTATTTTTATTTTCTTAAAAAATACTAATTTGTTAATATTATTAAATAATATATGCCATTATTTTAATATTCTAAAAAATTGTATATATACCCTATTTAATTAAATGAATTGCTAATCAAACCCTAAAAAATATTTTTTTTTCTAACAAACCCTAATTTATTTTAAAAAAAAAAACCTAATTCTATTTTTTTTTAATTTTATTTTCTGATTCCCAATATAGTTATTATGTATATATATTTATTATAATAAATTTTGTAAATATATTTATACTCCAAATTATTTTTCTTTTAAATGTTTAGGAACAATTTAATTTATAATAATATTTTTGTATATGGTTTAAAATAATTTGTAAATATAATAATTAATAGAATTAAATTTTGTAAATATGATTAATTTTATGGATATAATATTTAAAACTTATTTTCTCCTTATAATATGTAAATATTGTTTAATAAATAAATGTTAATATATGTTTATAATAATTAAAATTTTGTAGTTATAATAAAAAATAATAATAACTTGATAACTTGTAAAATTAAAATAATTGTTTATTCATATTTCTTTTCTAAATAATTGTTTATATAAAAAATTGTTGATATATTATTATTATAATTTTGGTTAATTTTACTTATTCTTGATTATTACTAACCATATTATTTGATTTTGCTTTATTAATTTCATTAATCTTTATTATTTATTAACAATATTATTATTTATTATTATATTTTTATTATTATGTTTCTAACCTTATTTCTAAATTATTATTATTATTATTTTATTGTTACTAACCCTTTATTATTTATTTTTATTATTTATTGCTTATTATTTAATTTGCTATTTTATTTATTATTATAATTTCTTGTAATTGTTTCCCGGATGTAATTTTGTAATTATTTAATTATTTTTGCTATGGTTAGTAATTAGGGAGTGTAAAACATGTATGTTATTTAAAATAAACTTAGATCATTTTTAATATAAGATAATTAAAATAAACACTCACACACACGTAAGTCGATTTTAATCGCCGTCTCACATTTCTAAGGTTATCCCTTAAGTTGCCTACGAATAAGGTCAAGTGGGGTGTATAAAGCAAGTCCCTTAAAAGAAAAATCATCAAGTCCCTCATGGTTGCCTTTACGAATCGAGTCCCTTCGAAAAATGATGATAGTCCCTCCCGTATGCTTATTACACCCCACAGTTGCCTTCATAACCAGATTGTCCCTCACATGTCCCTTAACATCCAAGGTAATGACTACCTACTTCTTAATAGTAGGGATAGTCTTACCAATGAAAGGATAAAGAACAAGAAAGACCTAGAACTTTAGGGTAGGTACCTCTTAATTGCTTGCTCACTCCAATTTTCAAACTTTCCACAATTTCAAACAAAGTTTCAAACAAGTTTTTACACATCCGTACATGGATTATTATCAACTATTCTGAAAATTTTTCTATTCACACACTACACCTTCAAAAAAACAATTTAAAGTGAGCTAAGTAACTAAGAGCCCATGGATAACCATGGATGTAAAGGGTGCTAACACCTTCCCTTTACATAACCTACCCCCCGGACCCAAAATATTCTCTTAAGGTCTTTCCTGTTCTTTTATAACCTTTCCTTATGGATAAAATAAAAGTCGGTGGCGACTCTTGCTATCCGCAACATTACTTAAAGTCAGTTCTCCCACCGTGTTACAGGTAAGTACTTTGAGAAGTGAATTTGCCTTCACTTCTCACTTCCCTTCTCATCTCTCTTATGCATTCATTGCTGCATTTTACTTTTGCTTTAGAGTGATCTTGCTCATTCATGTTCTTCCTTCACTTTCTTTCTTCAAGTAACTTATCTTCTTAAGTGAAGTAAGTTAACTTGTTTCTTCTGCTTCTCCCTCTTTCTTCTGCTTTTTCCTTGGTGGCTTTTCTTGAAGATCTCTTGCAAGCCTCATAAACCCTAGGAACACACAAGCATGATAACAATTAGGATTTTGATTAGTCCCCCATTAGTTTTACCTTTGTGTCTTCTTTTGTGTCTCTTTTCTCATCTCATAATCAGAGACTAAACCTTTAAGGTTTCAAGGCTTTGTGATTAAGATTATGCCTGCATCCTTCTCTTAGGATGAAGTGTATAACTTTAATCCTAAGTGTTAAACCCTTAATGTGTTTAAATCTCTTAATCAATCCACCTAATAATCACTAAGACAATAAGCTTGTAATTGGGCCTTGCATTAGGGTTCTAATTCTTCCTTAATTGGTTAAGAAGGACTAACCCTAGTGTTAATGGACAAGTCCCCCTCAAGTTGTCTTACAAACCATAAAATTCACTTTTTAATCTTACCATTAACTAAAATCCACTTTAATAAAGGCTTCTTTTTGTCATGAGGTTAATCCCTAATCATGGATTCAGTTGAGGTATCTTCCTCAGCTTAAATGTTCTCATCTATTATCCTTCTATTAGGATGGTGAAATGGGTCCATTAAATCCTTGATTATGGCTTAAAATCATTACTTAACACTAAACAAAACTCCAAAAACATCTAAATAATCACAAGTAGGTTAATGATCTTAATCCTACATCATGGTAATTAAGTTTGAGGTGTTTACTTCATACTTAAGGTATTCTCATTACCCCTAATCAGAGGGAGTATGTGATGAGTTTACTAACCCTTGGTTTAGGCTTAAGCTCATTATCTTATGACAAACATAAAAAAAAGCAATAAAAGATTGAAAACACAAAAACAAACAATAATAGTCTCCTTCGGGATTCTTTTCTCATCATCTTCACTCACAAACGAGAACTCGCTTCTTCCGTCTAATGCAAGACAGTTAGCACCTGAGCCAGACAGGTCATACACTTGAGCATAGACAAGCAGGCAGTTTATCAGTCAATTCATCTTTCAGTCTCTTTGAGTCGAACTACGGTGTTCTGACTTCCTCATTGCACGAGAGGATACGTAGGCATAACTTAACTATTATCGAACAAAAGTCTCTGTCTTTTCCCCCCTCTTCCAGCATTATTCTTTAAGCCTCATTCCTGAGCATTTCATCTCACTTCACTCTCTTGCACTGACACCTGTACATTCTTTTCCAGCTTTTGCACACAGATAACATTGACACTACCCCTTTAAACACAAACTTTCAAGTGTGGATCCCGTCGAGTACGACGGACAATCTGGGTGCTAATACCTCCCAGGTTATAACCAACCCCCTTTCTCAGTTTCTATGGTTCGCGACCGTCTTATCCATCCTTTCCCAGGTTTATGCAGCATTACCTTTCCTTTGGGATAAAAATTCCTAGCTGGCGACTCTTTTCAGTTTATCTTCATGTTCTCCTTTCGCCGACCATTCGCGTTTGTACCCCTTCTGACCCGGTGTCATTTGGTGGGAGCGACAACTTGGCGACTCTGCTGGGAACCCTTATACTACAACCAGGGCTTCTGGTTCTTTTTGTGGGTTCCTCCTAGCGCTTGTTTGATTTGTGTTTACGGGGGTGTTACGTGCTACTTGTGCTTATTTACTTGCTTTATTTATTGCTTTATGTACAACTTTGTTTATTGCTTTTCTTTACAATTTTGTACATATTCATACTGTCATTATCATTATGCTGGATCTGGTTTTCCTTGGTGGGTGGGGTTTCATTGAGTGATTAAGGTCCTATACCTGGGACCTGAGTGAAACCTAGGCTAGAGTGGCTTCATATTCTTTCCCATTCCATTTCGGTCTGGTGTGGGAATATGAAACACGGTTCAGATGTGGGTTTCTCCTTGAGAACTCTGTGCTACAGATCTCCTGTAGTGCTAGGGCTATCTGGGAAGCATGCTAAGTCTGGATGACCTTTATATGACTTTCAAAATCTGGGGTGAATTGGAGGAGGATCTTTTATGGTTATTGTAAACACTGTACCTCCGGGTTAGAAGTGTTTACACTTCTCATAACTGATCCAAGTCTGAGGATCTTTGTTCTAGAACATTACCTGTGAGTGGGTTGGGTTGTTTACAGGTTTTGCAGGAATCCTTGACCACATAATACCTTGTTACTAGTATTGTTTAAGAATGCATCACTTTGGACAGTTCTTGTGATTACCCCGGACTTGTGACTCTTTATTTGAGTCCCCCACCTGGTTACGGGATTTCTAAGCCTCCATCCGGACCTTTGAACATATATGGACCTATACCAAGGCAGATAATCAGATCCAGCTCTTGATCACAAACCCTTGCATATCATTTGCATATATCATCATTGCATCATTTAACATTTGCTTATTTGTTTTTCAGGGCATCCATCATTTCATTCTTTGTTTTGGTTTTGACCCCTTCTGTTGCTTAGACCTCTGCTTCAGTTATCTCCTTCAGCATATCCTTCAGTTTATCAGTGGTTCTTCTCCAGCACTTTCATCATTCTGTCAGAGACTCACCTCCAGCTTCTCAGTCTGGGATCTTCATCAGTAATTGTCTTCAGCTTCTTTATCAGAACCCATGGATACTCTAAGGAAGAGCAACATATCTTACCACTTCTTTGAGCCCACCTTGACTGGTATCAGGCAGGTCCAGTCCCTTATCACACCTGACCATATCCCACTGTTTAGAGAGCACTATGGGGGTATTTTGGACATGGTCATGGATCTTGATGCATCTCATAGGAGCATGATCCACACATGCTTGCAGTTTTATGACCCTCCACTCAGGTGTTTCACTTTCCCTGATTTCCAGATGGGACCACTGCTAGAAGAGTTTTCCTTGTTGATTGGAGTTCCTATCAGGAGGGGGATCCCTTTCAACCCAGAGATGACTGCTCCCAGAAATGAAGAGATAGCCAGGGCATTGCATTTGGAGCTTGACCTTATTGAGCAGAACATGAAAACCAAAGCTGGGATTCCTGGTTTACATCTGGACTTCTTGATCTCTCAGGCCACCCTGAAGGCTGCAGTAGGAGAATGGAAGGCTGTCTGTGCACTTTTAGCCCTCAACATATATGGGGTTATATTGTTTGCAGATGAGCCTAAGTTTGTGAGTAAGAATGCCATCCACTTGTTCCTGCTGAGGAACCCAGTGCCTACATTGCTAGGAGATTTTTATTACTCAGTCCATCAGAGAAATGAAAAGCAAAGGGGGAAGTTGGTCAGATGTTGTGCTCCTCTGTACTACTCTTGGCTGCTCAGACACTTGCCAAAATCAGATGCCTTCTTGAACCCCCATCAGCAGAAGAATTGGGCTAAGAGGTTCATTGCCTTGACATCAGATGACATTAGGTGGTGCACCCAGAGCACCAAAGGCAAGGACATTATTACCAGCTGTGGGCAGTACCCTAATGTGCCTCTGATAGGAGTAAAAGGTTGCATCAACTACAACCCTTTACTATTTAAGAGACAATTGGGATATGCTTTGGTTCATCCTCCCAGAGGACAAGATTTAGCTGAGACTCTCTACTGTGAAGTTCTACCCAACTCTGCTATTGTCAGACAAGCTTCCTGGGCTTGGGACAACATTCAGACCAAAGGGACAGCCATCCTTGGAAGGTGCAACAATATTGCTTCAGCCCAGTACTCAGATTGGTCTCGTACCAGGGCTCAGATCACCAGGATTCCTTTCACCTCAGAAGATACACCTGGACCTTCTACAGTACAGCCTGCAGCAATTGTTAGCCTGGAAGAGTTTGAAAAGCTAAAAGAGAGGAATAATCAGCTAGCTGAAGCCCTGAAGAAGACTCTCTGGGAGAAAAATGATAGTCGTATGGACATTGAGAGATTGGAAAGACTCAAGACTGAGCATCTGACCAAGATTGAAAGGACAGATGACTACATAAGGAAAGCAAGAGCATGGGAGTTGGTTTTGAAGAATGCCTGCAAGGAGGCAAAGATTCAAAAGGCTAGGGAAGAGCACTATCTGGAGGAAAGCCAGGCTAGGTGGATCAGGATCACCGAAGCCTGTGCACAAGAAGACCATAGGACTCAGGCTAAGATAGAACAGCTGGAGGCTAATGAGAAGAAGCAACAGGAAGCTTTGTTAGCAGCTCAGAAGGAAATATCAGAATTGAAACTCCGGGCGGGGTTGAAGAGGTCAAAGGATCAGGACAAGCATAAGAAGCTAACCAATGCCATTGCTACCAGGAACCTCCTCATCAAGACTATTACAGAGCACCCAGCTGGTCCGGTGACCGAGGCCCTCCTGAAGGAAGTCAGGGAGGATAACTTTGGATTGGATGTCTGATCCTTTTTGCTTGTATTTCTTTCTTTTGATGTACTTTTCTTTCTGTTGTATTTCGACCCACCATGGGCATGTATTGTAAACAAACTATGTATTCTCATCCTTTGTAATATATCAGTTTGTTTTGTTTTGGTGGGCTTTATCTTTCAACATCATCAGCATTTCCTCGAGGTCTGGAAAGCTCAAAACCAAAGAACCAAACCGGATACCCTTGGAAGACAAATAAGCATATTGCATTGCATACTGTCGCTCCCGATAAATGAAGCCGGGTCAAATGAGGTACAGACGCGAACGGTCGGCGAAAGAGGGATGTGAGAACACACAGGAGTGAACTCACAGGGAATGAATAGAGTCGCCAGCTAGGCATTTTTATCCCGGAGGAAAGGCAATGCTGCATAAGCCTAGAAAGATATGGATAAGACGGTTGCGAACCAGAGAGACTGAGAAAGGGGGTTGGTTACAACCTGGGAAGGTATTAGCACCCAGATTGTCCGTCGTACTCGACGGGATCCACGCTTAAAAGATTTGTGTTTTAAAGGGGTAGTGTCAGTGCAATTTGTGTACAAAGAGCTGGAAAAGGATGTACAGGTGTCAGTGTAAAAGAAGTGGAGTGTATAAGTGAAGTGTCAGTGTAAGAACAGAGTGAAATGCTCAAGATCATGAGGCTAAAGAATGATGCTGGAAGAGGGGGAATATACAGAGACTTTTGTTCGATAACTGTTAAGTTATGCCTACGTATCCTCTCGTGCAATGAGGAAGTCAGAACACCGTAGTTCGACCCAAAGAGACTGAAAGGTGAATTGACTTGTGAACTGCTTGCTTGTCTATGCTCAAGTGTATGACCTGTCTGGCTCAGGTGCAAACTGTCTTGCATTAGACGGAAGAAGCAAGTTCTCGGTTGTGAGTGAATGAGATGAGAGAAGAATCCCGGAGGAGACGATTATTGTTTGTTTTTGTGTTTTCAGTCTTTTATTGCTTTTGAAAATTTGTCATAAGTTAATGAGCTTAAGCCTAAACCAATGGATTTAGTAAACTCATCACATCTTCCCTCTGTTTAGGGGTAATGAGAATACCTTAAGTGTGAAGTCAGCTTCTCACACTTAATCACCATGATGTAGGATTAAGATCATTAACCTACTTGTGATTATTTAGATGTTTTTGGTGTTTTTGTTTAGTGTTAAGTAATGAGGTTAAGCCATAATCAAGGATTAAACAGACTCATTACACCATCCTAATAGAAGGATAATAGATGAGAATGTTTAAGCTGAGGAAAGCTCCTCAACTTAATCCATGATTAGGGATTAAACTCATGACAAAACAAGCCTTTAGTTAAGTGGATTTTATTTAATGATATGATGATGAAGTGATTTTCAGGGTTTGTAAGACAACTTGAGGGGGACTTGTCCATTAACACTAGGGTTAGTCCTTCTTAACCAGTTAAGGAAGAATTAGAACCCTAATGCAAGGCCCAAGTTACAAGCTTGATGTCTTGATGATTATTAGATGAATTGATTAAAGGATTTAAACACATTAAGGGTTTAACACTTAGGATTAAAGTTATACACTCCATCCTAATAGAAGGATGCAGGCATAAGCTTAATCACAAAGCCTTAAAGCCTTTAGGGTTTAGTCCCTGATTATGAGATGAGAAGAGAGACACAAGGGATGACACAAAGGCAAAACTAAGTGGGAGACTAATCAAAAACCCTAATCATTGTCATGCTTGGTTGTTCCTAAGGTTTGTGAGGTTTTCAAGAGATATCTTCAAAGGGAACCACCAGGAAGCAGATGAAAGGATCGAGAAGCAAAGAGAAGCAAAACAACTTGCTTCACTCAAGAAGTCAAGTTGCTCGAAGAAAGAAGGTATAATAAACAGGGAGGAGCAAGCTCACTCCAATATCCATACAAAAAATGTAACAATAATGCACAAAGGTGATGAAAAGGAAATGCGAGAAGTGAAGGCAAATTCACTTCTCGGAGTACTTACCACCTGAAAAGTTAGCACGAAAGAAAGAAATAAAGTGAAAGTGAAATTGATATTGGGATGCAAGACGAAAATAGAAACATGTTCATGATACAAGGAGAGTTACAAGATGATATGAATGATTGTGCAAGTGAAAATAAGCAAAATTTAACCGACTAAATTAAAATGAATTTATTTAATGGAAAAAATTAACAAATTAACTAAAACATGACACCTCTTTTTAATATTTTTTTTTACATAATTATTGCCTTAATTTAACTAACAAAACTATTAAAACAAATTAATTAACCATGAATATTTTAGAATATTATTTTTTTGGTCATAAAGTTAGAATTCTAAAGAAAATAAATTTACTATATATTAAAAAAAAAAAACTAGATTAAACTTTAATTAAAAGAAAAACTAAGAACTTATTAACCCAAAAGAACTAATTAGGATACCTAAAATCTTATTTAACAAAATGGACACTTTAAACAAAATAAAACTAATAGAAAATGAACACAAAACAATCAGGACCAACAAAAATGGCCTATGGGGCGCATGCCAAGGCCCAGGACCCGCGGGTCAAAAACCGACCCGGCTCTAATACCTAATGAGAGAAAAACATGGATCCTGAGGAAGACGAAAAAAAAACTCACACAATGCACCCGCAGCCATCGGTAACCGCAAAGAAAACCTAAGGGAACATCAACTATCATCAGCATCGTAACAGCAGAAAATCAAGACAAACACTATGTCAAACGACGGATTTGCTTCGGGTAAAAAAAAAAACAAGCTCAACGTATCAACCAGAGAGACTCAAACGGAAATGAAAGAGGAAGAACCAAGTTCATGGGATACTTGTTCTTCTTCCGCAAGCAAGTTAACGTTGCCAACACCACTATCGGTTATTGAAACAGAGCAAAAAAACCTATCCCCAATTCAAACCCTAACCCCCATTTCAAAGGAATAAAAGCTACCCTAGATGAACATCCAGAAACGGTTGAACGAGTATGAAGAATGATACCTCAATTCTACTCGTATCGGCTTTAAGGTGAGATTCCTTCTTCTCAACTGCAATTTCCCTCTTCCACTCCTTCTTTCGTTCTGTGTCTTGCTATGGTGGATGATTGAAGTTGCGTTGCTATATTGCTTGTGACTGTGTATTTTCTTTGTTTTGTTTGATTTTCGTTTCCCTTCTGATAGAAAGTATTTTTGGGGTTTCTCCTTTGGTGTGTTTTTGATGCGGTTATGAATGATCAGCTTTTCTGTCCATGAATTCGTCTTGGCTTTTATAGTGAGAATTAGGGTTTCAGCAATTTCATTCTGGCTATGTTTTCTTCTTCTTTTTCGTAACAGAAACTGTTCTTTCCTTTTTTGTGAAATTTTGACCCTGCAATCCTGCTGATGCTTCTGCTCTGGTTTTTTGTCTGTTTATGCCTCTTTGTTGAACATGACCTTGAAATGAACTGAGATAGTTGGCTTTGGATTGGATTAGTTTCTCTTTTTTTTACTGTCGTAAACTTATTTTCACTGCTTGTTATGTGTTAACCATTGTGGCAATTTCGTTTCAGGAGATTTTCATGAGGCTCATCATGTCTGGTTTCAAGAGAGTTCCTTCGAGGATGATATGATGATCACTCAAGGCCTTGTATGTTGCAGCAAGGAAACGCTCAGTAATGTCAGCACACTTGAGGATATAGTGTGAACCGTCAACAAGGATCTCAGGTTCAACAATGGGGACAAGGCCACTCTCTTGGCATATGACGGCATAACGGGCCAATCCATAAGCATTCTCATGGATAGAGTGCTCTGATGGTTCATTGGCACCAATCTTAAGCACAACACGCCATTTAGCAAAACGTGCACCGGCTTCGTAGTACTTGGTACAGTGTGCAACAAGACTATCAAGACCCTGAGTGGTGGTCCCTCCATTAGTCCCAGCAGGTTCGACGGTACTCTTGTCAACCTTGATACCATGAAGAGCACCAGCTTCGTTCAGATCATCAACAAAAGGCTTGCCTGCAACAGTGCTCTGGTATAGGGTTTCCTCAAAGAGAATAACTCCATTGAGGTACTGAAGAACACCAGGAGCAGTGAAAAGAAACTCACGAAGAGCCTGTCTGTTGGATTCAATTTCATATTTCTGTGTTGCAGCTCTTATTCGTATTCAATTCCTTCTCATAAGGCACTTGTAAATTATAGCTTTGAAGGACTCTAGCAGCCTCATGATCCAATGAATTACCAGGATTACAAAGCTGGTAGCCAAGATTTGCATTTGAAAGAGGACCCTTTGATGATCCTGAGAATAGAGGTTTTCCAAGGCGTGGTTGGGGCTCATTTCCAGCATCAACCGCCAATCTTGAACAAGAGACCTCCACAGATGGTAGTGAAGTATTCACCAAAGTGCTTGTATCATGGATGTTGTCTTTCAATTGAACTACAACATCTATATCAGCTTCATCTCTATCAACAAGACATGGTGAACCCTCCAATTCATTTCCCTGACACCAGTTCTGTAACTGCAACTCTCCCTTCACTTGGTTCATCTTGAGCCCGCTCGGAGCCAGGCCTGTCAGAATCATACAAGACACCTACATTACCATCAGTATCCAGGTTAGACTCACCCCCAATCACACATACATTAGAAATCATATTTACATCTTCATGTTCTACTTTCCCATTAGTTTCCTCTGATTCATCTAAGTCAGCTGACATGTTGCTAGCTTTTACAGGATTGGCTGAACTGGTTATGCAGGAACTTGTTGCCTCGGATAAAACAGAACCACATATACTCGTTAACACATCAGCTGCAACAGTCTCTCTTTCATCTTGAAGAACTCCAAAGCCTTTCAGCCTAGCAGTCGTGTTATATCCCCTCCAAAGAGCACGCCCAGAACGCATTCTCCGATTTCTTGCAATGTCATCTGCCATCACTGAAGCTGCACTCAAGATATCAAGTGAAGAAGGATTTGGCATCAAGTCATTTTTGGCTTTATAAAACTTCTTGAGCTTGTCGTTATCTTTTTTTTATTTTTTTTTAAAACAATCAGACTTGTGATTTTTGTAATAGAACTCAACACAGTTTGCCATTGTCTTGTGGTCAAGGAAGGTAGCTATTTTCCGAAAATCTTTTCCAAAGGCAGCAAATTTCTTCAAGAAAATATTTCTCTCTTCTGAAGTCCAAGGATTTATCACCGCCCTTTCTTTCTCAATAGCCAATGGATCTTCAACCAGCCCATTACTAGATAAAAACATTGAATTCATTTTGTCCTTTTGATCCAATATTAATGCTGGCATCTTTAAAGTACTTCTGTGAATTTCATGTTTAGATTCCGAAAGTAGTTGGCTTGTATACTTAATCAATTCAGACGTTAGAACCAACCTTTGTTGGTTTCCTGGGAAAGGAAAAAAAATGAAAGGAAATAGAAGACCGCTTCTTCTGATGATTATAATTGGCTTCAATTTTCTTGTGAGATTTTTGGCATTGTTTCCTAATAGACAGTAAGCGCATATCTTCTTTCCAAAAGTGACGCAGGGCTGTATACTTAAGTGACATAACTCTCTCCTTCAATCTTGTTAATCGTCTTTTCTCTGCAAATTTTTCCATAATTAATGTGTCATTCTGAGAGCATGAACCTGTGCTAGCTCCAACTTTACCATTCTCGTGACATTTTTCAGGCAATAACTTAGTAAATACTTCATGTGCTGCTTTTGCAGATTTTTGATTGCAAGAAATAATTTTCTCATACAAATTGTCCTCAGTTCTAGAATGTAAGCTTGCATTTTTCTTAACAACAAACAAAAAAAATGTGGAGATTCCTTGTGGCATTCAGGATTTAAAGCCATGGTCCATGCTTGCGTGATGATTGGAAGTCGCACTGAAGTCACATAAAAGCTTGCCATGAGAATTTGCAAGTTCTCCAATTCAAGGAAATTTTGCAAAGTGGCTCGAAATTCTTCAGTCTTGTGAACTTCTGGCATCCTCTATGATCAAATAAAGATCATACGCAATCAAAATGACGAAGAACACTCCTTGGTCGGGTCATTGGGAGCCTCAGATACCCTGATTCTGTACTGACTTGTTCAAGAAGTCATCTCTTGATTAGATGCCTTCCCCATGGAATTTCTTCAAGAAACTTGATACGCGTGATCTTCATAACCTGGCCCTGTTTCCATGCCATTTTCAGTTCTTGTGATTCTTTGACGTTCTTGACTTTGAGAGGATATAACATGATGCTTGAACATACATGGACCCCTTTGAAGTGACTGATGACCTTTGGAGTGGCTCAAGAAGCTCTTGGATTGCTCGGATCACAACCCAAGATGCAAGTGACTTTGAACCAATGCAATGAATCAGAAATGTGTTATGAGATGCTATGATTGAGTTTATGCATATGAAATGATCAAAAGCCATGGTGTGAATGGGTGAGGGCAAATTTGGGGTGTTTACAGCTGCCCCTATTCAAACATGAGTTAGTTGTGCAGGATGTAAGCAACGACTTAACAAGCAAACAAGATAACTTGTGGTTGAATACCAAAGACAGTCCAAAATTTGCACTCACAGAATGAAGAAGAAAAGGGATATAGATTGTAAAAGGAAAATAAAGTATATTGTAAAGTGTGGGCGACGGAGGACGACCGTCGAGCAGAGGACGACTGCTGGGCAAAGAGCAATGACGGGGACGGCCGACATGCTGGAAAAATGCGGAAAATAAAGCAATGACGGGGACGACCGACATGCTGGGGATAAAAGGGTTTGTGATGGGGACGGCCATCAGGTAAAGTATAAGATTCTCTGGGGATCAATGAAAAATGACGGGGACGGCCATCAAGTTCATAAAGTAAAGTAACCAACGATGGGGACGGCCATCGGGCTAAAAAGAAAAGGGACCACGACGGGGACGGCCATCGGGTTAAAGAATAAATGAAATAAACAGATGATGAGGCATGGTCATCAAAGGTGAAGGACAATCACCTAGCAGGGGACGGCTGCTCTGTTGGGGATAAGATGAGGGACGATCATCTAAGGTGAAGGACGATCACCTGGCAGGGTACGGCTGCCGAAAATATCGCGACATAGGACGAATGCCGGATAAAAGGTCAACGATGGGGACGGCCATCGGATGAGCATGATGGAGGACGACCATCAAGAGGTGGAGGACGACCACCTAGCAGGGGACGACTGCTCTCAAGGTTTGTCATGACATAGGACGAATGTCAGATAACCAGAATCAACAATGGGGACGGCCATTGGATAAAATGATGAAGGACGATCATCAAAAGGTGGAGGACGACCACCTAGCAGGGGACGGCCGCTAAATATCACGACATAGGACGAATGCCGGATAGAAAAGGTCAACGATGGGGACGGCCATCGGATGAGCATGATGAAGGACGATCATCAAGAGGTGGAGGACGACCACCTAGCAGGGTACGGCTGCTCTCAAAGTTTATCATGACATAGGACGGATGTCAGATAAAAAGAAATTGTTTTACTGGGGAATAGTAAACACGGACGAGTGTTTACATCCAAGAAATAAAAGGTATAAGTGTTTGGTATTATGTATAGATTAAAGATGCGGACGAGCATCCTTAAGACTGCGATACGGACGAGTATCGGGTAGAAACAAATACTGACACGTGTTCAGAGATGATGATACGGACGAGTATCAACTGGTTAACAAGGAACACGGACGAGTGTTGATTCTGAGGGGACTCTTCTGGGGAATATTAGACACAGACGAGTGTCTATATTCGTGAAGACAAAAGTGTCTGACACGGTGTATGGATTAAAGATGCGGACGAGCATCCCTAAGACTATGATACAGACGAGTATCAAGTAGAAACAAACGCTTGACACATGTTCTGAGATGATGGTACGGACGAGTACCAACTGGTTAACAAAGAACACGAACGAGTGTCGAATCTGCGGGGATATAAATGGTGTATACAAGATACGGACGAGTATCTGGTAGAGTGAAAACAGGAGTAATAAGTATGAGTGGTGTATAGACGGGTATTTAACCTGCTGGAGAGAGCGACACGGACGAGTGTCAAAAGGAGAAGAGTATAGTATAAACAAAATATCTGGTATACAAAGTGTTTGTGTTACTGTGCTGGGGAAGGTGACACGGACGGGTGTCAAGGAATTGTATATACATGTATCTGTGAGTACAAAGGGGACGCTCCGGCTTTCTGCTGGGGATATGACACGGACGGGTGCCACAAGGAGTATATACTAATGTTTGTGGATGTGAGGTAACTTCTCTAGCTTTAGCTCTCCGCTGGGGAATCTGGGGAGCATTCTGTATGTTGATGGATTGTTTTGATTCAGATCACGGCTTATGATCATGTAATATGTTTGATTTTTGTCGTAATGCACCGTATTAGACGGAATGCTACGCTTTGTGGGGTGAATATGATGCAAATGCTATGATTATGCAAAGATACTGATCCGGGATTCGAATCCCGTTGCCGTGAAGATCTATGGTCGATCTGCTTGAAATGGACATCCTAGTTGGGGATGAGATCATCGGTAGACCTGATGAGACGCATCTGCTTGGGGAAATGGGTCAATGATAGACCTATTCCAGTAAATGAGGGACCCAACTGGGGTTTGTAGAAGCCTTCGTCACTCTGTTGTGATCCCTTCATGCGTTGCTCTTCTGGATAGAGGCTGAAGCTCTGTGGGGAGGTGGTTCCCTGGCTTTTGTACTTGGCTGAGGAGGAAGAATGATTGGCACCTCGGCCGGGAGAAGTGACAAGTGGCAACTCAGCTGGGGAGAAAACACTTGGAGTGCTAAAACTGAATGTTGGTTGACTTGCCAGCTTGCTGGGGTGAAGCTTTCATGCCCCGAGTTGCGTTTTGGATACCTGTAATCTCACAAAGATAGAGAAGTGCACAAGTAATCCCGAGGTATCCCTTACCGGATTCCGTCATAGGAGTTAGACACTCCCGGGAGTAAGTATATTTCCTGCAAGCACGTATTTATACATTTTCTTTTATATATTTTCTTTTGAAGAGAAACATATGTATTTATGCAATCAATATTTTAAAGACATCAGACATTCTTTGCAAATAAAAATATACGAGACATCGTGTGACTGAAGAATCTGTTTTTATTAATTCATGTGCCCTGAATTGGCAAGATACATTAAAGAAACATATCCCCTGGAATGAGGAGATCGTCACAAATCGAAAAACAAAATGCTGGCAATGTTGACGGCGCTTTAAGGAGCTTCCCCTCTTGCTATGACTCGTATGACTTTTGACGTTCTTCTCGTCTTGCTTTCTGAAGAAGGCTGATTCTGACAGAAGCTTGATCCTTTCGAGGTTTACCAAGTTGCAGGTGATACAGACGAATTCAGAATGCAGTTGTTCGCTTATTCCCTTATTTTGCATGGATCGCCCTTTCGGGTTTTCAATCCATCGGGATACCCATTTTTTCCTGAGTTGTCCGATGCGGCTTTTCAACTCGGCGGGTGTACATTTTTTATTTATTTTCCCTTATTTTTGCCCGAGTCTTTTATTTTGTTTCTGACTCGCCGGGATGCCCTATTTTTGCCTGGACTTACATTCTGTTTTTATGTCCAGCGGGTCTTTTTATGCGAAGTATTTTTTAACTACATCTGAATTCACAGGGGACGGGAAGTCTTCACCGTCCATAGTGCTGAGCATCAATGCTCCACCAGAGAAAACTTTCTTTACTACGAATGGTCCTTCATAGTTCGGAGTCCACTTGCCCCTGTGGTCTGTATGAGGAGGGAGGATTCTTTTCAGCACAAGATCTCCTACTTGGTACTCTCGGTGCCTGACTTTCTGATCGAAGGCTTTCTTCATTCTTTTCTGATACAACTGCCCATGACAGATTGCAGCCAATCTTTTCTCTTCAATCAGACTCAGTTGTTCGTATCGGGATCGGACCCACTCAGCTTCGTTCAGCTTAACATCCATCAGTACTCGCAGGGAGGGTAATTCAACTTCAACAGGTAGGACTGCCTCCATACCATATACAAGCTGATACGGTGTTGCCCCAGTGGATGTTCTGATTGACGTGCGGTACCCATGCAAGGCAAATGGTAGCATCTCATGCCAGTCTTTGTAGGTGACTACCATCTTCTGCATAATCTTCTTGATATTCTTATTAGCTGCCTCAACAGCGCCGTTTATCTTTGGCCTGTAAGGAGAAGAGTTGTGGTGTTGGATCTTGAAGTCCCGGCATAGTTCTGCCATCATTTTGTTGTTCAAGTTGGAACCATTATCAATAATGATTCGCTCGGGAACCCCGTATCGACAGATGATATCTCTCTTCAGGAATCGGGCTACCACTTGTCTTGTAACATTGGCATAGGAAGCTGCTTCGACCCACTTGGTGAAGTAATCAATGGCAACCAGGATGAATCTGTGGCCATTAGAAGCAGTCGGTTCAATCTTGCCAATCATGTCAATGCCCCACATAGCAAAGGGCCAAGGTGAAGACATCACGTTCAAAGGGTTGGGAGGCACATGCACCTTATCTGCATAAATCTGGCATTTATGGCATTTTCTGGCGTAGGCACAACAGTCTGCATCCATTGTGATCCAGTAATAACCTGATCTTAACAACTTATTTGCCATGGCATGCCCTCCGGCATGGGTACCAAAGGATCCTTCGTGCACTTCGTGCATCAACAGGTCTGCTTCTGTTCTACCAACGCATCTGAGGAGTACCATATCAAAGTTTCTCTTGTACAGGGAACCATCAGTGTTCAGAAAGAACTACCAGCAAGCCTTCTTAATGTCTTCTTATCATTGGAAGATGCCCCAGGTGGGTATGTTTGATCCTCCAAGAAGCACTTAATGTCATGGAACCAAGGCTTATCATCTTTGACAACATCTGCTGTGAACACATACGCTGGTCTGTCAAGTCTGGACACTGAGATTTGAGGCACAAAGTTGGCAGCTTGAACTTTGATCATGGATGAAATGGTAGCCAGAGCATCTGCAAACTGATTCTCGTCCCGAGGGATATACTCAAGCTTGACCGTTGTGAAGAAAGTCAATAACCTCCTTGTATAATCCCTGTAAGGTATCAGATGGTCCTGGTGTGTGTACCATTTGCCGTTGGTTTGATTAACTACCAGAGCTGAATCTCCGAATACAGTCAGCGTCTTGATCCTGAGGTCAATGGCTTCCTCAAGACCCATAATACAAGCTTCGTATTCAGCTTCGTTGTTAGTGCAGTTGAAAGTGAGTTTTGCCGAGAAAGGCATGTGAACTCCTTTAGGTGTAATGAGTACTGCACCAACACCACGACCGTTCATGTTAACAGCCCCATCAAACATCATAGTCCATTCTTCTTCCGGGTCAGGCCCTTCAGTGTGAACAGGCTCTTCATGGTCTTTCGCTTTTATGAACATGATGTCTTCATCAGGGAAATCAAATCTCATAGGCTGGTAATCATCAATGGGTTGCTCAGCAAGATATTCAGACAATACACTGCCCTTGATGGCTTTCTGAGATGTGTACTGAATGTCATATTCCGTGAGAATCATTTGCCATCTTGCAACCCGTCCGGTAAGAGCTGGCTTCTCGAAAATGTACTTAACTGGATCCATCTTGGATATCAACAAAGTGGTGTGGGTCAACATATACTGTCTCAGTCGGCGAGCAGCCCACGCTAAAGCACAGCAAGTTTTCTCGAGCAGTGAATAACGTTGTTCACAGTCGGTAAACTTTTTGCTCAGGTAGTATATTGCATACTCTTTTCGACCAGACTCGTCATGCTGGCCCAACACACACCCCATTGACTCTTCTAATATTGTCAAGTACATTATCAGAGGTCTTCCTTCAACTGGAGGCATAAGGATTGGTGGTTCTTGCAGGTATTCTTTGATCTTGTCAAAAGCCTTCTGACAGTCTTCGTTCCACCTGACCGTCTGTTCTTTTCTTAACAGTTTAAACAAGGGTTCACAGGTTGCCGTAAGGTGAGATATGAACCTTGAGATGTAGTTCAATCTACCTAGGAACCCTCGAACTTCTTTTTCAGACCTCGGTGCAGGCATTTCTTGAATGGCTTTGACTTTATCAGGGTCTACTTCAATCCATTTCTTGCTTACGATAAAACCCAGCAGCTTACCAGATCGCACCCCGAATGTGCACTTGTTGGGGTTCAACTTCAGTTGGTACTTCCTCAGACGCTTGAATAGCTTCAGTAGATTCACCAGGTGGTCTTCTTCTGTAAGGGACTTGGCAATCATGTCATCCACATAGCACTCAATTTCCTTATGGATCATATCGTGGAATAATGTTACCATAGCCCGTTGATATGTTGCACCAGCATTCTTCAATCCGAATGGCATCACCTTGTAACAGAAAGTGCCCCAAGGTGTGATGAAGGTTGTCTTCTCCATGTCTTCAGGTGACATCTTGATCTGATTGTATCTTGAAAATCCGTCCATGAAGGAGAACACCGAGAACTGAGCCGTATTATCAACCAATACATCAATGTGAGGTAATGGGAAATCATCCTTTGGGCTAGCTCTGTTCAGATCCCGGTAATCAACACACATCCTTACTTTGCCGTCTTTCTTAGGCACAGGTACTATATTAGCAACCCACGGTGGATAGCTAGTTACAGCAAGGAACTCGGCGTCCCACTGCTTTTGTACCTCTTCTTTGATCTTCATTGCCATGTCTGGGCGAGTACGGCGCAACTTTTGTTTAACCGGTGGGTATTCTTCTCTTAAAGGCAGCTTGTGTGTAACGATATCGGTGTCCAACCCTGGCATATCTTAATAAGACCAAGCAAACACATCCACATATTCTTGAAGCAGGTCAATCAGTTGTTTCTTCACTGAGTCTTGTAAGCAGGCCCCGATTTTAACCTCTTTCATATCTTCATCTGTACCAAGATTAATTGTTTCGACCTCCTCCTGATGAGGAGTGATAACCTTCTCCTCTTGTCTCAACAACCTGGCTAGCTCTTCAGGAAGCTCGTAATCTTCTTCAACCCCTTCATCAGCTTGATTGATCGGATTGTCAGTGTCATACGAAGTCATAGCCGTGTTGTTGTCGGTGCGGTCTGGAAGGCACTCTCTGCAAGGGTTCAGTTTGTTCATTTTAGTGATTGATTTTAATCTTGTTTAGAAAAGTGGAATAAAAGTTGTCATTTTGAAAACATTGCCATTTATTTTTTGTACAAAAAGAAAAATGGAAAAACAGTGAGCAGAAAAGAAAAAGACTCGTTTGCAAAAGATGTCTGATATTTCATTGATTAATCTTGTTGCACAAAAATTACAGATGGCCCGATTACAAAATGAGTCTTGTCATCTTGGGCAAGATGCAAGACTTGATGCATGCTTAAAATATACAGGAAATAATAATTACTCTGCAGGAGTAACTCTTATAATTTCCTGGGAAGACCAGTTTGAGATACGGCTCCCCGGGATCTTTGGACGAATCCAGCTTTCCAGGTTGCGTTCATCTTCCGACTCATCTCCCAAGTTGTTGACAGCATCGGGGGTGAGCATCCCCCCACTAACAAAGTTGGGCTTTTTAGCAGCCTCTGCTTGATCTTCTTGAGTTGGTTTGTAACCCAACCCAAATCTATCTTCTTTCTTCTCCACAGGCAACAATTTGCCCCAGCCTTGAGCGTTTCCTTCTTCCACCACCTTCCGGGCCTGTTGGTAGGATGTCATGGAAGTCCCAAGTACAGCAGAGGTTTCATTAATATTCAGGGCCTCAAACCCTTGACTCATTGTCTCGTGGATCTCCTCATCCATCTCAATGTATTTGTATGTAGCCAGATGGCTAACAAAAATATCCTCCTCTCCACAAATAGTAACGACCTGACCCTCCCACTCGAATTTTAACTTCTGGTGAAGGGTAGACATAACTGCGCCAGCGGCATGAATCCATGGTCTACCCAACAAACAGCTGTAGGCAGGCTGAATGTCCATCACATAGAAGGTCGTTTTGAAAGTTTGTGGGCCAATCGTTATAGGCAACTCAATTTCTCCCAGAACTAATCTCTTAGAGCCGTCAAAGGCTCTTACTACCAAGTTACTGGGGCGCAATGCCAATCCTTCATATTCCAGCTTCACAAGGGCTTTTTTAGGTAAGACATTGAGGGATGATCCTGTGTCTACCAGCACATGGGAAAGAACTGCACCCTTACACTCCATGGTAATGTGCAAAGCCTTGTTGTGATTGCGGCCTTCCGAAGTCAAATCAGTGTTGGTAAATCCTAGTCCATTACTAGAATTAACATTTCCAACCACAGCTTCCAACTGATTGACTGTAATCTCTTCTGGCACATAAGCTGCGTGCAAGACTTTTAGTAGTGCGTTCCGATGAGCCTCGGAGCACATAAGCAACGATAGAATGGAGATCTTGGAAGGCGTCTGGTGAAGCTGGTCTACTATCTTGTAATCACTTTTCTTGATGATTCTCATGAATTCATCAGCTTCTTGATCAAAAGGTGTTTTCAAAGCTTCTTTAACAATTTGTTCTTCTTGCACCATGCTCTTCCCTTTTGCCTTGGCAGCAGTTTCTGCTTCACCAGTGGGTCTTTGAATTTGCGGGGCAAAGAGACGTCCGCTTCGAGTGAAGCCTCCGCCTCCTCCCACATTGCCTATTTGTGGTGAAGAAGTTGATGATTCAAAAGTGATTTGCTGTCCTTCGAAGTATAGATCGGAGCCGTAATGCCAAGGGATGGCATTACTGCTTTCATAAGGCACTGGCCCAGGCACTGTGACAGTGACTGGACTGATGGCAGCTGCAGAAGGGACCATGATAGTCTGTGGATCATAGTATATTGTGACTGGTGCTCTGGTAGGAGTGGCGTTTTGTGAGTTGTAGGCGGAATCATTTGCAGGATCATAATAAATTGTAACTGTTGAGACATTTTCATTGTTTGTTGCTGATGTTGTAGGAGACATTGTTGGAAAGATGGGTGTTGTTGTTGTAGGAGTTTCTGAATGAAGGGGTGCTGAAGTTGTAGAAGGGATATTTGCTGATATTTGGTCCGTTGAAGTAATAGATGAAGCATTTGTTGATGAAACTGAAGAATTGTCTGGAACAATGGTTGTGGCAGTTGTAGAAGACTCGGGAACTGTTGTTAAGGAGATTGCTGGATTGGTAGGTATTGATGTTGTGATTTGAAGCAGGCCACTCTGGATGAGGCCATCTATGCCATCCCTCAGGTTATCACAACCATTCACTGAAATGTTGCAATAAGCACACCCTAGCTCACATCCCGGGAACATTTGACATTCAAGGAGTTGAGCTTTAATCTCCACCAAGGGTGTTCGAATCTGACCCACACTGGTTATCAAGTAAGACGGCTTGTCTTCTTCAATAGCATTGATTCTGGGACCACCATGGTGCGACATAGGGTTCTTGTTAACATTTGGTGGTGGTGCATAGTTTAGAGCTTTGGAGTCCACCAAGTCCTGTACCTTCATGTGCAAAGCTCTGCACTTCTCTGTACTGTGGCCAGGTGCATTCGAATGAAAAGCACATCTGGCGCTGGCGTCGTAATTTCTGGGTAGCCTGGCAGGATCTGGAGGTGCCAACGTCCTTAGCTCAACCAGGTTGAGTTTTAGGAGTTGTGGCAATAATGTTGCATAAGGCATAGGGATCAGATCAATCACCCTATTGGCTTGAGATGGTCTCTATTGATACGGCCTTTGCTGATTGTTGTTGCTGGTGTTGTCGTTGTTATAATTTCTCTGAGGTGGATATTGAGCTTGTTGCTGGTAGTGGGGTTGTTGTTGTGGTTGGTACGCTGGTTGTGGATGAATCGGAGCGGGAATGGTGACTGCTGCCACAGACCTATGATCATACTGGGGTCTGCCCCGGTTGGTATGGATAGCATTAGTCTCACCAGTCCTTCTAGGTCCCACAAAAGGCTTTCTTAGGTTGCTGGACGAGCTAGCACCGTTGTCAGAAATTTTGCCCATCTTTAACAGGATCTCAATTCTCTCTCCGGCTATAACCACATCAGCGAAGCTGGTAGAAGAAAAGGCAGCTAGCCTGTCAATGTATGTTCCTTGGAGGGTGTTCATAAACATGTCGGCCATCTCCCTCTCCGACATGGGTGGCTGGACAGCAGCAGCCAGCTGTCTCCACCTCTGGGCATACTCCCGGAAGCTTTCTTTGGATGATTGTGACATTCCCATCAGGAGGGTCCTGTTGGGAGCCATATCCAAGTTGTACTGGTATTGTCTAATGAAGGCCTCAGCCAGGTCCTTCCAGCACCTGATAGTTGCTCTAGTCAAATGAGAGTACCATTCCCTTGAAGCTCCTGTTAAGCTATCCTCAAAATAAAACATCCATAGCTTTTCGTCCATGGTATACGCCTTCAGCCTCCCCAGAAAAGATTGCAAGTGGGTCCGTGGACAGGAGGTTCCGTTGTACTTCTCAAAGCACGGAGGTTTAAACTTGTGGGGAATCCTGACCCCGTCCACTAAGCCCATGTCCATAACATCAAAGCCCAAAGAATTCTGGGACTCCAGGGATCCCAGTTTTTCAACAATCTCGTCTAGCCTTCTGTCATAGGCTTCCTCCCCAGCTCCCATCACTGTGAACTGATCCTCTTGAGCGTCTTCTTGGAGTACTCTGCCAGCAGTAGCATTCCCTTGTACATTAGCAGGGATGTTGATTTCCGGATGAAGGTGAGGGCCAAACACAGGTGGGTTGACATGAGGCTGAGCCCTCTCATTGTTGCTTATTCCACCAGTCCCTAGATGGGGGTCTTCCTGAGTCTGCCTTTCTACCAAGGTTCTTAATCTCTCTTGGCTCTATGCCAATCCATTCATCACTTCCATAAATTGTGTCATCTGATTCCTCATTTCCAATCTCTCATTGGCCATTTGAGTCCTGACCTCTGTAAGGTCCTGCTGTACTTGGTCCATTTGTATACCCGGAAGGTTGTTGCGGGTCGGATATCTGTGTGGACGGTTGAGTGGAAACACCCGACGTCGAGCAATAGTTCCTGAAGTCACAACAGAGTTAGTAACAATAAAACAAAAACCTACAAAACAAAACAAAAGGTTAGTATGCAATGCAGTATGCTTATTTGTTTCCAAAGTATCCGGCTTGGCACTTGGTTTTGACCTTTCCAGACCCCTGAGGAAGATGTTACTTGAAAGAACTCAGATAAAACAAACCAATACATATTTTACAAAAAGTGAATGGTACATAGTTTTTTTTTTTGTTTTTTGTTTTTTTTTACAATTCACGCCCTCTAAGGGGTCAAAATACAACATAAAAAGGAAAAGTACAATGAAATGAAAGTAACAACAAGCAAAAGTCAGACACCAAGACCAAACTCATCCTCCTGAACTTCCTTTAGAAGTGCTTCAGTCACAGGATCAGCTGGACGCTCTGTGAGACTCCTGATAAGAAGATTCCTGGTAGTAACAGCTGCAGTTAGCCTCTTGTGTTGACTCTGGTCCTTTGACCTCTTCACTCCAGCTCTAATCTTCAATTCTGAGATCTCCCTCTGGGCTACCGCCAGGGCTTCCTGTTGCTCTCTTGAACTAGCTTCCAACTGCTCAATCTTATCCTGAGTCCTTTTATCCTCCTGAGTACGGGCTTCGGTGATCCTGACCCACCTAGCCTGACTCTCCTTCAAATACAAATCGGTCCTAGCTCTCTGGAATTGGGCCTCTTTGCAGGCATTCTTCAAGATCTGCTCTCCAGCCCTAGACTTCTTAATGTAATCCTCTGACTTCTCAATCTTGGCTAGATGCTCCACCCTTAGCTTTTCTAACCTCTCAATGTCCAACCGACCATCACTCCTCTCCCAGAGGGTCTTCTGTAGAGCCTGAGTCAACTTCTCATTTCTTTCTTTCAATTTCTCAAACTCCTCTAAGCTGACAGTTGCTGGAGGTGGTGTTGTGGAGGGCCCAGGCACATCTTCAATAGTGAAAGGCATTCCAGTAATTTGAGCTCTGGCATGAGACCACTCATAGTACTGAGCTGAGGCCACATTATTGCATCTTCCCAGAATGGTTACCCCTTTAGTCTGCACATTGTCCCAGGCCCAGGATGCCTTCCTGACAATAGCCAGATTAGGTTTGATTTCACAATAAAGAGTCTCAGTCAGATCCTGTGCCCTAGGAGGGTGGACTAATGCATAGCCCAGTTGTCTTTTGAATAGCAGAGGGTTGTAGTTGATGCAACCCTTCACTCCTATCAGAGGCACATTGGGAAATTGCCCACAACTAGTAATGATGTCTCTGCCCTTAGTGCTCTGGGTGCACCACCTGATGTCATCTGAGGTTAGAGCAACAAGCCTCCTAGCCCAATTCTTCTGCTGGTGAGGGTTCAAGAATGCATCAGTCTTTGGCAAATGCTTGAGCAGCCAAGTATGGAACAAAGGAGCACAGCACCTCACTAATCTTCCCCTTTGCTTTTCATTCCTTTGATGAACAGAGTAGTAAAGATCTCCCAGTAAGGTGGGCACTGGGTTTCTCAGGATGAAAAGATGGACTGCATTCTTGCTAACAAACCTAGGCTCATCTGCAAAAAGTATGACCCCATATATGATAAGGACCAACAGAGCACAGACTGCCTTCCACTCCCCCAAGGAGGCCTTCAGAATAGCCTGAGAAGTCAAGAAATCCAGATGAAAACCGGAGACTCCAGCTTTAGCTGTCAAATTCTGCCCAATCAGAACTGGCTCCAGATATAATGCTTTTGCTACCTCCTCATTACTAGGGAAAGCCATCTCAGGGTTGAAGGGGATTCCACCCCTGATAGGTACACCAATCAGTGATGAATACTCTTCCAACAAGGGTCCCAACTGAAAATTCTGGAAGGTGAAGCACCTCAGGGGGGGATCATAGAACTGCAAGCAAGTATGAATCAAGCTCCTCTGTGAAGGGTCCAAATCCATAACCACGTCAAGGATTCCTCCATAATGTTCTCTGAAAAGTGGTATATGGTCTGGAGTAATCAGGGTCTGAATCTTCCTGATGCTGGCCAACTCAGGCTCAAAGAAATGATAGGAGATGTTACTCTTCTTAGGTGCCATGTTGCTGAGACAGATGCTGAGAATAACACTGAAGATTGGCCTCTGACAGGCTGAGACTGGTGATGCAGGGGACTGAAGCAGGTAGCTGATAGCTGAAGTAAGCACTGATGAAGATAGGTCTATGCTGAAGAAGGGGTCAAAACCAAGCCAAAATGTAGGATGGATACCCTGAAAAACAAATAAACACATGTTAAAATGATGCAATGAGGATGTATGCAAATGATATGCAAGGGTTTGTGACTGAGCTGGATCTGATCAAGTGCTCTGATATAAGTCCATGTGTGTTCAAGAAATCCAGATGGAGGTTCATAAGTCCAGTAACCAAGGTGGGGGACTCAAATAAAGAGTCACATGTCCAGGGTTAAAATCACAAGAACTGTTCCAAAATGGAGTACTCTTAATCAAAACAAAGTAACAGGGTATGCTGAGGTCAAGGGTACCTGCAAACCTGTAAACAACCCAACCCTCTCACAGGTGATGTTCTAAAACAAGGATCCTCAGACTTGGATCAGTTATGAGAAGTGTAAACACTTCTAACCCGGAGGTACAGTGTTTACAATAACCATAAAAGATCCTCCTCTAATTCACCTCAGTTTCTGAAGGTCAATACTAAAGGTCATCCAGACTTAGCAGGCTTCCCAGATAGCCCTAGCACTACAGGAAATCTGTAGCACAGAGTTCTCAAGAAGAAACCCATATCTGAACCGTGTTTCATATTCCCGCACCAGACCGAAATGGAATGGGAAAGAACATGAACCACTCTAGCCTAGGTGTCACTCAGGTCCCAGGTATAGGACCTCGACTCTCAATGGAACACCCGCCCACCAAAGCAACAAAACAGATCCAGCCAGCACAGTATGACAGTATGATATATGTAAAGCTATAAAGAAAGCAATAAAACAACTGTACATAAAGCAAAAATTAATACAAATACAAGCACAAACAGCACATAACACCCCAGTAAACACAAATCAAACAAGCGCTAGGATGAACCCACAAAAAGAACCAGAAGCCCTGGTTACAGCATAAGGATCCCCAGCAGAGTCGCCAAGTTGTCGCTCCCGATAAATGAAGCCGGGTCAAATGGGGTACAGACGCGAACGGTCGGCGAAAGAGGGATGTGAGAACACACAGGAGTGAACTCACAGGGAATGAATAGAGTCTCCAGCTAGGCATTTTTATCCCGGAGGAAAGGCAATGCTGCATAAGCCTAGAAAGATATGGATAAGACGGTTGCGAACCAGAGAGACTGAGAAAGGGGGTTGGTTACAACCTGGGAAGGTATTAGCACCCAGATTGTCCGTCGTACTCGACGGGATCCACGCTTAAAATATTTGTGTTTTAAAGGGGTAGTGTCAGTGCAATTTGTGTACAAAGAGCTGGAAAAGGATGTACAGGTGTCAGTGTAAAAGAAGTGGAGTGTATAAGTGAAGTGTTAGTGTAAGAACAAAGTGAAATGCTCAAGATCATGAGGCTAAAGAATGATGCAGGAAGAGGGGGAATATACAGAGACTTTTGTTCGATAACTGTTAAGTTATGCCTACGTATCCTCTCGTGCAATGAGGAAGTCAGAACACCGTAGTTCGACCCAAAGAGACTGAAAGGTGAATTGACTTGTGAACTGCTTGCTTGTCTATGCTCAAGTGTATGACCTGTCTGGCTCAGGTGCAAACTGTCTTGCATTAGACGGAAGAAGCAAGTTCTCGGTTGTGAGTGAATGAGATGAGAGAAGAATCCCGGAGGAGACGATTATTGTTTGTTTTTGTGTTTTCAGTCTTTTATTGCTTTTGAAAATTTGTCATAAGTTAATGAGCTTAAGCCTAAACCAATGGATTTAGTAAACTCATCACATCTTCCCTCTGTTTAGGGGTAATGAGAATACCTTAAGTGTGAAGTCAGCTTCTCACACTTAATCACCATGATGTAGGATTAAGATCATTAACCTACTTGTGATTATTTAGATGTTTTTGGTGTTTTTGTTTAGTGTTAAGTAATGAGGTTAAGCCATAATCAAGGATTAAACAGACTCATTACACCATCCTAATAGAAGGATAATAGATGAGAATGTTTAAGCTGAGGAAAGCTCCTCAACTTAATCCATGATTAGGGATTAAACTCATGACAAAACAAGCCTTTGGTTAAGTGGATTTTATTTAATGATATGATGATGAAGTGATTTTCAGGGTTTGTAAGACAACTTGAGGGGGACTTGTCCATTAACACTAGGGTTAGTCCTTCTTAACCAGTTAAGGAAGAATTAGAACCCTAATGCAAGGCCCAAGTTACAAGCTTGATGTCTTGATGATTATTAGATGAATTGATTAAAGGATTTAAACACATTAAGGGTTTAACACTTAGGATTAAAGTTATACACTCCATCCTAATAGAAGGATGCAGGCATAAGCTTAATCACAAAGCCTTAAAGCCTTTAGGGTTTAGTCCCTGATTATGAGATGAGAAGAGAGACACAAGGGATGACACAAAGGCAAAACTAAGTGGGAGACTAATCAAAAACCCTAATCATTGTCATGCTTGGTTGTTCCTAAGGTTTGTGAGGTTTTCAAGAGATATCTTCAAAGGGAACCACCAGGAAGCAGATGAAAGGATCGAGAAGCAAAGAGAAGCAAAACAACTTGCTTCACTCAAGAAGTCAAGTTGCTCGAAGAAAGAAGGTATAATAAACAGGGAGGAGCAAGCTCACTCCAATATCCATACAAAAAATGTAACAATAATGCACAAAGGTGATGAAAAGGAAATGCGAGAAGTGAAGGCAAATTCACTTCTCGGAGTACTTACCACCTGAAAAGTTAGCACGAAAGAAAGAAATAAAGTGAAAGTGAAATTGATATTGGGATGCAAGACGAAAATAGAAACATGTTCATGATACAAGGAGAGTTACAAGATGATATGAATGATTGTGCAAGTGAAAATAAGCAAAATTTAACCGACTAAATTAAAATGAATTTATTTAATGGAAAAAATTAACAAATTAACTAAAACAATTTCACCTAAAACATGACACCTCTTTTTAATATTTTTTTTTTACATAATTATTGCCTTAATTTAACTAACAAAACTATTAAAACAAATTAATTAACCATGAATATTTTAGAATATTATTTTTTTGGTCATAAAGTTAGAATTCTAAAGAAAATAAATTTACTATATATTAAAAAAAAAACTAGATTAAACTTTAATTAAAAGAAAAACTAAGAACTTATTAACCCAAAAGAACTAATTAGGATACCTAAAATCTTATTTAACAAAATGGACACTTTAAACAAAATAAAACTAATAGAAAATGAACACAAAACAACCAGGACCAACAAAAATGGCCTATGGGGCGCATGCCAAGGCCCAGGACCCGCGAGTCAAAAACCGACCCGGCTCTAATACCTAATGAGAGAAAAACATGGATCCTGAGGAAGACAAAAAAACAACTCACACAATGCACCCGCAGCCATCGGTAACCGCAAAGAAAACCTAAGGGAACATCAACTAATCATCAGCATCGTAACAGCAGAAAATCAAGACAAACACTATGTCAAACGACGGATTTGCTTCGGGTAAAAAAAAAACAAGCTCAACGTATCAACCAGAGAGACTCAAACGGAAATGAAAGAGGAAGAACCAAGTTCATGGGATACTTGTTCTTCTTCCGCAAGCAAGTTAACGTTGCCAACACCACTATCGGTTATTGAAACAGAGCAAAAAAACCTATCCCCAATTCAAACCCTAACCCCCATTTCAAAGGAATAAAAGCTACCCTAGATGAACATCCAGAAACGGTTGAACGAGTATGAAGAATGATACCTCAATTCTACTCGTATCGGCTTTAAGGTGAGATTCCTTCTTCTCAACTGCAATTTCCCTCTTCCACTCCTTCTTTCGTTCTGTGTCTTGCTATGGTGGATGATTGAAGTTGCGTTGCTATATTGCTTGTGACTGTGTATTTTCTTTGTTTTGTTTGATTTTCGTTTCCCTTCTGATAGAAAGTATTTTTGGGGTTTCTCCTTTGGTGTGTTTTTGATGCGGCTATGAATGATCAGCTTTTCTGTCCATGAATTCGTCAGCACACTTGAGGATATCGTGTGAACCGTCAACAAGGATCTCAGGTTCAACAATGGGGACAAGGCCACTCTCTTGGCATATGACGGCATAACGGGCCAATCCATAAGCATTCTCATGGATAGAGTGCTCTGATGGTTCATTGGCACCAATCTTAAGCACAGCACGCCATTTAGCAAAACGTGCACCGGCTTCGTAGTACTTGGTACAGTGTGCAACAAGACTATCAAGACCCTGAGTGGTGGTCCCTCCATTAGTCCCAGCAGGTTCGACGGTACTCTTGTCAACCTTGATACCATGAAGAGCACCAGCTTCGTTCAGATCATCAACAAAAGGCTTGCCTGCAACAGTGCTCTGGTATAGGGTTTCCTCAAAGAGAATAACTCCATTGAGGTACTGAAGAACACCAGGAGCAGTGAAAAGAAACTCACGAAGAGCCTGTCTGTTGGATTCAATTTCATATTTCTGTGTTGAAGCTCTTATTCGTATTCAATTCCTTCTCATAAGGCACTTGTAAATTATAGCTTTGAAGGACTCTAGCAGCCTCATGATCCAATGAATTACCAGGATTACAAAGTTGGTAGCCAAGATTTGCATTTGAAAGAGGACCTTCTGATGATCCTGAGAATAGAGGTTTTCCAAGGCGTGGTTGGGGCTCATTTCCAGCATCAACCGCCAATCTTGAACAAGAGACCTCCACAGATGGTAGTGAAGTATTCACCAAAGTGCTTGTATCATGGATGTTGTCTTTCAATTGAACTACAACATCTATATCAACTTCATCTCTATCAACAAGACATGGTGAACCCTCCAATTCATTTCCCTGACACCAGTTCTGTAACTGCAACTCTCCCTTCACTTGGTTCATCTTGAGCCCGCTCGGAGCCAGGCCTGTCAGAATCATACAAGACACCTACATTACCATCAGTGTCCAGGTTAGACTCACCCCCAATCACACATACATTAGAAATCATATTTACATCTTCATGATCTACTTTCCCATTAGTTTCCTCTGATTCATCTAAGTCAGCTGACATGTTGCTAGCTTTTACAGGATTGGCTGAACTGGTTATGCAGGAACTTGTTGCCTCGGATAAAACAGAACCACATATACTCGTTAACACATCAGCTGCAACAGTCTCTCTTTCATCTTGAAGAACTCCAAAGCCTTTCAGCCTAGCAGTCGTGTTATATCCCCTCCAAAGAGCACGCCCAGAACGCATTCTCCGATTTCTTGCAATGTCATCTGCCATCACTGAAGCTACACTCAAAATATCAAGTGAAGAAGGATTTGGCATCAAGTCATTTTTGGCTTTATAAAACTTCCTGAGCTTGTCGTTATCTTTTTTTTATTTTTTTTTAAAACAATCAGACTTGTGATTTTTGTAATAGAACTCAACACAGTTTGCCATTGTCTTGTGGTCAAGGAAGGTAGCTATTTTCCGAAAATCTTTTCCAAAGGCAGCAAATTTCTTCAAGAAAATATTTCTCTCTTCTGAAGTCCAAGGATTTATCACCGCCCTTTCTTTCTCAATAGCCAATGGATCTTCAACCAGCCCATTACTAGATAAAAACATTGAATTCATTTTGTCCTTTTGATCCAATATTAATGCTGGCATCTTTAAAGTACTTCTGTGAATTTCATGTTTAGATTCCGAAAGTAGTTGGCTTGTATACTTAATCAATTCAGACGTTAGAACCAACCTTTGTTGGTTTCCTGGGAAAGGAAAAAAAATGAAAGGAAATAGAAGACCGCTTCTTCTGATGATTATAATTGGCTTCAATTTTCTTGTGAGATTTTTGGCATTGTTTCCTAATAGACAGTAAGCGCATATCTTCTTTCCAAAAGTGACGCAGGGCTGTATACTTAAGTGACATAACTCTCTCCTTCAATCTTGTTAATCGTCTTTTCTCTGCAAATTTTTCCATAATTAATGTGTCATTCTGAGAGCATGAACCTGTGCTAGCTCCAACTTTACCATTCTCGTGACATTTTTCAGGCAATAACTTAGTAAATACTTCATGTGCTGCTTTTGCAGATTTTTGATTGCAAGAAATAATTTTCTCATACAAATTGTCCTCAGTTCTAGAATGTAAGCTTGCATTTTTCTTAACAACAAACAAAAAAAATGCAATAAGTTAACCCACGACCTATTAAATTAAATGTTCAAAATGAATCAAAACCACTTTGAAATTTTAGTGACGCTTAAACATCAATGAGACTCCAATTGATTGGAATGTTTCACAGGAAACGTATTTGTAAGGCCTTTGATGAGTAAGAATAACTGGTGTGGCTCAGGTCTATGGATCAGATCTTGGGGAATTGCAACAAGTAGAGACATAGCCACATGGGCTTTTGCAAATTGGTACAAGCCTGGCCCCGTTGTGGCTTCTCGAAGCATAAGTCGTGAAACGTGGAGATTCCTTGTGGCATTCAGGATTTAAAGCCATGGTCCATGCTTGCGTGATGATTGGAAGTCGCACTGAAGTCACATAAAAGCTTGCAATGAGAATTTGCGTTCTCCAATTCAAGGCAATTTTGCAAAGTGGATCGAAATTCTTCAGTCTTGTGAACTTCTGGCATCCTCTATGATCAAATAAAGATCATACGCAATCAAAATGACGAAGAACACTCCTTGGTCGGGTCATTGGGAGCCTCAGATACCCTGATTCTGTACTGACTTGTTCAAGAAGTCATCTCTTGATTAGATGCCTTCCCCATGGAATTTCTTCAAGAAACTTGATACGCGTGATCTTCATAACCTGGCCCTGTTTCCATGCCATTTTCAGTTCTTGTGATTCTTTGACGTTCTTGACTTTGAGAGGATATAACATGATGCTTGAACATACATGGACCCCTTTGAAGTGGCTGATGACCTTTGGAGTGGCTCAAGAAGCTCTTGGATTGCTCGGATCACAACCCTAGATGCAAGTGACTTTGAACCAATGCAATGAATCAGAAATGTGTTATGAGATGCTATGATTGAGTTTATGCATATGAAATGATCACAAGCCATGGTGTGAATGGGTGAGGGCAAATTGGGGTGTTTACACATACTAACATTTTCTTTGTTTTGTAGGTTTTTGTTTGTTATTGTTTCTCACTTTGTTGTGGTCTCAGGAAACATTGCTCGAAGACGAGTGTTCCCTATCAACCGAACACACCGGTACCCAACGCAAAACAACCTTCCGGGCATTCAAATGGATCAAGTACAACAGGACCTGAATGAAGTAAGAAACCAAATGGCAAACAAAAGGGTTGAGATGAGAAATCAAATGACCCAGTTTATGGCTGTGATGACTGGCTTAGCCCAGAGCCAGGAAAGGCTGAGGGAATTGGTGGAAAGGCAGACTCCTGAAGAACCCCACCCTGGTACAGGAGGAACCAGCAATAATGAACGCGGGCAGCCTCGCATCGACCCACCAGAGTTTGGGCCCCATCTAAACCCAGATGTTAATGTCCCAAGTAATATTCAAGGAAACACTGTTGGAGGCAGGATCTTGCAAGAAGATCCTCAGGAAGAGCAGTTCACAGTTATTGGGGCTGGGGATGATGTGTATGACCGAAGGTTGGATGAGATTGCTGAGAAACTGAGATCTCTAGAATCCCAGAATTCCCTAGGCTTCGATGTAATTGATATGGGGCTGGTAGATGGGATGAGAATTACTCATAAGTTCAAACCCCGGTACTTTGAAAAATATAATGGTACCTCCTGCCCGTGTACTCACCTACAGTCTTTCTTGGGAAGACTCAAAGCTTATACCATGGACGAGAAATTATGTGTAAACACCCCAAATTTTCCCTCACTCATTCACACCATGGCTTGTGACCATTTCATATGCATAAATCCAATCATACCATCTCATACCACATTTTTGATCCACTGCATAGATTCAAAGTCATCTGCATCTAGGGTTTGTGATCTGAGCAATCCAAGAGCTTCTTGAGCCACTCCAAAGGCCATAAATCACTTCAAAGGGGTCCATGTATGTTCAAGCATCATATTATATCCTCTCAAAGTCAAGAATGTCAAAAAATCACAAGAACTGAGAATGGTATGGAAGCAGAGCCAGGTTTGACTGCACAGTTGACCTAGAATTAGGGTTTTGGTTTCAGAGGCCATAACTCCAAATTTTTTGGTCATTCTTGTTTCTATTGGTCTCTATATGGTATAGGGAGTATGCACATAAATTTTCATGAAGAAATTCCTTGGGGAAGTCATTTGATCAAGGGTTGACTTTTCAAGCAAGTCAGTGAAAAATCAGGGCATCTGAGGCCCCCAATGACCCAACCAAAAGGTGTTCTTCATCATTTTGATTGTGTATGGTCTTTATTTGATCATGGAGGATATTGGAAGTTCACAAAATTGAAGAATTTCAAGTCATTTGCAAAGTTGACTTTTTGGGAAAGTTTGACTTTTAATGAAATTGCCATTTTGGGAAGCTTTTTCAACCTTTACTTTTTGATTCAAAAATGCTTCAAATGGAAAAACTTTGGTCATTAAAGTTGTAGAATGGATCATTCCCTTTTCAAAAAGTACAAAAACATGACCTAATTCATTTTGGATCAAAAGTTATGGATTGTCAAAGTTGGCTAAAATCACAAAATTTGAAGTTTTCTACCAAAGGGACATTTTGCAAAATGGTTTGTTCAAGTGTTCCAAAGGCCTCAAATGTGTATCATTTCTTCACAACATGATTTTGTGACATCTAAAATTCAGAATGGGCCAAGGGATCACACATTTTTATGGCCTATGGAACAAGAAATCTCATGAGAAGCAAAAGTGAGGCAAGTTGCAAAACCTCACTCAAGTGTGAATCCACTTACTTGCTGACTTCACAAACAATCCAAGGGCTCTCCACACATCTTGCCGCGCAGGACACCCCATTTGTCCTTGGCTAGCAAGTAGCCCATGCCTCTCTTACACAACTTTGACATTTTGGCAACTTGAGCCATACCAATCACTAAAGCACACATCAACTCATCTGACCAATCCCATTAGTTTATACAATCAAAAAGCAAGCCAAAGCACACACAAAACAAGCCCGAAAGTATCCAGAACTCAGCTCTCTCATTTTTCACTCCATTTGCAAAAGCTTCCGAAACACTCTCCACAAGCTGCAAACACACAAACCAACTTCACAAATCAACTCAACATGCTTCACTGATCAAAAAGCACCCATCACCATAGCCTAAAACTCCCTGAATCAGAAATACGATTTCCACCCCACCTTGAACAGAACTTCTGCCATCTCTCAAACCATCCATTATAAACTTCAAACAAGCATTGAAAGCTTCTCAGGGGGTCCAGTGGAGTTGATTGCAAGCAAGAAACCAGCCAGAAAGTACCAGAAACCAAAGCTTCAGTTCAGGTAGCCATCTCAAACTTTTTTTCCAGAAACTCCATTTTAAGTTCTTAAATGCTTCTATGCACTCCCCTGATCATGGGGATATGATTATTTTTGAAAATGGTTGAGAAACCAGGATGTATGAATGCTCTGAAATTTTTTGCCCTAAGAATGTTTTGATTCGATTTGGCTGATTGATGAATGAAAAATGTTGTTTGGTTGGGGGGTTTGATTCGTTTTTGAATGGGGATGAATTCTGGGCAGTTAGATTTCATTTTTATTGCGTGTAGAGAGAGTTAGAGTTTTTGGCTGGCCGGAGAAGACGACCGGAACAGTGTTCCGATCGTCTGAAAGTCATTAGGGCATTTAATTAGGGTTTAATCATAATTAGGAGATTTTGAATTTCAGCCCTTGGATGTGGCGCCAAGTCAATTCGCGCGCGTGTAGGTTTGAATGCTGGCCTTTGATCTTGCTGACTTTTCTATTTTTCAGTTTTACTTCATTTTTATTTCATTAAATTTCATTTGTTTTGTTTAATTTATTTAAAATAGCAAAAATCATTTAAAAATTCTGAAAATTTTTATACAAGCTTTTATTAATTTTCAGAAACCAAAAACATTTTTATTTTTATTTTTTGCATTAAAAAAGTATTTTTAAATCATTTAAAAGTTTATTTTTAATTAATTAATGAGAATTAATTAATTAAAAATACTTTTAGGTATTTAAAAATCACCAAAAAATTCATGAAACCTTTAAAATCATTTAGAAACATTGTCCAACTCTCAAACCAAATTTCTTTTTTGATCTTGTTGTCTTTTGACAATTTTTCATGGAATTAATTTCATTTCAAGGCAATATTTTGTTCCAAACTTCCAAAATTCATTTCTGCCTAACCATTGAGAGTTGGACTTTGATTCTTTTTGCATTGTGTCTTGCATATCATGTAGTTCATAGGATTAAATTGGCATGATTTGATTTTGCATTTCCAATTTGTTTGACATTTTTCTTGGCAAGGTACCTTAAAACCCTAGCATACTTAAGAAATTCATAACTTTCACTAGGTTAAGAATTGGATCCCCTCCTTTGGGCAGTGAGTTGGTGTAGGTCTAGGGTTCCCTTTGATGCATTTCTAATTTTGTATCTTGATGTTTGCTTCTGGTTTTGGTTTTTGTTTGGTACATTGATCATAAACCCTAATTTGGGCTTCCTTTTGCATTCATCTTGCATTTGCTTGCATACCATGACTTGCCATGACATTTTATGCATCCATTTGATTCATTAGACATCTTAAGACATGTTAGATTCATGTTTGAGCATTGCATCTTTCATTTGTCATGTTGTATGTCATTTACCTTTCATAACTTTTCATGAATGTTCATGGTTCTAAACTTGCTTCATTTGCATCCATAGGTTTGTATGATCATCCCCATGCTTTATTTCATGTTTGCATCATCTCATAGCATCATTATCATCACACATATGCTTCTGGTTTTGGTTTGCATCATCACATTGCATTCCATTTGCATTGCATTCCATCCCTTTGCTAACTTTTCAGGTGGTAAGTCACTTTGAGAAGTGAATTTGCCTTCACTTCTCACAATTTCTTTTCATCTCTCTTATGCATCATTACTGCATTTTATCTTGTGTTTGAGATTGAGCTTGCTCTTTCTTCTTCTTCTTACTTTCTTTCTTCAAGTGACTTGTCTTCTTAAATGAAGCAAGTTACTTTGCTTCTCTTTGCTCCTTTCATCTGCTTCCTGGTGGTTTCTCTGAAGATCTTTCTTGTAAACCTCACAAACCTTAGGAACAACCAAGCATGACAATAATTAGGGTTTTGACTAGTCCCCCATTAAGATTTTACCTTTGTGTCTCATTGAGTCTTCTCTTCTCACCTCATAATCAGGGACTAAACCCTAAAGGTTTTAAGGCTTTGTGATTAAGCTTATGCCTGCATCCTTCTATTAGGATGGAGTGTATAACTTTAATCCTAAGTGTTAAACCCTTAATGTGTTTAAATCTTTTAATCAATTCACCTAATAATCATCAAGACATCAAGCTTGTAACTTGGGCCTTGCATTAGGGTTCTAATTCTTCCATTAATTGGTTAAGAAGGACTAACCCTAGTGTTAATGGACAACTCCCCCTCAAGTTGTCTTACAAACCCTAAAACTCACTTCATCATCTCATCATTAACTAAAATCCACTTAATGAAGGCTTTGTTTTGTCATGAGTTTAAACCCTAATCATGGATTAAGTTGAGGAGCTTTCCTCAGCTTAAACATTCTCATCTATTATCCTTCTATTAGGATGTTGTAATGAGTCTGTTTAATCCCTGATTATGGCTTAATCTCATTACTCAACACTAAACAAAAACACCAAAAACATCTAAATAATCACAAGTAGGTTAATGACCTTAATCCTACACCAAAGGTGATTAAGTGTGAGAAGCTGACTTCACACTCAAGGTATTCTCATTACCCCTAATCAGAGGGATGATGTGATGAGTTTACTAATCCATTGGCTTAGGCTTAAGCTCATTAATTTATGCCAAACTTTCAAAAGCAATAAAAGACTGAAAACATAAAAACAAACAATAATCGTCTCCTCCGGGATTCTTTTCTCATCTCATTCACTCACAAACGAGAACTTGCTTCTTCCGTCTAATGCAAGACAGTTTGCACCTGAGCCAGACATGTCATACACTTGAGCATAGACAAGCAAGCAGTTCATTAGTCAATTTATCTTTCAGTCTCTTTGGGTCGAACTATGGTGTTCTGACTTCCTCATTGCACGAGAGGATACGTAGGCATAACTTAACAGTTATCGAACAAAAGTCTCTGTATATTCCCCCTCCTCCCAGCATCATTCTCTTAGCCTCATAGTCTTGAGCTTCATTCATTTCTTACACTGACACTTCACATATTTCACTTCACTTTTCTTTTACACTGACACCCGTACATCCTTTTCCAGCTCTTTGATACACAAATTGCAGTGACACTACCCCTTTAAAACACAAATCTTTTAAGCGTGGATCCCGTCGAGTACGACGGACAATCTGGGTGCTAACACCTTCCCAGGTTGTAACCAACCCCCTTTCTCAGTATTTCTGGTTCGCAACCGTCTTATCCATATCTTTTCTAGGTTTATGCAGCATTACCTTTCCTTCGGGATAAAAATGCCTAGCTGGCGACTCTTTTCTTTCCTTGTGAGTTCACTCCTGTGTGTTCTCACATCATCCTTTCGCCGACCGTTCGCGTCTGTACCTTTATCTGGGCCAGTCTCATTTATCGGGAGCGACAGCTTGGCGACTCTGCTGGGGACCCTTATACTGTAACCAGGGCTTCTGGTTCTTTTTGTGGGTTCCTCCTAATGCTTGTTTGATTTGTGTTTTGCTGGGGTGTTATGTGCTATTTGTGTTTGTATATTTGCTTTATTTACTGCTTTATGTACAGTTTGTTTACTGCTTTCTTTACAGCTTTATATACATCATACTGTCATATTGTTCTGGCTGGATCTGGTTTTATTGCTTTGGTGGGTGGGGTTCTATTGAGAGTTGAGGTCCTATACCTGGGACCTGAGTGACACCTAGGCTAGAGTGGTTCATGTTCTTTCCCATTCCATTTCGGTCTGGTGCGGGAATATGAAACACGGTTCAGATATGGGTTTCTTCTTGAGAACTCTGTGCTACAGATTCCTGTAGTGCTAGGGCTATCTGGGAAGCCTGCTAAGTCTGGATGACCTTTATTATGACCTCCAGAAACTAAGGTGAATTAGAGGAGGATCTTTTATGGTTATTGTAAACACTGTACCTCCGGGTTAGAAGTGTTTACACTTCTCATAACTAATCCAAGTCTGAGGATCCTTGTTTTAGAACACCACCTGTGAGGGGGATGGGTTGTTTACAGGTTTGCAGGTACCCTTGACCTCAACATACCCTGTTACTTTGTTTTGATTAAGAGTACTCCATTTTGGAACAGTTCTTGTGATTTTAACCCTGGACATGTGACTCTTTATTTGAGTCCCCCACCTTGGTTACTGGACTTATGAACCTCCATCTGGACTTCTTGGACATACATGGACTTATACCAAGGCAGTAATCAGATCCAGCTTGATCACAAACCCTTGCATATCATTTGCATATATCATCATTGCATCATTTAACATTTGCTTATTTGTGTTTCAGGGTATCCATACTATATTTTGGCTTGGTTTTGACCCCTTCATCTGCATAGGCCTAACTTCACCAGTATCTGCTTCAGCTATTCCTCATCAGCTACCTGCTTCAGTTACCTGCACCACCAGTCTCAGCCTGTCAGTGGCCCATCTTCTAGTATCAGTCATCATCATCAGCATCTGTTTCAGCTTTTCTTCAGCAACATGGCACCCAAGAAGAGCAATATCTCCTATCATTTCTTTGAGCCTGAGCTAGCTGGCATCAGGAAGGTCCAGGCCCTGATTACTCCAGACCACATACCACTATTCAGAGAACATTTTGGAGGCATCCTTGATGTGGTCATGGATTTGGACCCTTCCCAGAGGAGCTTGATTCATACTTGCCTGCAGTTCTATGATCCCCCTCTGAGGTGCTTCACCTTCCAAGATTTTCAGTTGGGACCCTTGTTGGAAGAGTATTCATCACTGATTGGTGTACCTATCAGGGGTGGAGTCCCCTTCAACCCTGAGATAGCCTTCCCTAGTAATGAAGAGGTGGCAAAGGCATTGTATCTGGAACCAGTTCTGATTGAGCAGAACATGACAGCAAAGGCTGGAATCTCTGGTCTACACTTGGATTTCTTGACCTCTCAGGCTATTCTGAAGGCTTCCTTAGGAGAATGGAAGGCAGTCTGTGCATTATTAGCCCTTAGCATATATGGGGTTATATTATTTGCAGATGAGCCTAAGTTTATTAGCAAGAATGCAATCCATCTTTTCATTCTGAGGAACCCAGTGCCCACCTTACTGGGAGATTTCTACTACTCTGTCCACCAAAGGAATGAAAAGCAAAGGGGAAGATTGGTGAGATGTTGTGCTCCCCTGTTCCATACCTGGCTGCTCAAACACCTGTCCAAGACTGATGCATTCTTGAATCCCCACCAACAAAAGAATTGGGCAAGGAGGCTTGTTGCTTTGACCTCAGATGACATCAGGTGGTGCACCCAGAGCACCAAGGGCAGGGACATCATTACTAGTTGTGGGCAATTTCCCAATGTACCTCTGATAGGAGTGAAGGGTTGCATCAACTACAACCCTCTGCTATTCAAAAGACAACTGGGATATGCATTGGTCCACCCTCCTAGAGTACAAGATCTAGCTGAGATCCTTTATTGTGAGATCAAGCCTAATCTGGCTATTGTCAGGCAAGCATCCTGGGCTTGGGACAATGTCCAGACTAAAGGGGTAACCATTCTTGGGAGATGCAACAATGTGGCCTCAGCTCAATATTATGAGTGGTCACATGCCAGGGCTCAAATTTCTGGGATGCCCTTCACCATTGAAGATGTACCTGGACCCTCCACAGCACCACCTCCAGCCACTGTCAGCCTGGAGGAGTTTGAAAAGCTCAAAGAAAGGAATGAGAATTTGTCTGAAGCCTTGAAGAGAACCCTCTGGGAGAGGAGTGATGGTCGTCTGGACATTGAAAGGTTAGAAAAGCTTAAGGTGGAGCATCTAGCCAGGATTGAAAAGTCAGAGGACTACATCAAGAAGTCAAGGGCTGGAGAACATATTTTGAAGAATGCCTGCAAAGAGGCCCAGTTCCAGAGAGCTAGGACTGATCTTTATCTGAAGGAGAGCCAAGCCATGTGGGTCAGGATCACTGAAGCTCGCAGTCAGGAGGATAAGAGAACCCAGGACAAAATTGAGCAGTTGGAGGCTAATGCAAAGGAGCAACAGGAAGCCCTGCAAGCAGCCCAGAGGGAGATCTCAGAGTTGAAGATTAGGGCTGGTGTGAAGAGGTCAAAGGACCAGGGCAGACATAAGAAGCTAACTGCAGCTATTGCCACCAGGAATCTTCTCATCAGGAACCTCACAGAGCATCCAGCTGACCCTGTGACTGAAGCACTTCTGAAGGAAGTCCAGGAGGATGAGTTTGGTCTTGGTGTTTGACTTTTGCTTGTTGTTGCTTTCATTTTCATGTACTTTTCTTTTATGTTGTATTTTTTGACCCCTCAAAGGGCATGTATTGTGAAAAACGAACTATGTATCATTCACTTTTTTGTAATATATTCATTAGTTTGTTTCATTTGGATCTCTCTCTCCTAAGCAACATCAAACAGCATCTTCCTCGGGGTCTGGAAAGGTCAAAACCAAATGCCAAGCCGGATACCTTGGAAACAAATAAGCATACTGCATTGCATACTAACTTTTGTTTTGTTTTGTAGGTTTTTCTTGTTTTGTTGTTACTAACTCTGTTGTGGTTCAGGAACTATTGCTCGACGTCGGGTGTTCCCACTCAACCGTCCACACAGATATCCCACCCGCAACAACCTTCCGGGCATACAAATGGACCAAGTACAGCAGGACCTTACAGAGGTCAGGACTCAAATGGCCAACGAGAGACTGGAAATGAGAAATCAGATGACCCAGTTTATGGAGGTGATGAATGGATTGGCACAGAGCCAAGAGAGATTAAGGGCACTAGTAGAAAGGCAGACCCAGGAGGAACCCCATCTAGGGACTGGGGGAACGAGCAACAATGAGAGAGTTCAGCCTCATGTTAACCCACCTGTGTATGGCCCTCACCTTCATCCAGAGATCAACATCCCTGTTAATGTGCAAGGGAATGCCACTGCAGGCAGAGTATTATAGGAAGGCCCCCAGGAAGATCAATTTACTGTGATGGGAGCTGGGGATGAAGCCTATGACAGAAGGCTAGATGAAATTGCTGAAAAATTGAGATCCCTGGAGTCTCAGAATTCCTTGGGCTTTGATGTTATGGACATGGGTCTAGTGGACGGGGTAAGGATTCCCCACAAGTTTAAACCTCCGTGCTTTGAGAAGTACAACGGAACTTCCTGTCCACGAACCCACTTACAATCCTTTTTGGGGAGGCTGAAGGCATATACCATGGATGAAAAGCTATGGATGTTTTATTTTGAAGATAGCTTAACAGGAGCTTCAAGGGAATGGTACTCTCACTTGACTAGAGCAACCATTAGATGCTGGAAGGACCTGGCTGAGGCCTTTATCAGACAATACCAGTACAACTTGGATATGGCTCCTAACAGGACCCTCCTGATGGGAATGTCTCAATCATCCAGGGAAAGCTTTCGGGAGTACGCCCAGAGGTGGAGACAGCTTGCTGCTGCTGACCAGCCACCCATGTCGGAGAGGGAAATGGCCGACATGTTTATGAACACCCTCCAAGGGACATACATTGACAGGATAGATGCCTTTTCTTCCACTAGCTTTGCTGACGTAGTCATAGCCGGGGAAAGAATTGAGAGCCTATTAAAGATGGGCAAGATTTCTGACAATGGTGTGAGCTCGTCCAGCAACCCCAGAAAACCTTTTGTAGGTCCAAGAAGAACCGGTGAGACCAATGCTATTCAGGCCAGCAGGGGCAGACCACAATATGTTCATAGGTCAGTGGCAGCAGTCACCATTCCCTCTCCACTTCCTCAGCAATCGACATATCAACCACAACAACAACCTCATTACCAACAACAAACTCAGTACCCTCCTCAGAGAAACTACAACAACAACAACAGTCAGCAAAGACCATTTCAACAGAGACCATCTCAGGCCAATAGGGTGATCGATCCGATCCCTATGCCTTATGCTGCTTTACTGCCACAGCTCCTGAAGCTCAACCTGGTTGAGTTAAGGACGTTGGCGCCACCAGATCCTTCCAGTCTGCCAAGAAATTAAGATGCCAACGCCAGATGCGCTTTTCATTTTAACGCGCCTGGCCACAGTACAGAGAAGTGCAGAGCTTTACAGATGAAGGTGCAAGACCTGGTAGATTCTAAAGCTCTAAACTTTGCACCACCGCCAAATGTTAACAAGAACCCCATGCCCAACCATGGAGGGCCCAGAATTAATGCTATTGAGGAAGATATGCCGTCTTTCTTAATAACCAGTGTTGGGCAGATCCGGACACCCCTGGTAGAGATTAAAGCTCAACTCCTTGAATGTCAGATATTCCCTGGGTGTGAACTTGGGTGCGGTTATTGCAACATTTCGGTAAATGGGTGTGACAATCTGAGAAGCGGCATAGACAGTCTTATCCAGAATGGTCTACTTCAAATTACAACATCAATACCTTCAAATCCGGCAATCCCTCCGACAACAGTTCCAGAGTCTCCTACAACTACAACAACAATAATTCCAAACAATTCTTCAGTTTCATCAACAAATTCTTCATTTATCACTTCAACAAGTCAGATTCCAACAAACATTACTTCTACAACATCAGCACCCCTCTATTCAGAATCTTCTCCTACAACACCAGCAAACATCTCAGCAATCACTATTTATTACGATCCGTCAAGTATTCCTCCGAACAACAATTTTCAACAGCAAGCAGTGGCATCTCCTGCCATATCACCGGTCACTATCTACTATGATCCACATACTATTGCAACACCCTCCTCTGCTGCAGTCAGCCCGGTTACCATCACGGTACCTGGGCCTGTTCCATATGAAAGCAGTAATGCCATCCCTTGGCATTACGGCTCAGATCTATACTGCGAAGGGCAGAAAATCACTCTTGAATCATCAACTTCTTCACCACAAATAGACAATGTGGGAGGAGGCGGAGGCTTCACTCGAAGCGGACGTCTTTTTGCCCCACAAATTCCAAGACCCATTGCTGAAGCGGAAGCTGCTGCCAAGGCAAAAGGGAAGAGCATGGTGCAAGAAGAACAAGTTACTAAAGAAGTTTTAAAGACCCCTTTTGATCAAGAGGTTGATGAATTCATGAGAATCATCAAGAAAAGTGATTACAAGATAGTGGACCAGCTTCACCAGACACCTTCCAAGATCTCCATTTTATCATTACTAATGTGCTCCGAGGCTCATCGGAACGCACTATTAAAAGTCTTGCACGCAGCTTATGTGCCAGAGGAGATTACCGTCAATCAGTTGGAAGCTGTAGTTGGGAATGTTAACGCTAGTCATGGACTAGGATTTACCAACACTGATTTGACAGCGGAAGGCCGCAATCACAACAAGGCTTTGCACATTACCTTGGAGTGTAAAGGTGCAGTTCTTTCTCATGTACTAGTGGACACAGGGTCATCCCTCAATGTCCTACCTAAGAAAGCCCTTGTGAAGCTGGAGTATGAAGTATTGGCATTACGCCCCAGCAACTTGGTAGTAAGAGCCTTTGACGGTTCTAAGAGATCAGTTCTGGGAGAAATTGAGTTGCCTATAACAATTGGTCCACAAACTTTCAAAACGACCTTCTTCGTGATGGATATACAGCCTGCCTACAGCTGTCTATTGGGTAGACCATGGATACACGCCGCTGGCGCCGTGACATCAACCCTTCAACAGAAGTTAAAATTCGAGTGGGAGGGCCAAGTCGTTACTATTTGTGGAGGGGAAGATATTTTTGTTAGCCATCTGGCTACATACAAATATATTGAGATGGATGGGGAGATCCATGAAACCATGAGCAAGGGATTTGAGGCCCTGAACATTAATGAAACATCTGATGTATTTGGGACTTCCATGACATCCTACCAGCAAGCCAGGAAGGTTGTTGAAGAGGGGAATGCTCAAGGCTGGGGCAAGCTGTTGCCTGTGGAAAAGAAAGAAGACAGATTTGGGTTGGGTTACAAACCAACTCAACAAGATCAAGCAGAGGCTGCAAAGAAGCCCAACTTTGTCAGTGGGGGGATGCTCACCCCCGATGCAGTAAACAACTTGGGAGATGAGTCGGAAGATGAGCGCAACCTGGAGAGCTGGATACGTCCAAGGATCCCGGGAAGCCGTATCTCAAACTGGTCTTCCCAGGAAATTATAAAGGTTACTCCTGCAGAGTAATTATTATTTCCTGTATATTTTAAGCATGCATCAAGTCTTGCATCTTGCCCAAGATGACAAGACTCATTTTGTAATCGGGCCATCTGTAATTTTGTGCAAACAGATCAATCAATGATAATCAGACATCTTTTGCAAATGAGTCTTTTTCTTTTCCGCTCACTGTTTTTCCATTTTTCTTTTTGTACAAAAATAAATGGCAATGTTTTCAAAATGATAACTTCATTTCACTTTTTCTAAACAAGATTAAAATCAATCACTAAAATGGACAATCTAAACCCTTGCAGAGAGTGCCTTTCAGACCGCACTGACAACAGCACGGCTATGACTTCGCATGACTTTGACAATCCAATCAATCAAGATGATGAAGGGGTTGAAGAAGATTATGAGCTTCCTGAAGAGCTAGCCAGGTTGTTAAGGCAAGAGGAGAAGGTTATCACCCCTCATCAGGAGGAAATTGAAACAGTTAATCTTGGTACGGATGAAGACGTAAAAGAAGTTAAGATCGGGGCCTGCCTACAAAACTCAGTGAAAAAACAACTGATTGATCTGCTTCGGGAGTATGCGGATGTGTTTGCTTGGTCTTACCAGGATATGCCAGGATTGGACACCGATATCGTCATGCACAAGCTGCCATTAAAAGAAGACTGCCCACCAGTTAAACAGAAACTGCGCCGTACTCGCCCAAATATGGCAATGAAGATCAAAGAAGAGGTACAAAAGCAGTGGGACGCCGGATTCCTTGCTGTAATTAGCTATCCGCCGTGGGTTGCTAATATTGTACCTGTGCCTAAGAAAGATGGAAAGGTGAGGATGTGTGTGGATTACCGGGATCTGAACAGAGCCAGCCCGAAAGATGATTTCCCATTACCTCACATTGATGTATTGGTTGATAATACGGCTCAGTTCTCGGTATTCTCCTTCATGGACGGATTTTCAGGATACAATCAGATCAAGATGTCACCTGAAGACATGGAGAAGACAACTTTCATCACACCCTGGGGCACGTTCTGTTATAAGGTGATGCCGTTCGGATTGAAGAATGATGGTGCAACATATCAACGGGCTATGGTAACGTTATTCCACGATATGATCCATAAAGAAATCGAGTGTTACATGGATGACATGATTGCCAAGTCCCTCACGGAAGAAGACCACCTGGTGAATCTGTTGAAGTTATTCAAGCGTCTGAGGAAATACCAACTAAAGCTGAACCCCAACAAGTGCACATTTGGGGTGCGATCTGGTAAGCTGCTGGGATTTATTGTAAGCGAGAAAGGGATTGAGGTTGACCCTGATAAAGTCAAATCCATTCAAGAAATTCCTGCACCAAAGTCTGAAAAAGAAGTTCGAGGTTTTCTAGGTAGATTGAACTACATTTCAAGGTTCATATCTCACCTTACTGCAACCTGTGAACCCTTGTTCAAACTGTTAAGAAAAGAACAGACGGTCAGGTGGAACGAAGACTGCCAGAGGGCTTTTGACAAGATCAAAGAATACCTGCAAGAACCACCAATCCTTATGCCTCCAGTTGAAGGAAGACCTCTGATAATGTACTTGACAGTATTAGAAGAGTCAAGGGGGTGTGTGCTGGGCCAGCATGATGAGTCTGGTCGAAAAGAGTATGCAATATACTACCTGAGAAAAAAGTTTACCGACTGTGAACAACGTTATTCACTGCTCGAGAAAACTTGTTGTGCTTTAGCGTGGGCTGCTCGCCGACTGAGACAGTATATGCTAACCCACACTACTCTATTGATCTCCAAAATGGACCCAGTCAAGTACATTTTCGAGAAGCCAGCTCTTACCGGACGGGTTGCAAGATGGCAAATGATCCTCACAGAATATGACATCCAGTACACATCTCAGAAAGCCATTAAGGGCAGTGTATTGTCTGATTATCTTGCTGAGCAACCTATTGATGATTACCAGCCTATGAGATTTGACTTCCCTGATGAAGACATCATGTTCATAAAAGCGAAAGATCATGAAGAGCCTGTTCACACTGAAGGGCCTGACCCGGAAGAAGAATGGACTATGATGTTTGATGGGGCTGTTAATATGAATGGTCGTGGTGTTGGTGCAGTACTCATTACACCTAAGGGAGTTCACATGCCTTTCTCGGCAAAGCTCACCTTCAACTGCACTAACAACGAAGCTGAATACGAAGCTTGCATTATGGGTCTTGAGGAAGCTATTGACCTCAGGATCAAGACATTGACTGTATTCGGAGATTCAGCTCTGGTAGTTAATCAAACCAACGGCAAATGGTACACCCACCAGGATCATCTGATACCTTACAGGGATTATACGAGAAGGTTATTGACTTTCTTCACAACGGTCAAGCTTGAGTATATCCCTCGAGACGAGAATCAGTTTGCAGATGCTCTGGCTACCATTTCATCTATGATCAAAGTTCAAGCTGCCAACTTTGTGCCTCAGATTTCAGTGTCCAGACTTGACAGACCAGCGTATGTATTTGCAGCATATGTTTCCAAAGATGATAAGCCTTGGTTCCATGACATTAAATGCTTCTTGGAGGATCAAGCATACCCACCTGGGGCATCTTCCAATGATACGAAGACATTAAGAAGGCTAGCTGGTAGTTTCTTCCTGAATGCTGATGGTTCCCTGTACAAGAGAAACTTTGATATGGTACTCCTCCGGTGCGTTGATAGAACAAAAGCAGACTTGTTGATGCACGAGGTGCACGAAGGACCCTTTGGTACCCATGCAGGAGGGCATGCCATGGCCAAGAAGTTGCTAAGATCAGGTTATTACTGGATCACAATGGATGCCGACTGTTGTGCCTATGCCAGAAAATGCCATAAATGCTAGATCTATGCGGATAAGGTGCATGTGCCTCCCAATCCTTTGAATGTGATGTCTTCACCCTGGCCCTTTGCTATGTGGGGCATTGACATGATTGGCAAGATTGAACCTACTGCTTCAAACGGCCACAGATTCGTCCTGGTTGCCATTGACTATTTCACCAAGTGGGTCGAAGCAGCTTCCTATGCCAATGTTACAAGGCAAGTGGTAGCCAGATTTCTGAAGAGAGACATCATCTGTCGGTATGGAGTTCCCGAGTGAATCATTACTGATAATGGTTCCAACTTAAACAACAAAATGATGGCAGAGCTATGCCGGGACTTCAAGATCCAACACCACAATTCTTCTCCTTACAGGCCAAAGATGAACGGCGCTGTTGAGGCAGCTAATAAGAATATCAAGAAGATTGTGCAAAAGATGGTAGTCACCTATAAAGACTGGCATGAGATGCTACCGTTTGCCTTGCATGGGTACTGCACGTCAATCAGAACATCCACTAGGGCAACACCGTATCAACTTGTGTATGGTATGGAGGTAGTCCTTCCAGTTGAAGTTGAACTACCCTCCCTACGGGTACTAATGGATATTAAGCTGAACGAAGCAGAATGGGTCCGGTCCCGATACGAGCAACTGAGTCTGGTCGAAGAGAAAAGATTGGCTGCAATCTGTCATGGGCAGTTGTATCAGAAAAGAATGAAGAAAGCCTTCGATCAGAAAGTTAGGCTCCGAGAGTACCAAGTAGGAAATCTTGTGCTGAAAAGAATCCTCCCTCCTCACACGGACCACAGGGGCAAGTGGACTCCGAACTATGAGGGACCATTCATGGTAAAGAAAGTTTTCTCTAGTGGAGCACTGATGCTCAGCACCATGGATGGTGAAGACTTCCCGTCCCCTGTGAATTCAGATGCAGTTAAAAAATACTTCGCATAAAAATGACCCGCTGGACATAAAAACAGAATGTAAGTCCAGGCAAAAATAGGGCATCCCGGCGAGTCAAAAACAGAATAAAAGACTCGGGCAAAAATAAGGGAAATAAATAAAAATGTACACCCGTTGAGTTGAAAAGCCGCATTGGACAACTCAGGCAAAAATGGGAATCCCGATGGATTGAAAACCCGAAAGGGCGATCCATGCAAAATAAGGGAATAAGCGAACAACTGCATTCTGAATTCGTCTGTATCGCCCACAACTTGGTAAGCTTCGAAAGGATCAAGCTTCTATCAGAATCAGCCTTCTTCAGAAAGCAAGACGAGAAGAGTGTCAAATGTCATACGATTCATAGCCAAGGGAAGCTCCTTGAAGCGTCGTCAACATTGCCAACATTTTGTTTCTCCATTTGTAACAATCTCCTCTTTTCAGGGGATATGTTTCCTTGACTGTATCTTGCCAATTCAGGGCATACGAATTAATAAAATCAGATTTTCAGTCATGTCTCGTCTCGTACATTTTATTTTCATTTGCAAAATGTCCGATGTCTACAAGATACTGATTACATAAATACAAATGCTTCTTTTAAATACGTGCTTGCAGGAAATATATTTACTCCCAGGAGTGTCTGAACTCCTATGATGGAATCCGGTAAGGGATACCTCGGGGTTACTTATGTATTTCTCTGTCTTTTCAGGATTGCAGGTGTTCAAGACACAACACGGGGCATGAAGGCTTCACCCCCAACAAGCTGGCAAGTCAATACTCATTCAGCCTTAGCACCAGAAGTGTTTTCTCCCCAGCTGAGTTGCCACTTGTTATTTCTCCCCAGTCGAGGTGCCAATCATTCTTCCTCCTCAGCCAAATATGAAAGCCAGGGAACCATCTCCCCACAGAGTTTCAGCCTCTATCCAGAAGAGCAATGCACGAAAGGATCACAACAGAGTGACAAAGACTTCTACAAACCCCAGCTGGGTCCCTCATTACCAAGAATAGGTCTATCAGTGACATATTTCCCCAAGCAGAGTCATATATACTAGATCTACCAATGATCTTATCCCCAGCTGGGACGTCCATTTCAAGCAGATCAGCCAGAGATCTTCGTGGCAGCGGGATTCGAATCCCGGATCATTATCTTTTGCATAAACATGGCATTCGCATCATATTCACCCCACAAAGCGTAGCATTCCGTTTAATACGGAACATTACGGCAAAAATCAAACATATTGCATAATCATAAGCCATGTTCTAAATCAAACGCTTGTGAATATTGACAATCCATAAACAATGTACAGAATGTTCCCCAGATTCCTCAGCAAGGAGCTAAAGCAGTTGCCTTACACCCACGAACACCAGTACATACTCCTTATGACACTCGTCCGTGTCATATCCCCAGCAGAAAGCCAAAGCATCCTCTTTGCACTCACAGATACATATATATATAATTTTCTTGACATCCGTCTGTGTCACCTTCCCCAGCATAATTACCTAAACCCTTTGTATAGCATATACTTGTTTATAATATACCTCTTGACACTCGTCTGTGTCACTCTCCCCAGCAGGTTGAACACTCATATATACACCACTCATACGTATTACTCTTATTTCACTTATACAGATACTCGTCCGTATCTTGTATACGCCACTTATATCCTCTCAGATTCAACACTCGTCCGTGTTCTTTGTTAACCAGTTGGTACTCGTCCGTACCATCATCTCAGAACATGTGTCAAGCGTTTGTTTCTACCTGATACCCGTCCGTATCATAGTCTTAAGGATGCTCGTCCGCATTTTTAATCCATACACTGTGTCAAACACTTATGTCTCCTTGAATTTAGACACTTGTCTGTGTCTACTGTTCCCCAGAAGAGTCCCCTCAGAATCAACACTCGTCCGTGTTCCTTGTTAACCAGTTAATACTCGTCTGTATCATCATCTCTGAGCACGTGTCAGTATTTGTTTCTACCCGATACTCGTCCGTATCATAGTCTTAGGGATGCTCGTCCGCATCTTTAATCTATACACAATACCAAACACTTATACTTTTATTTTCTTGGATATAAACACTCGTCCATGTTTACTATTCCCCAGTAGGTCGCCAGCAAAGCAAGATTTCTTTTTCTATCTGACATTCGTCCTATGTCATGATAAACCCTGAGAGCAGCCGTACCCTGCTAGGTGATCATCCTTCACCTCTTGATGAACGTCCTTCATCATGCTCATCCGATGGCCGTCCCCATCGTTGATCTTTTATCCGGCATTCGTCCTATGCCGTGATATTTAGCAGCCGTCCCCTGCTAGGTGATCGTCCTTCACCTCTTGATGATTGTCCTTCATCATTTTACCCGATGGCCGTCCCCATCGTTGATCTTGTTATCTGACATTCGTCCTATGTCATGATAAACCTTGAGAGCAGCCGTCCCCTGCTAGGTGATCGTCCTTCACCTCTTGATGATCTTCCTTCATCATGCTCGTCCGATGGCCGTCCCCATCGTCGACCTTTTATCCGGCATTCGTCCTATGTCGCGATACTTTCGGCAGCCGTACCCTTCCAGGTGATCGTCCTTCACCTTAGATGACCGTCCCTCATCTTATCCCCAACAGAGCAGCCGTCCCCTGCTAGGTGATCGTCCTTCACCATGGATGACCGTCCCTCATCATTATTTCATTTATTCTTTAACCCGATGGCCGTCCCCGTCGTGGTCCCTTTTTCTTTTCCAGTTTAGCCCGATGGTCGTCCCCATCGTTGGTTACCTTACTTTATGAACCTGATGGCCGTCCCCATCATTTTTCATTACTCCCCAGAGAATCTTACAGCTTTACTTGATGGCCATCCCCATCATAATCGCCTGTATCCCCAGCATGTCGGTCGTCCCCGTCATTGCCTTTTCCCCAGCAGTCGTCCTCTGCTCGACGGTCGTCCTCCGTCGCCCACACTTTATAATATACTTTATTTTCTTTTACAATCTATATCCCTTTTCTTCTTCATTCTGTGAGTGCAAATTTTGGACTGTCTTTGGTATTCAACCACAAGTTATCTTGTTTGCCTGATAAGCCGTCGCTTACATCCTGCACAGCTAACTCATGTTTGAATAGGGGCAGCTGTAAACACCCCAAATTTGCCCTCACTCATTCACACCATGGCTTGTGACCATTTCATATGCATAAATCCAATCATACCATCTCATACCACATTTTTGATCCACTGCATAGATTCAAAGTCATCTGCATCTAGGGTTTGTGATCTGAGCAATCCAAGAGCTTCTTGAGCCACTCCAAAGGCCATAAATCACTTCAAAGGGGTCCATGTATGTTCAAGCATCATATTATATCCTCTCAAAGTCAAGAATGTCAAAAAATCACAAGAACTGAGAATGGTATGGAAGCAGAGCCAGGTTTGACTGCACAGTTGACCTAGAATTAGGGTTTTGGTTTCAGAGGCCATAACTCCAAATTTTTTGGTCATTCTTGTTTCTATTGATCTCTATATGGTATAGGGAGTATGCACATCAATTTTCATGAAGAAATTCCTTGGGGAAGTCATCTGATCAAGGGTTGACTTTTCAAGCAAGTCAGTGAAAAATCAGGGCATCTGAGGCCCCCAATGACCCAACCAAAAGGTGTTCTTCATCATTTTGATTGTGTATGGTCTTTATTTGATCATGGAGGATATTGGAAGTTCACAAAATTGAAGAATTTCAAGTCATTTGCAAAGTTGACTTTTTGGGAAAGTTTGACTTTTAATGAAATTGCCATTTTGGGAAGCTTTTTCAACCTTTACTTTTTGATTCAAAAATGCTTCAAATGGAAAAACTTTGGTCATGAAAGTTGTAGAATGGATCATTCCCTTTTCAAAAAGTACAAGAACATGACCTAATTCATTTTGGATCAAAAGTTATGGATTGTCAAAGTTGGCTAAAATCACAAAATTTGAAGTTTTCTACCAAAGGGACATTTTGCAAAATGGTTTGTTCAAGTGTTCCAAAGGCCTCAAATGTGTATCATTTCTTCACAACATGATTTTGTGACATCTAAAATTCAGAATGGGCCAAGGGATCACACATTTTTATGGCCTATGGAACAAGAAATCTCATGAGAAGCAAAAGTGAGGCAAGTTGCAAAAACTCACTCAAGTGTGAATCCACTTACTTGCTGACTTCACAAACAATCCAAGGGCTCTCCACACATCTTGCTACGCAGGACACCCCATCTGTCCTTGGCTAGCAAGTAGCCCATGCCTCTCTTACACAACTTTGACATTTTGGCAACTTGAGCCATACCAATCACTAAAGCACACATCAACTCATCTAACCAATCCCATTAGTTTATACAAGCAAAAAGCAAGCCAAAGCACACACAACACAAGCCTGAAAGTATCCAGAACTCAGCTCTCTCATTTTTCACTCCATTTGCAAAAGCTTTCGAAACACTCTCCACAAGCTGCAAACACACAAACCAACTTCACAAATCAACTCAACATGCTTCACTGATCAAAAAGCACCCATCACCATAGCCTAAAACTCCCTGAATCAGAAATAGGATTTCCACCCCACCTTGAACAGAACTTCTGCCATCTCTCAAACCATCCATTGTAAACTTCAAACAAGCATTGAAAGCTTCTCAGGGGGTCCAGTGGAGTTGATTGCAAGCAAGAAACCAGCCAGAAAGTACCAGAAACCAAAGCTTCAGTTCAGGTAGCCATCTCAAACTTTTTTTCCAGAAACTCCATTTTAAGTTCTTAAATGCTTCTATGCACTCCCCTGATCATGGGGATATGATTATTTTTGAAAATGGTTGAGAAACCAGGATGTATGAATGCTCTGAAATTTTTTGCCCTAAGAATGTTTTGATTCGATTTGGCTGATTGATGAATGAAAAATGTTGTTTGGTTGGGGGGTTTGATTCGTTTTTGAATGGGGATGAATTCTGGGCAGTTAGATTTCATTTTTATTGCGTGTAGAGAGAGTTAGAGTTTTTGGCTGGCCGGAGAAGACGACCGGAACAGTGTTCCGGTCGTCTGAAAGTCATTAGGGCATTTAATTAGGGTTTAATCATAATTAGGAGATTTTGAATTTCAGCCCTTGGATGTGGCGCCAAGTCAATTCGCGCGCGTGTAGGTTTGAATGCTGGCCTTTGATCTTGCTGACTTTTCTATTTTTCAGTTTTATTTCATTTTTATTTCATTAAATTTCATTTGTTTTGTTTAATTTATTTAAAATAGCAAAAATCATTTAAAAATTCTGAAAATTTTTATACAAGCTTTTATTAATTTTAAGAAACCAAAAACATTTTTATTTTTATTTTTTGCATTAAAAAAGTATTTTTAAATCATTTAAAAGTTTATTTTTAATTAATTAATGAGAATTAATTAATTAAAAATACTTTTAGGTATTTAAAAATCACCAAAAAATTCATGAAACCTTTAAAATCATTTAGAAACATTGTCCAACTCTCAAATCAAATTTCTTTTTTTGATCTTGTTGTCTTTTGACAATTTTTCATGGAATTAATTTCATTTCAAGGCAATATTTTGTTCCAAACTTCCAAAATTCATTTCTGCCTAACCATTGAGAGTTGGACTTTGATTCTTTTTGCATTGTGTCTTGCATATCATGTAGTTCATAGGATTAAATTGGCATGATTTGATTTTGCATTTCCAATTTGTTTGACATTTTTCTTGGCAAGGTACCTTAAAACCCTAGCATACTTAAGAAATTCATCACTTTCACTAGGTTAAGAATTGGATCCCCTCCTTTGGGCAGTGAGTTGGTGTAGGTCTAGGGTTCCCTTTGATGCATTTCTAATTTTTTATCTTGATGTTTGCTTCTGGTTTTTGTTTTTGTTTGGTACATTGATCATAAACCCTAATTTGGGCTTCCTTTTGCATTCATCTTGCATTTGCTTGCATACCATGACTTGCCATGACATTTTATGCATCCATTTGATTCATTAGATATCTTAAGACATGTTAGATTCATGTTTGAGCATTGCATCTTTCATTTGTCATGTTGTATGTCATTTACCTTTCATAACTTTTCATGAATGTTCATGGTTCTAAACTTGCTTCATTTGCATCCATAGGTTTGTATGATCATCCCCATGCTTTATTTCATGTTTGCATCATCTCATAGAATCATTATCATCACACATATGCTTCTGGTTTTGGTTTGCATCATCACATTGCATTCCATTTGCATTGCATTCCATCCCTTTGCTAACTTTTCAGGTGGTAAGTCACTTTGAGAAGTGAATTTGCCTTCACTTCTCACAATTTCTTTTCATCTCTCTTATGCATCATTGCTGCATTTTATCTTGTGTTTGAGATTGAGCTTGCTCTTTCTTCTTCTTCTTACTTTCTTTCTTCAAGTGACTTGTCTTCTTAAATGAAGCAAGTTACTTTGCTTCTCTTTGCTCCTTTCATCTGCTTCCTGGTGGTTTCTCTGAAGATCTTTCTTGTAAACCTCACAAACCTTAGGAACAACCAAGCATGACAATAATTAGGGTTTTGACTAGTCCCCTATTTAGATTTTACCTTTGTGTCTCATTGAGTCTTCTCTTCTCACCTCATAATCAGGGACTAAACCCTAAAGGTTTTAAGGCTTTGTGATTAAGCTTATGCCTGCATCCTTCTATTAGGATGGAGTGTATAACTTTAATCCTAAGTGTTAAACCCTTAATGTGTTTAAATCTTTTAATCAATTCACCTAATAATCATCAAGACATCAAGCTTGTAACTTGGGCCTTGCATTAGGGTTCTAATTCTTCCATTAATTGGTTAAGAAGGACTAACCCTAGTGTTAATGGACAAGTCCCCCTCAAGTTGTCTTACAAACCCTAAAACTCACTTCATCATCTCATCATTAACTAAAATCCACTTAATGAAGGCTTTGTTTTGTCATGAGTTTAATCCCTAATCATGGATTAAGTTGAGGAGCTTTCCTCAGCTTAAACATTCTCATCTATTATCCTTCTATTAGGATGGTGTAATGAGTCTGTTTAATCCCTGATTATGGCTTAATCTCATTACTCAACACTAAACAAAAACACCAAAAACATCTAAATAATCACAAGTAGGTTAATGACCTTAATCCTACACCAAAGGTGATTAAGTGTGAGAAGCTGACTTCACACTCAAGGTATTCTCATTACCCCTAATCAGAGGGATGATGTGATGAGTTTACTAATCCATTGGCTTAGGCTTAAGCTCATTAATTTATGCCAAACTTTCAAAAGCAATAAAAGACTGAAAACATAAAAACAAACAATAATCGTCTCCTCCGGGATTCTTTTCTCATCTCATTCACTCACAAACGAGAACTTGCTTCTTCCGTCTAATGCAAGACAGTTTGCACCTGAGCCAGACAGGTCATACACTTGAGCATAGACAAGCAAGCAGTTCATTAGTCAATTTATCTTTCAGTCTCTTTGGGTCGAACTACGGTGTTCTGACTTCCTCATTGCACGAGAGGATACGTAGGCATAACTTAACAGTTATCGATCAAAAGTCTATGTATATTCCCCCTCCTCCCAGCATCATTCTCTTAGCCTCATAGTCTTGAGCTTCATTCATTTCTTACACTGACACTTCACATATTTCACTTCACTTTTCTTTTACACTGACACCCGTACATCCTTTTCCAGCTCTTTGATACACAAATTGCACTGACACTACCCCTTTAAAACACAAATCTTTTAAGCGTGGATCCCGTCGAGTACGACGGACAATCTGGGTGCTAACACCTTCCCAGGTTGTAACCAACCCCCTTTCTCAGTCTTTCTGGTTCGCAACCGTCTTATCCATATCTTTTCTAGGTTTATGCAGCATTACCTTTCCTTCGGGATAAAAATGCCTAGCTGGCGACTCTTTTCTTTCCTTGTGAGTTCACTCCTGTGTGTTCTCACATCATCCTTTCGCCGACCGTTCGCGTCTGTACCTTTATCTGGGCCAATTTCATTTATCGGGAGCGACATTATGGATGTTCTATTTTGAGGATAGTCTGACTGGAGCATCGAGAGAATAGTATTCGCATCTGACCAGGGCCACTATAAGATGTAGGAAAGACTTGGCTGAAGCCTTCATCCGGTAATACCAGTACAACCTAGACATGGCTCCCAATAGAACTCTTCTAATGGGCATGTCTCAGTCTTCAAGGGAAAGCTTCCGGGATTATGCTCAGAGGTGGAGACAACTTGCTACTGCTGTCCAGCCACCCCTGTTTGAGCGGGAAATGGCTGACATGTTTATGAACACTCTTCAGGGAACTTATATAGACAGACTTGCTGCTTTCTCTTCCACCAGTTTTGCTGATGTAGTTATAGCTGGTGAGAGAATTGAGAGTCTTTTGAAGATGGGCAAAATCTCTGACAACGGTGTAAGTTCCTCCAACAATACAAGAAAACCTTTTTCAGGACCCCGAAGGACGGGTGAAACAAATGTTATTCATGCAAGCAGGGGCAGACCCCAGTATTCTCACAGATCAGTAGCAGCCGTCACTATCCCGACTCCAGCTCCACAACAGATACTTTTTCCTCAGCAACAACAATAACAACAACACTATCAACAACAACCGCACTTTCCGCAACAAAGATCGTATAACAATAACAACAACAACCAATAGCAACGCCCCTTTCAACAGAGGCCATCTCAAGCCAATAGGGTGATTGACCCCATTCCTATGCCTTACGCCGCTCTACTGCCACAACTCCTGAAGCTCAACCTGGTTGAGTTAAGGACATTGGCTCCGCCAGATCCTCTCAACCTCCCGAAGAATTATGATGCCAATGCTAGGTGTGCCTTTCACTCCAACGCACCTGGTCACAATACTGAAAAATGTAGAGCCTTGCAAATGAAGGTTCAAGATCTGGTCGATTCCAAAGCTCTCAATTTTGCACCTCCTCCAAATGTTACTAGAAATCCTATGCCTAGTCATGGTGGGCCCAGGATTAATGCCATAGAGGGGGATCAACCATCTGCACTGATTGATAATGTTGCACAAATTCAAACACCGCTGGCAGAAGTCAAAGCTCAACTCTTAAGATGCCAGGTGTTCCCAGGCTGTGAGGCCTGCTGAGAATCGTGCAAGGCTGCTATTAATGATTGTGAGAGGCTAAGGCTTGGCATATATGGCCTTATCAGAGATGGAATTTTGCAAATTACCACAACGACACCTATAACATCAACAACTCTTTCTTCAGCAACAATAGATCCTCCTACAACATCAACAGAACCTCCTACAACTGCAACAACTATTATTCCCACTGATTCATCCACAACTCCAGCAATCACTCCATCCATTATTTCAACAAATCAAAGTTCATCTACACTTACTTCTACAACATCAACACCCATTTATCAACGGAATCGCCTACAACACCAACAAACGCTAATGAAGATGTCTCAACGGTCACGATCTATTATGACCCGACAACTGTTCATCCCAACAACAATTTTCAACAACAAACTGAAACACCTACTGTCATATCTCCAGTCAAAATCTACTACAACCCGCATACCATCACAGTTCCTTCCACTGCAGCAATCAGTCCGGTCACCATTACGGTACCTGGACTCGTTCCTTATGAAAGCAGTAATGCCATACCTTGGCACTACGGCTCTGATCTCTACTGCGACGGAAAGAAAATCACTCTAGATTCATTAACCTCTTCACCACAAGTTGACAATGTTGGGGGAGGCGGAGGCTTCACCAGAAGCGGACGCCTTTTTGCCTCACAAACACCGAGACCCAATGCTGAAGCAGAGGCTGTTGCTAAGGAAAAAGGGAAGAATGTGGTACTTGAAGAGCCAACTGTTAAAGAAACTCTGAAGACGTCCTTTGAACAAGAGGTGGACGAGTTCATGAGAATAATCAAAAAGAGTGATTACAAAGTGGTGGACCAGCTTCATCGGATGCCCTCCAAAATCTCTATATTGTCATTGTTAATGTGTTCCGAAGCCCATAGGAATGCACTTTTGAGGGTCCTGCACACAGCCTACGTGCCGGAAGAGATTACGGTTAATCAGCTGGAAACAGTGGTTGCAAATGTTAACACCACTCATGGACTAGGCTTCACAGATTCTGATTTAACAACGGAAGGACGCAATCATAACAAGGTTTTACACATCACTTTAGAGTGCAAAGGTGTTGTTCTTTCTCATGTGCTGGTAGACACTGGGTCCTTGCTCAATGTCCTCCCAAAGAAAGCCTTGGTGAAGTTGGAATATGATGGTCTTGCATTGCGTCCAAGTAGCTTGGTGGTGAGAGCTTTTGATGGCTCTAAGAGATCAGTGCTTGGAGAGATTGAATTACCTGTGATGATTGGCCCACAAATCTTTAAAACTACTTTCTTCGTGATGGACATTCAGCCGGCCTAAAACTGTTTGTTGGGTAGACCCTGGATTCACGCCGCTGGCGCTGTTACATCTACCTTTCACCAGAAATTAAAATTAGAGTGGGAAGGCTAGATCATCACAATCTGCGGGGAGGAAGACATTTTTGTTAGCCAGCTGGCTACTTACAAGTATATAGAGATGGATGGGGAGATCCACGAGACTATGAGCCAGGGTTTTGAGACCCTTAACATCAATGAAGCAACTGTTGTGTCTGGAACTTCTATCACTTCATATCAACAAGCCCGAAGGGTTGTTGAAGAAGGTACCGCTTAGAGCTGGGGCAAGCTGCTGCCAGTAGAAAAGAAAGAAGACAGATTCGGGTTGGGTTACAGACCAATCCGACAAGATCAAACAGAGGCTATAATGGAGCCCAAATTTGTCAGTGGGGGAATGCTTACCCCGAATGCTGTGAACAATCGGGAAGACGAGGAAGAAGACGACCGCAACCTGGAGAGTTGGATACGTCCAAAGATCCCAGGGAACCAAGTCTCTAACTGGTCTTCCCAGGAAATTATAAGAGTTACTCCTGTAGAGTAATTATTATTTCCTGTCTTTTAGCATGCATCAAGTCCTGCATCTTGCCCAAGGTGTCAGGACTCATTTTGTAATAGGGCCATCTTGTATTTTGTGCAATTGATTAATTAATGAATATCAGGACATCTTTTGCAAATGAGTCTCTTTTTCGCTCACCGTCTTTTTCATTTTTCACTTTTGTACAAAACAATAAAATGGCAATGTTTTCAAAATAAACAACTTCATTTTCACTTTTTCTAAACAAGATAAAACTGATCACTAAAATGAACCAATCTCAACCATTGCAGAGAGTGCCCTCCAGATTGCACCGACAACAACACTGCTATGACCTCGTATGACTTCGACAATCTGATTAATCAAGCCGATGAAGGGGTTGAGGAAGAGTATGAGCTACTAGAAGAGCTAGTCAGGTTGTTAAGGCAAGAGGAGAAGGTAATCACTCCTCATCAGGAGGAGGTTGAAACGATTAATCTTGGTACCGAAGAAGACTTGAAAGAAGTAAAGATCGGGGCCCGTCTGCAAGATTCAGTGAAGGAACAACTCATTGACATGCTTCGAGAGTATGTTGATGTCTTTGCTTGGTCCTACCAAGACATGCCAGGTATGGATACTGACATCGTTGTACACAAGCTGCCTTTGAAGGAAGACTGTCCTCCAGTGAAACAGAAGCTACGCCGTACTCGTCCGGATATGACCATGAAGATAAAAGAAGAGGTACAAAAACAGTGGGACGCCGAATTCCTTGCTGTGACTAGTTACCCGCCGTGGGTCGCTAACATTGTACCAGTGCCTAAGAAGGATGGCAAAGTACGGATGTGTGTGGATTACTGGGATCTGAACAGAGCTAGCCCGAAGGATGATTTCCCTTTACCTCACATTGATGTATTGGTCGACAACACGGCTCAGTTCTCGGTATTTTCCTTCATGGATGGATTTTCAGGATATAATCAGATCAAGATGTCACCTGAAGACATGGAGAAGACCACCTTCATCACACCTTGGGGGACATTTTGTTATAAGGTAATGCCATTTGGACTGAAGAATGCTGGTGCCACTTATCAACGGGCTATCGTAACATTATTCCATGACATGATCCATTAAGAAATTGAATGCTACGTGGATGATATGATCGCCAAGTCCCTCATTGAAGAAGACCATCTGGTAAATCTGCTGAAATTGTTCAAGTGTCTGAGGAAGTATCAGTTGAAGCTAAACCCTAATAAATGCACATTCGGGGTATGGTCTGGTAAGCTGCTGGGATTTATTGTAAGTGAAAAGGGAATTGAAGTCGACCCTGACAAAGTCAAAGCCATTCAAGAGATGCCTGCACCGAGGACTGAAAAGGAAGTTTGGGGGTTCTTAGGTAGATTGAACTACATATCAAGGTTCATATCTCATCTCACTGCAACCCGTGAGCCCCTGTTCAAGTTATTAAGAAAAGAAAAAATGGTCAGGTGGAATGAAGACTTCCAGAAGGCTTTTGACAAAATCAAGGAGTACCTGCAAGAACCTCCAATTCTTATGCCTCCAGTTGAAGGAAGACCTCTAATAATGTACCTGACAGTATTAGAAGGATCAATGGGGTGTGTGCTGGGCCAGCATGACGAGTCTGGTCGAAAAGAGTATGCAATATACTACCTAAGCAAAAAGTTTACCGACTGTGAACAATGTTATTCACTGCTCGAGAAAACTTGATGTGCTTTAGCATAGGCTGCTCGTCGACTAATTCTTGATCTCAAAAATGGACCCCGTCAAGTACATATTTGAGAAGCCAACACTTACCGGAAGGGTTGCAAGATGGCAAATGATTCTGACAGAATATGACGTTCAATACACATCTCAAAAGGCCATCAAGGGCAGTGTACTGTCTGACTATCTAGCTGAGCAACCCATTGATGATTACCAGCCAATGAGATTTGACTTCCCTGATGAAGACATCATGTTCCTAAAAGCAAAAGATCGTGAAGATCCTATTTACATTGAAGGGCCTGACCCAGAAGAAGAATGGACAATGATGTTTGATGGGGCTGTTAATATGAATGGTCGGGGAGTTGGTGTTGTTCTCATTACACCTAAAGGAGTTCACTTGCCTTTCTCGGCAAAACTCACCTTTGCATGCACTAACAACGAAGCTGAATACGAAGCCTGTATCATGGGTCTTGAGGAAGCCATTGACCTCAAGATCAAGACTTTAACTGTATTCGGAGATTCAGCTTTGGTAATCAATCAGACCAACGGAAAATGGTACACTCACCAAGAGCATCTGATTCCATACCGTGACTATACGAAGAGATTACTGACCTTCTTCACAACAGTCAAACTTGAGTACATCCCTCGAGACAAAAATCAGTTCGCAGATGCTTTGGCTACCATTTCCTCCATGATCAAGGTTCAAGCTGCCAACTTTGTGCCTCAGATTTCAGTATCCAAACTTGACCGACCAGCATACGTATTCTCAGTGGACATTGCTAAAGATGACAAGCCTTGGTTCCAAGACATCAAATGCTTCTTAGAGGACCAAACATACCCACCTGGGGCATCATCCAATGATAAGAAGACATTAAGAAGGTTGGATGGTAGTTTCTTCTTGAATGCTGATGGTTCATTGTACAAGAGAAAATTTGACATGGTCCTTCTCAGATGTGTTGACAAGAAAGAGGCAGACCTACTGATGCACGAGGTGCATGAAGGATCTTTCGGTACCCATGCTGGAGGACATGCAATGGCCAAGAAATTGTTAAGATCAGGTTACTACTGGATCACAATGGATGCAGACTGTTGTGCCTATGCCAAAAAGTGCCACAAATGCCAGATCTACGCAGACAAAGTGCATGTGCCTCTGAATCCTTTGAACGTAATGTCTTCACCTTGGCCCTTTGCCATGTGGGGCATTGACATGATTGGAAATATTGAACCGACTGCTTCAAATGGCCACAGATTCATCCTGATAGCCATTGATTATTTCACCAAATGGGTTGAAGCAGCTTCGTATGCCAACGTCACCAGACAAGTGGTAGCTAGATTCCTTAAGAGAGACATCATCTGTCGGTATGGAGTGCCCGAGCGAATCATTACTGACAATGGTTTCTACTTGAACAACAAAATGATGGCAGAACTGTGTCGGGACTTCAAGATCCAACACCACAACTCTTCTCCTTATAGGCGAAAGATGAATGGTGCTGTTGAGGCAGCTAACAAGAACATCAAGAAGATTGTGCAAAAGATGGTGGTTACTTATAAAGACTGGCATGAGATGCTACTTTTTGCCTTGCATGGGTATCGAACCTCAATCAGAACGTCCACTGGGGCAACACCGTATCAACTTGTGTATGGTGTGGAAGCAGTCCTACCTGTTGAAGTTGAATTACCCTCCTTACGGGTACTGATGGATGTCAAACTGGATGAAGCGGAATGGGTCCGTTCTCGGTACAATGAACTGAATTTGATCGAAGAAAAGAGATTAGCTGCAATATGTCATGGGCAGTTGTACCAGAAAAGAATGAAGACAACCTTCAATTAGAAAGTCAGGCTTCAGGAATACCAAGTGGGAGATCTTGTGCTGAAAAGACTTCTTCCTCCTCATACAGACCACAGGGGCAAGTGGACTCCGAACTACGATGGCCCATTCATAGAAAAGAAAGTTTTCTCTGGTGGAGCAATGATGCTCACAACCATGGATGGTGAAGATTTCTTATCCCCTATGAATTCAGATGCAGTTAAAAAATACTTCGCATAAAAAGACCCGTTGGACATAAAAACAGAATGAAAGTCCAGGCAAAAATAGGGCATCCCGGTGAATCAAAAACAGAATAAAAGACTCGGGCAAAAATAAGGGAAAAATAAAAAAATGTACACCCGCTGAGTTGAAAAGCCGCATTGGACAGCTCAGGCATAAATGGGTATCCTGGTGGATCGAAAACCCGAAAGGGAGATCCACGCAAAATAAGGGAATAAGCGAACAACTGCATTCTAAATTCTTCTGTATCATTTACAACACGGCAAGCTTCGAAAGGTTAAAGCATCGGTCAGAATCAACCTTCTTTAGAAATCAAGATAAGAAGAACGTCAAGGTCATACGAGTCATAGCAAAGGGAAGCTCACTGAAGCGTCATCAATATTGCCAGAACCTTTATTTTTCTCAATTTTGTAACAATCTCCTCATTTCAGGGGATTTGTTTCCTTGACTGTAGTTGCCAATTCAGGGCATCCAGATTAATAAAATCAGAATTTTCAGTCACACTTTGTCTTGTACATTTTCGTTTCTTTTGCAAAAATGTCCAATATCCATAATATAATATTTGCATAAAACAAATGTGCCTTTCTAATTACATGCTTGCAGGAAATGAATTTACTTTCAGGAATATCTAACTCCTATGACGGAATCCGGTAAGGGATGCCTCGCGACACTTGTGTGTTTCTTTGTCTTAACAGGATTGCAGGTATTCAATACGCAGCATGGGGCATGCCAAACATACTTCCTCCCCTAACAGTATCTGAAAGGCTTTTCCCCAGCAGAGTTGCCAAAGCATCACTTCTCCAGCACATCTTCTTCAAACAACATCAGTAAATGCTCATTTCCCCAGCTGAGTTGTCAAGTCTCCTCATCCTCAGCAGGATCCTCACAGAAATCTCTAGGAAGATCGTTCAGTGATCTTTCCCCCCCTGAGTGTCAGATCTCTCATCCTCAGCAAAGTCAAGGGAACCATCTCCCCGTAGAGCTCCAACCTCTCCCCAGAAGAGCAATGTCTGAATTCTCACACAACAAAGCGACAAAAGCTTTTTCATCCCTGGCTGGGTTATCTCCTCATCGGATAGATCTATCAGTGATCTAATCCCCCAAGCAGAACCACATATGTTTTATCAGACCTACCAATGATCTCATCGCCAGCTGGGATTCTCCTTCAAGCGGATCAGCCAGAGATCTTCACGGTGGCGGGATCCGAATCCCGAACCGGTTTCTTTTGCATAATAATAGCATTCGCATCATTTTCCCCCCAGAGCGTAGCATTCCTTCTAATATGGAGCATTACGGCAAAAATCAAACATATTGCATGATCACAAGTCAGGTTCGAACCAGTCACCTGTAAATACCAACAGTACTTCATCAGCAATATACAAAATACACCCCTTGCACATAAAAGCCGAAGCGTCCCTTTGCACTTTAAAAATACAGATACATGCTCCTTTTGATACTCATCTGTGTCATCATTCCCCAGTAAAGTAGCCAGAATACTTTCTTCTCGACACTCGTCCGTGTCACCTCATATTTCCCCATAGAAAGCCAAAGCGTCCCCTTTGCACCCACAAACACAGGTTCATATATACTTTTGACACTCGTCCGTGTCATATCATCCCCTGCAGATATAAACCAAACCAATGCTTATACACTCTCTTGACACCCGTCTGTGTCACCTATCCCCAACATAGTTGCCCAAAACACTTGTTGCAAACCAAACACTAGTCTATTATACACTCCTTTCGACACCCGTCCGTGTCATCTTATCCCCACAGGTTGCCAGAATACACTCATAACTTGTACACTTTCTCTTCTGATACTCGTCCGTATCGTAGTCTTAAGGATACTCATCCGCATCTTTAATTTATACACAGCGTCAAACACTTATACCTTTTTATTTCGGAAAGCGTAAGCACTCGTCTGTGTTTACCATCCCCCAACAAATCGCCAGCAAAACAACTTTTTCTATCTGACATTCGTCCTATGTCATGATACTTTCGGCAGCCGTACCCTGCCAGGTGATCGTCCTTCACCTTCGGATGTCCGTCCCTCATCCTTTCCCCAGCGGAATCTCCATTATTGGAACCCTTTTCTATCCGGCATTCGTCATATGTCGCGATACTTTCAGAGAAGCCGTCCCCTGCTAGGTGATCGTCCTTCACCATGGATGACCGTCCCTCATCCTTATCCCCAACAGAGCAGCCGTCCCCTGCTAGGTGATCGTCCTTCACCTTTTGATGATCGTCCTTCATCATTGTATCTGATGGCCGTCCCCGTCGTTGATCTTGTTATCTGACATTCGTCCTATGTCATGATAAACCCCGAGAGCAGTCGTACCCTACCAGGTGATCGTCCTTCACCTCTTGATGATCTTCCTTCATCATGCTTATCCGATGGCCGTCCCTATCGTCGACTTTTTCTATCCTACATTCGTCCTGTGTCGTGATAAAGAGCAGTCGTCCCCTGCTAGGTGATCGTCATTCACCTTTGATGACCGTCCCTCATCATTTATTTCACTTATTCTTTGAACCGATGGCCATCCCCATCATTGTTTACCTTACTTTGCAAACCTGATGGCCGTCCCCATCATTGCCTTTATTTTAATCCCCAAAGAACCTTGTTACTTTGTTTGATGGCCGTCCCCATCATGATCCCTTTATTTCCCTAGCATGTCGGTCGTCCCCGTCATTGCTTTATCCCTAGCAGTCGTTCTTTGCTCGATGGTCGTCCTCCATCGCCCGCACTTTACAAACATACTATACCTTCTTTTACAATTTATATCCCTTTTCTTCTTCTACCCAGTGAGTGCAAATTTTGGACTGTCTTTGGTATTCAACCACAAGTTATCTTGTTTGTCTGTTAAGCCAGGCGCTTACATCCTGCACAGCTAACTCATGCTTGAATAGGGGCAGCTGTAAACACCCCAAATTTTCCCTCAATAAGTTCACACCATGGCTTGTGATCTTTCATCTTTGCATTAGTATAAGCATATCATATCATATCATATTGCATTTTTTGCTTCACTGCATTGGTTCAAGTTCATCTACATCTAGGGTTTGTGATCTGAGCAATACAGGATCCATCTGAGCCACTCCAAAGGCCATTAATCATTCCAAGAGGGTCCATGTATGTTCAATCATCATCTTATATCCCTCAAAGATCAAGGAGGTCAAAGAATCACACGAACTTGCAAAGCATGGAAGCTGAGTTAGGGTTTCACTACACAGATGACCTAGAATTAGGGTTTTGGTTTCAGAGGCCATAACTCCAAAGTTTTTGGTCATTCTTGTTTCTATTGGTCTCAATATGCTATAAGGATCATGTGTACCAAGTTCGATGAAGAAATTCATTGTGGAAGTCATCTGATCACTAGGTAACTTCTTAAGCAAGTCAGAGCAAAATCAGGGCATCTGAGGCCCCTCAACATGGAACCAAAGTGGATTGTTCATCAAATTGAATTTATATGATCTTTATTTGATCATTGAAGTGCTTGGAAGTTCACAAAATTGAATAAAAGTGAGCTAAACCAAAAGTTTCCAAAAATGGAAATGACTTGTAATGTAAACTTTCCATTTTGGGAAAGTTTTTCAACCTCCTCTTTCTCAACCAAAAATGCTTCAAATGAAAAATTGTTGGTCATGAAAGTTGTAGATTGGATCATTCCCTTTTCAAAAAGTACAAGACACAAGTCCTAATTCATTATGGAACTCAACTTGTGGCTTGCCAAAATTGGCAAAAATCACATAATTTTCAAGAATGCACCAAAGAGGATTCTTTGCAAAACCACTTGCCAATTCATTTTGTGACTTCAAACACACTTCTAATCATCATACAAACATTGTACATTGCATGAAAATCAGAATTTCCCAAAGAATTGCATCATTCCATGCCTTGAACATCAAGAAATTACAAAGGGGCCAAAACTTCACATAATTGCAAAAGGTCACATAAACTTCCATCCACTTGCTGAATTTCCTCAAGACTGATTCTATGGACATCCTTAATCTCAGTTGCGCATGGACAAGCCAATGAGCCAGCTACACCATTGCCCATACCTCAAGTACAACACTTTTGACTTTTTGGCAAGAAGCCCATACCAATCACCACAGTCCACCACCCACTCTCTGCCCAATCCAGACTTTACAAGCAAGCCTCAAGGGTCATTTTTCATAAGACACACAAGCCTAACACTCCAAGAACTCAGCATTGCCAAAATCACCTCAACTTGCAAAATCCTTTGAATCTCTCAGCTCACTCACTCAATCTTCAAACCAATTTCACCATTGATCTCAAAATCACTCACTGACCACAAAGCAACCATTAAACTAGCCAAGAACACCCCATACACAAAACACGATTCTTGGCCAGTTGAAGTGTAATATCATAAACCAGCCACTCTCAAGGCCTTTCAAGCATCAAAGCTTCATCAGGAGGTCAAAGGGAGTCATTTTGCACAAAGGAAGTGGCCAGAAAGCTCAAGTTTGGAAAGCTTCATCTCAGGTAGTCATCTCAAATCATTTTTCCAGAACTCCTATTTTATGTTCAAATGTGAAAGAGCGTGCTTCACTGATCATTCTGAGCTTTGTATTTTTGAAAATGGTGAAGAAATGAGTATTTACTAATTGTCTGAAACTTTTGCCATTTTTGATTTTTTCTTCGAATCATGAGATTGAGCCATTATAAATTGGTTTTGAGTGTGGATTTGAGTTCAGGAGAGTGAGTTGAGTTAATCTGGAGCTTTAGAGCTACAGAAATAACCTAGGGTGAAAGTTGGGGATTTTCAGGGGAAGAGGCTGGCGGAGAAGACGACCAGAGCTCTTCCCCGGTGACCTGAAAGTAATTAATGACTTAATTAGGGTTAGGGCAGTGTTTGAACGTGGACCCTTGGATTTTAGTTTCCCGTGTGTGATGGACGCCCAAGATCATTTCATTAACATTTAATCTGGATTATTTAAATAATTAATTGAGATTAGTTAAGTTTGAATGTCATCCGTTGGATAGTGCGCCAGGTCAACTTTAAAATCCTCAGAATCCATCCAAGCCCTTGATTGCTCATACTTTTATTTTATTTCATTATTATTTCATATTTCCTTATTAATTTTACAGCATTTATTTAAAATAGTTAGAAAATTCCAAAAAATATTTTCTCTAGCACTTTCACTCCAAATAATTTTCTTAACCCAAAAATATTTTTATTTTTATTTTTTGCATTAAAAAATCATTTTTAAAACATTTAAATGTTTATTTTAATTAATTAATGGAAATTAATTAATTAAAATATCATTTAGGTTTCTAAAAAATCCCAAACAATTCACATTGCATCTTAGGACATTTAGAAACATTGTCATACCATCCATACAAATTTATTTTTGGTTTTGAACAATCTTTGATAATTTTCTTGAATTTATGGTTCATAAAATTCACATTTTAGAACCCTAAATTCAAGAATTCTTTTCTGCCTAACCATGAATGTTATGACATTTATTCTTTTTGCATTGATCTTCATTTGACATGTATTATCTAGCATAATTTTGTCTCAAATTCCTTCTGCATTTTTTATTTGATTTTCATTTTTTCCCTTTAGGTGCCTTAAAACCCTGGATAACTTAGAAAAATCATAACTTCCTTATGGTTAAGAGTTAGGTCTCCTCCTTTGGGGTGTGATATCATATGGGGTTAGGGTTCCTTTAAGTCCATTTTCAATTTTTTATATTGTCATTTGCTTCTGTTTTTTACTTTTGCATCTCATGTTGCATTAAAACCCTAATTTCTCATCTTCATTTGCATACATCTTGCATAAGCATTCATACAAGAACTTGCCATGACATTTCATGCATTCACATGACATATAAGACATCCTAGGACAAATTAGAATCATGCTTGATCATTTCTTCATCCATTTGCCATGTTATGTATCCATTACATTCCATGAACATTCATGTGCTTTCATGCTTCATTTGCATCCTCATTACTTGTATGATCATCCATAGCATTTGGTATGCCTTTGCATCATCTCTTAGCATCATTTACATCATGAACATGCTTCTGGTTTTGGTTTGCATCTTTGCATACATCTCATTTTCACTTCATTCTTTCTTTTATGCTAACTTTTCAGGTGGTAAGTACTTTGAGAAGTGAATTTGCCTTCACTTCTCACTTCTCTTCTCATCTCTCTTAAGCATTCATTACTGCATTTTGCTTTTGCTTTAGAGTGAGCTTTCTCATTCATGTTCTTCCTTCACTTTCTTTCTTCAAGTAACTTATCTTCTTAAGTGAAGTAAGTTAACTTGTTTCTTTTGCTTCTCCCTCTTTCTTCTGCTTCTTCCTTGGTGGCTTTTCTTGAAGATCTCTTGCAAGCCTCATAAACCCTAGGAACACCCAAGCATGATAACAATTAGGATTTTGATTAGTCCCCAATTAGTTTTACCTTTGTGTCTTCTTTTGTGTCTCTTTTCTCATCTCATACTCAGAGACTAAACCTTTAAGGTTTCAAGGCTCTGTGATTAAGATTATGCCTGCATCCTTCTCTTAGGATGGAGTGTATAACTTTAATCCTAAGTGTTAAACCCTTAATGTGTTTAAATCTCTTAATCAATCCACCTAATAATCACTAAGACAATAAGCTTGTAACTTGGGCCTTGCATTAGAGTTCTAATTCTTCCTTAATTGGTTAAGAAGGACTAACCCTAGTGTTAATGGACAAGTCCCCCTCAAGTTTTCTTACAATACATAAAATTCACTTCTTAATCTTACCATTAACTAAAATCCACTTTAATAAATACTTTGTTTTGTCATGAGGTTAATCCCTAATCATGGATTAAGTTGAGGTATCTTCCTCAGCTTAAATGTTCTCATCTATTATCCTTCTATTAGGATGGTGTAATGGGTCCATTAAATCCTTGATTATTGCTTAAACTCATTACTTAACACTAAACAAAACTCCAAAAACATCTAAATAATCACAAGTAGGTTAATGATCTTAATCCTACATCATGGTAATTAAGTTTGAGGTGCTTACTTCATACTTAAGGTATTCTCATTACCCCTAATCAGAGGGAGGATGTGATGCGTTTACTAACCCTTGGTTTAGGCTTAAGCTCATTATCTTATGTCAAACATCAAAAAAAGAAATAAAAGATTGAAAACACAAAAACAAACAATAACCGTCTCCTCCGGGATTCTTTTCTCATCATCTTCACTCACAAACGAGAACTCGCTTCTTCCGTCTAATGCAAGACAGTTAGCACCTGAGACAGACAGGTCAAACACTTGAGCATAGACAAGCAGGCAGTTCATCAGTCAATTCATCTTTCAGTCTCTTTGAGTCGAACTACGGTGTTCTGACTTCCTCATTGCACGAGAGGATACGTAGACATAACTTAACTGTTATCGAACAAAAGTCTCTGTCTTTTCCCCCCTCTTCCAGCATTATTCTTTAAGCCTCATTCCTGAGCATTTCATCTCACTTCACTCTCTTGCACTGACACCTGTACATTCTTTTCCAGCTTTTGCACACAGATAGCACTGACACTACCCCTTTAAACACAAACTTTCAAGCGTGGATCCCGTCGAGTACGACGGACAATCTGGGTGCTAATACCTTCCCAGGTTGTAACCAACCCCCTTTCTCAGTTTCTCTGGTTCGCGACCGTCTTATCCATCCTTTCCCAGGTTTATGCAGCATTACCTTTCCTTCGGGATAAAAATGCCTAGCTGGCGACTCTTTTCAGTTCATCTTCATGTTCTCCTTTCGCCGACCGTTCGCGTCTGTACCCCTTTTGACCCGGTGTCATTTGGTGGGAGCGACAGTACGATTTGGAGCCATATCCAAATTATACTAATATTGCTTCACAAATGCCTCAACTAAATCCTTCCAGCTTCGAATATTGACCCGGCTCAGCTTCATGTACCATTCCAAGGAAGCTCCTACAAAACTATCCTGGAAGTAATACATCCACAGGTTTTCATCATCTGTATGCGCAGCAATCCTTCTCACAAACGACTGAAGGTGAGTTTTCGGGCAAGCTGTTCCATTGTACTTATCAAAAGTAGGGACCTTGAACTTGTAGGGAATCTTTACCCATGGCACCAAGCCCAGATCAGTGATGTCAAACTCCAGAGAACTCTGAGACTGAATGGCACGAATCTGCTCAGCCATTTCTTCCAATCTCCTATTCATATCAACCCCTTGGCCTTCTGCCTCATCCAACAAGGTGAACTGCTCGTCCTGCCCATCCATCTGCATGTGACCCCTGGTTGAACCACAGGGATTTCAACATGACGGGCGCCAGCCCTGTTGCAATTACCTCCATCTGATGTCCCATTGTTCCTGTCTTGATTGTTCTCTACCATTTCACGCAAACGCTCTTGAGTTTGACCCATCCCAGCCATGAGGGTCATAAAATTGTCCATTCTCGTCCTCAAGTCATCCAAATCTGCTTGCATCTGCTCCATTGCTCTCTCTATGTTCACCTTTGTAGGGTATCTGTGCACCGTTGACTGTCTCTGAACCTTCTTAGGAGCTATAGTGCCTGAAAGTGACATGAACGTTAGAACACTGGAGAAATACTTGCAAAACAACAAACATGTTATATGCATGCAATGTAACTATTCATGTTTCCATGTTCAGGCACTAATATGCCCCAGTTCTGGTATTTTGACAGAAAATACTCCAGATGACTTCGTTGGAAACTAACTTTTCAAACTATTTCGAGGAGTATTCAGATCCTGGTGTCTTAAGACCAACAACTTTGCTCATTCAGAAATGGTAACTGGAAAATATCATTGCATAGCATGAACAAACCACCAACAACCATAGTCATAGACATAAACAGAATTCCCTAAAGGGTTACAATTCAATACAAATGACAGAAAGATAAAGCAAGACTCCTACAACAAGCATGTAGGTAGTCTGGATACAATCAACAATAAACAAAAACCCTAGGCTAAAAGGAAGATCCAAGCTCCTCTTCTGCATTCACCACCTCCGTCCGGTTCTTCTTGACGCCTGCTCTCAACTTAAGATCTGCAATCTCCTTCATTGCTTCCTTCAAGGCTAGCTGGCTCTGTTCCAATTGCTGAGTCTTTTCCCTTCGTATCTTGTGAACTTGTTCGACCTCTTCTTTCTTGAATGTCATTTGCGATTCAAAGAACTCTTCCTTTTCTTTGTACTTCTTCTACTCCTGTTCTCTTTGGCCCTGTAACCAAGTAATGGATTGACGAGTTTCTTTGAGGGTCTTCACAATATTCTTATGCTCTGCCTCTCTCTTCGACTCGGTTAAACCCAATCTCTGAAAATGAGCTTCTCTCCCTACAAACTCCTTTTCTTTAGCTTCTAAGGTAGCCTGCATCTTCTGTAGCTTTTCTTCTGCTTCTCGCTTAGCATGATTGGCACGATGATACAAGTTAGCCATCTCAGAATTCTCTACCCGAACCTTATGCAACTGAGCTTCCAACTTCTTGTAATCTTCAAGAGAAACAGTGGTTTGTACCGGCACCTCTTTTGGATATAGTGGAGCCTCAATCGAAAATGGAAGGAAGAAGGTATCAACCCTACCTTGTATCCAAGCAACAAAAGAGGGATAAGTCTTAGGGTCTACCTTCCCAAATTCTTTCTTACCCTCCCCAACCTTTGTTTCCCAAGCTTGAGATACTTGAATGACCAACTGCTCATTATTTTCAGCCGAAAAATACAGAGTCTTAGCTATTTCTTCCTCTGACGGAGGATCCTTCAGTGGATAACCAAATTACTTTCTAAACAGCACAGGGTTATGACTTATTACTCCCTTCCTACTTAACAAAGGCACATAGGTAAACTCACCACACCTTGTTATAAACTCCTTCCCTACTAAGTCTCTGCTACATCCCCAAGCCATGTCATCAGATGTTAACCCCATCAATCTTCTAGCCCACTTCCAATCTAGCTTAAGATCTTTGAACGGTCCCGACTTCGGAAGCTTCTTAGAAAAACACTCAGCGAACACTGGAGCACAACAATTTACATGCCCTTTTCTCTTCTCATTTCTGTGATGGACACCGAAGTAAAAGTCTCCCAACAACGTAGGCACCGGGTTCCCTTTAATGAACAGGGTGAGAGCCTCCAAGCTTACCCATCCTTTCTCTCCTGGGAAAAGACTTATCCCGTAGACCATTAATGCTAACATAACACCAAACTCTAACCATTTCCCTCCCAAAGCAAACACATGGGCTTCTGTGATAAGAAAATCCAGATTAAATCCCTTCCCTTTACTGGCTTCTAACTCCATCTTGACTCTAAGCAAACTCAAATGACAAGAACCTGCAATGTCCTTGTACGGGGGACACTTCTCCGCAGCATAATAGGGAACACCATTCTTGATAGGAATCTTCAGGAAATTTCTTCCATAGTGGGAGCCAAGACGTAGTCAGCAAACACAAAAATTCTCAACTAAGGGTCATAAAAATGCAACAAAGAATGAAGACTATCTCTCTAATCAACAGTAGGTTTGTTCATGTAACCCAAAATCTTCCCATACTGGCTTCTGAAATCATATGAAACCTTGTTACTCATCAAGCCCACCAGTTTCTGTAAATCCTCGGTTTCTGGTTGCGGGAAAGTGTAATGAGCATTCCTTTTTTTGGGTATCTCTTAGACTTCTGTCATCTGAAGGAACAATGAATACCAGAACTGGGTACATTGAATAAATGATAACCTGTAATGGAAACAAAAATAGTTAATGCGAGTATGATGTGATGCAAATGCAATGCAGGCATATGATCAACAACTGGGACTGTCTGGATAGGGAACACTGGACCCAAGTGACCAAGAACCAAGATCCTCTGAATAAAGCCCCATGAACAAGAATTCATTCTCAAAAGACCCAAAATCAGATATCAGATGACTTAAGAACTCCAAAATCCATGTAGCCTTATCGAACTATAGAACTGTACTGGCAATAAGGTATGATGAGGTCAAGGGTTCCTACAAACCTGTAAACCCCTCCCAATCTCATGGGTGTGCTTCGGGTCAAACATCACGGACTCTCAAAGCCGAATAGAAATAATACGTTTACCATTTCCGAGAAATGGCTCATGACCAAATCAGGGAATCAGTTTGGCATTATGTACTACTCAGGGAGGTCTTAGCGTGAGTCCGGGAAAAACAGGCATCCTTTATAAGTTCCCAGCTTCAAGTACTGGAATCGAGAAACAATAGTACATTCATCCTGAAGGGTACAATACTATCGTCATACAACTAGATGCTTTGACTGAGTTCCTATAAAAGAACCAGGCCATCCTATGCGAGTTCCCAGTGGGCCCTCGGGTGCGAATGGGTTTGCCACGAAATGTGGTCTGCCACTGTCACCACTGGAGAGGGATGTTTCCACAAAGGTCCTCAATGATCGGTCCCCAGATGCACATAACTATCGAGGTCATGTATTACCCCAGAAAGATTCCGACATAAATACATTTCCAAGACGATCGCAAGTCTGGGTGTGGAACTCACTACTACCAACATAGCAAGATGCCATGAAGCCAAAGTGACTGTCCACTCTAAGTCCTAGGGTGCCTAGTCCATACGCATATGGGCAGAAACGAAATGATTTCTGACTTTTCTGCATAATTTCATATCTATACCTCATTCCAATCGATTTCATGGTTCATCCATGTCCTAAAATCCTTTCTACACCAGTTTTATTCTCCTATTTTCATTCATCTTTCATCTATGCTACTATATTCCGAATAATTTTCGTTCTAGATCTACAATCTACTCAGTTCACCAACAACAACAATATTCATCATATTTCATGGATTCATTAGAACAACAACATCAATATATCAATACATCATCATCAAAATCATCATCATAAACGCAAATTCGTGCAAACATCATGTAAATCACAGATTCATCATGAACATCAAAAATAACAGAAATCCCTAATAGGGAAGGATACCCCCAACTACCCATCATGTTAATCACCTGAATTTAAATCGTTCTCCCCCCTTACCTCGAATTTCAGAACAATTCCTGCGAATTTCCTTAAGGTTGAATGCCCTAGATGAAATTCTTCTTTCCTAGCCCCTTTGTTCTTCTCACCAATTTTCACGATTAATCCTTCTACTCAGTTTTCTGTTTTTACTAATCCACTATTAACCCTCTCTTAACACATTACTAAATTTCCCCTTAATCCAATTATTAATAATATTAATTTTAATTCTAATATTTATTAATATTAGTTTTTTTATAAAATAATTAATAGTAATAAAAAATAGTAGATAAATAGTCTTATTAATATTCGCTCCCGACTACACCCGTCCCACTAGGACACAACACCAAAAATAATAAGACACACGCCTTAACTAAGGCCAACAGAACAACAAAATTACCCGACGATTAAATATTAAAAATGGTGTGTTACAACTCTCCCCCACTTAGAATATTTTTGTCCTCGAAAATGTACCTGATGAGAAAAGTTTCGGATACGACTCCCGCATCCTACTTTCTAGCTCCCGGGTTACACTCCCACCAGCAGTTCCACCCCAAGCTACTCTCACCAGAAGAATCTCTTTACCTATGAGTTGCTTCATTTTGTGATCCTCAATTCTTATCGGCATCGCTTCCACAGTAAGATTATCTCTAACCTGCACGTCATCCCTCAGAATAACATGAGATGGGTCAGACACATACTTCTGAAGTTGCGACACATGAAACACATCATGCAAATTCGAAAGCTCTAGAGGCAACGCCACCCTGTTGTCGCTCCCTGGATTTCCATCCTGGTACAAACGCGAAAGTGGCGTGGAAAGAGGTTAGAGTCACCAGCCAGGCATTTTTATCCCGAAGGAACGGGAATGGTAATGTTGCACAAACCAGAAGAAAAGAAAGGAAGGACAAAAGGTCCTACGAACCAAAGAATCTGAGTTCGGGAGTCAGTTACGACCTGGGAAGGTATTAGCACCCCAGATTGTCTTCCGTACCCGACGAGATCCACGCTTGCAAAGAAAACTGCTTCAAAGGGTGAAGAAATGAAAGCTGCTGCAAAGAAAAAGAACTGGATCTGGATAAGAAAAGAAAATAAGGTGGGGAATGTAGGGAAAATAAAGATTGTGCTCGAACGGGCCCTACCCCGCTGCCTACGTACCTCATCTAGACATGAGGATCAGAGACGATGTAGTTCCCCTAACTAGGGGTGGAAAAGATTGCTTGTGTCTTAAGGCTTGAACTTCCTATGTCAGTGCTCAAGTGTTGCAGGCTCGAATGACGAGTGCGTAACCGTCTTGCAAAATGACAAGTAGGAGCAAGTTCGCGTACAAAGCGAAGGTGATGAGAAAAGAAGTCCCGAAGGAGAGACGCTTATTGTTTGTTTGAGTTTTTTTATGAGCTTTTATTTGGTGTGGCACAAGAGAATGAACTCAAGATCTTTTCCATGGAATGTGTACTTGTTACTACATTCCAAGATGGAATAATAGAACAAGCACACCAAGTAAGGAGAATTTATCCAAGACTTGTTTCAAAGGGCAAGGGCCCAAATTCATTGACTTGTTGCATTTATTAGATGTTTTAGTGATTAAAAATGAAGAAGTATTTTTTAGGGTTTTTCTTGATGAAGAGGACCTCATGATCCGACTTGTGCATCATGCTAGACAAATGCACTATTCCAAGATGGAATGAACACATATGCCCCATGGAATAAGGATATTATACAAGAAGTCACTTATTTCTTTATTAATGTGTTTTAGGGTTTTGTTTCGAGATGAGAAGAGAAAGAACCAAAGGAGCAATAGGCAAAAATCTAATGGGGAAAGACTAAGCCTAATATTAGCATGCCAAAGTGGTCCTAAGGTTAGTGAGGTTTCAACTATCCTAAGAGGAAATAAGAACCAAAGAGGAACAAAAGAGAGGAGAAGAAAGCTAGCATGCAACTTACTCCTCTAAAGGAGATAAGTTTCTCCTAAAGAGGGAAGAAAAAAGTTGCAACACATGATGGCATAAGGCACATCCAAAACACAAAGAGAAAGCAACTTAAAAAGAAAGGATGAAGAGTTGAAATATGGATAAACATCCACACTTCTCTTACCATGAGCCCCTACAAGTGTTAGCAAAATCCAGCACATGTTCATCAACAAAACTCAAGGAAATGGCATGCTCAAAGCTCACATCAACAAAGATCATACAACATGCCAAAATTGCACATACAAGCATTTACGTGTCGAGAACATGAAGCAATGCATCAACCAACAAGCAAATCACCCTAAACAATCATATTCAATGATCATATAATGATCCATGGCAATTAAAACAAGTAAGGGGATCAAACAAGCTCAAAACAGCTCCAAAATGGCATTTTGCATCAGTGTTAACCGATTAACCAATTCAAACCTGCAGAAAAACAGCACATAAATAGGTGCGTTAACCGGTTAACCAAAGTGTTAACCGGTTAACACTGTAAAAACAGCAACAATTCCTGCAGAAAATCAGCTTAAACCAGCTTTTCCAAATAATAACACACTAGACCAGCAATCAAATATGCATGAAATAAATGGATCAATTCACATTAATTAGCACTATCAAGCTCATGAACATTAACACATAGATCCGGTTACGAATCAACCAATCAATTCAAGCAAAACAAGCAAATACACAAGCACATGGTATATCTAAAGCACAAGCATGCAAATAAGCTAAAACAAAGCTAGATCTGAATTTAACCAACCTACAAAGCTGAGGTATGCTTTGGTAGTTGTTGATTGAGCTGGAAATGAGAGATTTCGCGGAAAACTTCGAAGATCCGGTTTTAAGCTTCACACTCCATGCAAAATAAATGCGAGCAAAGGGTCTTGATGCAGAATTTTGGCTCCAAAAGCACTTCTAATCTCCAAACCAGATCTGAACCACCAAGTAAACCAGAAAATTGATGCAAAGAAGCTATGGATGGAGGTCTAGTTCCAAGATCTACACACTTTAAGGCAAAGTTATATGATCTTCAAAGAGGAACTCTTAGTGAATTTGGAAAATTGGGAGAAAAAAGTGAGAGAATGGTGAGAGAGATCAAAATTCAGAAAATGAGAATTGAAAATTGTGAGAGAGCCCCCTCTTGGTTTGGAGGGAAATGGATTAAATATGGTTTAGGTTTGGGGCCCAAAATTTAGGCTTGGGATCCAAAAAAAGTAGTTTGGGAAAGTGATTAGGACCTAGCATTGGAATTAGGCTTGGATAAATGCTCTAGATCCTTCTCTTTAATTCAAATGAATAAAAATTGGAAAAATTGGAAAATTGGAGCCAAAACACATGCTGAATTTGCTGTTGGAATTCAAAATTCGCAGCCGTTAACCGGTTAACCAAAGTGTTAACCGGTTAACGCCAGTGAATTTTGAATTTTTCCCCCTTTTGGTGGGAAACCTCAAGAATAACCCGGCGCCAACCGTTCTGATCTGATTTTGACCCTCAATCCTTTTTTAGGGCCTTGAACATGATACCAAGCTTGTGTAACATGCCTTGTGATCCTCTTGCCAGGTCATCATGCTCTTGATTTTGCCTTGTAGTGCTTCAAATTTCTCGGATGACTGATCATATGCCTTATGCTAGAACATGCAAGTGATATGCTTCATCTTTCTATGCAAAATGCTGAGGACATGACATGCTTATGATGATTATGATATGATGATGATGCTAAACAAAAGAGGACAAATTTGGGGTGTTACACCTGTACGTAACGGTACCAACTCTATGCAAAATCTGATATGGTCCAATGAACTTAGTATCCAACTTTTTCGATTTCAAAGCACGACCAACACCAGTCATTGGATTAACCCTCAAAAATACATGATAACCTTCAACAAATTCTAATTATTTTCTCCAGTTATCATGATAAATTATCTGTCTACTCTGAGATGCTTTCATCTTTTCTCGGATCATCTGAATTGCCTCAGTAGTCTGTTGTACAATTTCAGGTCTAAGCACCACATTTTAACAAGTTTCATACTAGCATAAAGGCGTTATACACCTTCTACCATACAAAGCTTCAAACGGCGCCATTCCAATACTAGAATGGTAACTATTATTATACGTGAACTCAATCAATGGCAAATGAGTATCCCACACACCATCTTGTTCCAACACACAAGTTCTCAACTAATCTTCCAAAGTCTGAATAGTCCTCTCTGACTGTCTGTTCGTCTGCGGATGATAAGCCGAACTCAATTTCAACCTTGAACCAAGAGCCTCTTGCAAACTTTTCCAAAATTCAGACATAAATCTTGGATCTCTATTTGACACTGTACTCGATGGAACACCATGTAGTTTGATAATTACCCTGATATAAATCTCAGCCAACTTCGTCAATGGAAAATTCATATTAATAGGAATAAAGTGTGCAAATTTTGTAAGTTTATCCACAACCACCCAAATAGCATAAAATCCTCTCGCCGTATTCAGAAAACTAGTAACAAAATCCATCACAATACTATCCCACTTCCATTCTGGAATTTCCAACGGTTGCATCAATCCCGAAGGTTTATGATGCTCCACTTTTGACTTCTGACACACCAAACAAGCATACTCAAATTGTGCAATATCTCTTTTCATACCAAACCACCAAAATAACTTCTTTAAGTCCTAATACATCTTTATAGCTCCTGGATGGATACTCAAGCTACTACGATGACTTTTTTTCTAAAATTTCTTTCTTTAGATCAACATTGTCAGGCATACAAATTCTGCCCTGGAACCTCAATACACCAACATTATCCACCTGAAAATCACTTTCAGGATCATTGTCTCCTGAAGGCATCAAGTCAACTAACTTCGCATCAAGTATCTGATTCTCTTTAATAATATACAAGAAATCATTGTTCACTTTCAACATTCCAAGTCTAACACTCTCAGGTGTCGTCTCGCAAACCATACTTAAATCTCTAAATTGTTCAATTAATTCCAATTCCTTCACCATCAACGCCGACATATGAATTTTCTTGCGACTCAAAACATCTGCTACAACATTAGCCTTACCCGGATGATAACTCAAATTAAAATAATAATCCTTCATAAATTCTAACTGTCTCCTTTTCCTCATATTTAGCTCTTTCTGATCAAACAAATACTTTAAACTTTTATGGTCACTAAACACTTCAAATCTTGACCCATACAAATAATGCCTCCAAATCTTCAACACAACAACCACTACAGCTAATTCAAGATCATGGGTAGGATAATTCCTTTCATGCATTCTTAATTGTCTAGAAGCATAAGCTACTATCTTACCATCTTGCATTAGTACACCACCTAGTCCCATCTTTGACGCATCACAATAAATAACAAGAGGTTCACCCGGACTTGGTAAAATCAACACTAGTACTGTAGTTAATTTCTTCTTTAATTCCTCAAAACTTTCCTCACAAGATGCATCCCAAATAAACGCTTGACTCTTCCTAGTCAACTGAGTCAACGGTAACGCCAAATTGGAAAATCCCTGAATAAATCTTCTATAATAACCTGCTAAACCAAGAAAACTTCGAATTTACGTTACAGTCTTCGGAGGTTCCCATTACAACACTGTGCTCACCTTAGATGGATCCACCGATATACCATCATTAGAAATAACATGACCTAAGAAACTTACATTATTAAGCCAAAATTCACACTTCGATAACTTATCAAACAACTTGTTATCTTTCAGCACCTGCAAAGCAACTCTCAAATGTTCCTTATGATCATTTTCATTCTTAGAATAAATAAGTATATCATCGATAAACACCACAATAAATTGTTCCAAATACAAATGGAAAATATGATTCATATACTCCATAAATACACCTGGCGCATTAGACACTCTAAACGACATCACAACATATTCATAATGTCCATATCGGGTTCTAAACGCAGTCTTCTGAATATCACCTTCTTTCACTTGAATCTGATGGTAACCTGACCTCAGATCAATCTTACTGAAAACACGAGCACAAACTAGCTGATCCATTAAATCAGCAATCCTTGGAAGCAAATACTTATTCTTAATGGTCACCTTGTTCAACTGGCAGTAATCAATGCATAGACGCATACTACCATCTTTCTTCTTCACTAATAACACTGGAGCTCCACACGGCGACACACTTGGTCTAATAAACTTCTTATCAAGCAATTCACCAATCTGAGCCTTCAACTCAGCTAACTCTAATGCATACATCCTGTACAGCGCCATAGAAACAGGCCATGTACCAGGAATAAGATCAATAGTAAACTCAACTTCTCTCGTCGGAGGAAATTTCGTAATATCATCAGGAAATACTTCCAGAAACTCATTCACAACTGGAAACTCCATAATCGATACTTTACTTTCAACAGATAACGACACGAATAATGCAAGCATCATCGCCTCATCTTCCAACAAGATCCTCAACTCTTTCGTAGATAATTAATTATCCAACGCTTCCTCTTCAGGAGTAAGAAACAACAACTTCTTCCTATAGCAGTCAATATAGACCCGGTTGAATTCCAACCAACTCATCCCCAGAATAACATCCATATTACCAAGCGATAACAAATTAAATACACATAGAAATCCCTATCGAAAATATTGATCGGACACTTCAGACATACTAACGATGTAACCACAGAACCAATAGGCGGAGTTTCAATAGTCATCCTCCGTTCTAGAGTTGACGAAACAATTCCTAATCTCTTCACACAATCAACAGAAATAAACGAGTGTGTTGCACCCATATCAATAATAGAAACTAAAGGAGTATTATTAATAAAGAAAGTACCTTTTAACATAACGCTCCTCATTAGTGGACTGGGCTCCTACTAATGCAAACACTTTATCACTAGTTCCTTGGGTCATCTTCGGTTTCTGACAAGTTGTACTGATATGACCCTGTTCACCATAATTTAAACAAGTAGACATAGTCTCTCTACAGTCAGATACCACATGACATGTCCTTCCACACTTGAAGCACCTCTTGACTTTATTCTGGCAAGTGTTAGCACGATGACCCATGCTTCCACATCTGAAACACTTCACAGGATTGGGATTCACCCCTCCCCCATTTGTCTTCTTGTCAGCAGTAGACTAATGTTTACCTTTATCTTCCGGAGCACTATAAGGAGTACCCCCAAACCTCTACTTACCCTTTTTATCATTCATAGCTTTGTAGTGAGCAATCTGAGCCCTGTTATCATTATCATAAATGCTGCTCCTACTCACCAGCTCTGGATAACTCATGATCTTCTGACAAACAATGCCTAGTTTAATCTTAGGATGCAACCCATTCTCAAATTTCAAACACTTAGAAGTCATAGCATCTTCAGTGTTATAATGAGTACAATATTGTATGAGCTCTTTAAATTTTGCAGCATACTCAGTCACAATCATAGTACCCTATTTTAGTTCCAGGAACTCAACCTCTTTAGCACTGCGGACATATTCCAGAAAATACTTCTCTAAAAAGTCACCACGAAACACTTCCCAAGTAACGGAAGTACTTGCAGCTTCCAACCTTTGGCGACTGTTGTCCCACCAGACTTCAGCTTCGCCCTAAAGCATATGAGTACCAAACCTCACCTTCTGATCATTAATGCACCCCATGGTCTTGAAGATCTTCTCAATTGCCTTCAACCATTTCTGTGAAGCTTCAGGATCCAGAATACTTCCTTAGTACTTAGGCGGCTTGTTACTTCTGAAGTGATCCAGATCACAACACTCAACATTCCCCGCAGTTGGAGCAATGTTCACAACGGCTTGTGCCATGGCTTGCATAGCCGTAGCAAGTTGTAAACACCCCAAAATTTCCCTCACTTTTTCTCACACCATGGCTTGTGATCTTTCATTTTTGCATTAGCATGAGCAGACCATCTCATATTGCATATTTGTTTCATCTGCATAGTCCATTTCATCTGCATCTAGGGTTTGTGATCTGAGCAATCCAAGAAGTTATTTGAGCCATCCCAATGATCTTAAAGCTTACTAAGAGGGTCCATGTGTGTTCCATGATCATAATATGCTCCCCAAAGTTCATAAAAGTCAAGGGATCACAAAGCATGGCAAAGGCACAGAGGCCTTAATCCCAAATCTTTTGGTCATTCTTGTTTCTAATGATCTTAATATGTTATAAGGATCATGTGTACCAAATTTGATGAAGAAATTCACTATGAAAGTCATCTGATCATGGGGTAACTTCTTGAGCAAGTAAAGTCAAAATCAGGGCATCTGAGGCCTCCATCAAGGGCACCAAAGGGTCATCATCATCATTTTGAGTCTCTATGATCTTTATTTAATCTTAGAAGTGGTTGGAAGTTCACAAAGTTGAAGAATTTCAAGCCAAATGCAAACTTGCTATTTTTGGAAATGACTTGTAATGGAAACTTTCCATTTTGGGAAAGATATTCAACCTATTCTTTCATGACCAAAAATGCTTCAAATGAAAAATTCTTAGACATGAAAGTTGTAGATTGTGTCTTCCCATTTTCAAAAAGTACTAGAACATGTCTTGATTCATCCTAGAACTCAAGATATGGCCTTTCAAAGTTGGCAAAAATCCTATAATTTTCAAGTTCATGCCAAAGAGGGAATTTTGCAAATTCACTTGTCAAGCCATTTCATGACCTCTAATCAACTTCTATGCACCATAACATGTCAAGGCAACTTCAAAATATCAGAATTGGCCCAAGATTGCATGGTTTTCATGGCTTGGTTCACAAGAAATCTCAAAATGACCATTATGCATAAACTTTGCAAAACCATGACAATTCTTCATCCACTTGTGCCAGCTGCATAAAATTGATCCTAGGGCCATCCTTGAACCAAGCTGAGGCCAAGACACCCCTAAAGACAGCTCTTCACTATGCCCATACCTCAAGTACACAAAGTTGACATTTTTGCAACTTGGCCCATACCAATCACATTATGCCACCACCTACTTTCTGAGCACTCTCATTGGCCTATACTAATCTTATGGAGCTCATTTCACACAAGACACAAGCCTGAAACGTCCAAGAACTCAGATTGCCCAAAAATTCCATAAACCTTCCCTTCTTCGATTCTCTCAAACCAGCCATCAAAACTCAAAAATTCTTTCACCATTCATCTCAACATCACCCAAGGATCATTTCCCACCCCTTGCCATGGCCTAAAAACCCCTCAATCAGAAATACGATTTATGCCACACTAGAACCAAACATCATAAACCAGCCACCACAAACTTGTTTCATGCATTTCAGAAACTTCAAGGGACTAAGTGGAGTGGATTTGCACAAAGGAGGAGGTCAGAAAGCTCAGAATCTCAAAGCTTCAACTCAGGTAACCATCAAGAACATTTTTTCCAGAAACTCTATTTTAAGTTCTTAAATGATTCTATGTGTTCCCCTGAGCATGCTGATATGATTATTTTTGTAAATGGTTGAGAAACCATGATGTATGCTTGCTCTGAAATTTTTGACCTAAAATTGTTTTTCTTCGATTCACCACTTTGATGCATGATAAATAATTTTCATGGCCTGAATCTTGTTTAGAATGGTTTGGGGTTTGTTTCTGGAGAATTTGGGGGTCTGGGGTAGCCTAAGGTAGAAGTTGGGGTGAGATGCTTGTCGGAGAAGATGACCGGAACACTGTTCCGAACACCTGAAAGTCATTTGCCCTAATCTGCGTTGAAATTCTGTAATGAGATGTCCTAAGAGATGTTCCAACACTTAATAGGACATTTGACAAATTTAACCAAAAACTTAAACAGCAAGAAAAATAGACAACACAGAAGTTTGTTAACCCAGTTCAGTGTATAACCACACCTACATCTGGAGGCTACCAAGCCAGGAGGAAATCCACTATTAGTAATATTAATTCTAGACTTAAACCACCCTGTTTAATCTATCACTTAATACTTACCCAATGCAATTTCTACCTAAGACTCACTTAGATAAGAGTACCCTACTCACTCCCCCTCAATCACCCAGTGATCAAGTTTACAAGTTTACAGAAATTGAAGACATCCTTCAAACAATAACAGCTTGATCTTACTTCACAGTTTCAATCAAGTCACAAATGCACTTTTGCTTAAAAGCTCATAAAGTGGTACATAAAAGCAACCTGCTATTAAAACACTAGACACCCTATTTAGTCTTCTGAAATTCGTGCTCAATTCTATGAGATTCTGTTGTTTAAATAGGTTCTGAATTTTGGGCTTTCTGTAGAATGATCCAGCCCTAATGTGCAGCAGCTGTCACCTTGAATTTAGGGTTTGTTACCTCCTATATTCTAGGTGCATTAGGTCTCCTGTTTTAATCTGAATCTTCAATTTAAAACTCCCTACAGATGCGCCTTGTTCTGTTTTATATCCATCATTAATTAAATCCAGATAATTCTCCTTAAATATCTCTGATCTGTTAATCAATAATTAATTCTGGTAGCAGGTCTGAGATGTCTCAACATCTGTTGGGACATCCTGACAAAACTGAACTTAGTCATTTATACAATGTCCCAACATCTGGTAGGACATCCTGAACCAAGTTCACATACTCTGTTTGCTAATGTCCCAACATCTGATAGGACATTCTGAACTGAATTTAACATTTCTTGTTTGGTCAAAAATTCTGCCAATTCTTAAACATCTACAAACTCCCCCTTTGGCTAATTTTTGGCTAACATCTTTTCTGGTTTTCAGAGTGCAGCAGAAGTTCTTTTTATCAGAGTATATCATTACTTTTCTGTTGAATTTTATTTGAGATTACTCCCCCTCAAACATATATGTGTCCTGTCTTTATCCAGTCTTGTTCCAACAGAAAAACTTATTCAGTTCAGAAGCAAACAAACAGATTTCATTCATTTAAACAGCAATTACATTTGATGGTGTTCTCCCCCTTGATAGGCACAAAATTAGGGGCCAAAGAACTATTATCCAGAATTACAAATCATTGCTGTCATTACAAATGCCTCACATACAAAGATCACTCAGACTCATCACTCTCAGTAGCTTCCTCCACCTCAGTGTCTTCATCTGTATCAGCTTTACTGTCAGCTTCACTGTCTTTATCAGATGCAGCTGTCTGATCTTCTTCACTTTCCAACCTCTTAATTATTTCTTCAAGCTTCTGCTTTCTAGCTTCAAGCTCTTTGCAGGTGCTTTTTAGCTCAGCAATTAAGGTCTTCCTGGAGATTGGATTCTTAACAGTGGATGGACCAGCAGATGTCCCAGAAGGAGCTTCAACATCTGCAGCATGATGACTGAGGAATAACTTGTAGTGAAAAGCCAGGGGGCTCTCTCTCTTGCAGGCAGTATCCTTGTCAGTTAAAATCCCAGGATATTGATTGAGTACAATACCACACAGCAATGATGGAAAGGCTATTGGTAGCTTGGTTGCAGAGGAGCTGGCATGCTTCATGGTTTGATCAAAGATGAAAGCTCCATAGTCCATTTTGGTTTGAGTTCCAACAGCATATATAAATCTGGCTAGACCAGTTGAGATTGAGGAAGTGTGGTTAGTAGGCACCCAATTAGATGTACCAATCCTGTTCAGCATGGCATACTTTCTGGTAAGCATGCTTACAGATAGTTTTCCCTTCACAGGCCATGCCTTTACCTGGTCAGCAGTTATCACCTTACAGACTTGATTATCTGTCTTGCCCAGCTCATTTGGTCCATCTGTTTCTCTTCCTAGATACTGATTTATGATTTGGGGAGAAAACTCCACACATCTACCTCTAACAAAAACTTTTTGGAATTCAGAGGACTTACCATGTGAACAATCTTCCTGAAGATTCACAATGAACTCTTTGACAAGAAGTTCATAGCAGGGAGAGAGGTCTGAGACTGTCTTGAACAGTCCTGCAGCAGATATGAGGTCTATCAGTTCTGTGCACTCAAGTGCATTGCTGCTCAGTTCTCTTTCCAGGGCAACCCTTCTTTGGTACACATATTTCCACCTGTTCACACTAGAGACATGGTGAAATGATATGTTATCCAAGGGAGCTTCTGGTACAGCAGATGAAGCTCTGGATATTGCTGGTCTCTTCTTAGGAGGAGATGTTGGGACATCTGATTCAACATCTGAATCTGATGGTGTGACAGCCTTTCTTTTCTGAGTTTGAACTTTACTCCATTGTTTTGATGGCCCAAAAGAGGCTTTAGCTTTCCCTTTCTTTGGAGAGGCTTTCTTCTTTTCAAGAATTGCTGCTTCAGCTTGCATCTTACCCTGCCTGGACCTGAGTCTTTTGGCTATGCTGGGTTTGACAGATGCTATGATTTCTGCATCAGAGTCCTGCTCCAGATTGACCCCTGGAGGAGATTGAGCAGTCTCATCTTCAGTTTGTTGATTAGCAGGAATTAGATCTTCATCTGAGGCTTTGGTCTGATCCTCAGAGACTTTGTCATTATCTTCATTTAAGGCCTTATTCTGATCCTCAGAGTTTTCTTTATCACTTTCACTTGAGGCCTTTTCTTGGACCTCAGTCTGTTCAGCATCAGATGAATTTTCTTTCTCATTTGCAGATGTTCCAACATTTATTGGGACATCTTGTTCTGCAGAAGTGCCCTCTGCAGTTTGAGATGGTTCTTCTTGGGGAGCAGGCATGGTTTGCAATGGAACAGAGATCCCACTCACCTTTCTTTGTTCAAACAGAATTTGGGTGACAATCTCCTTGATTGAATCATCCACATAGTTTGAAGATTTTGGTGGCATGTTAGCAGGAGAAGGAATGCCTCCTTTGGCTTTGCTACAAACTTGATCTTTAGCTCTCTTTGGTGTTCTTGCCTTTTTAGAGTGAGAAGCGCTTCCCCTGAGCTCGTCTAATGGTGTTGATTGCATTGGCACCATAGAAATAGGAGTAGCATGAACCACGTCTTTCTGATTGAGAACTTCTTCAGATGTTTTAGGGTTTTGAGACATTGTTGAAAAAGATGAATGTGCAGCTTTAGGGTTTATGATTTCTGAAGGATTGCTAGTTAATGTGATTCGCTTGTGATGATGTGATGAGACTCTTGATAGCTGCTTATAAGGAGTTCCTAAATAAGTAGCCGTTACAGTCCAAATGATTAGGATTGGAATTCTCAAAGATCTTGTCCAGACCAGTTTTGCCATCTGGAAATTAAGCCATGCAATGTCATATGACATGTTGGCACATCTCATTAACTGCTAGATATCACATAAACATATTCCAAGTTTGCCCCTTAAGTTCTCAAATTGAGTAGCATCCAATGCCTTGGTAAAAATATCAGCTAACTGCAGATCTGTAGATACATGCTCCAATGAAATCACCTTTTCTTCTACAAGATCTCTGATGAAATGATGTCTGATATCAATATGCTTTGTCCTGCTGTGTTGGATAGGATTCTTAGATATGTTGATTGCACTCAAGTTGTCACAGTACAATGTCATGACATCCTGTGGGACATTGTACTCAGTGAGCATATGCTTCATCCAAACCAACTGAGAACAACTGCTACCTGCTGCTATATACTCAGCTTCAGCTGTAGATAATGACACACAATTCTGTTTCTTACTGAACCAAGAAATCAGATTGTTTCCTAGAAAGAAGCATCCTCCTGAAGTGCTTTTTCTGTCATCAGCACTTCCTGCCCAATCAGCATCACAGAAGCCAGTGAGAATTGGTTTGCATCCATGAAAGTACATTATGCCATAGTCACATGTACCATTAACATATTTAAGGATTCTCTTGACTTGATTGAGATGACTGACTTTTGGATCAGCTTGATATCTTGCACAAACTCCTACTGCAAATGCAATGTCTGGTCTGCTAGCAGTCAAGTATAACAAGCTTCCAATCATGCTTCTATATAAACTTTGATCTACCTTCTCACCCTTTTCATCTTTAGTCAGCTTTAAATGTGTAGGAGCAGGAGTTCTTTTATGAGAAGCATTTTCCATTCCAAATTTCTTCACTATGTTCTTGGAGTACTTGCTTTGTGAGATGAACATTGAGTCTTCCATTTGCTTAACTTGCAGACCAAGAAAATAGGTTAATTCACCTACTAGACTCATTTCAAATTCAGCTTCCATCTGCTTGACAAAATGTTTGACCATCTTATCAGACATCCCACCAAACACAATGTCATCAACATATATTTGTGCAATCATGACATTTCCTTCTTCATCTTTAACAAACAGGGTTTTATCAATCCCACCTTTTCTGTATCCTTGCTTGATAAGAAATGTGGTAAGTCTCTCATACCATGCCCTTGGAGCTTGCTTCAGACCATAAAGTGCTTTCTTGAGTTTGTATACATGATTTGGACAGCTTGGATCAACAAATCCTTTAGGCTGTTCTACATATACCTCTTCATTAAGATAACCATTAAGAAAGGCACTTTTCACATCCATTTGAAATAGCTTGAACTTTAAGATACAAGCAATTCCCAACAGTAGTCTTATTGATTCAAGCCTTGCTACTGGTGCAAAGGTTTCATCAAAGTCTACCCCTTCAATTTGAGTGTATCCTTGAGCCACAAGTCTAGCTTTGTTCTTTGTAACAATTCCTTGTTCATTTGACTTGTTCTTGTACACCCATTTTGTACCAATCACATTTATGTCATTAGGTCTAGGAACAAGATTCCACACTTCATTCCTTGTGAATTGACCTAATTCCTCTTGCATAGCACAAATCCAGTATTCATCAGTGAGAGCCTCCTTTATGTTTTTAGGTTCTATTTTGGACACAAAACAAGAACCTGAAATCACTTCTCTTGATCTAGTGCTCACACCTCTGTTGGGATCACCAATTATTAAATCTTTGGGATGATCCTTCTGTATTCTGATGGAGGGAGGTTTGCTTGAATCTTCTGGCCTTGTATCATTTTGAGTGAAGTTATATTGATCATTCTTTTCTTCAGCTTCAATCTTGATATCAGCAGATGTTCCAACATCTTCTGGGACATCTGTAGGAGCATCATCAATTATCACATTAATGGACTCCATGATAGTATTTGTTCTGTAGTTAAATACTCTATATGCTCTGCTGTTTATAGAGTATCCAAGGAAAATTCCTTCATCACTTTTAGAATCCATTTTTCTCCTTTGCTCCCTATCTGCCAGAATATAGCATTTACTTCCAAACACATGAAAGTACTTCACAGTGGGTTTTCTGCCCTTCCAGACTTCATATATTGTGGACAGGGTTCCTTTTCTCAAGGTAACTCTGTTATGGATGTAGCAGGCAGTGTTCATAGCTTCAGCCCAGAAATACAGAGGTAACTTCTTAGCATGGATCATAGCTCTTGCTGATTCTTGAATGGTTCTATTCTTCCTTTCAACAATCCCATTCTGTTGAGGAGTGATAGGTGAAGAATACTCATGGTTGATTCCTTCTGAAGAACAGAAATCTAAGAACTTTTGATTCTCAAATTCTTTTCCATGATCACTTCTTATTCTGATCACACAGCTGGATTTTTCCCTTTGCAATCTTTGACATAATTCTTTGAATACATCAAATACATCTGACTTTTCTTTGATGAAGTTTATCCATGTATATCTTGAAAAATCATCAACCACAACATAGGCATACCTTTTACCACCAAGACTTTCAACCTGCATAGGTCCCATAAGATCCATATGTAAAAGTTCCAAAACTTTGGAAGTTGTCAGATGTTGGAGCTTTGGATGGGACATCTTGGTTTGTTTGCCTATTTGACATTCACCACATATTTTGCCATCATCAATCTTCAGTTTGGGAATACCTCTTACAGCATCCATAGATATGATCTTCTTTATGCCTCTGAAATGAAGATGACCTAGCCTTTGGTGCCATAGTTTTACTTCTTCTTCTCTAGCTAGAGAACAAGTTGAAGTGGGACTGAAGTCTAATGGCTCCCACATGTAACAGTTGTCTTTTGACCTTGCACCTTTCATGATAACTTCTTGCTCTTGGTTAGTCACTATGCATTCAGTTTTTGTAAAGTTTACACTGTATCCTTGATCACATAGTTGACTTATACTGATAAGGTTAGCAGTTAACCCTTTAACTAGCAATACATCATTTAGTCTTGGAACATCTTGACAGTCCAAGGTTCCAACTCCTTTGATCTCTCCTTTAGCTCCATCTCCAAAAGTTACATACCTGGATGAATGTGATTTTAAGTTCACTAGCAGATTCTTCAATCCAGTCATGTGCCTTGAACATCCACTGTCAAAATACCAGTCTTCTTTAGCTGATACTTTCAGTGATGTATGTGCTATGTATGCAGTACTTTTCTTTGACCAGATGAGTTGAGATTTCTTTTGATGCCTCTGCCCTGTGTGTTGTTCAGCTGATCTCAAAGCTTGATTGTTGATCTGGTTCTTGGGAATGTGGCTTTGATCAGTCTGAGTGTCAGCTTTTGGTCTCCAAACCTTCTTGATGACCTCTGTCTTCTGCTTAGGAGGTTGCTGATTCCTTTGATGTCTAAGCACTTTCTTGGTACCTTCTACTTTCTGTTTGGAGGGTTGCTGATAAATCTGATTTGGATATCCATGTAGCTTATAACAGTGAGGTTTGATATGCCCAAATCTTCCACAGTGATGGCATCTCCATCTTTGATACTTCTTCTTCATTTTGTTCTTTCCAGAATGTTGAGACATCTGTTGGAACATTAAGTTAGTCTTTGTGTTCTGATGTTGAAGCATCTGTTGGGACATCTTGTTTGACTGTGTAATTTTTGAAGTAGCTTTGCTGGAGCTGGCTTCATCTCTGTTATATCCCAGTCCACTTTTGTCCCCTGAATGTTTATTATTGCAGAGAATAGCATCCAGTGTATTTGAGCTGCTGTTCATCATTCTAACAGATTTGGACATATGTTCCAGCTTAGAATTGAGAAGAGTTACTTCACTTTTTAAGGTATCAATGATTACTTGATCACTTGCTTTTTCTTCTTCTAGTACTTCATTCTGCTTCTTTAGCTTTATGACCTCACTGCATACTTCAGTACTACTCTTGTACAGATCCTTGAAGGCTTGCTCAAGATCTGCATAAGTAAGCTCTCCACAGCTGGAATCACTATCATATTCACACAGTCCAGCTAGAGCAGTAATATGCTTAGCTGATTCTTCTTCTGACTCTCCTGAGTCTTCATCAGACCAGGTCACAGAGAGTCCTTTCTTTTGCCTCTTTAAGTAGGTAGGACATTCAAACTTGATGTGTCCATATCCTTCACATTCATGGCATTTGACTCCTTTATCTTGACTGATCTTTTCAGCAAACTTTGACTTTCTGTTAGCATCATATGTTCTCCTGTTCTCAGAGTTTGTGTTTCTTCCACTGGATTTGGATTGGCCTTCCATTCCTCTGAGAATCTGTTTGAATTGTCTTCCAAGCAAGGCAAGGTTTTCTGATAGGCTTTTGTCATTTGCTGATTTATCATCTTCTTCTTCATCTGCATTTGAAACCAAGGCAATGCTTTTGTTCTTTTTAGCATGTGTGTCATTCATTCCCATTTCAAAAGTTTGAAGGGAACCAATGAGTTCTTCAGCTTTCATGGAGCATATGTCTTGAGCTTCTTCTATTGCTGTGACTTTCATGTCAAATCTTTTTGGCAAAGATCTGAGAATCTTCCTTACAAGCTTTTCATCAGTCATCTTTTCTCCCAAGGCTCCAGAAGTATTGGCTATATCCAAGATGTTCATGTAGAACTCATGAATTGATTCATCTTCCTTCATTCTCAAGTTTTCAAACTTGGTGGTGAGAAGTTGAAGTCTTGACATTTTTACTTTTGATGTTCCTTCATGAGTTGTCTTGAGGGTATCCCACACATCTTTGGCCAGCTCACAATGATGCACCAGTCTGAAAATATTTCTATCAATGCCATTGAATAAAGCATTTAGGGCTTTTGAGTTGCCTAGTTCTGAATCTTCTTCCTCTTTACTCCATTCTTCTTCAGATTTCAGAACTATTGATCCATCTTTGGTGTCTTTAACAGGATGTTTCCATCCAACAATTACTGCTCTCCATGCCCTGTTGTCAAGTGACTTTAAGAATGCAATCATTCTTGGTTTCCAGTAGTCATAATTAGAACCATCCAGTATAGGTGGTCTATTTACTGACCCTATATCTCTGTCCATGATACAGAATTTGTTTTCCCTAGATCTCACCCAGTATAAACAGGCAGGGTGCCTGCTCTGATGCCAATTGAAATTCTGTAATGAGATGTCCTAAGAGATGTTCCAACACTTAATAGGACATTTGACAAATTTAACCAAAAACTTAAACAGCAAGAAAAATAGACAACACAGAAGTTTGTTAACCCAGTTCAGTGTATAACCACACCTACATCTGGAGGCTACCAAGCCAGGAGGAAATCCACTATTAGTAATATTAATTCTAGACTTAAACCACCCTGTTTAATCTATCACTTAATACTTACCCAATGCAATTTCTACCTAAGACTCACTTAGATAAGAGTACCCTACTCACTCCCCCTCAATCACCCAGTGATCAAGTTTACAAGTTTACAGAAATTGAAGACATCCTTCAAACAATAACAGCTTGATCTTACTTCACAGTTTCAATCAAGTCACAAATGCACTTTTGCTTAAAAGCTCATAAAGTGGTACATAAAAGCAACCTGCTATTAAAACACTAGACACCCTATTTAGTCTTCTGAAATTCGTGCTCAATTCTATGAGATTCTGTTGTTTAAATAGGTTCTGAATTTTGGGCTTTCTGTAGAATGATCCAGCCCTAATGTGCAGCAGCTGTCACCTTGAATTTAGGGTTTGTTACCTCCTATATTCTAGGTGCATTAGGTCTTCTGTTTTAATCTGAATCTTCAATTTAAAACTCCCTACAGATGCGCCTTGTTCTGTTTTATATCCATCATTAATTAAATCCAGATAATTCTCCTTAAATATCTCTGATCTGTTAATCAATAATTAATTCTGGTAGCAGGTCTGAGATGTCTCAACATCTGTTGGGACATCCTGACAAAACTGAACTTAGTCATTTATACAATGTCCCAACATCTGGTAGGACATCCTGAACCAAGTTCACATACTCTGTTTGCTAATGTCCCAACATCTGATAGGACATTCTGAACTGAATTTAACATTTCTTGTTTGGTCAAAAATTCTGCCAATTCTTAAACATCTACATGCGTAATTAGCTAAGTTTGAATGTAGGCCCTTGGATGTTGTGGTTCCCGCGTGAGTGAGTGGCCAGGATTACTTCATTAACCCTAATTCTCATTTAATTAGTTTAATTAGAATTAATTAAATAAATTAACTCAGACTGAACCTCAGCCCTTGGATTACGTGTTAGTCAACATTTCCTTCCCCAGTTTGATTCATGGCCCTTGGATCTTCTGACTTTCATTTTAGTTCATTTTTAATTCATTTTCTTTTCATTTCTTTTGTGCATTTTATTTAAAATAGCTAAAAACATTAAAGAAATATGATTTCTTGCATTTTATTTAAAATATTTTTCTTAACCTGAAACTAATTTTTATATTATTTGTTGCATTAAAAAAGTATTTTTAAAATATTTAAATGTTCTTTTTAATTAATTAATGGATTTTAATTAATTAAAAATGCATTTAGGTTTCTAAAAATCACCAAAAAATTCATGAACCATTCCAATACATTTAGAAACATTTTCAAACTCACCATACAAATTTCTTTTTAGGTTTGATCACATTTTCACAATTTTATTTAAATTAGGGTTCTTAAAAATCATATTTTCAAACCCTAATTTGAAAAATTCATTTCTGCCTAACCAGGATGAGTTTGAACTTGATTATTTTTGCTTTGTTTCACATATTGCATATAGTTTCTAGGTTATTTTTCTCATGATTTTATCTTGCATTTTAAATTTGATTTGCATTTTCCCTTTAGAAGCACCCAAAAACCCTAGCAAACTTAGGAATTTCATAACTTCCACTAGGTTAAGCTTATGACTTTCTCCTTTGGGATGTGATCTTGTATAGGATTAGGGTTTGTTTGAGCTTGATTTCAATTTCTTATCATGTAGCATGCTTCTGTTTTGGTCATATGCATCTCATGTTGTCTTAAAACCCTAATTTTGCATCTTCATTTGCATTCTCCTTTGCATATCATCATCATATGAACTTGCCATGACATTTCAAGTATTTGTATGGTACCTTAGACATCTTAAGACATGCTTGAACATTCCTTGATCATTTCTTCATTCATTTTCTATGCTTGGCATCCATTACATTTCATGAACATCCATGTGTTTTCATGCCTTTAAACATGCTTCCTTGGCATCCCATCTTTGTATGATCATTCATATGCATATTGTATGACTTTGCATCATATTATATGCCATTTACATTGCATTTTCACTTCTGACTTTGGTCTTTGCATCTCATTTCATTTCATTTCCTTTTGCTTTATGTCTTATGCATTCATACTAACATTTCAGGTACTTTTGGTAAGTTATCTGGGAGGTGCATTGGCATTCACCTCCCACCTTTTCTTTCCTCTCTGTCGCTCCCGATAAATGGGAATGGCTTAAATAAAGGTACAGACGCGAACGGTCGGCGAAAGGAGAAATGAAATGAATAGAGTCGCCAGCTAGGCATTTTTATCCCGGAGGAAAGGCAATGCTGCATAGACCTAGAAAGATATGGATAAGACGGTTGCGAACCAGAGAGACTGAGAAAGGGGGTTGGTTACAACCTGGGAAGGTATTAGCACCCAGATTGTCCGTCGTACTCGACGGGATCCACGCTTAAAAGATTTGTGTTTTAAAGGGGTAGTGTCAGTGCAATCTGTATATAAAAGAACTGGAAAAGGATGTACAAGTGTCAGTGTAAGAGAAGTGAAGTGTATAAGTGAAGTGTCAGTGTAAGAACAAAGATGAAATGCTCATGATAATGAGGCTAAAGAATGATACTGGAAAGAGGGGGAATATACATAGACTTTTGTTCGATAACTGTTAAGTTATGCCTACGTATCCTCTCGTGCAATGAGGAAGTCAGAACACCGTAGTTCGACCCAAAGAGACTGAAAGGTGAATTGACTGGTGAACTGCTCACTTGTCTATGCTCAAGTGTATGACCTGTCTGGCTCAGGTGCAGACTGTCTTGCATTAGACGGAAGAAGCAAGTTCTCGTTTATGAGTGAAGATGATGAGAAAAGAATCCCGGAGGAGACGATTATTGTTTGTTTTTGAGTTTTCAGCCTTTTATTTCTTTTGAAAGTTTGTCATAGATTAATGAGCTTAAGCCTAAACCAATGGGTTAGTAAACTCATCACATCTTCCCTCTGATTAGGGGTAATGAGAATACCTTAAGTGTGAAGTCAGCTTCTCACACTCAATCACCCTGATGTAGGATTAAGATCATTATCCTACTTGTGATTATTTAGATGTTTTTGGTGTTTTTGTTTAGTGTTAAGTAATGAGATTAAGCCATAATCAGGGATTAAACAGACTCATTACACCATCCTAATAGAAGGATAATAGATGAGAATGTTTAAGCTGAGGAAGGCTCCCCAACTTAATCCATGATTAGGGATTAAACCCATGACAAAACAAAGTCTTTATTAAATGGATTTTAGTTAATGATATGATGATGAAGTGGATTTTATGATTTGTAAGACAACTTGAGGGGGACTTGTCCATTAACACTAGAGTTAGTCCTTCTTAACCAATTAAGGAAGAATTAGAACCCTAATGCAAGGCCCAAGTTACAAGCTTGATGTCTTGATGATTATTAAGTGAATTGATTAAAGGATTTAAACACATTAAGGGTTTAACACTTAGGATTAAAGTTATACACTCCATCCTAATAGAAGGATGCAGGCATAAGCTTAATCACAAAGCCTTAAAGCCTTTAGGGTTTAGTCCCTGATTATGAGGTGAGAAGAGAAGACTCAATGAGACACAAAGGTAAAATATAAATGGGGGACTAATAAAAACCCTAATTATTGTCATGCTTGGTTGTTCCTAAGGTTTGTGAGGTTTATAAGAAAGATCTTCAGAGAAACCACCAGGAAGCAGATGAAAGGAACAAAGAGGGGCAAAGTAACTTGCTTCATTTAAGAAGACAAGTCACTTGAAGAAAGAAAGTAAGAAGAAGAAGAAAGAGCAAGCTCAATCTCAAACACAAGATAAAATGCAGCAATGATGCATAAGAGAGATGAAAAGAAATTGTGAGAAGTGAAGGCAAATTCACTTCTCAAAGTGACTTACCACCTGAAAAGTTAGCAAAGGAATGGAATGCAATGCAAATGGAATGCAATGTGATGATGCAAACCAAAACCAGAAGTATATGTGTGATGATAATGATGCTATGAGATGATGCAAACATGAAACAAGGCATGGGGATGATCATACAAACCTATGGATGCAAATGAAGCAAGTTTAGAACCATGAACATACATGAAAAGTTATGAAAGGTAAATGACATACAACATGACAAATGAAAGATGCAATGATCAAACATGAATCTAACATGTCTTAATATGTCTAATGAATCAAATGGATGCATAAAATGTCATGGCAAGTCATGATATGCAAGCAAATGCAAGATGAATGCAAAAAGAAGCCCAAATAGGGTTTATGATCAATGCACCAAACAAAAAACCAAAAACCAGAAGCAAACATCAAGATAAAAAATTGAAAATGCATCCAAAGTAACCCTAAACATATACAAACTCACTGCCCAAAGGAGGTGTTCTAACTCTTAACCTAATGAGGGTTATGAATTTCTTAAGAATGCTAGGGTTTTAAGGTACCTTGTCAAGAAAAATGTCAAACAAATTGAAAATGCAAGATCAAATCATGCCAATTTAATCCTATAAACTACATGCTATACAAGACACAATGCAAAACGAATCAAAGTCCAACTCTCAATGGTTAGGCAGAAATGAATTTTGGAAGTTTGGGACAAAATATTGCCTTGAAATGATTTTAATTCCATGAAAAATTGTCAAAAGACATCAAGATCAAAAAAGAAATTTGGTTTGAGGGTTGGACAATGTTTCTAAATGGTTTTAAAGGTTTCATGAATTTTTTGGTGATTTTTAAATACCTAAAAGTATTTTTAATTAATTAATTCTCATTAATTAATTAAAAATAAACTTTTAAATGATTTAAAAAATATTTTTTAATGCAAAAAATAAAAATAAAAATGTTTTTGGTTTCTGGAAATTAATTGGAACTTTGAAAAAAAATTTCAGAATTTTTAAAGGTGTTTTGCTATTTTTTATAAAATGAACAAAACAAATGCATTTAAATGAAAAATAAAATGAATTAAACTGAAAAAAAAGAAAAGTCAGCACAATCAATGGCTGACATTTAAACCTACACGCGCGCGAATTGACTTGGCGCCATATCCAAGGGCTGAGATTCAAATTCACATAATTATGATTAACCCTAATTAATCAAACCCTAATGACTTTCAGACGACCGGAACACTGTTCCGGTCGTCTTCTCCGGCCAGCCACTCAAGCTATCTCTCTTAATACACATCCCCAGGCCCTAAAACTCTCCAGAAATGATCCTCTCCCCAACCCCAACAAGAATCAGCCATCAAAATTCATTTATCCATCATCAAATCCATGAATCGAAGCAAAATGCATTTAGTTTGAGATGGCTACTTGAACTGAAGCTTTGGTTTCTGGTACTTTCTGGCTGGTTTCTTGCTTGCAATCAACTCCACTAGACCCCCTGAGAAGCTTTCAATGCTTGTTTGAAGTTTATAAGGGGTGGTTTGAGAGATGGCAGAAGTTCTGTTCAAGGTGGGGTGGAAATCGTGTTTGTGATTCAGGGAGTTTTAGGCTATGGTGATGGGTGCTTTGTGATCAGGGAAGTGTGCTGAGTATGTTTGTGAAGTTGGTTTGTATGTTTGTAGCTTGTACTGAGTGTTTCGAAGGCTCTTGCAAATGAGGGAGATTTTGATAACTATGGCTATGGGAAAGATCAGAGTGTCTTGTTATGTGCTTTGGCTTGCTTTTTGTTTGCATAAACTATTGTGATAGGTCAGATGAGTTGATGTGTGCTTTAGTGATTGGTATGGCTCAAGTTGCCAAAATGTCAAAGTTGTGTAAGAGAGGCATGGGCTACTTACTAGCCAAGGACAGATGGGGTGTCCTGCACAGCAAGATGTGTGGAGAGCCATAGGATTCGTTCTGATGTCAGCCAGCAAGTGGATTCACACTTGAGTGAGTTTTTGCAACTTGCCTCACTTTTGCTTCCTTTGAGAAATCTTGCTCCATAAGCCATAGAAATGAGTGATCCTTTGGTGCAATCTGACTTTTAGGTCTTGGTACATGTTTGTGTGAAGATTAGAAGTTTGTTTGATAGCTCAATTTTCCTTGACAAGTGAATTTGCAACTTTGCCTCTTTGGTAGAAAACTTCAAATTTTGTGATTTTTGCCAACTTTGACAAGCCATAACTTTTGATCCAAAATGAATTAGGTCATGTTCTTGTACTTTTTGAAAAGGGAATGATCCATTCTACAACTTTCATGACCAAAGTTTTTCCATTTGAAGCATTTTTGAATCAAAAAGTAAAGGTTGAAAAAGGTTCCTAAAATGACAATTTCATCAAAAGTCAAACTTTCCCAAAAAGTCAACTTTGCAAAAGACTTGAAATTCTTCAATTTTGTGAACTTCCAACATCTTCTATGATCAAATAAAGATCATACACAATCAAAATGATGAAGAACACCCTTTGGTTGGGTCATTGGGGGCCTCAGATGCCCTGATTTTGCACTGACTTGCTTGAAAAGTCAACTCTTGATCAGATGACTTCCCCATGGAATTTCTTCATGAAAATTGATATGCATACTCCCTATACCATATAGAGACCAATAGAAACAAGAATGACCAAAAAAATTGGAGTTATGGCCTCTGAAACCAAAACCCTAATTCTAGGTCATCTGTGCAGTTAAACCTGGCTCTGCTTCCATGCCATTCTCAGTTCTTGTGATTCTTTGACATTCTTGACTTTGAGAGGATATAATATGATGCTTGAACATACATGGACCCCTTTGAAGTGATTGATGGCTTTTGGAGTGGCTCAAGAAGCTCTTGGATTGCTCAGATCACAAACCCTAGATGCAGATGACTTTGAACCAAAGCAATGAATCAAAAATGTGGTATGAGATGCTATGATTGGAATTATGCATATGAAATGATCACAAGCCATGGTGTGAATGGGTGAGGGAAAATTTGGGGTGTTTACACTCTCATTTGCATATTTACTTGTCTTTGAAGTTAACTTGCTTCAATTATGCTCCCTCCTTCATACTTTCTTTCTTTTAAGTTACTTATCTTCTTCAGGAAGTAAGTAACTTATTCTTCTTCTTCTTTCTCTTTTCATCTGCTTCTTCCATTGGTGGCCTTCAAGATCTTTTCTCTTAAGCCTCACAAACCATAAGATATCCAAGCATGATAACTTTTAGGGTTGCATAGTCCCCCCTAGGATTTTTACCTTTGAGTCTCCTTGAGTCTCTCTTTTCATCTCAATAATCAGAGACTAAACTTTTAAAGCTTTAGGACTTTGGAATTAGGGTTATGTCTGCATCCTTATCTTAGGATTAATTGTATAACTTTAATCCTTAGTGTTAAACCTTTAATTTTTTTACACCTCTTAATCAAAACACCTAATAATCACTAAGACTTTATCTTGTAACTTGGGCCTTACATTAGGGTTCTATCTCTTCCTTATGGTTAAGAGGGACTAACCCTAGGGTTTAATGGACAAGTCCCCCTCAAGTTGTCTTACAAACTTAAAACTCACTTCTTAATCTCACCCTTTAATTAAAATCCACTTAATAAAGGCTTGTTATATAATGAATTTAGTCCCTAACCATGGCTTAAGTTGAGGTATCTTCCTCAGCTTAAGTGTTCTCATCTATTATCCTTCTATTAGTATGGTGTAATGAGTTCACTAATTTGTGATTAGAGATTAAACTCATTACTTAACACTAAACAAAAACCCAAAAAAATCTAAATAATCACAAGTAGGTTAATGATCTTAATCCTACATCATCATGGCAATTAAGTTGAGATGCGTATCTCATACTTAAGTAATCTCATTATCCCTAATCAGGGAGGATATAATGAGTTTACAACCCTTGATTTAGGCTTAAGCTCATAATCCTATGCAAAACACCAAGAGAAATAAAAAACTGAAAAAACAAAAACAAACAATAGTCGTCTCCTTCGGGATTCTTTTCTCATCACACTCATTTACAAACGAGAACTTTCTTCTTCTGTCTAATGCAAGACAGTTAGCACTCGAGCCAGACGAGTCATACACTTGAGCATAGACAAGTAAGCAGTTTACAGTCAATTTATTCTAAGTCTCTTTGAGTCGAACTACGGTGTTCTGACTTCCTCATTGCACGAGAGGATACGTAGGCATAACTTAACAGTTATCGAACAAAAGTCTCTTTGTCTTCCCCCTCTTTCAACATTCTTTCCAAGCCTCAGTCTTAAGCACTCACCCTTTTCCTTTTGCACTGACACTCTGTACATTCTTTTCTCCCTAGCTTTTGATACACAATCAGCACATACACTATCCCTTTTAAAACACAACCTTGTAAGCGTGGATCCCGTCGAGTACGATGGACGATCTAGTTGCTAATACCTTCCCAGGTCGTAACCAACCCCCTTTCTCAGTTTCTCTGGTTCGCAACTGTCTTATCTATCTCTTTCTAGGTTTATGCAGCATTACCTTTCCTTCTGGATAAAAATGCCCAGCTGGCGACTCTATTCAATTCAACCTCATTTCTCTTTCGCCGACAGTTCGTTTTTGCACCGGGATGAAAATCTTTAGGAGCGACAGCTTGGCGACTCTACTGGGGATACCTTTGCAACCAGGGCTTCTGTTTTTTTTGTGGGTTTCTCCTAGTGCTTGTTTGATTTGTGTTTATGGGGGTGTTATGTGTGCTTTTTTGTTTATTGCTTTATTTATCACTTTCTGTAGAGCTTTATTTATCGCTTTCATTTACTGGTTATGCATTTCATATTATTATCATCATATCATATGCTGGATTTTTTGGTTTGCCTTGGTGGGAGGGGTATCTCAGTGAGCAAGGTTCCACACCGGGAGCCTGAGTGACACATAGGATTATAATGGCTTTATATTCTTTCCCATTCCATTTCGGTCTGGTGCGGGAATATGAAACACGGTTCAGACATGGGTTTCTTCTTGAGAACTTTGTGCTACGGATTTCCTGTAGTACTAGGGCTATCTGGGAAGCCTGCTAAGTCTGGATGGCCTTTTTAGATGACCTTCAGCATCTAAGGTGAATTAGAGGAGGATTCTTTATGATTAGTGTAAACATTGTACCTCCGGGTTAGAAGTGTTTGCACTTCTCATAATAAATCCAAGTCTGAGGATCCTTGTTCTAGAACAATACCTGTGAGGGGGTTGGGTTGTTTACAGGTTTGCAGGAACCCTTGGCCTCATCATACCCTGCTACCAGAATTGTTTTAAGGTTACACTATTTTGGACTGATTCTATGAAACCCTGGACTTGTGACTCTTTATTTGAGTCCCCCCACCTGTTTACTGGTTCTCTAGCCTCCATCTGGATTTCTGAACACCATGGACCCTATCAAAGCAAATGACAAATCCAGCACCTGATCACAAACCCTTGCATATCATTCTGCATACATTATTTTGCATCATTTTAACATTTTTCTATTTGTTTTACAGGGTATCCACATCTTCTTTGGTTTGGGTTTGACTGTTCTTCTGCTCATCCATCTTCATCAGTTACCTTCATCAGAGATCTTCTTCAGCTGATACTTCCTCCAGTTGCCTTCACCAGTTATTTTCTTCAGTTATCTTCATCAGCATCCATTGTCAGTATGGACTCATCCAGGAAGAGCAACATCACTTATCATTTCTTTGAGCCCTCCCTAGCAGGCATCAGGCAGATTCAGACACTTATCACTCCTGATCATGTCCCTTTATTCAGGGAACATTATGGTGGTATCATAGACATGATCATGGACTTTGATGCATCACAAAGGAGCATGATCCACACTTGCCTTCAGTTCTATGACCCTCCTCTCAGATGCTTTACTTTCCCAGACTTTCAGTTGGGCCCTTTGTTAGAAGAATTTTCCATGTTGTTGGGTGTCCCCATCAGGAGAGGGATTCCTTTCAACCCTGAGATGACTGCTCCTAGGAATGAAAATATATCTAAGGCTCTGCATTTGGAAGCCACCATCATTGATCAGCATATGACCACCAAGGCTGGAATCCCAGACCTCCATTTGGACTTCTTGATCACTCAGGCCACCAGACATGCTACAACAGGAAAGTGGGAAACTGTTTGTGCTCTCCTAGCTCTTAGTATATATGGAATCATCTTGTTTGCAGACGAGCCCCAAGTTTGTAAGAAAGAATGTTATCCACCTCTTCCTGTTGAAGAATCCAGTTCCTACCTTGCTAGGGGATTTCTACTATTCAGTGCATCAGAGAAATAAGAAGCAGAGGGGAAGACTAGTCAGATGTTGTGCACCTCTCTTCTACTGTTGGTTATTGAGACACTTGCCAAAGACAGAAGCTTTCTTGAATCCTCATCAGTCAAGAAATTGGGCTAAGAGAATGATTGCTCTCACTTCAGAAGACATCAGATGGTGTACTCAGAGCACCAAGGGCAGAGATATAATTACCAGCTATGGGCGGTATCCCAATGTACCTCTCATTGGAGTGAAGGGTTGCATAAACTACAATCCTTTGCTTTTCAAAAGGCAGCTAGGGTATGCCTTAGTACATCCACCAAGAGAGCAAGATTTAGCAGAGACCCTTTACTATGATGTTCAGAATAATCATGCCATCATCAGACAAGCAGCTTGGGCTTGGGATAACATTTAGACAAAAGGGACTGCTATTCTTGGCAAGTGCAACAACATAGCTTCAGCTCAGTACATTGATTGGTCTCGCACCAGAGGACAGATCACCCGCATGCCATTCACCCTGGAAGATGTGTCAGGGCCATCATCAGTAGAGCCTATAGCTACGGTCCGTTTAGAGGAGTTTGAGAAGCTGAAAGAGAGGAATGTTCATCTTTCTGAAGCTCTAAAGAAGACTCTCTGGGAGAGGAATGATAGTCGTTTGGACAATGAGAGGTTGGAGAGGCTCCGTATCGAGAATTTGACTAAGATTGAGAAGACAGATGATTACATCAGAAAAGCCCGAGTAGGGGAGTTGGTATTGAAGAATGCTTGCAAAGAAGCTAAGATTCAGAAAGCCAGAGCTAAGCACTACCTGGAGGAAAGTCAAGCTAGGTGGATCAGAATCACTGAAGCTCGTCTGCAAGAAGATCAAAGGACACAAGCTAGGATAAAGCAGCTAGAAGCTAATGAGAAGAAAAGTCAGGAGGCCTTGTTAGCAACACAGAAGGAAATATCCAAGTTGAAACTCCGGGTGGGGTTAAAGAGATCAAAGGACCAAGACAAGTATAAGAAGTTGACAAGTGCCATTGCCACCAGGAACCTTCTTATCAGGACCATCACAGTGCATCCAGTTGGACCAGTGACTGATGCTCTCCTGAAGGATGTCAAAGAGGATGACTTTGGGCTGGATGTTTGATTTCTTTGTATTTGTATTTTATTTTGGTTGTATTTCTCGACTTTGTTGTATTTTGACCCACCATGGGAACTTGTTGTAATCATAAACTATGTATCTTTTTGCATTTTGTAATATATGGTTTATGTGTTACTTGGATTTTCCCTTGGGCTTCATTTCTTTTTAACATCATCATTCCTCGTAGTCTGGAAGGTCAAAACCAAAGAACCAAACCGGATACCCTTGGAAGACAAATAGACATACTGCATTGCATACTAACTTCATTCTTTGTTTTGTAGGTGTTTTGTTGTGGTTTTCTCACTTTGTTGTTGTTTCAGGAAACATTGCTCGTAGGAGGGTTTTCCCCATCAAGAGTTCACCGGTATCCTACAAGAAATAACCTTCTGAGCTTACAGATGGACCAAGTTCAGCAAGATCTGACAGACGTAAGAACTCATATGGCTAATGAAAGAAATGAGATGAGGGCTCAGATGAACCAGTTCATGGTAGTAATGACTGGGTTGGCCCAAAGCCAAGAAAGATTAAGAGAGTTGGTCGAGTGGCAAACTCCAGAAGAGAATCACCCAGGTACAGGAGGTACTAGTAATAATGATCATGGACAACCACGAACAGATGCGCCAGAGTTTGGGCCTCACCTCAATCCTGAAATTAATGCTATCAGGAATACTCAAGGAAACACTGGAGCTCGTGCCTTGAGAGAGGACCCTCAAGAGGAACAATTTACAGTAATTGGTGTTGGAGATGAAGCCTATGATCGTCGTCTGGACGAAATAGCAGAGAAGTTGAGATCTTTGGAGTCCCAAAACTCTCTAGGTTTTGACGTAATGGACAAGGGACTGGTTAAGGGAGTTAGGATTCCTCAAAAATTCAAGCCTCCTTGCTTTGAGAGATATAATGGTACCTCTTGTCCATGTACTCACCTGCAATCCTTTTTGGGGAGACTAAAAGCTTATACAATGGAAAAAAAGTTGTGGATGTTCTACTTCGAAGATAGTCTGACCAGGGCATCCCGTGAATGGTATTCTCACCTGTCCAGGGCAACAGTTAGAAAGTGGAAGGATTTGGCCGAAGCTTTCATACCCCAGTATCAATATAACTTGGACATGGCTCCTAACAAAACTCTCCTAATGGGTATGTCATAGTCTTCAAGAGAAAGCTTCCGAGAGTATGCCCAAAGGTGGAGACAGCTTGCTGCTGCTGTCCAGCCTCCGATGTCTGAGAGAGAAATGGCTGACATGTTTATGAACACCCTGCAGGGGACATACATTGACAGACTTGCTGCTTTCTCGTCCACTAGCTTTGCAGATGTAGTCATAGCTGGTGAGAGAATTGAGAGTCTTTTGAAGATGGGCAAAATTTCAGACAATGGTGCCAGTTCCAACAATACAAGGAAACCTTTTGCAGGACCTCGTAGGACAGGTGAGACCAACTCGATGCACATGGGCAGAGGTAGACCTCAATACATGCCAAGATCATTGGCTGCTATCACCATTCCAGCTCCAGCACCTCAACAACAGTATCCTCCATAACCACAACACTTTCCACCGCAACAACAATTTCCTCAACAAAGATCTTACAACAATAACAATCAGCAACAACGTCCATTTCAACAGAGGCCTTCACAAGTCAACAGGGTTATCGATCCCATTCTGATGCCCTATGCTGCCTTGCTTCCACAATTATTAAAGCTCAACTTGATTTAATTGAGAACTCTGGCTCCACCAGATCCCCAGAACCTTCCAAGAAACTATGATGTTAATGCTCGGTGTTCCTTCCACTCAAATGCACCTGTCCATACTACAGAGAAGTGCAGAGCCTTGCACATGAAGGTGCAGGAATTGATCGATTCTAAGGCAGTCAACTTTGCACCACCTCCAAGTGTTACAAAGAATCATATGCCTAGCCATGGTGGGTCTAGGATAAATGCTATTGAGGAGGATCAACTGATGAACCTAATTGACAATGTTGCAAGTATTCAGACACCTCTGGCTGAGGTTAAAGCCCAGCTTTTAAAGTGCCAAGTGTTCCCGGGTTGTGAGGCCCATTGTGAAGCTTGCAAGACTTCCATCAACGGTTGTGCAGATTTAAAAACCATGATCAATAATCTTATCAAGGAAGGTACCTTACAGATCACTTCAACAGTCATAGCTCCTACAACATCAACAAACATTCCTCCTACAACATTAGCACACATCATTCCATCAAGTATCACTCCTACAACTTTAACAACAATTATTCCAACAAATTCTTCTACAACATCAACAATCATTCCTTCTGCCACTTCAACAGACATCAGTTCAACACATCCTTCTACAACAACAACAACCATCAATGAAGATATTTCCACAGTTACTATTTACTATGATCCTGCAACAATCCACGTTCCAGATTCTTTCAACAATCAACAACTCCATCAACAACAACAACCATCATCAGCAGCACCATCTTCGGTCAGACCTCCTGTCACAATTTATTATGAACCTCAGACTGTCTCAATTCCTTCTTCCGCAGCAATCAATCTGGTTACTATCACGGTACCAGGACCAGTTCCATATGACAGCATTAGTGTCGTGCCTTGGCACTATGGCTCAGATTTGTATTGCGACGGAAAGAAAGTCACTCTTGACACTTCTACACAACATATTGATAATGTGGGGGGAGGCAGAGGCTTCACCCGAAGCGGACGTCTCTTTGCCTCACAATTCCTAAGAACTAATGTTGAAGCAGAAGTTGCTGCCAAGGCTAAGGGCAAAAGTGTGGTGCCTGAAGAGCCCATTACCAAGGAAACTCAGAAGACATACTTTGACCAGGATGTAGACGAGTTCATGAAAATAATCAAGAAGAGTGACTATAAGGTTGTGGACCAGCTCCATCAGACACCCTCCAAAATCTCTATTCTATCACTGCTAATGTGTTCCGAAGCCCACAGGAATGCACTTCTCAAAGTCTTGCACGCAGCTTACATGCCAGAAGAGATTATAGTTAATCAGCTAGAAACGGTGGTTTCAAATGTCAATACTAGCCATGGACTAGGTTTTACTGATGCTGATCTAACTACAGAGGGTCGTAACCATAATAAGGCTTTTCATATCACCTTGGAGTGTAAAGGTGATGTTTTTTCTCATGTCTTGGTTGACACTGGGTCCTCACTCAATGTTCTTCCAAAGAAAGCCTTGGTCAAAATTGAATATGATGGCCTTGCACTGCATCCAAGTAACCTGGTAGTGAGAGCCTTTGAAGGTTCTAAAAGATCGGTTCTTGGGGAAATTGAGTTGCTTGTGGTGATTGGCCAATAAATATTCAAAACTATCTTCTACGTGACGGACATTCAGCCTGCCTATAGTTGTTTGTTGGGTCGGCCATGGATTCATTCCACTGGCGCTGTAACGTCGACCCTTCACCAGAAGTTAAAATATGAATGGGAAGGTCAAGTCATCACAATCTATGGGGAAGAGGATATCTTCGTCAGTCATCTAGCTACTTACAAGTATATTGAGATGGACGGAGAAATTCATGAGACAATGAGCCAAGGGTTTGAGGCCCTCAATGTCAATGAGGCAACAGATGAAGTGTCTGGTACTTCAATCTCATCTTATAAGCAAGCTCGGAAGGTTGTTGAAGACGGGAATGCCCAAGGCTGGGGCAAGCTGCTGCAATTTCAGGTCAAGGAAGACAAATTTGGGTTGGGTTACAAAACATCCCGACAGGTCCAAGAGGAGGCTGTTGAAGCTCCCAAGTTTATCAGTGGGGGAATGCTAACTCCAGATGCAATCAACAATGTGGAAGACGAGGCTGAAAGTGACTTCAACCTGGAGAGCTGAGTTTGTCCAAGGGTCCCAGGCCAGCAAGTCCTTAACTGGTATTCCCATGAAATTATAATGATTACTTCTGCAGAGTAATTATTATTTTCTGTTTAAGCATGCATCAAGTCCTGCATCTTGCCCAAGGTGTCAGGACTCATTTTGTAATAGGGCCATATTTTTATTTTGTGCAAATGAATGATTAATGAACAAATGGACATCTTTTGCAAACGATCTTTTTGTCGCTCACTGTCTTTCATTTTTGTTATTTTCGCACAAAGCAATAAATGGCAATGTTTTCAAAATAATAACTCCATTCACACGTTTTCTAAACAAGATTAAAATCAATCACTAAAATAAACAAATCTCAACCCTTGCAGAGATAATCCTCCAGATTGCACCAACAACGGCACTGCTATGACCTTGTATGACTTCGACAATCCAATTAATCAAGCTGATGAAGGGGTAGATGAAGATTATGAGTTGCCTGAAGAGTTGGCTAGGTTGTTGAGACAAGAGGAAAAAGTGATTGCTCCTCATCAGGAGGAGTTTGAGACCATCAATCTTGGTACCGAGGAAGATGTGAAAGAGGTAAGGATCGGAGCTAGTCTGTGAGCTCCGGTGAAAGAGCAACTCATTAGTATGCTTCGGGAATATGTTGACATTTTCGCTTGGTCCTATCAAGATATGTCAGGTCTAGATATGGATATTGTTATGCACAGGCTATCACTGAAATAATATTGTCCGCCAGTTAAACAAAAGCTACCCCGTACTCGCCCAGATATGGCCATGAAAATTAAAGAGGTACAAAAGCAGTGGGACGCCGGTTTTCTCGCTGTAACTAGTTACCCGCCTTGGGTTGCTAATATTGTACCCGTACCTAAGAAGGATTGCAAGGTACATATGTGTGTGGATTACCGAGACCTGAACAGAGCTAGCCCGAAGGATGATTTCCCATTACCTCACATTGATGTATTGGTGGATAACACGGCTCAGTTCTCGGTATTTTCTTTCATGGATGGATTTTTTGGATACAATCAGATTAAGATGTCACCTGAAGACATGGAGAAGACAACTTTCATCACGCCTTGGGGCACGTTCTGCTACAAGGTAATGTCGTTTGGTCTGAAGAACGCCGATGCAACTTATCAACGGGCTATGGTAACATTATTCCACGATATGATCCATAAGGAAATCGAGTGCTATGTGGATGATATGATTGCCAAGTCCCTCACGGAAGAAGATCATTTGGTGAATCTGCTGAAATTGTTCAAGCGCCTGAGGAAGTATCAGTTCAAGTTGAACCATAACAAATGCACATTCGGGGTACGTTCTGGTAAGCTGTTGGGTTTTATCGTAAGTGAAAAAGGAATTGAGGTTGATCCCGATAAAGTCAAAGCTATTCAATAAATTCCTTCACCTAAGACTGAGAAAGAAGTTCGAGGGTTCTTAGGTAGATTGAACTACATCTCAAGTTTCATATCTCATCTTACTACAACCTGCGAACCCTTGTTCAAGCTGTTAAGAAAAGAGCAAACAGTCAAGTGGAACGATGATTGTCAGAGAGCTTTTGACAAGATCAAAGAATATCTGCAAGAACCTCCAATTCTCATGCCTCCAGTCGAAGGAAGACCTCTGATCATGTACCTGATAGTATTAGAAGAGTCAATGGGGTGTGCGTTGGGCCATCATGACGAGTCTGGTCGAAAAGAGTATGCAATATACTACCTAAGCAAAAAGTTTACTGATTGTGAACAACGTTATTCACTGCTCGAGAAAACTTGTTGTGTTTTAGCATGGGCTTCTCGCCGACTAAGACAGTATATGTTGACTCATACTACCTTATTGATCTCAAAGATGGATCCATTCAAGTACATATTTGAGAAGCCAGCACTTACCGGAAGGGTTGCAAGATGGCAAATGATTCTAACAGAATATGACATTCAGTACACATCTCAAAAGGCCATCAAAGGAAGTGTATTGTCTGAATATCTGGCTGGGCAACCCATTGATGATTACCAGCCTATGCGATTTGACTTCCCTGATGAAGACATCATGTTCTTGAAAGCAAAGGATTTTAAAGAGACTGTTCACACTGAAGGGCCTGACCCAGAAGAAGCATGGACTATGATGTTTGACGGGGCAGTTAATTGCAACGGTCGTGAAGTTGATGCAGTGCTTATTACACCTAAAGGGGTTCATATGCCTTTCTCAGCAAAACTCGCCTTTGCCTGCACTAATAACGAAGCAGAATACGAAGCTTGTATCATGGGGCTTAAGGAAGCCATTGTCCTCAGGATCAAAACCTTAAATGTATTTGGAGATTCAGCTTTGGTAATCAACCAGACCAATGGCAAGTGGTACACTCATCAGGAGCATCTGATTCCCTACCGTGACTATACAAGGAGATTTTTGACCTTCTTCACAACAGTAAAGCTTGAATACATCCCTCGAGATGAGAATCAATTTGCGGACTCTTTGGCTACCATTTCATCCATGATCAAAGTACAGACTGCCAATTATGTACATCGGATTTTGGTATCTAGACTGGACAGACCGGCATATGTATTCTCTGTAGACACCGCTAGTGACAATGAGCCTTGGTAGCATGAAATCAAATTCTTCTTGGAAAATCAAACATACCCACCTGGGGCATCATCGAACAATAAGAAGACATTAAGAAGGCTAGCCGGTAGCTTCTTCCTCAATACTGATGGTCTTTGTACAAGCGAAAATTCGACATGGTCTTGCTCATATGTGTTGACAAGAAGGAAGCAGACCTACTGATGCACAAAGTACATGAAGGTTCTTTTGGTACCCATGTCGGGGGACATGCAATGGCAAAGAAGTTATTAAGATCAGGTTACTACTGGATCACAAAGGATGCAGACTATTGTGCCTATGCCAGAAAATGCCACAAATTCCAGATCTATGAAGATAAAGTGCATGTGCCTCCGAATCCTTTGAATGTAATGTCTTCACCTTGGCCCTTCGCCATGTGGGGCATTGATATGATTCGAAAGATTGAACCAACTGCTTCAAATGGTCACAGATTCATCCTGGTAGCCATTGATTACTTCACCAAATGGGTTGAAGCAGCTTCGTATGAAAATGTCACCAGGCAAGTGGTAGCTCGATTTCTGAAAAGAGATATCATATGTCGGTATGGAGTTCCCGAGCGAATCATTACTAATAATGGTTCCAATTTGAATAACAAGATGATGGCAGAACTTTGTCGGGACTTCAAAATTCAACATCACAACTCTTCTTCTTACAGGCCAAAGATGAATGGCGTTGTTGAGGCCGCTAACAAGAATATCAAGAAGATTGTGCAAAAGATGGTAATCACCTACAAAGACTGGCATGAGATGCTACCATTTGCCTTGCATGGGTATCGAACCTCTATCAGAACATCTACTGGGGCAACACCGTATCAGCTTGTGTATGGTATGGAAGCTATCCTACCTGTTGAAGTTGAACTACCCTCCTTGCGGGTAATGATGGATGTGAAACTGGATGAAGTAAAATGGGTCCGGTCTCGATACAATCAACTGAATTTGGTTGAAGAGAAGAGATTGGCAGCAATTTGTCATGGGAAGTTATATCAAAAACGAATGAAGAAAGCCTTCGATCAGAAAGTCAGACCTCGGGAATACCAAGTGGGAGAGCTTGTTCTGAAAAGAATTCTTCCTCCTCATACAGACCACAGGGGCAAATGGACGCCAAACTACGAAGGCATATTCATAGTAAAGAAAGTTTTCTCTGGTGGAGCACTGATGCTCGCAACCATGGATGGTGAAGACTTCTTGTCTCCTGTGAATTCAGATGCAGTTAAAAAATACTTCGCATAAAATGACCCGCTGGACACAAAAACAGAATGTAAGTCCAAGCAAAAATAGGGCATCCCGGCGAGTCAAAAATAGAATAAAAGACTTGGGCAAAAATAAGGGAAATTGAAAAAAATGTACACCCGCTGAGTTGAAAAGCCACATCGGACAGCTCAGGCAAAAATGGGTATCCCGGTGGATTGAAAACCCGAAAGGGCGATCCACGCAAAATCAGGGAATAAGCGAACAACTGCATTTTGAATTCGTCTATATCACTCACAACATGGCAAGCTCCGAAAGGACAAAGCATCGATCAGAATCAACCTTCTTCAAAAAGCAAGATAAGAAGAACATCAAGGTCATACGGGTCATAGCAAAGGAAGCTCACTGGAGCGTCATCTTCAACATTGCCAACACTTTTATTTTCTCAATTTACAGCAATCCCCTCCTTTCAGTGGATTCTCTTCTTTGACTGTACTCGCCTATTCAGAGCACACAAATCAATAAAATTAGAATATTCAGTCACACTCTGTCTTTTACCTCTTGTTTTTGTTTGCAAAATGTCCAAAGTTCGTAATATGACATTTTCATGGAAACATATGAACCATTTTAATAAATACTTGCAGGAAGTATGTTGCTCTCAGACAAATCTAACTTCTATGACGGAATCCGGTTGAGGATACCTCGGGACACTTGTGCGTTTCCTTTATCTTAACAGGTTGCAGGTACTCAAGGCAGACCATTTCACGGCATGGGGCATATCAAGCATTGTTCCCCAGCCGAGTCAGCAATCATATCATCAGCAGAACTACTTGACAAGAAGTACTTCCCCATGAGGAATTCATCAATACCCAGCAGATTACTTCCCAGAAGTTATCTCTTCCCCAAGCGGGACCTCCCGAGCAATGCCTGACAGTTTTTCCCCAGCAGGGTGGTCAAGAACTTTCTATTCCCCACAGAGTTGCCATTCTCTCCCTAGCACAGCAATGCATAAGATACAGCCCCTAGCGGAGTTGCTGAAACTTCCTCATCCCCAACGGAATTCTCCCTCTGGACAAATCAGCCAATGATTTCTTTCCCCAGCTGAGTTCTCCCTCAAGACAGATCAACCAGAGATCTTTATCCCTGCAGGATCCGGATCTCGGATCGGTTTTCTCATTTGCATAATCATATCATTTCACATCATTTTTCCCCAAAATAAGTGTAGCATTGCGTCTAAAACGGAGCATTACGGCCAAAATCAAACATTTGCATGATCATAAGCCAGGTTCGAGCCAACCACCTGCAAATATCAATATCACCTCATCAGAAAAATACAAAACTCATATCCCCTGCAGGTAAAAGCCAAAGCATCTCATTTGCACTCTCAAACACAGATACCTGTTTATATTTATATGCTCTTTTCGATACTCGTCCGTGTCATCTTTCCCCAGTAAGGTCGCCAGAATACCTTCTGCATTCTCAATACAGATATTTGTTCATATTTGTACATATTATTTTCGGAACTCGTCCGTGTCATACTTCCCCAGCAAGACAAACACTCGTTCGTGTCCCTTGCCCAATCTTTCGACACTCGTTCGTGCCATGCACATACTTCACCAACAGATCATACTTATACATACTTATACAGAAGTCTTCGATACTCATCTATGTCTTGTATATATCATCCCTCAGCAGATTCAACACTTATCCGTGTTTCTTTCTTAACCGATTGATACTCGTCTGTATCACTATCCTTAAACATGTGTCAGCATTCGCTACTATCGATACTCGTCTGTATCGTGGTCCTAAGGATGATCGTCCGTATCTTCGATCTATACACACTGTCAAACACTTATACCTTTTATTTTAAAATCGTAAGCACTCGTCCGTGTTTACCATTCCCCAGTAAGTCGCCAACAAAACAATTTTTTATATCCGGCATTCGTCCTATGTCGTGATTCTATCGGTAGTCGTCCCCTGCCAGGTGATCGTCCTTCACCTTTGGATGACCGTCCCTCATCCTTTCCCCAGTGGAATCCCCATTGTTGGAACTTTCTATCTGGCATTCGTCCTATGTCACAATATCTTTTTAGCAGTCATCCCCTGCTAGGTGATCGTCCTTCACCTTTTGATGACCGTCCCTCATCATTTATCCGATGGCCGTCCCCATCGTTGATCTTTGTTATCTGACATTCGTCTTATGTCGAGATAATCCCCAACAGAGCAGCTGTACCCTGCTAGGTGTTCGTCCTTCACCTCTTGATGATCGCCCTTCATCATGATTTTCCGATGGTCGTCCCCATCGTTGACCCTTTCTATCCGACATTCGTCCTATGTCGAGATAAAGAGCATCCGTCCCTTGCTAGGTGATCGTCCTTCACCTTTGATGATCGTCCCTCATCAAATATTTCATTTATTCTTTAACCTGATGTTCGTCCCCGTCGTGGTCCCTTTTACTTTTCTTGATGATCGTCCTTCATCAGCTTTTACCCGATGGCCGTCCCCGTCGCGTTTTCCTTATTCCCCAACATGATGGTCGTCCCCGTCATTGCTTTGCTTACCGTTTTACCCCTAACAGTCATCCTCTGCTCGATGGACATCCTCCATCGCTTTCATTTGATATTCATGCTATACTATCTTTTAAAATTTATATCCCTTTTCTTCTTTCCCCTAGTGAGTGCAAATTTCGGATTGTCTTTGGTATTCAACCACAAGTTATCTTGTTTGTCTGTTAAGCCAAGCGCTTACATCCTGCACAGCTAACTATAAACACCCCAAATTTGCCCTCACTTTTTCTCACACCATGGCTTTTGATCTTTCATTTTTTTAACATAAGCATTACATCTCATATTGCATGTTTGCTTCACTGCATGGTTCAATTTCATCTACATCTAGGGTTTGTGATCTGAGCAATCCATTGAATCAATCTAAGTCATCCCAATGGTCTTGAAGTTTTCCAAGGGGGTCCATGTGTGTTCTATGATCATAATATGCTCCCCAAAGTTCATGAAAGTCAAGGGATCACAAAATTGGCAAAGGCATGGAAGCAGAGCTAGGGTTTTTCACTACACAGATGACCAAAATTAGGGTTTTGGTTTAAGAGGCCTTAACTCCAAATTTTTTGGTCATTCTTGTTTCTAATGTTATTAATATGTTATAAGGATCATGTGTACCAAGTTTGATGAAGAAACTCATTGTAGAAGTCATCTGATCATTGGGTAACTTCTTGAGCAAGTTAAGTCAAAATCAGGGCATCTGGGGCCCCCAACAAGGGTACCAAAGGATCATTTTCATAAAATTGAAGTTCTATGATCTTTATTTGATCTTATAAGTGGTTGGAAGTTCACAAAGTTGAAGAATTTTGAGCCAATTGCAAACTTGCCATTTTTGGAAATGACTTGTAATGGAAACTTTCCATTTTGGGAAAGATTTTCAACCTCCTCTTTCATGACCAAAAATGCTTCAAATGAAAAATTCTTGGACATGAAAGTTGTAGATTAGGTCTTTCCCTTTTCAAAAAGTACTATAACATGTCTTGATTCATCCTAGAACTCAAGATATGGCCTTTCAAAGTTGGCAAAAATCCTATAATTTTCATGTTCATGTCAAAGAGGGATTTATGCAATTTTGAGTTTCAAGCTTCTAAGTGACCTCTAATCCACTCAATTATGTCACAACATGTTAATGCAACTTTCCAAGATCAGAATTGACCCAAGGATTGAAGCATTTCATGGCTTGGTTCACAAGAAACATCAAAGTTGTAAAATTGCATAAACATTGAAATCTCTTCATCCAAGCATTACAGCTCACTTCTATTGATCCAAGGGCTCCCCACAGACTCTGCTAAGGCCAAGACACCCCTTGAAAAAGCTCTGCACCATGACCATACCTCAAGTACATAAATTTGACGTTTTTGCAACACCTCCCATACCATTCACATTATGCCACTAACCATTCTCTGACCAATCAAGACATTACAAACAAAGGTTATGGAGCTCATTTGATAACACACACAAGCCTTAAAAACCTTAGAACTCAGATTGCACAAAATCACCATATAACTTCCCTTCTTAGATTCTCACACCTCAGCCATCAAAACTCACTCATTCTTTCACCATTCATCTCAAAATCACCTAAGGATCACAAAACACCCCTCACCATGGCCTGAAACCAGCTCAAACCAAAATATGATTTCTGCAAAACCAGAACCAAACACTTCAAAATAGCCATCATAAACTTGTTCTAAGCATCACATCATCCTCATGGGGTCCATTGAAGTTCATTTGCACAAGGGAGGAGGCCAGAAAGCTCAAACCTGCAAAGCTTCATCTCAGGTATACCTCAAGAACATTTTTTCCAGAACTTGCTATTTAAGTTAAAATATCAATCTTCATGTTCCCCTGATCACTCTGATATGTTTATAATTGAAAATGGTTGAGAAATGAGCATGTATGGTTATTCTGAAACTTTGCCCGTGAAATTGTTTTTATTTCGATTTGCATGATTTTTGAAATATAAATGTTATTTGATGATGGATTCTTGCTTAGGAGGTTTAGGGGATCATTTCTGGAGATTTAGAGGGTTTAATTTGACCTAGGGAAGGAGTTGGGTTGAATGGGCTGCCAGAGAAGATGACCGGAACACTGTTCCGGTCACCTGAGGGTAATTAGGGTTTAATTAGGGTTTAGTCCCAGTTTGAATCTCCACCCTAAGATCTTAGGTTTACCGCGCGTGTGTGTGGCTCAGATTCGTCCATTAGCCCTAATTATTTTTAATTAGTTTAATTAATTCAGTTTAGCCCAGATTAGATCCAGGCCATCCATCTGCCCGCCAGTCAATTCCCACCATTTTCATTCAAATCTCAGCCATTGGATGCGCTGACTTTTCCTTTTATTCAATTTTTATTTCATTTTATTTCATTTTCTTTCCACATTTTATTAAAATTACCAAAATATTTTTCTTTATCTGTAAATGATTTTTATTTTATTTTTTGCATTAAAAAATACTTTTAAGATATTTAAATGTTATTTTTAATTAATTAATGGTTTTTAATTAATTAAAAATACATTTAGGTTTCTAAAAATCACCAAAAAAATCATGAACCATTCCAATACATTTAGAAGCATTTTCAAACTCTTCATACAAATTTCTTTTTAGGTTTGATCTTAATTCCGCAATTTTCTTTGAATTAGGGTTCTTTAAAAATCACATTTTTAACCCTAAATTTGAAAAACCATTTCTGCCTAACCATGAAGAGTTTGAACTTGATTCTTTTTGCATTATGTCAAATATTGTATGTAGTTTCTAGGTTATTTTCCTCATGAATTTATCTTGCATTTTCTAATTGATTTGAATTTTCCTTTGAGAAACACACAAATCAAAACACACCAAACTCAAGGTTTAAACTCTTAAAGCTTTAGGACTTTGGAATTAGGGTTATGCCTGCATCCTTCTCTTAGGATGGAGTGTATAACTTTAAGCCTAAATGTTAAACCTTTAATTTGTTTAAACCTCTTAATCAAAACACACCAATAACCACTGAGACTTTATCTTGTAACTTGGGCTTTACATTAGGGTTCTAACTCTTCCTTATGGTTAAGAGGGACTAACCCTAGTGTTTAATGGACAAGTCCCCCTCAAGTTGTCTTACAAACCATAAAATCCATTTCTTAATCTCATACTTTAATTAAAATCCATTTAATAAAGGCTTGTTATATAATGAATTTAATCCCTGACCATGGTTGAGGTATCTTCCTCAGCTTAAGTGTGCTAATCTGTTATCCTTCTATTAGGATGGTGTAATGAGTTCACTAATCTGTGATTAGAGATTAAACTCATTACTTAACACTAAACAAAAACCCAAAAAACATCTAAATAATCACAAGTAGGTTAATGATCTTAATCCTACATCATCATGGTAATTAAGTTGAGATGCTTACCTCATACTTAAGTAGGCTCATTATCCCTAATCAAGGAAGATATAATGAGTTTACAAGCCCTTGATTTAGGCTTAAGCTCATTAACTTATGCAAAACACCAAAAACAATAACAAAACTGAAAATACAAAAACAAACAATAATCGTCTCCTTCGGGATTCTTTTCTCATCACACTCATTCATAAACGAGAACTTGCTTCTTCCGTCTAATGCAAGACAGTTAGCACTCAAGCCAGACGAGTCATACACTTGAGCATAGGCAAGTAAGTAATTCACAGTCATTCATACGTAGGCATAACTTAACAGTTATCGAACAAAAGTCTCTGTGTCTTCCCCCCTCTTTCAGCATTCTCTTCTAAGCCTCGGTTCCTGGGCAATTCACCTTTTGCACTGACACATGTATATTCGTTTCTTAGCTTTTGCACACAGATAGCACATACACTACCCCTTTAAACACAATCTTGTAAGTGTGGATCCCGTCGAGTACGACGGACAACCTCGGTGCTAATACCTTCCAAGGTTGTAACCAACCCCCTTTCTCAGTTTCTCTGGTTCGCAACCTACTTATCCATCTTTTTCTAGGTTTATGAAGAATTACCTTTCCCTCGGGATAAAAATGCCTAGCTGGGGACTCTATTCATTTCATTTTCATTCTCTCTTTTCACCGACCGTTCGCGTCTGCACCCTGGGACCCTTGTGTCTTTTCGGGGGAGCGACATTAACTCATGCTTGAATAGGGGCAGCTGTAAACACCCCAAATTTTCCCTCACTTTTTCTCACACCATGGCTTGTGATCTTTCATTTTTGCATTAGCATGGTCATACCATCTCATATTGCATATTTGTTTCATCTGCATAGTCCATTTCATCTGCATCTAGGGTTTGTGATCTGAGCAATCCAAGAAGTGATCTGAGTCATCCCAATGGTCTTGAAGCTTACTAAGAGGTTCCATGTGTGTTCCATGATCATAATATGCTCCCCAAAGTTCATAAAAGTCAAGGGATTACAAAGCATGGCAAAGGCATAGAGGCAGACTGAAGATTTCCTGCATAGATGACCTTAAATTAGGGTTTTGGTTTAAGAGGCCTTAATCCCAAATCTTTTGGTCATTCTTGTTTCTAATGGTATTAATATGTTATAAGGATCATGTGTACCAAATTTGATGAAGAAAATTACTGTAGAAGTCATCTGATCATGGGGTAAATTCTTGAGCAAGTAAAGTCAAAATCAGGGCATCTGAGGCCTCCATCAAAGGCACCAAAGGGTCATCATCATCATTTTGAGTCTCTATGATCTTTATGTTATCTTAGAAGTGGTTGGAAGTTCACAAAGTTGAATAATTTCAAGCCAAATGCAAACTTGCTATTTTTGGAAATGACTTGTAATGGAAACTTTCCATTTTGGGAAAGATATTCAACCTATTCTTTCATGACCAAAAATGCTTCAAATGAAAAATAATTGGACATCAAAGTTGTAGATTGTGTCTTCCCATTTTCAAAAAGTACAATAACATGTCTTGATTCATCCTAGAACTCAATATATGGCCTTTCAAAGTTAGCAAAAATCCTATAATTTTCAAGTTCATGCCAAAGAGGGAATTTTGCAAATTCACTTGCTAAGCCATTTCATGACCTCTAATCAACTTCTGTGCACCATAACATGTCAATGCAACTTCAAAACATCAGAATTGGCCCAAGATTTCATGGTTTTCATGGCTTGGTTCACAAGAAATCTCAAAATGACCATTATGCATAAACTTTGCAAAACCATGACAATTCTTCATCCACTTGTGCCAGCTGCATAAAATTGATCCTATGGCCATCCTTGAACCAAGCTGAGTCCAAGACACCCCTAAAGACAGCTTTGCACCATGCCCATACCTCAAGTACACAAAGTTGACATTTTTGCAACTTGACACATACCAATCACACTATGCCACCATCCACTTTCTAAGCACTCTCATTGGCCTATACTAATCTTATGGAGCTCATTTCACACAAGACACAAGCCTGAAACATCCAAGAACTTAGATTTCCCAAAAATTCCATAAACCTTCCCTTCTTCGATTCTCTCAAACCGGCCATCAAAACTCAAAAATTCTTTCACCATTCATCTCAACATCACCCAAGGATCATTTCCCACCCCTTGCCATGGCCTAAAAACCCCTCAATCAGAAATACGATTTCTACCACACCAGAACCAAACATCATAAACCAGCCACCACAAACTTGTTTCAAGCATTTCAGAAGCTTCAAGGGACTAAGTGGAGTGGATTTGCACAAAGGAGGAGGTCAGAAAGCTCAGAATCTCAAAGCTCCAACTCAGGTAACCATCAAGAACATTTTTTCCAGAAACTCTATTTTAAGTTCTTAAATGATTCTATGTGTTCCCCTGAGCATGCTGATATGATTATTTTTTAAAATGGTTGAGAAACCAGGATGTATGCTTGCTCTGAAATTTTTGACCTAAAAATGTTTTTCTTCGATTCACCACTTTGATGCATGATAAATGATTTTCATGGCCCGAATCTTGTTTAGAATGATTTGGGGTTTGTTTCTGGAGAATTTGGGGGTCTGGGGTAGCCTAGGGAAGAAGTTGGGGTGAGATGCTCACCAGAGAAGATGACTGGAACACTGTTCCGGTCACCTGAAAGTCATTTGCCCTAATCTGCGTAATTAGCTAAGTTTGAATGTAGGCCATTGGATATTGTGGTTCCCGCGTGAGTGACTGGCCAGGATTACTTCATTAACCCTAATTCTCATTTAATTAGTTTAATTAGAATTAATTAAATAAATTAACTCAGACTGAACCTCAGCCCTTGGATTACGCGCCAGTCAACATTTCCTTCCCCAGTTTGAATCCTGGCCCTTGGATCTTCTGACTTTCATTTTAGTTCATTTTTAATTCATTTTCTTTTCATTTCTTTTGTGCATTTTATTTAAAATAGGTAAAAACATCAAAAAAAAAATATGATTTCTTGCATTTTTATTTCAAATATTTTTCTTAACCTGAAAATAATTTTTATTTTATTTTTTCATTAAAAATGTATTTTTAAAATATTTAAATGTTATTTTTAATTAATTAATGGATTTTAATTAATTAAAAATGCATTTAGGTTTCTAAAAATCACCAAAAAATTCATGAACCATTCCAATACATTTAGAAACATTTTCAAACTCACCATACAAATTTCCTTTTAGGTTTGATCAAATTTTCATAATTTTATTTGAATTAGGGTTGTTAAAAATCATATTTTCAAACCCTAATTTGAAAATTTCATTTCTGCCTAACCATGATGAGTTTGAACTTGATTCATTTTGCTTTGTTTCACATATTGCATATAGTTTCTAGGTTATTTTTCTCATGATTTTATCTTGCATTTTCAATTTGATTTACATTTTCCCTTTAGAAGCACCCAAAAACCCTAGCAAACTTAGGAATTTCATAACTTCCACTAGGTTAAGCTTCTGACTTTCTCCTTTGGGATGTGATCTTGTATAGGATTAGGGTTTGTTTGAGCTTGATTAGGGTTTGCATATCATCATCATATGAAATTGCCATGACATTTCAAGCATTTGTATGGTACCTTAGACATCTTAATACATGCATGAACATTCCTTGATCATTTCTTCATTCATTTGCTATGCTTGGCATCCATTACATTTCATGAACATCCATGTGTTTTCATGCCTTTAAACATGCTTCCTTGGCATCCCATCTATGTATGATCATTAATATGCATATTGTATGACTTTGCATCATCTTATATGCCATTCACATTGAATTTTCACTTCTGACTTTGGTCTTTGCATCTCATTTCATTTCATTTCCTTTTGCTTTATGTCTTATGCATTCATACTAACATTTCAGTTAGTTTTAGTAAGTTATCTGGGAGGTGGATTGGCATTCACCTCACACCTTTTCTGTCCTCTCGTTTGCATATTTACTTATCTTTGAAGTGAACTTGCTTCACTTATGCTCCCTCCTTCATACTTTCTTTCTTTTAAGTTACTTATCTTCTTCAGGAAGTAAGTAACTTATTCTTCTTCTTCTTTCTCTTTTCATCTGCTTCTTCCATTGGTGGCCTTGAAGATCTTTTCTCTTAAGCCTTACAAACCATAGGATATCCAAGCATGATAACTTTTAGGGTTGCATAGTCCCCCCTAGCTTTTTTACCTTTGAGTCTCCTTGAGTCTCTCTTCTCATCTCAATAATCAGAGACTAAACGTTTAAAGCTTTAGGACTTTGGAATTAGGGTTATGCATGCATCCTTATCTTAGGATGGAGTGTATAACTTTAATCCTTAGTGTTAAACCTTTAATTTGTTTACACCTCTTAATCAAAACACCTAATAATCACTAAGAATTTATCTTGTAACTTGGGCCTTACATTAGGGTTCTATCTCTTCCTTATGGTTAAGAGGGACTAACCCTAGTGTTTAATGGACAAGTCCCCCTCAAGTTATCTTACAAACTTAAAAATCACTTCTTAATCTCACCCTTTAATTAAAATCCACTTAATAAAGGCTTGTTATATAATGAATTTAGTCCCTAACCATGGCTTAAGTTTAGGTATATTCCTTAGCTTAAGTGTTCTCATCTATTATCCTTCTATTAGGATGGTGTAATGAGTTCACTAATCCGTGATTAGAGATTAAAATCATTACTTAACACTAAACAAAAACCCAAAAACATCTAAATAGTCACAAGTAGGTTAATGATATTAATCCTACATCTTCATGACAATTAAGTTGAGATGCTAATCTCATACTTAAGTAGGCTCATTATCCCTAATCAGGGAGGATATAATGAGTTTACAACCCTTGATTTAGGCTTAAGCTCATAATCCTATGCAAAACACCAAGAGCAATAAAAAACTTAAAACACAAAAACAAACAATAATCGTCTCCTTCGGGATTCTTTTCTCATCACACTCATTCACAAACGAGAACTTGCTTCTTCCGTCTAATGCAAGACAGTTAGCACTCGAGCCAGACGAGTCATACACTTGAGCATAGACAAGTAAGCAGTTCACAGTCAATTTATTCTAAGTCTCTTTGAGTCGAACTACGGTGTTCTGACTTCCTCATTGCACGAGAGGATACGCAGGCATAACTTAACAGTTATCGAACAAAAGTCTCTTTGTCTTCCCCCTCTTTCATCTTTCTTTCCAAGCCTCAGTCTTGAGCACTCACCCTTTTCCTTTTGCACTGACACTCTGTACATTCTTTTCTCCCTAGCTTTTCATACACATTCAGCACATACACTACCCCTTTTAAAACACAATCTTGTAAGCATGGATCCCGTCGAGTACGATGGACGATCTGGGTGCTAATACCTTCCCAGGTCGTAACCAACCCCCTTTCTCAATTTCTCTGGTTCGCAACCGTCTTATCCATCTCTTTCTAGGTTTATGCAGCATTACCTTTCCTGACGACTCTATTCAATTTAACCTCATATCTCTTTCGCCGACAGTTCGCGTTTGCACCGGGATGAAAATCTTTTGGAGCGACACAAGTGCAACATCATTCCTTCCTTCAATACTATCACAACAAACACAACCACTACAAGTTAGAACATAACAACAATCCCTATTCTAAGGACTGACTCGACACAACATCTGGCCGGTTGGACTGACCTGCTCTGATACCAATTGTAACACCCCACTTTCCTAAATAAACAAAATTAACATTTATATATCAAAAATCAGAGTTTAAATTGGAATGCCACGTTTTCAACAATTAAAACCAACAAAACATTCTTCATTAAAATAGCGGAAAATTAATCTTTACAACTCAACAAAGGAAATAAGCCAGTCTCAACAATAAATCCTCAAATAGTTCAATTTCAAGAAATAGATACGTAACGGAAATAAAACAAAACAACTGTAAATATCATCCCATGTTACGTATTAGAGCATCCTAAGACTCAAACACAACAACACGACTCTACGCACACTAAGTACCTAGATTATATGTACTTCCAAAGAAGCACATACGCAACAACAACAACAACAACAACAACAATGGGGTGAGAAACAAATTCAAATATAAATGGTGCATATAACAAATACAAGGTAGTTTCTCATGCATACAACAACAATCGCAACAATGTTCACCAATAATCCACAACAACAGATACAACAAATAGTTATACATAACAAACAAATATAAGTTATGCAATGTGACTTGACACGACATAATGCATGTGGTATCAGGTTTAGTTCATTTAATCAAACACAGATAATCACATACACACATCCGGCAATGATTATCCCAACACTCTCCGTAACGGAGTATGGATGATCGTATTCGCCCATTTGGCCGATCATCCCAACAATAATCAACAAATGTATGCATGACAATGTAAAAGCATACATCATGTATAATTCACCATATTATACATTTACATGATCCATCCGATCAAAGTACAATGCAATTTCCATCAATAATCACCTATATTTACCTCACGCGATTTAATTGATTCTACGACTAAATTAATCCACCTAATTTCCAACAATTATTCAATCTCAAGGTTAAATCTCAATTAAACATGTTTTAAGATTCATCTCAGTACCTCACACTAAAAGAATCAGCTACGCACGCGAAATCGGGGAAAAATTGCAAAACCGCCATTTTTGCACCATCCTCTGGCCATACGCGTATTGGCCTGGCAATACGCGTATTGGCATGAGCCTATACGCCCGCAAACGCTCCCATACAGACCCAATACGCGTTTGTGCATGCTTGTACGTGTAATGACCTAGCATTAAGGCCTCCATACGCGTAATGGCCTAGTTCATACACGTGTGGGCAGAAACGAAATGATTCTCACTTTTCTACATAATTTCAGATATATACCTCATTCCAATCGATTTCATGGTTCATACCTGTCCTAAAATCGTTTTTACACCAGTTTTATTCTCCGATCTTCATTCATTTTTCATCTATGCTACTATATTCCGAATAATTTTCGTTCTAGATCTACAATATACTCAGTTCATCAATAACAACAATATTCATCATATTTCATGGATTCATCATAACAACAACATCAATATATCAATAGATCATCATCAAAATCATCATCATAAACACAAATTCGTACAAACATCATGTAAATCACAAATTCGTCATGAACATCAAAAATAACAGAAATCCCTAATATGGAAGGATACCCCCAACTACCCATCATGTTAATCACCTGAATTTAAACCGTTCTCCCCCCTTACCTTGAATTTCAGAATAATTCCTGCGAATTTCCTTAAGGTTGAATGCCCTATATGAAATTCTTCCTTCCTAGCCCCTTTGTTCTTCTCACCAATTTTTACGATTAATCCTTCTACTCAGTTTTCTATTTTTACTAATTCACTATTAACCCTCTCTTAACACATTACTAAATTGCCCCTTAATCCAGTTATTAATAATATTAATTTTAATTCTAATATTAATTAATATTGGTTTTTTTATAAAAGAACTAATAGTAATAAAAAATAGTAGATAAATTGTCTTATTAATATTCGCGCCTGACTACACCCGTCCCACTAGGACACAACACCAAAAATAATAAGACACACGCCTTAACTAAGGCCAACAGAACAACAAAATTACCCAACGATTAAAAATTAAAAATGGGGTGTTAAATTAAGCATCTAAACAATCATTACAAACCTGATCAAACCTGAAAATTCACGATTACACCATGGAATTCACCAAAATGACATTCATGAATTTCAACATTATGCATTTTGATCATTGGGTCACCTAGCTCCAAAATGGCATATTCTTGGATCTCTTGTTCAATAAGCAATAGGTGAACACAATCCAAGAATAAAAATTCTAAGGAATGTGAAATTTGGTGATGCATAGCTAAGCTATTTGAGAAATTCGTCATTTCATGTGTAAGAGATATTTTTTACAATGCATGACTCACAATTGTGACCTCATCTCTTCAAGACTTAAGGGCTAAGTAATCTCAACATCTTTTCCTATAAATAGAGAACTCGTTTGATTAGAAAAATCACACCAAATCCTCTAATCTCCAAGCTTTCTCTCCTTTGCTCTTAAAGACTCAAAATTAGATATTTTGAGAAATCACTATTGGTTTTTGAGTTGTGGCCACTATCAACTCAAATCAATTGCTCAAACACATCACATATGATGTTTATGAGGTGTTCAATATATCACCTCTAGAACACTCCCAATCAAGAATCACTCTTCAAATCCTAAAAGAAGCTTGGTTTCTGCAACTTGAAGATCAGAAGTTGATCCAGCCATTTGCAACCAAGTCCAAGTGTTCAAACATACTCCATATGGTGTAGGGAGGCTGTTCAGGTCATCATAACATCTTTGTAACACCTCCATCTCGAAATCACAACTCTAGCTGCAAGCTCAAGTTCAGGTAAGCCTCAAACTTGGCCAATTCATGATTCATGCATATTTCCTCGCACTATCTTTTTGCCATATGTGTGTAATTATATTCTAAGTAATTCCCCTCAATCAATTTCACAAAATCATCATCAAGTAGAATTTCACGAGGCTTAGGCCAAATTAGGGTTCTTCAGGTTTCTTCACTGATTTTTCACTCTACACTAAAAATAAATGAAATTAATTGGTACCATGGTGTTCGCGAGTTAAAAACGAGCAAGATTGATGTTTATTTCATCTCATTTCATTACATATCCAGTGGGGGATTTTTCAAAATCCCCATTTCTGGGCAAGATGAAGAACACTGCGCGTGTTCTCCATTGTTCTTGGCGCCCTTTTTTAAACTTTCAAATATTTGAATTTTGTAATTTTATTTAATTAAATCCAAAATTAATTTCTCTCTGATTATTTTGAGTTTTAAAATGATTCTTTTTTTCATTAATTCTCAAAAATATTTAAATATTTTATTCCATGAAAAAATCACCAAAATATATATTTTAAATATATTTATTATTTTCATAAAGAATTAATTTTATTTGTTTCTAAACATTTTAAAATTCATTTCTTTCACTTTATATTTCAAACATAAATGATATTCAAGTTGTCTCATGGATAAAACATAATTTTTCAAACATTGATCCAAGGTTTCAACTTGTTTTTCAATTATGTTTGAAATTTATCAAAGATTTTAAATATTTTTATATTTAAAATATCAAAAAAATAATCAAAAACTAGGTTTTTTATTATAATCATCCTAAATTTAATTTTTATCACTCTTGGGCCTCTATTTGAGTGTAAGACCCATCCCTTTTTGAAAAATGAACCAATAGGGTTCATCTGATCCATTTTCAAAAACTCGACGCGATCTCCTTTTTCATCGCATTAATTTTTCATTTGTGAATCTTTTTCTGTGAATATCTTTACACATAACCATTTGTTTTCTAAAATTAATTGTCAAAATGTGACATGAGGAATCATTTGTTTTTAGGATTCATTTCTTCTATTTTAAACTTTCTTCGTTCTGTTTTAAAACTCCGTTAGGCTTAAGTATAAGTCCTGAACCCACCAACTATTTCTTAAACAGTTTTTAATCTCCTAAAAAGAGATTCATAAGCATTTGTTTACAAATATCATCTTCTTTTCTTTTTTCATCTTTATGACTAAAGATCTAATACACCAACAACTAGACTGAGCTTCACTACGGTGAACTGCTTTCTAGGCTATAGGCAGCTTTTTATGACCCAAGTCTTACTCTGTGTTTGAAATTATCAGATAATTAATCAACAAAACAAATTCAATAGGCATCCTTAGGTTTAAGCCCTATTATTGGCTTCTGAGCCATCTTTTCTCTTTCTAACTTCTCTTTGTTTTCTTAAACTATTGTACTTGCTTAGAATATAATTGTTTGCTAAAATTATTTTTCTTCACCTCATACTAAAGAAAAGATAATAATAAACTTCTTAATGACAAAGATAATAATAAACCCAGTGTTACCCCCAACTTCATTCTTAATAAAATAACATAAGAATATTCAAACCATAGAAATGACATACTAAAAGTTGTTAAACACATTCAGTGACACCTTTTATTTGTCTACATGCATCTTTACTATATATATTTGCATCTTGCTAGAATCTCTAAGTAGTAGGTTATCTTCATCCAACAGATACACCATTCAAAACACTTAGGATCTTTTCAACTTACTAGGGGTTTACAGAGATAAGAAGTTTCCTGGTGAAGTGCTTCTTTGTAAACCATCCCCAGACTCCTCTTGGGCTTTATCCAAGGACCCATGGACCTCTTACAGGTAACCTAGCCTACTCTTGAGCTTAAACACAAGGACCCTCTCAGACTTTCTAAAAGCATAGGAACAGACCTTAGAATCAAAACCATATAGTAGTTTCCCTCTCCCCGATGGATGACCAAGCTAGCCTCTTCTTGGGAGTCATACAATTGAATTCCCATAGATAAAGGAATGTCTAATAACCACATATTTCATAAATGAACCAACAGACAAAGCATTCTTCATATAGAGTCAGTCTACCAACAATTTTCAACCTCCCATCTTATGCTTCATATAAGATATAGATAATCAAGTGTCAATTTCTCACAAATAAGCTTCACACCTAGGCTTCTAAATCAGGACACAGATAAAACTTTCCCACAAAGTCAGTTTTCATCCTTTAGCTTCAACCTTGGGCTTCAATCAAGGCACAGATAAATCAAAATCTTCCCTCCTTAGAGATGAAAATTTATTTCCACTGAGCACCTTTTAGCTTCAACCTTGGGATTCAATCAAGGAACATATAGTCAAACACTATATAGTCACTCAAAATCAGTCACAGTCTTGGACTTTAACTAAAATAATATAGTCATAGTCTTGGACTTTCACTAGGATAACATCGGTCATAGTCTTGAACTTTAACTATGCTAACAACAACAATACAATCATAGTGTCGCTCCCCGGATTTCCATCCTGGTACAAACGCGAAAGTGGCGCGGAAAAGAATAGAGTCGCCAGCCAGGCATTTTTATCCCAAAAGAAAGGGAATGGTAATGTTGCACAAACCAGAAGAAAGAAGAGGAAGGACACAGGTCCTGCGAACCAAAGAGACTGAGTTCGGGAGTCGGTTACGACCTGGGAAGGTATTAGCACCCAGATCATCCGTCGTACCCAACGGGATCCACGCTTGCAAAGAGAACTGTTTCAAAGGGTGAGGGTATGAAAGCTGCTGCAGAGAAAAGAAAATGAACTGGAAAAAGGAACTGAGAAGAGAAACTGAAAAGAAAAGAAAGAGAAAAATGTAGGGAAAATAAAGATTGTGCTCGAACGGGCCCTACCCCGCTGCCTACGTACCTCATCAGGATAATGAAGATCAGAGACGCCGTAGTTCCCCTAACTAGGGGTGGCAAGGAAATTGCTTGTGAATTAAAGCTTGAACTGCCTATGCCATTGCTCAGGTGTTGCAGACTCGGACGACGAGTGCGTAACCGTCTTGCAAAGTGACAAGTAGGAGCAAGTTCGCGTACGGAGCGAAGGAGATGAGAAAAGAATTCCCGAAGGAAAGACGCTTATTGTTTGTTTGTGTTTTTTTAGAGGCTTTTATGAGTGTGTCACAAGAAAGTGAACTCAAGCTCTTTTCCATGGAATATGCACTTGTCACTACATTCCAAGATGGAATAATAGAACAAGCACACTCAAGTAAGGAGAAGATCCCCAAAACTTGAATCCAGAGATTAGGGCCTAAACTCACTAACTCATTAACTTATTAAGTGTTTTTGGTATTTACGGTGAAGAAGTGTTTTTTATGCTTTTCTTGGTGAAGAAGATACCTTGATCAGACTTGTGCATCACAAGGTGAACTTGTACTATCCCAAGATGGGAAGACTACAAGCACACCTCATGGGATAAGGTTATTGCTCAAGGTATTACTTCAAACTTTATTAAGTGTTTTCTTTAAGGTTATGAGATGAGAAAAGAAGAGAAACCAAAGGATCACAAATGCAAAACTCTAAAGGGGGACTAAAGAATCCTAAGTATTGTCATGCATGGATGTCCTAAGGTTAGTGTGGCTTTCTATCCTAAAGAAGAAAAGAAGAAGAGAAGGAGAAGAAGAGATGAGATTAGCAAGGCCTAAGCCCAACAAGAAAAGGGTTAGCACAATAAAGAAATAAGAAGAAGAAGATGAGATTTGGAGATGTGGAACTCAACTTCCACACCTCTCACTTACCATGGCCCCTGCAAGGTTAGCAACAAGCATACAAATGAAGCAAGATAAACAAGATGACATGCCAATGTTATACAAACAGGAGTGAAGTCATATACAAATGCTCAATGCAAATGCAAGACAAAAGAAAGAGAGAAGAAGCATGCAAGCAAATTATGAGACAAGATGAATCACATGGCAAACAAATGCACACTTAAGAAAGATGCAAAGCAAAGATGCACAAACATGGACTCAATGCATAAGATCAGAACCAAAACAAGTTGAAGAAGTGCTTAAGAAGCCAGAAAGATGAAGAGAAGAGACACACAAGACCAAACAGTCACATAATGAAGTGAAAGAAGTAAGGAAGTGAGATGAATACACTTAAGAAATGAAAGGACTTAAAAGGTAAGCAAACACAAAAAAATTTCTAAGACACAAACCCTAAGCTAAGATCAGAATAGAACCCATTCCCCAAAAGGACCCCAAATGAGAAGAAGAAGTTGGCACAAGTGCCTTTCTAAGCTTATAAGAGAGCTAATGATCACAAAGAAGCCAAATAGGACAAGGTGAGAACAAAAATTCACATCAATTCAACAAAGCACCTCAAAATTCCACAAATTAAACCAAATGATCTTCAAACATGATATAATAATGAGCCAAAAGGATTGGGAGAAACTCAGAAGCTAGATAGGTCAAATGAAGACAAGAACATGAACTAGGGTTAATAACTTCCAACACAAGTCAAAGGACCAAGACCCAATGAAAAAGTTTATAAAAATTAGGGGAAACATCACACAAGAACTACATCATCTTAGGAATCCAGAGCAAAAAGAATGAACATAAAACTCAAAATAATGAAACCTAGGGAAATTGGACAAGACAGATTGCATCAAAAGGACTTAAAAAGAAATTAATTGAAATGAAGAATTAATATGACACGTGTATAATAGGAAAAAATGGAAAATAAAAATATAGAAAATTAGGGAAAACTTAAATGAAGACTCAAGAATGTTTTTAGGATTTTTTGATGACTGAAGGTATTTTAAATAATTAAAAAGCAAAAAGGAATAAAGAAATAAAAAGAAAAGAAATTAAAAATGAAGAAATTGGCTGGGGGTGTGGAAAGTTGAGAAATACGTTAAAATGGATTGGGCTTGACAAGGAGGGGGTGCGAACAACAGCACCAGGCCCATTAAGCTGCGCAGGTTTATAATATGTTATGTGGAAATTCAGGAATAAACTGGGAAATACAAGAGCCTTCAGATTGATCTAGTGTGCCTTATAAACCACTTCATTAATTGACGTGGCGTCTTATTGAGTTATGAGTGGAGGACCATGGTTATTAGTGTTTGCTGAGAAACACAAAGCATTAAAACAGAATTAAGAATTCACGTGAGAGGGAGGAGGGCTTCAGGGAAACGTGGCATGATCTGGGACGCACGTTGGACAGATCCAAAGGCTCATGAGTCTTCTTCAACCTTCAAAACCCTAATCTCCATTTCCAGTTTCCGGTGACCGGAGCTAGGGCTCCGGCACCGGAAATCAAACCAGTATGAACAAACAACAAAATAAATGAACTAATGGCTCCAGATCCACTAAACAAGGCATGCTGAATTCGAAAATGACACTGAAAAAGTCTAAAACTCAAAGAATCCTCTGGATCGAAGAATAACAAGTGTGACCATGAAACTTAAACTTCAAATATCTCACTCAATAATGCATCATTTTCAAAACTACAACTTGCAGCATGATCAGTGCACATTAAATATCATAAAACACGCAATCAATTTCATTTTTAGATCTGAAGAATTTGAAGTTTACCTGAGTTGCAGATCTTGATTCAAGGTGCTAGAAAACCAGATAGTGGATGCAAATCACTCTACCTTCACTCTAGATGCAAAATAAATGCATCTAAAGCCTTGAATGTGGCTGGATCTGAAGCTTTGCCAACACCTGCCCTGAAATGGTAAGGTTGTTGATCTTGAGAGAAAGCTTGAATGAGTGGGTGATTAATGATCTTGAGCTTGCACTGATCAAGAATCCACAATTTGTTTTCTGATTGAGCAAGTGTGTGATGAGAAATGAGAGAAAATGCAAGTTGTGAATAAACTTGGAAATGAGAGAATGAGAGAGATTTTTTTAATTCTGAAACCCTAGCTTGTTTTATATCATGCCATAAACCAATGCTGAAAAACTTGTGAAGTTTGCACGTGGGAATGAGGAGAATTTGTGAATTTGCAAATTTTGCAAATTGGTGTGAGAGCATGCACTCCTCATGCTTTCCTTGTCCTTTCAGCCCATGTGCAATCCAAATCCATCCCTTGATTATAATCCAATAAGTCCTGGCCCTTAGATCAAGGTTATCACACTTTCCTCATGATTTTGCAAAATATACACTTATGGAGCAACTTTCTTGTGGTGCACGAATTTGTGGCTTTCTTTGGAGAAAAATGATCCATTTGCCTTGTATTGTAACATTGTAAACATAATTCATCCATACCAAGTCCTAAAATTAAGTTTTGTGACAATTGGCTTTGGTGCATGCATGGAATTTTTGGTTTTGCCCTAGTTTTAAGCATTTTTTCGAGGGGCCTATAGGACAAACCAAGAATCCCATGAAAAAGTACTTGTACTTTTTGAAAATGGGAGCCCTTAATCTCCAAATTTCATGTTTGACTTTGGTCCATTTGAAGAATTTTTGATCATGTTAAGCTCACTTGAAAATTAGGGCAAAAGTTGCCAAAAATGGAAATTCTTCAAAACCAACTTTGTACCAATTTTGCAAAAACCCTCAAATCTCCATGATTCTTGAACTTTGAACTTTCCAAACCTCTTATAACATTGTAAGGACACCCCTTGGCAAGAAAAAGTGGCTTGGACCCCTTGAAATCACACAGTTGACTTTTTAAGGGCACAGTTGACCAATTACTTCATCTGCAAGCAACTGAAGAATTTCTTAACTTCCACATGGAATTTTCTCATGAAAATTGGTACCTAGGATCCTCTTGACATATAGAAGACTTTTCCCAAATGAAATGGCCAAAGTTGTGAGGTTTTGATGCTTGAATCTCAAACCCTAATTTAGGTGCCTTGTGTAGGAGCTTTGCCTTATCCTGGATTCTCTGATGATCATGCAACCTCCTGGGCTTTTGCCAATGAACTTGAACTTGTAAGTACAATGTAGACCCTTCATAGGACTTGTATAAAACCATTGGGCCCCTTGTCATAGCTTGTGATGCCTCAAGAACCTCCACAGATGACCATATGCCTAATGCTAGGACATGAAGGATGTTATGCCTCATCTTTCCATGCTAGGATGCTAAGAAAATGATATGTTCATGATTAATATGATGTGATATGATGCTTAAAATAAAGAGGGCAAATTTGGGGTGTTACACATAGTCTTGAACTTGGACTTTAACTGAGCTAATTTCCCATAATACAGTCAGTCTTGGACTCTAACTAAGCTAAATATCCAGCCTTTCTTGAGCTATGGAAATCAAGATAACCCATTCAACTATCCTGAGCTATGTAATTCAGGTCAACCATTCAGTACTACTTAGGTTATATAATTCAGGGTACCCATTCTGCCTTTCTTGAGCTATGGAAATCAAGATACCATTCATTTTATGCCTTGAGCTATGCAATTCAAGAAACCAACCAACTAGTTACAAACAATTATTTTTAGCTTCAATCCTGGGTTTTGATCAAGACACAAACAATTGTTTTTCAGCTTCAATCTTGGGTTTTGATCAGGAAACAAACAGACTTTTCAGATTCAATCTTGGGCTTTGATCAAGACACAAATACAATCTTTTGAGCATCAACATCCTGTGCTTTAACCATGATACAAATCATACCTTTCCTCCTTGCTCTAGCCTTTTAGGAGGAGCTACAATGCTCTGATCCCTCAATTCTCTTTTTGGGGATACGTAGGCAAAAGTTCGTAAGATCTTTGCGAGAACACCAAACAAAAAACAACAATTAGGTTTCTAAACCTAAGAAAAACATCAGAAAATTATGATGATACAAAACACAAAAACATCAACATCACCCTATCAATCAGCATTAATCTCATACCCAGACCCATATCAAAGAAACCCCCATCAATATCAAAAAGAACAAATTTTGCACTAATCCAAAAGTTGAAATAAGCTAAAGAAAAACCTAAAACCATGTGGGCATCTGTTAAATAACAGTTTGAGTAGCAGGATGAGTTTAAGATATCTTTTCCCTTTCATAACCAGTTTCACCAGGAAAAAAATAAGAAATCAGAAAGTAGCAAAAATGGGATAGTGATTAAAAACCACAAAAATCGAGCTACAAGAACCACTAAGCTTTATTCTTTTGAATACACAAAGTATTACTTAGAAGCATAGCAAAGGAAACACTATTAAATCTGCATTGAATCATCTAACTGTTGCAATAGTTAGGTATTAAACATTTTGACAAAAATCATTTTCAGAGTTTGACATCCTCTGCTCATAATTTCTGACATCTTCTGCAAACCTCAGCATGAAGTTCTTTATGAATCAAAATCATACTTTAACAATCATCATTTTTACTTCAGAAAAACTTCCAATGAGCTTAATATGAGAAATTCAAGGGTGGACTAATCCATTTCTTGAAAACATCCCATACTCATTTAGAAATAATCTTCAACAAACAAGATTTCTTGTTTTCTGATGATTTGATTCTTGAGCAAAATACGTTGATCAATCAATCGTATTTAAGATAAGCATTTAATCATATATATAATCTTATCTGAATAATCTATCTTGTCAATTGGATCCACCAAATCAGTGACTTGCTCAAATGTAATCCATTTGGCCACAATTCAGTATCCTCTCAATATTATCAACTGATATGAGACTGAAATTGTAAGTGGATTCACCTAGGGGTTTTCAACACACAACAATGGATCTTTATCTTACACTGTTAAGTGTTTGGTATCCATCAATAACAGAACCGGAGCTCTGATACCAATTGAAGGTGTGAGAAAAACATAAGAAATTGGGAATTGAATTGAGGTTTTCACTCTTGGCTACGTTTCTCACTTTGATGAGTTACGTCAAGTTATGTTATAGATGCATTGCGGAAGCATAAAGAAAGTAAAGCATAATGCAAGAGTAAAGAACACACGATATATCTTGGTTCACATGAGAACTTCTCAAGCTAGTCCAGTTCACCCACCAAGGTGATTTTTCCTTAAACAAGGGCTTAATCAACTATAACCAAGATCCATGATTACAATCGCACAGCTGCACTGTGACTAACTTATCTCCACTTACATCTAGACCATTCATGAATCCCGCAATATATAACGTCTACTTAAGGAGGAACATGTGTGGCAACCTGATGTGACTAACTGCACAACACCAAGTTTCATGACTTCCTGAGGAGCCTACAGTCGTGACTAACTACACAACAAACTGTTGCAACTCCATGCTCCAGAACCAACCGTTCTAAGCTGCACCAGAACCTTAGCCCTAAAACATATCATCATAACACATAGTTCTGTTAATGTGTTGACCACTAACTTTTGTGCCTTCCTAAAGTTCTGACCTTCGCGGGTCCTTTAGGGAAAGGTTGTTTACAAACGTTGTGCTTCTTAATAAGTAGATTATAAACTCACTTAAGTAGATCAAAAGAACCTAAATACACACTAAGAATATTAAATTTTACTCTTGCTCCATTGTGTGGTCTTCTGCTTCTTCAAGTTGCTTCTCATTGAGCACTTGAAGGTTGAATCTTCTTCTTCTTCAAAATATTTCCTAGCTTGATCTTCATTGAGGCACAAGAAGGACTTCTTTGTCTTTATTCACATAAGAAAATTTCTAGACATCAACCCATGTTCTTCTTCAATCCAATGATCACTTCAGTAGTTGATTTGTTGTTGAAGTTTCCATGATCATCTTCATTGAGCAGATATGTGTATGTAATGCTAATGTGAAGACTATTTAGTACCATGAAATAAAATTATATGATAATTTAATTAGTGTATCATGTTACCATTTATAGTAGAAAGTGATTATTCATGTACAGTAGGTAACATGAATCTAACATGATTTGGTATATAACATTGGTTGAATATACATGAGGAAAGAAAAAGGGAACTAGTCCCAGTATGAAAATATTACACATACTTGTGGTGTTTTCTTAAAGTAAATAAATAGAGAGAATTATTAAATAAATATACCATGTTGTAAGAATTAAAAGTTAATAATTTATGCTCTTAAATTTATGGGAGATAAATATTATTCTATTTTGTGGCTGCCTTAGTGGCGGGTAAATTTTTGTGTGGTTGCCTTAGTGACGGATAATCCTATTTTATTTTTCATCATGCATATCATGACATATACATTTCTGTGTGGTGCCTTAGTGGCGGGTTATTTTCCTCAATGATATGAGATGAATTTTGTGTGGTGTCTTAGTGGCAGGCTAATTATATTCGAATCTTGTAGTTTAAGAGCATGCACATTTTTGCATATGATATTTGGTGGTTGGGGTGGTTGTTAATCCTGAGTTGATTATTTTATGTGTATGACATGATGTCTACGGTTCTGTATTAATAATTTTGGTGAATTTTTCTTTATTTATTTCTCTTGGACATGATATGTATATTATATTTATCTGATTTGTAGCTCTTGTTTAGTTTAGTTTGACATTTGACATGGTTTGTGGTTAATGGAAACTGACCCTTAGAATAACATTTTAGGTACAAATGAGGAGTTCTCAAAGTGATTGGTGATTGCTTGATGTGTGCTCGTGGGGAAGAAGGGGTTTTAAAATATCACTTTGTGGAAATAAATTTCCTGTACTACATTTTGAAATTATTTATTTAGCATTTATTTTTGCTCAATGGATTAGAAGCGTGTTGATTTTCCGCTTGACGTTGAGTTGATTAAATTTTTAAACTATTTTAATTATGTTTAAGACAAGTATTTTAATAATTTATGAGTCATGTCTTGGATGAAAACCGGGACGTTACAATTCACATAAGAAAATTTCTGGACATCAGCCCATATTCTTCTTCAATCCAATGATTACTTCAGTAGTTGATTTGTTGTTGAAGCTTCCATGATCATCGTCATTGTCTTCTGTGATTTTGCAAGTCTTCTGCAGCATATGAAGTTAAGCACGTTGTGAATTCAAGATCTCTTTGCTTTTAGCAAATTGTTGTCAAAGAGTAATCATCTAGAAGAGTTGCATATTCAGGTAGACTCTTTGTAGTTTGTTTCATTGTAATCTTTGTTTATCATCAATCTTATGTGATTGTATGTAAACACCAATAACATGGTTCAAAGACCATTTGAAAACTTGGTTATAGTGTGTTTATAAACCTTTCGGTTATATCAATCAACATTAAAACATAAACCAAATGGTTGTATCCTTGATTACTTCATATAGAAGAATATTCAGTTTGTGGATAATCAACCAGGTTGCGCTTAAGCAAAACCAACAATGGTTAGGATCCTATCAGGACCTTCAACGATTAGGTTCACTCGCACCAACAACATCACAAAGCATGTGATGTTTTCCTTTTATAGCCAAACACAAAAGAGTCGATACAACCCAATTCGGCTACTAAGGAATCTATTACATAAGGAATTAGATATTACAACCACGCATTGTCCTTTTCCACAATTCAAAGATAGTGGAGAGGTAGTGAGATAAAGCATTATCGTATTGTGTATTATCCTTTCCAACGGTAACATTTCTATCTAAACTTCAGAGGCTTCTGATTATAAATCAATGAATGAATTGTGATTTAGAGACAATGATAATTGGGTATTCAGAGAACCTAAGTCTTTAGTCTTCAGAACTTGTTCACATAGAACTATGTTCTTCGGGACTTTAGCACTTGGCTTGAAACTCACGGTCTTCAGAACTTCAAGTCATAGAGTCTTCAGAACTTTGTTCACATAGAACATTATCTTTAGAGTCTCCAACACTTGTTTCTTAAGAACCATTCTTCAGAATTTTAAGTCTTAAAATCTTCAAAGCTTTGCTAACATAGAACATTATCTTCAGAGTCTTTAAAACTTTGTTCTTCAGAATCTTAATATTCAGAAATCGTAATTCTTCAAAACATTCCAGGCACTTGGTCTTTAGACGTTAAGTCATTAGAGTCTTCAGAACTTAGTTCTTCAGAAGATTAATTTCAGAAGCTTCACTTTGCTATCTGATCAGAACCACGTTCAGAACAGTATCCACAAGAGCATTGCCAATGCAACATCCATATCCTTGGATCTTTCCGATTGTGTTCAGATTCAGAAGCACACTTGCTTCTTCAGCATATTTACGACTAATGGTACACATAGTAACTTCGCATAGTATCATTCACGTACTCATTCATAATGTATGTTGGATTTTCATATATCAAATATTCATGATCTTCACTTTACAAACATCAGAACATAAAATAGTTCTTTCATAAATACTCCATTGTTATCATCAAAACATAAAGATTGAATGCAGATACAAATCTTGTTATTACAGGGCACTCGTGTTGGCCCCTTGTTCCAGCATCAAAATCCCACAATTTCAAACTGGCTGACACGGGCACCCATGCCAGCCCCCTGACTTCAACCTAATTCTTCACTTCAAAACCTCCTCCTGACATGGACTGTTTCAGGTGATACGGTTGACCGTGTCAGGTGACACAGGTGACTTTGTCAAGGCCCCTGTATCCTTTAAAATATATTCTCTACAAGTCTGAAACTCCTGTTTCTTCGCACAAGTCTTAGGGCTTTTCACCTGAATCTGAAAGCATAAAAAAATACCAAGAAAATGCATCAAATGCAAGAAATAAAATGTGAAAGATAAAATTAACTTGAAAAACAATAAAAAAGATTACACAAAGTGTTACCGATTTCGCGAATCCATATCAAATGAGTGGAGGAAACCTAGTAGAATTGGTGATCGATCAGGCACAAATATGAATACTTATGCATGTGTAAAGGAAAAGGGTCATAGGGATAGGTCAAATTTTAGGGCATGACAATATTAAGAGTAATTTTATCTCATATATTGGTGTGTTCCCTAGAGAAGCCTACAAGATTTCCTTGCTAGGATTACGTTTCTCATGGCTAGCTACAATCCCTCAAACCCCTCCTTGTGTAAGACGTCAGTTGAACATCCCAAGTCTATGAAGACCATTTTCACATCCTATTTGAAAATATGAACCTTTATCAACATTGATTTGTATTTTTGAGGGATGAGTCATTCTTGGTCCCTTAGGGAGAACATGAGGAATGGGTTTTGAGGGAGTGTCGAACCTTCAAACCAGTTATGCACATGATTTACTTTTCTTGTGTATATATTCCTTTATGAACTAGATTCACCTTATCTTAAGAATCCTTTAACTATTATATGGGTAATGCACTTATATTGATGTTCTTCCCCCTTATCTTATTAGTCTTTGTGTTTCCCATCTTGGTGACCTCGGTCTGGTTGATTTGTCACAGTCTCGGGATAGTTATATTTTTGGTTGGGATACTTAAATGTATTTTTTGAGATATTGCGTCTTGATCAATTTCTATATTTCCCTTTTATAGTGGATTTGTTCAATCTGACTAGATAGTCCTTCGAGGTTTTGAGATTTCTTGACAAACATTGAACAAGATAGAAAATAAATGTGTACATCCTCAAAAATGTACATCCTTAAAATTGACGTAACAATATTTATGAGAAGTCGTATTACCCAGACTTTGAGTAACTAGATAGGTTCATGTACCCCTTACGTGCTTCCTTAATTAGGGTGCTTGAAAGGGGCTTGTGGAACCATGGGCTTGCAGGTGAACCAAGATGATGAAACAAATAGAAGAAAGATGCAACTACTTATATTTTATGAGTTTGATGATGCCAACACCTGAAAAAATTTACAACACCAAAGTGGTTTTATTTATGACAATGAATGAAGTCAAGAAGTTACAAAACCTAGCTCAAGCAGTCAAAGATGCACAATGTGGTTGATCAAGATCAAGTTATCCTTTAGAATAAAATTAAAGTTGGCTTAAATAAAGTCAAAGATGCACGTGTGGTGATTAAGTGACAAGTTGTAAACCAAAGGTTGTTTAGCTTAGAATTAATATTATCTAGTGGATTTCATTCCTGGCATGGTAGCCCTTCAGACCTAGGTGTTGTTGTATGTTGAACTAGGTTAAAGATTGACTATGTGTTCTTTACTTTCTACAACTATATTTATGTGTTCATCTTATTATTGTACGCTAAAAGCAGATATCAGTGTCTCAACATCTCATAGGACATCTAATATCTGCTATACCAGAATTTCAATTGGCGTGAAGAGCTTGAACCCTATTCTGTTCTTAGGTGAGATTCAGAGACTGTACTTTCTGGTAGAATGGACAAGGAAGGAGGAATGGTGAACATACCACCTGTTCTTGATGGAACAAATTATGACTATTGGAAGTCTCATATGGTTGCCTTTATCAAATTCATAGATGGAAAGGCTTGGAAATATATGGTCAAGGGATGGGATCCTCCAATGGTTAAAGACAAGGATGTTAACATCACTGATATGGTGAAACCTGAAGAAAACTGGGATAATGAAGATGACAAGAAAGCTCAAGAAAATTCTAAAGCATTGAATTCCCTATTCAATAGAGTGGATAAAAATATCTTCAGATTGATTAGCAATTGTAGTGTTGCAAAAGAGGCTTGGGAGAATCTGAAGACTTCTCATGAAAGGACGTATAGAGTGAAGATACCAATACTTCAACTTCTTACAACCAAGTATGAGAACTTGAAGATGAAGGAGGATGAGATCATTCATGATTATCATATGACTATTATTGATATAGCCAATGCTTCAAGTGCCTTGGGAGAAAATATGTCAGATGTTAAATTGGTCAGAAAGATTCTAAGGTCTCTACTAAAGAGATTTGACATGTAGGTGACTTCCATTGAACAAGATCAAGTCATTAAAACCATGAAAGTTGATGAGCTTATTGGATCTCTTCAGACTTTTGAAGTTTGGATTAGAGATGATAATCCTGAAAAGAAGAAAGACATAGCTTTTGTGTCTAATGAAGATATAGGTGATTTGGATACAATATAAGTTTTGTCTAAAGTTGTTGGGTTACTTGGAAAGCAGTTAAACCAGTTAATAGAGAAGATGGACTTGAATTTAAGATCTAATGTTAAGAACAAGTCATCTTACATCAACAAAAGGAAGAATTCTAGAAGGACCAAACCTGAAGAGAAGACTAACAAAGGCAAAGGAATCCAATGTTATGCATGTAATGGTTTTAGACACAAAAAAGCTGAGTGTCCTACGCGTTTCAAACATGAAAAGAAAATTTTGTCTACATCTTGGTCAGAAGATGATTCTTCAAGTGCAAGCTATCAAGATGGTCTTTGAACCATGTTGTTGATGTTGTCATACAATCACATAAGGTTGATGATTAACAAGATAACAATGTAACAAACCATTAAGAGTTTGATTGAATATGCAGCTCACAAGCTAATAACTCTTTGACAACAATCTGCTTATGCAGAGAGATCTCTGATTCACAATATGCTTAACTTCATATTCTGCAGAAGACTTGCAAATTCACAAAAGACAAGAAGATGATCATGGAAGCTCCAATTACAAATCCACAACATGAATGTTGTGTATCTGAAGTGATTATGGGATTGAAGAAGAATAAGGGTTGTTGTCCAGAATGTTCTTAAGTGAATCAAGATGAAGAAGCCCTTCTCGCGCTCAAGTGAATCAACAAAGCTGAAAAAGCTTTTAAAGAAGAAGACTTCAACAATTCAAGTGCTCAGGGTTATTGTCCACGAAGAAGAAACTTGAAGAAAAAGACCACACATTTGTGTTGCAATACAATGTATTATCTTAGTGTGTATTAGGTTCTTCTAATGTACTTAAATTGTGAGTTTACACATGCTTATGTAAGAAGCAAACTCTTGTAAACATTACACACTTCCCTAAAGGAACGAGTGAAGGTCAGAAATTTAGGAGGCTCAAAACTTAGTAGTTAGTGCATTCTAAGAAATAGGTGTTCTGGTGAATTTATCTGGGGCTAAGGTTCTGGTGATGCTCAGAACTATGTGATCTGGAGCCTGAAATCACAACAGGTTGTTGTGCAATTAGTCACAGTTATAGACAGTGCAAGGAAGTCATAATGGTTGTTGTGTAGTTAGTCACGGTTGTAGGTCAGGCAAGGAAGTCACAACATGTTGTTGTGTAGTTAGTCATGGTAGGTTGTCATGCAAGGAAGTCATGACAGGTTGTTATGCATTTAGTCACGGTTGTAGGTAGTGCACAGAAGTCACAACTATGGTTGTGCAGTTAGTCACGACACTATCCGCGCGGTTGTAATCATATGTTTGATTATAGTGGATTAAGTCCTTGTTTAAGGCAAAATCACTTTGGAGGGTGGACTAGACTAGCTTGAGAAGTTCTCAAATGAACCAGGATATATAGTGTGTTCTTTACTCTTGCTTTATGCTTTACATTATGTTTATGCTTCCGCAATGCAATCATAGCATATCTTAACGCAGTCATTTCCTTTACAAAAAGTAGTCAAGAGTGAATATATCAATCCAAACCCCCATTTCTTGTGTTTTTCTCATACCTTCATCAACATCAGAACTATCTGACTCCTCCTCGGCTTGATATGCCTTCGTCTTTTTAGTCTTAGACTTGAGAGCAACATATTTAACCTTCTTTTGAGGTTCTTCTTGTTCTAGCTCAATCTTGTGACTTCTTAAAGAACTAATGAGTTCTTCAAGACTTAAGTTATTAAGATCTTTAGCTAGCTTCAAAGTTGTTACCATTGGTATCCATTTTGAAGGAAGACTTTTGATTATTTTCTTGACATGATCTGTAGTAGAGTATCCTTTATCCAATACTCTAAGTCCAGCTACAAGCATCTGAAATCTAGAAAACATGGTTTCCACTGCTTCATCATCTTCCATCTTGAAGACTTAATATTTTTGGATTAAGGAAAGAGCCCTAGTCTCCTTAACTTGGGCGTTTCCTTCATGAGTCATTTGTAATGACTCAAAAATGGATTTGGCGGTTTCTCTATTAGTTATCTTCTCATACTCAGTATAAGAGATATCGTTGAGTAGAATGGTTCTCACCTTGTGATGATTTTTGTAATCCTTCTTTTGTTGGTCACTCATTGAACTCCTAATGACTTTCTTTCCCATAACATCTTCAGGATGAGCATACCAATCGACTACCATATACCATAGATCTACATCATAGTGAAGGAAAAAACTTTCTATCTTGTCCTTCCAATAGTCAAATTTTTCGCCATCGAAGATCGGTGGTTTTGCGATATAGTGATCTTTCTAATGTGTAGTTGAAGTTTAGGTCGAAGTAGCTGAAGAGTTTCCAGCCATGATAAAAATACTAACTCACAAAAATACTGGATTGGTACTGACACAGTGAAGTGTATGATAACCTTTTATCACAATCAGAACCGAAGCTCTGATGCCAATTGAAGGTGTGAGAAAAACACAAGAAATGGGGGGTTTGAATTGGTGTTTTAAAAATGAAAGTTTTTTATGAAAACACAACAAATATATCAAACAAAAAAGAGAGAAAGAACATATTAATTTATCTTGGTTCACTTGTCAACCACAAGCTACCTCCAGTCCACCCGCCAAGGTGATTTTTCCTTCACAAGGACTTAATCCATTATAACTATAATAGATTACGACGCATATAACCTCTGTGACTAACTGCACAACCAGTTGATGTAACTTACAATCGACACTGCACAACCAACTGATGTGACTTCCACAATGCACAACCAATTGTTTAGACTAACAACCACTAAGATTCACTGTCCTATTCTTCCTAAAGCTTCAGACCTTCACTCAGTCCTTTAGGGAATACAAACAACAGTTTGCAAGAAAAGTTTGTTTATAGTAGAGTGCTTCTGAATAATCAGAGTAAACACAGTTAAGAGCTTTTGAAAATATGCACTAGTGTTAGAGATTTTTGCTTTGTATGTGCATTTCAAAATGTTGTGTAGTCTTGTGGTATTCCCTTCATGAGACAATCCTTATATAGGAACTTGAGAAAAAGATCTGTTACATCACAATTGGCCTAAGGAATGTCGTTGCTGAGGGTGAAAAATAGTACACATAATCGTCCTTATGTACCACTAAATCAGGGTAGTGGTGTAGTGGAATGAAGTGCCTTTGTATTATTGTATTATTCCCTCTTATCTGTTAATCCTTATCTTCTGATATTCAGAGGCTTCTAGTTGATAGATGTTTAAAGCATGAGTAGAGGAAAGGATAACTCTCTTAATAATTAATCCTTGTTTCCAGAACTTCAGAGGCTTCTGGTTGAAATATGATTGAAGCATGAGTAGAGGAAACAATTTATGGGTCTTCAAAATCTCAAATCTTCAGTCTTTATAACCTTGTTCACTACCATGTCTTCAGAAATTCAACACTTGTCTTCGAAACCCTAGTTCTTCAGAAATTCAAGTCTTCAGAATCTTCCGAACCTTGTTCATTCAGAACTATGTCTTCAGAGTCTTCAGCACTTGATCTATAGAACCTTTAGTCTTCTGAGTGTTTCTGCACTTGGTCTTCAGAACCTTCAGTCTTCAAAACTTCAAGTCATTAGAATCTGCAACACTTTATCTTTAGAACTAATGTATCATAGTCGTGCTCATCCAAAGTCAGAATCCTAGAAAACATTGCAACAACAATATCAATTTTGTCAAGATCTTTCTTATGAGTTGTGTCGCTCCCGGGATTTTCATCCTAGTACAAACATGAAAGTGGCACGAAAAAGGTAGAGTCACCAGCCAGGAATTTTTATCCTGAATGAATGGGAAAGGTAATGTTGTACAATCCTGAGGAAAACGAAAAGGACAAGGTCCCGCGAACCAAAGAACTGGGTTTGGTAGTCGGTTACGAATCGGAAAGGTATTAGCACCCCAGATCGTCTGCTGTACCCGACAGGATCCACGCTTGTTTGTCTGTTTCAAAGGGTAAAGGATAAAACTACTACTGAATAAGGGAACTGCTAACTGGAACTGTAAGGAGAAAGGGAACTAGAAAAAGATATTGAAAAAGTACGGGAAAAATGTAGCGAAAATAAAGAGTGTGCTTGAATGGACCCTACCCCACTGACTACATATCTCATGGGAAATGAGAATCAAAGTCGACGTAGTTCGCCTAACTAGGAGAGAACTTTGTTTGTGTTTTTTATGCATTGAACCGCTTATGCCTCTGTTCAGGTGTTATAGGCTCTCCTCGACGAGTGCATTACCGTATTGCAAAGAGACAAGTCGTAGCAAGCTCTTACGTTATGAGTGAAGAGATGAGAAGAGAATTCCCGCAGGAAAGACGTTCGTTGTTTGTTTACTGTCTTTTTAGAAGAAGTGCTTTGATTTTTTTGGTTTGTGAAACATTCTCATACTAATATTTGTTCATCATGATAGATATCTTACACCTCAACCCGATATGGGATGCGTGCAAATACCCCATGGCAAAGTCTCTTGGCGCATGAGAAATTTCAACCTTTATTAGGTGTTTTGCTTTTTCTTTGGGATAAGAGAAGATGACTACAGTCGAAAAAGGAAAAAAAAACTAGAGGAAATTAAGACTCGCCCTAAGTTATTGTATTATGGAGATCCTATAGTTAATGAGCTTTTTCTAATCCTAAAGAGAAAAAGAAAGCAAGCTCTAACTTACTTCAATGATTGAAGATGAGTTTAGACCTCAAAGGGAATGAATAAAATGAAATGTCGAAGAAGCATAAAATGCTTATTGCAATCACACATTGAATTTTAAAAGGGTAAGGAAGAAGGTGTGTGTAGGATACCCTCCCACACACATGGCTTACCATAACCCCCTACAACACAAAGGTTAGTTAATATTAAACCAAAATGATAAAAAGTGGTAACTAAATACCAAACATGTTCTAGCACAAATATGACCTAAACTAGACTCAATCCTAAGCCTAAGGATGCCTAAAAGCTAAGAGAAGCCTAAAGTCAGCAGCTACTGCAACGCTCTAACACACAATCAGCTACTAAATACAACTAATAACGCAAACAACCTATTACAGCTACCAAACAGCATGAAAATAGGTGTAAAAAGTGTCAAAACACAACAATGCAGCATACATTTTACAGCATCTGCTTTAAAACACAGCAGTGAAAACATGGCAGATTTTGATCATTTTCAATACAAATGCATGAATCATAATGCATGAATATACAACATACTACAATCATTAATGAATGCAACATTGTTAGTATGATGATGATCATGGGAATATGCAAACAAATTAACCAATTTAATGCATTTTTCATACAAAGGCAACTATATGCATCTTTTCCAAAAGTGATACTTTAATGCAAACAATGATGAAATAAACATACACCTTAATGCATCACAATCTGAAATAAACATCAACAAGGGAATGCAACAAACAAACAATCAAGAATGATGCAAACATGTAAATGATGCACTTTCAAGCAAGATGCAACTTTTCGATTATGCGCGCAAGTATTCGAAACATGCATCGATCACCAATACATTGCAAAACATAACTTTAACTCATCATTAATATTCCAAGAATGAAGTTAAATTGTGGTAACAACCTTCATAAATCATCATGGACACAAAATTCACAATTATGCCAAAAATCAGAACCTAACGAAATATGCGTCGAAAGTTTTCGAAACTACACACACATCTGCACCTAAACAACTCCTAAAAAAGCTCCCTAAAATCATATACTACAGATCCATGATGATTGGAGGGGGGATGGATAACAAAAATGCAAGAAAAACAAGAATTTTTCCTTCTGGTTCAGTGGTAACCGGTTACTACATATGCAGTAACCGGTAACCAGTTCAAAAAACTGGATTTCTATAAATTTTAACACAGGTAACTGGTTACTACCTATATGGTAATCGGTTACTCTGAGACCAGAATAAAAAATTTCTGCATTTTCTTGTAAAAACAAGTAACAACTTATTCAAATAAGCTCTATCCTAATACCTATCAACTAAACACGAAAATTACACCAAAATTCAACGTTCTAAGGTCAACTAAAATCACAAACACATCACAATTCTAATTTCTAATGGTCAAATCAAGTAAAATATCAAAAAGTGATAAAACGAGAAGTGATTATGAATTCACCAACCTACAAAGCGGAGGCTTTCTTTGGAAATTGTTGCAATGTTGAAACGATACACGATAGAAGAGAAAACCGGAGATCCGAAGCTTCTTCCCGCGAATGTGTAAAATAAATGCGGTTGATCAAAATCTTCGAAAAGAACTTCCGTAAGGCTTAGCTTCCGATTCTTCAAGTTTCAATGCGGTGAAATCAATGTAGTGATAGAGGCTTAGCTTCCGATTCTTCAAGTTTCAATGCAAAACTTGAAGAATCTTGATGATGATGAAGCTTTGGTGTGAGTTTGGAAAATGGAGAAAATTGAGAGAATTGAGAAAAATTGTGAAAAAATGGTGAAGTGTGTAATCTCCTTGATGTTTGGAATGAACAAAACTTATATAGGTACTAGGTTTGGAGATTGGTTTGGCTTAGGTGTGAGGCTTGGGCCTTAGGCTTGGAACTTAAGTTAAGGGTTAGTTAAAGTTAGTTGGGAATATTCCTTGAATATTCCTTGGCGTATTCTTGGAATATTCCTTTGGAATGTGGTAGAATATTCTAGAATTGGGTGGAAAACGCAAAGCAAAGGGAAGTGGAAGGTGATGGAACAAGCAACTAACTGATTTTTTTGAATTTTTTGAAATTTTGCATGAAGTAACTGGTTAATACTTATGAGGTAACCGTTTACTTCAACCAAAATTTGAAATTTTCTTCTTTTGGTGGGAAATCTTGGATATCCGATCTTAGTCATATGTTATGAGATCTGAGACCCAATATTTGCCAAATAACCCTTGATTAAATGCCTCGCACCTCAACCGATGATGCATGCTCTATTATTTTATTTATTTTATTTATTTTTTATTTATTCCATGTATGGATGAATATTCTAGATGACACGGAAACGAAGCATAAGCTACTCGGAATTGGTGATAAATAAGAGGGCAAATTTTAGGGTGTTACAAGTTGGTACATGAGTAGTCTTGCTTTCTCTTAGCGCATAAGCGGATATCATCATGTCAGAATCACTGGTTCACATGAACTCCCTCAGAGTTAGAACTTGTTTGTCAAGATTTCGTAATAACAAACGTTAGAGCATCAAAATTGCTTTCACATAAATACTCAATTGTTATTATCAAAACATAAAGATATTGAGCATAACCAAATCTTGTTCTCATAGAGGGGAGGGGAGAGGAGCAAAATTCCTCCAAAACACACTTTTTGTGCCCCCCCCCCCCCCCCCCCCGAATCGGAGGGATTTGGAGGGAAGGGGAGAAAATATAAACTATGATATTTAAAAATTATTATATTTACTAAAATATCCTCAATTTTATTTTAATACTTTAAAATTATTCATGTTTCATTAATGCTTCCTTTTTGTGGTTTTTATTTGTTATTTTCATCAATTTCTTATAATTGTTCTCCACCTTCAACTTATTTTTTCGTATTTTTGTTATTTAATATAAATTATAATCACTTCATTCTTTATGTTTTTTATATAGTTTTTATGTTTATTAAGGTTTTTTTTCTAATTTTGTTATCCTATTATATCTTTTAATATCAAATTTTAAATCATTTATTTTATATTGTGTCTATTCAATATATATATATATATATATATATATATATATATATATATATATATATATATATATATATATATAATACATATATAATATTTAATATTTAATAATAAATTATTTTATGTATTCTTTAACATGGTTCATCACAATTTAAAAATTGTTATCAACACATAGTTAAAAATTGTTATCATCACAATTTTTTTAAGATATTGTGAATCAAGTGTATTCAATTATTTTTAACATTATATTGTAAGTTATAAATTTTTTAATCAGTCAAAAATATAAATTTTCAGTTTAATTATTTATGCATACGTTATTATCAAAAATAATTTATGAATTTTTCGATTTTTGAATATCACATGACTTATAAAAGATCATAAGGATCAAAATGTAAATTATTAATAAAATTTCCCCTCCTCTTTTGAACCAAACATATATTTTATTAAAATATCTCATTTCCTCTCCCCTCTTTTGAACCAAACATATATACAATTTTTAAAAAAAAAATCTCCCTTCCCCTCCCTTTCATTAAAATCCCTCTCATTCCCATCATTTGAACCAAACAGGCCCTTTAAGGGGGTTCATGGGCTTAAACTTTTAAAAGCTCTCAAGCATTATTAGATACTCTTTGTGGAATAGTGGAATAAATCCTATTACAAATAGCATGTCGTCGAAGTCCGCTCACATGTTGTTGTTAAATTGGACCTTGTTTATGGATCCAATTGTTTAAGTTAGCTTGTACCCTAAGTTAGCTAGTAATGGGTAATTGTTAAAAAGCCCATGAAGTTAGTGTGTTAGTTTTCTTATAAATAGTATACTAGTCTCTCATATTTAGTATAAGGGAAAATAGGAAGATAAAACCCTAATTCAAAAGTGAGAGAGATTATTTGTTATTCTTGTATACTTGTAATCTTGTTTAAAGACAAAGGAAAGAATCCCAGTTTATAACCAATCCTTGTTGTTATCCTTGGATACCCTAAACCATAAACCTTGTGGGTTTCTTGATCATAAAGAAACCTATTATACTTTGTTTCTAAGGCATCTGATTCACAACAAATTGGTGCGGTGAGCGTGGAGAAGATGCCTTCAACAAAGTATGAGATTGAAAAATTCACTAGAGTGAACAATTTCGGTTTGTGGCGCTAGAAGATGAAAGCCCTACTTGTTTGGCAGGGTTGCTTGGAAGCTTTGAAGGGAGAGATGACCATGAATGTTGCGTTAACGGTAGCTGAAAAGACGATCATGATTGAGAAAACACACATCACAAAAATCCTGAGCCATGGTAATAAGGTTCTTCGACAAGTATCAAAGGAGACGACGGCGTCAAGGTTATGGTTGAAACTTGAAGGTTTGTACATGACCAAATCGTTGGTGAATTGACTCTACCTGAAGCAAGATTTGTATTCATTCAAGATGAGAGAAAACAAAGTGTTGGATGAGCAGGTTGATATGTTCAACAAGGTGATTCTTGATCTTGAAAATATTGATGTAAAGGCCGATGATGAAGATCAAGCGTTATTGTTGTTATGTGTTTTTCCTAGAACACGTGCTCACTTCAAAGAAACCCTCTTGTATGGAAGAGAGTTTGTGACCTTTGAATATGTTAAATATGACTCGTAATCTAAGAACTTGAACAAACGAAAGGAGCATAAACCTTCGATGGTTGGTGAAGGTTTAGCCGTTAAGGCGAAATTCTAGCGAAGGATGGTAAGTTCGACAAGAAGAAGGGTAAAAGTCACCAGAAGTCTTATAGTGGTGAATCATCTAGTGTTCAATGTTATCATTGTAATAAGTAGGGTCACATTCGAAAGGTGTTCCCTGAATACCTAAAAAGATCATGGAGGTAAGGATAATGGCAACACAACCATTGTTCAAGATGATTTCGACTTATCTGATGTTCTTGGGTTTCAAGCGGCGACTCAAGAAAATAGTGGATTATGGATTCAGGTTGCACTTGGAACAAGACTCTAAACAAATATTTGTTCGAGGAATTATGTGATCAAAATGGTGGATCAGCGTTATTTGGGAAATAATAGAGCTTGTAAAATTGCAGGTATTTGATCTGTGAGATTCAAGCTCCATGATGAGTCAATAAGGTTATTTACTGAAGTTAGGTATGTACCTGACTTGAAGAGAAATTCAATTTCTCTTGGTGAATTCGACAAGAAGGAATGTGTTTTTCAAGTAGAGAAAAGTATTATAAAAGTCATGAAGGGGTCAAAGGAAGTCTTGAGACGCGTGAAGAAACAAGGTTTATATACCCTTGAGGCTGAAGTTGTAAGTGGTTCGACAAATGTTGTCTCCATGAAACTGTTGTCGAAGACAAAATTATGGCATATGAGATTGGGCCATGTCAGCGAAAGAGGCATGGTCGAACTAGGGAAACAGAACCTGCTAGGTGGTGACAAAGTCGAGAAGTTAGAGTTTTATGAACCTTGTGCATTTGGTAAATCTTGTAGGGTAAAGTTTAACAAAGGTAAACAAAGAACACATGGATCCATTGATTTCATTCATGCTGATCTTTGGGGGACTGCAAGGAATCCTTCACATTCAGGTGCAAGGTATTTTCTATATAGATTTGATGATTATCCAGAAAGTTATGGGTATTCATTCAGAAGACGGAGGATGAAACTTTTGAGAATTTCAAGAGTTGGAAGATTCTGGTCGAAACTCAAACTGGCAGAAAGGTCAAGAGGTTGAGAACTGATAATGGCCTTGATTTCTGCAACGAATATTTCTAAAGTTACTGTGTCGATTCTGGGATTGCAAGGCATAATACTATAGCAGGTACTCCTTAGCAAAATTATCTAGCTGGGAGATTCAATCGAACAACCCTCGAAAGGTTTAAATGCATGTTGGTTAGTGCTGGATTGAAGAAGGTGTTTTGGGTTGAGGATGTTTCGACAACAACATATCTGATAAACAGATGTCTTTCGACTGTGTTAGATATGAAGACACCTAAAGAAGTTTGGTTGGGACTTCCACCAAATCTCAATAAACTGAGAGTATTTGGCTATGTAGCCTATGCTCACATTAGGCAAGATAAGGTCGAACCTAGAGCTATGAAATGCATGTTCATGGGATACCCTGAAGGAGTCAAATCTTATAGACTATGGTTCTTAGAGTCAGGTCACAGGAGGTGTATCACCAGTCGAGATGTAGTTTTCAATGAAGTTAAGATGGATTTCAAGAAAATTGATGATGTCGTCGAAGAGCTAGAACAGAGAGAAATTCCTGTTGAGGTGGAGCATAGTGATGCTGAATTGCATGAACCAGATGAAGTAGAAGACAAAGCATAAATTGTTGTCGAAGATGAGGAGACTGATAATGATACCTTCTGGCAAGAGACAGATCGAGAAGATTCATCAAGCCACCTCAGGGACTTAGGTATGAAGATCTTATAGCTTATGCCTTATTCTATACAAATGAGATTCTAGACGAAGAACCAAAAAACTATAAGGAAGTTATGAGGAGTCGAAATAAGACTGAATAGCTGAAGGCCATGGATGATGAGATGAAGTCTCTTCATGATAACAACATATAGGAACTGATCCAGAAACATGTTGGATTTAGGTTAGTCATCTGTAAATGGATTTTCAAAGTTGAGGAAGGAATCGAATGAGTGGCGTCGAAGATATACAAGGCAAGGTTGGTTGCAAAGGGTTTCAATCAAAAAGAATGTGTTTGACTTTAATGGTGTGTTCTCTCCTATTGTGAAGCACAAGTCCATTCGAATGTTGCTTGCCATGGTGGCGTAGTTCGACCATGAACTAGAACAGATAGATGTGAAGACTGCGTTCTTGTACGGGGATCTTGAAGGAATAATCTTGATGAGGTAACCTGAAGGGTATGTCAAAGAGGGTAAAGAAGAGTATGTGTGCAAACTGAAGATATCTTTATATGGGCTGAAACAATCTCCTCAACAATGGAATAGGAGATTCGAAAAGTTCATGGCACACATAAGTTTCATCAAAAGTCGGTTCGACCACTGTGTTTACTTCAGATTTTGACTGGGTAATTAATTTTTAGTTTGTTGCTTTATATGGATGATATTCTAATATTAAGAAACAATGTCGAAGATGTAATGGGGGTGAAGGCTGAACTCAATAAGGAGTTCAATATGAAGGATCTAGGAGATGTGTCTAAGATTCTTGGGATTGATATCTGAAAAGATAGAAAGTAGTTGAGAATATGCTTATCTTAAGAGCCATACCTGAAGAAGAATCTCGATAAGTTTGACATGTATAATTCAAAGCTTGTTGTGACTCTGACAAACCCTCAATTCAAGTTGAGTATAGATCAGTGTCCCAGTACTGATGTCGAAAGAACTTATATGGATAACATTCCATATGCTAATATAATAGGTTCTTTTATGTATGCTATGGTATGTACTAGACCCGACATAGCATATGTAGTCAGTCTTGTAAGTAGTTACATGGCGAATCCAAGAAAGGCTCGCTTGAAAGCATTGAAGTGGATTCTAAGGTATTAAAATGGGTCTCTGAGCAGAGCCCTGATTTATGGTGGGTCCTTGGGTGAAGATAGTAAAGCGGAAATTGAAGGATATGTCGACTCTGATTATGCAGGTTGTATGGATTCCATAAAATCTATTTTTGGATATGTTTTTACTATGTTTGTTTAGCACAGAAATCAGTTGGAAAGAAACACTTCAGAAGTTTATTTCCTTATCAGCCACTGAAGTGGAATATATCGCCCTAACTGAAGTTGTAAAGGAGTATTGTGGCTTGAAGGTTTTGCAAAGGAGCTGAAACTTCAAGGTTTATGTATCATTGTTAAATATGATAGTCAAAGTGCAATACACATGTCTAAGAACTCAGCCTATCATGAGTGAACCAAGTACATTGATGTGAGATTGCAATTCTTCAGAGGGGTAGTCGAGCATGGAGAGGTCCAATGCTGAAGGTTTCGACAGATCATAATGTTGCTGATATGATCACCAAGACGTTGCCTAGTTGCAAGTTTTTCCATGGTATGCAGTTGATAAAGCTTCATGGAGAAAGCTAGTTTGTTTCTTGTTGGTATAGGGTGTGTTCCAAGGTGGAGATTTGTGAAATATTGGAACAAACCCTAGTACGAATAACATGCCGTCAAAGTCTGATCATATGTTGTTATTAAATTGGGCATTGTTTTATGGATTCAATTGTTTAAGTTAGCTTGTAATGGGTAATTGTTAAAAATATCATTAGGTTAGTGTGTTAGTTTTCTTATAAATAGCATATTAGTCTCTCATATTTAGTATAATGGAAAATAGGAAGATAAAACCCTAATTCAAAAGTGATAGAGGTTATTTGTTATTCTTGTATATTTATAATTTTGTTTAAAGAGAAAGGAAAGAATACCAGTTTATAATCAATATTTATTGTTATCCTTGGTTACTCTAAACCCTAATCCTTGTGGGTTTCTTGATCATAAAGAAACCTATTATACTTTATTTCTAAGGTATCTTATCCACAACACTCTCAAAATCAATTTTTGAGGAATGGGGTATGTCATTTCTTTAAGACTGAAACCATATAGATCTCGGGTGTTATCTCGTTTCCCTTAACTCTTATGTTACTCTTATGATTCATATTTGTGTGCTAGTTGATGTTAGGTGTTCCTTGGAATCGATTTTCCCATCATAGATTATGGGGAGTAGTGGATTGAAATTCTCTAGTGCAATATTGCACCATATTTTCTCGCATAATGGATACAAACCCTCTAACTCGTCGTTATAGTTACCTTTTAACAATAGAGATGACAAAGTATGAAAGAGAGGAAGTAACTGGGGGTTCAATTATATGAATAGTATTACTTATGAAAATAAGGATTACAAAGAGAATGTATAATAAAATATAAATAGACTAAACTACCCATAGCTCAACTATAAGTAAAGACCCATTACATATTATTTAACATCTAATATCAAACTCACAATGCATTAACATAAAGCATTTAGAGTTTGCCAAACAAAACAAAACAAAAATAAACATACTAAAAGATATATCATATAAATATAAAACTCGAACACTCCCCTTCAAGTCAGAGTTTGTTAAAATGTAAGCTTGTTACAAACAAACACTAAAAGTAAGTGATAAAACCAAATTAACTAATATCACAACCACCAGGAACAACAACCAATAAGAACCATCATAGTGAGGGAACAAATCAAACCAACAAAACATATTCAACAAAATCAATTTGAATCAAACCAAATTGAATCAAATCACATCAAATTAAACTGAACAAAATTAATCCAAATCAACCCATATCAATTTGAACCAAATCAAATCGGTCCAAATCAATTTAATAAATCATATTGAATCAAATTAGATAAACTTGAATTAATCCAGTCAAATAGAATTCAAACCAAACCAAATAGAACAACCAAAAGAGATATGATTAATCAAATAGAAGAACTAATAAGATTGAGAAGAATCAATGGAGAGAAAAACAACTAAATAGAATAACCAATAAAGAGAATAGTAATCAAATAGAAGGATCAATAAGAGTGTGAAAGAGAAACAACCAAATAGAAGAACCAATAAAAGTGAGAAAGACCAGCATCCAAATAGATGAACCAATAAGAAGGGGAAGAATCAATAGAGCGAGAAATAACCAAATAGAATAACCATTTGGGAGAGGAGTAACCAAATACAATTTCAGAGAGAGAGAGCACTTGGTCTCGTGCTTAGCGTCTTAGACTAATTAGTTTAAATTTGTAAAAGGTCAAGAATAAGTCTTAAAGTATTATGGCATTCACACACGAAAATCTATTCAAATACTCTTTGTTTATATTAAAATTTTATAAAATCCATCGAGGCATGAATGAAAAGTTAATTCACTTCCTAATCGATTAAGGATTTGGTCAAATCGATTAAAATAAGGTGAAAGATCTTTTAATCAATTAGAAAAGCTATTAATCAATTAAATCATCATATATTCATTCTAGAGTTTTCTTTTTTGGATTAAGGTTGTCATTTTTGGAAGCATTTTAAATAATTAAAATATATGTCAGTCGATTATATCATTTAATTATCTCAAAAATCTTTTTCTTTTTGGGTCAAAATTTTTCTTTATAAAGTAGATTTATTGTAAATGGTATTGTACATCTGAAATAAATGTCTTCACACATCATCTAAACATCCTAGCAGACTTATGTATTACATTTGCTTCAACTTTGTCTCGCTATGTATGTGTATAACAGGACCGATATTGGCCCAGCACAATTAGGCCCTTGATGCAGGACTAGAGTTAAAAAAATATTGAATAATAAATATTATATAAATATTTTGTTAAAAATATAGCCCAACGGTAGTATTTATATTTTGGAACAAAAGAAAATTGGGTTCGACTATAAACAGTTTTATCCTTTTTTATTTTATTGTATTAAAAAAGACTAGTATGGCTCCATCTCTGGCATCTTCTTGCTACATTACAGACTTTCAAATCCTGAAAAAATTCAGGGTTAAAATCCTACCTCCAAAATCATCTAAAATCGTTGAAGACTTTTGGGTTCCTCCTCTTCACCTTTGGATTAAGTGTAACACGGACAATATTTCTAACAACTCTTTGTGTAAGACAGTCTGTGGGGGCATCTTTACGGATCAATTTTCTAATATGTTGTTTTGTCAAGAACTTAGGCAAAAATTAAGCTTTGTAAGCAGAATTTATAGGAGTTATGAGAGCCATAGAAATAGCTTGTGACAGGAATTGGAATTTTCTCTTGAAACAAACATACTCAAAAATTGTTTTCTCGGCCGTCAACATTCCTCATCTTGTTCCCTCGGCCATCAACATTCCTCATTTTGTTCTGAGATCTCTTAAGAATAGGTGGCTTAATTGTCTCAATACTTCTAGGTATACCAGTTTTTACATTTCACACATCTTTAGTGATGGGAACCAGTGCGCATACACCCTAACTTTATTAGGCCTTATCACTCATGGTTTTATTTGGTGAAATGAAGTTCTGGTGTTTATTTTTTACTCTTTGGTTCGTAATAGACTAAGCATTTCATCTTTCCATTTTTGTTAATTTTTAGAGGATTTCGGTTGATGTCTCCTCTCTGTACTCCTCTTCTTTTCTTAATATACTTTTCTTTTGATTAAAAAAATGTATTAAAAAAGACAATTTTTATTAATACAAATAAATAAAAAATTTTAAAAAAAATTATTGCACGAATCTTTTCAACAGTACAACATAAATTTTGAATAAATGTTTAAAAAATAATTTCAACATACTAAATTTATTTTACTAAGAAACACAGTTTTATCCATTTATCGTGTTTATTTTATTGCACGAATCTTTTCAGTTTTCTTTTAATAAATTTTGAATAATATATAAATTATAATTAATTTATATTTAAAAAATCCATTATGAAAAATTTATTTGATAAAATATAAAAATTATTATTTAAACAAATTGATTAGAGTTAATCCAACTTGATGTAGTATTTATTTAATTTTATAATTTTTTTAAACTAGTTTAATTTATCTTATGTTTATATATCAATTTTAATAAAATATTTTGTTATTTCTTTAAATTTTGAGGCTCAATAAAATTATTTAAAATTATTTTTTAGTTCATAATATTTTTTATAATTTAAATATTAAAAATATTCTTAAATTTGTTTTCTTCATATTTAATGTTTGGAAAAAACAAAATCCAAAAAATAAAAATAAAAATTTAATGATCAATCAGGACTGGCCGGCCCCTGATGCCCTGATGCACAGATATAATGGAGTGTAGTAAAAGATAAATATACAAAGGAGCCGTGATTTTAGTAATTAGATCCGTTGCTGTAAAAACATTGCCGCAAATTTAGAAAATATTATGCGAACCTTCTTCACTAACATTTACCATATTTTAATTAATTATTTAATATTAAAAAGTCTGAGTTAATTAATGAGACGTCGGTTTTGTTGAAGCAAATTATCTTTGTAGCCACTTTGTTTGACTTTATTGCCCACACCACAAATAGGAAAATGCATGGCAAGTAAAGTGATACTGTAACAACACTAGTATATATATATACATAGAGTTTCAGTTTCTTGGATCCATAGAATAAAAAGAATCACTGGTTGTTTCAGTTTCATGGATCATGTAGTAAGACAAAGATCCAATTTTAATCGTGCATTAATAGGTTCTGAAGTGACCATTAATGTTGTCAATGTTTATAACATGAGAGGAGCAGAAACCAATCTTATGCATGGCGTTGTGGCTTTCGTTTTTTTTGGACTCCTTGGTTTCCTTCAAATTAGGTTTCCTGAAAATCCTACACCATTTCAACTCCATCCAAAGACAACATTTGTTTCTATTGCTAGTTTTCTGTTATATTGTATGGCCTTTTGGGTTAAGCTTAAGTTTGAAACAAGGGTTGATGATACCTTCATGGAAGTGTTTGGTTCGCTTTCATTGATTTCTTTAGTGGTGATGTTGCTGGCAGACAAGTGGGGATTATCTGGATACGTAATCATATATTCAATATGGTTTATTTGTCATGTACTTGCCCTGATCAGACCTCTTTTTATTAGGCTGCGTCTAAAATGGAGAAGGAGGTTGCGACCACTCTTGCCAAATGCTTCAATAGATTTGAATTAATCACATATTGAGAGTCTAGATATTTGCTTGTAAATTGTAGTTGGATGTAACTATTAGTTATAGAAAAGATAATGTTAGTTTTTATTTTAATAAAATAAAATAATAATATAACTCGGATACAAAAGGTATCCAACCCATTTAAAAAAAAATCAACACCAACCAAAATTATAACCCCCTAAATAAATTTACAAGATGATTTAATTCAATCATAAAAATTACATGTAATTGGTTTCGTAAGATTCTTATCAAACCACCACCAACAAAGAAGAATTATATTATGCTTGACTAGATCTCCGTCCCAAACTAAATCCCTAAACATAATATTATTTCTTTTAGTTCATATACTCCAACAAGAAACAAGCCACAAATTCGTCGCGTTATTGATGTTCACTCCTAGACTGTGTAAAGTTGTATTCCAATTCCTAAGGTGATTAAGAATGTTATTGCTATGAATCACCGTAAATCCTAGCCATCTTGCAAGTTATTCACACAACTTACGACTTTTACAACAGAGTAAAAAGATATGAGTTGCATTTTCGTTTTCTAAGAAACAAAGAGGACACACTTTATCATGTGGGTTCGTGATAACTCCGCAGGCACTCCGTAGGCAGAAAGGTTGTCTCGTGTAGGAAGCCTATCATGAAGAACTCTCCATCCGAACAACTTAGTTTTCAAAGGGGAAGTAAACATCCAAACAAGGTTGAATGCAGCGCATAAATCTACCGGAAAGTCCGCGACAGGGCTCAGCTGCTGAAGCCAATTATAATCGTCATTGACGGTGTACTCCTTGTTGCTGTAAGCCCTAGAGGCCAATACTTTTGGTATTAGTATCAAATTATTTATTAATAATAAAAGGCATTTCTTTATTATGTTTGTTTTTCCAAAATGATAAAGTCCCTAGAATAGCTAGTTCGTTTAATGAAATATTAAGTGTGACTTAATCATGAGATTCAATTAAACATAAGGGAACTATTCTTATAGCATCCATAGTTGAGCTTTAATGTGAAATGGGATAGCCTTAAAGCATTAAGACTATTATGTAGATAGACTAATGATCACATCTCATGGATCATGGATAAGGAGTTATCAAGTCTTCACATAGGTAAGAATATTAGGAGTAATATTTATACTGGATTGAGTCACTATGAGAGTACTACTTAAAATGTTATGCAAAGTTTCATAAATTACTCTCATGGTGATAGTGGTGTATACCATCCTTCGACCTGAAACTACTATGGACCCTAGATGTAGAGTCAAGTACTTTATTGTTGATCAAACATTGTCTGTAACCGGATGATCATAAAAATAGTTGATGGGTACTTCACAAAGCATGATGAGGGACATGAGTAACCTAGATGGAATTTTTCCATCCTGCATAATAGGATAAATGTCTAAGGGCCCAATATTGGACTAGACAAGGATGACGCAGTATATGTCTTATGTTCAATATAGACATAAGGGCAAATGGGTAATTGTACACATAAGTACTATCACAAAAAGTTTTTTCAGATCACATGACAATTTTGTGACTTGGGTAGCAGTGATGTGTTGCTAGATATCACTCATTGTTTATTATGTTAAATACATGATTTAATATAATTGTCAACGTCACAAAATCCTATAGGATCACACACATAAGGACAATTAGAGAAGAGGTAGAATAAATAAGGTACAATATTGTAAGGTACGGTGCACTTGAATGGAATACGGAATATGGTAAGGTACAATGTGCTTAATTAACATATGATATAATACTAGTTATTATTAATTTTATAATAGTTATAAAATATAATAATAATAAAATTATGTTTATTATAATTATATTATTATTGAGTTGGGCTTTTTAGCTTGCATCCCACACAAGTAGTTCTATAAATAGAACCCTTGTGAAAAAGCTCAAATGTTGTTGTTGTTGAAACCCTGGCCGTATTCTAACTTTCTCTCCCTCACTCATAAACCTTCAATCTAATCACATAGCACTGTGACTGAAGAAAGTTGTTCATATAGACTGAGTAGAGGCGTTGTTCATCGTAGAATGCTCGTGATCATCCATCGATCTCGATTTAAAGGTTTCATCTCCACAAGAGGTAACCTTTCTATCACAGATCATGATATTCCGTAAGGATCTCTACAGGGAAATTTTTGTTTTCCGTTGCATTTAGATCGCTAATTTCCCATCAGTGGTATCATAACCACTTACGAAACCATGAGTCTGGTAATTGATTTCTTTCTGTTATTTTGTTTTAATTTGATTAAAACACGTAAAATTAAATCAAATCTGGATATTGAATTTTTGGCATCAGGATATGTACGGTTTGGATGATTGATATTGACTATACTTTGGAATCCGACAATAGTATGGTGAAGCAGCGATATGTCAATCGTCCATAAGTTACACATATATGATCGATCTAATTCATATGTGATATGATTAACTTTGATGAAAAAATGGTATATTGGATATACTATTTTATTTCTTCAATTCAAATCATGTAATGATTATCATTCGTTTGAGCGATTTGTGGTCATCTGCTTCGGAATTCGACTTTAGTATGGTGTGTTAGACGCTGTGGCGAGTGATCTAGAGGGGGTGAATGGATCACCTCCTTGATTTCAAGGATTTAAAATGTTTTTCAGAGTTTTCAAAGAATTACGGAAACAACGGTCCCAAATATACAAGCGTCTATTCTGGACCAGCCACTAGAAGACCAGACATGTGATAACGTGCTGGATTTACGATTGAGATGATAAATGATTAAACACACAATATGTAAAACAGTTGAATGCACCTATCACTAAAGCTATTTCCAATGAATCGAAAAACAAATGAAAACGTAAATAGAGATAGAGAAGAGATACAATACGCCGAGATTTGGTAAGGAAGTTCTCCACGTTCGTCCTCGCGTGTGGGTACGTCTCCCTCTCAATTTCAAATCGAAATTGAGAACTTTTATATCAAAATTGCTGAATCCATCGATTACAAGGTTGCAATACAAACACCAGAATTCTAAACACCTAGAACTTCCTATTGTATCAACCTTCACTTGATCTGAGCCCAATCAAGATTCCCTGCAAGTAATACAAGCAATTCACCGGTTCCACGACCTATTTGCGAAATCCCCCGATTTCCAAAACTTTCGCTGCGGCTGAATCTGACTTGTAAATGTGACTAACAAACCCTCAAGAACACGCCCGTTCTTGAAGGAAAACCCAGCTGGTTTTTCCTTGAAACCTTCTATCAATCTTCAACTCAGCTGGATCTCCGATCGTACCACTGAACGTTATCTCGAAAGCCTTCAATTCACAGGACAGCAAACATTTCCTTGTTGATGTTCTTGAATTAAGATCTTTGAGAAGATGATGAAGATGAATTTGATTCTAGTTTTCAAACTTTCTCAACATTGAAGTTCCAACACTCCAAAATCTCTTTCTTGATGTGTTCTTCAATGATCTATCACTGTAAAATTCGTCTCTAATTTTCTGTGATCTGTTACCAACAAAATGAAACACTCCACATATATGTATGCAGATTCTGTTAGAGGAAAAACAGATTAATGAATCGATTCAAGGCATGATGAATCGATACATACTGAACATATTTATAAAAACAGAACCATTTAAACAGCATGAATCGATACATCATAAGATGAATCGATTCATTTTGCGAATTTCCAGAATCCTTCAAATAGCATGAATCGATTCATGCTAGAATGTATCGATTCATTTTGCGTATTTTTTCAAAAGATCAAAAACATTGAAAACAAATGAAACAAAGATCTAAAGGCAAGCCTTTTTCTTAATGTGAAGAAAACACAAACACTTAAAAATTATGATCAATCTAAACTAAGGTTGCTCACAAACTCCCCCTTTTTGATGATGACAAAATTTTTGAAGTGTGAGAATTTCTCCCCCTGAGTTTGTGCCTGTCATTGTCTTTTCACACTTGCCTTTTTCTCCCCCTTTGTCAACAGCAAGAAAGAATCATAGGTGAAGAAACAGAATCAGCAGAACTAAGATACAGAAGCAAAGTTCACTCATAAAGAATGAAGCATAAAGTGAAAACAATTTAAACAAAAGCAAATTACATAATCATAGGCAGTGAAATTGTCAAATAAAGTTGCGAATTACATAACCAAACCAAACCATAAATTGTTCAAACAAGAAAAACAAGGAAACTTAAGCAACAAACAATGATGATATGCAAAATGAAATGCAACTTCAATGAGGGAAATGGCCACCACACGACTCTGCATCATCTCGATCAGGGTCACGGAAGCTTGGAGGAGGAGGTGGATGAGGCATTTCATCTGGATTCTGCCCCATGAAAGCATAACGCCTGAAACACCTCTGAACCTTTGTGCTTTGAAACCGTTCCATAATCCCCGGGTGCGAACGACTATCATCCATAAATCCAGACATCTCATTATAGAACACTTGATGCCACTTAACCAGTTCAATATGCCATGAATGTTGATTATGATACATTCGAGTATGCTCATCATGCCATTCACGATTCTCCTTATGCAATTCCGTTTGCTGGACATGCCATGCACGAGCTTCCTCATGTCGGGCATTGTTTGCAACTTCCAATTGTGCAAACATTTCAGTAAGATAGGCTGGAGCAGCAGTAGATGAAGTCGGTGGAGCCGATGAGGGAGCGGGATCATAGTTTGTAGGAGACCACCTTTGTGGTACCCACTCACCCCAACCGGTGTTGGCATTTGCATCAGGAGGATTTTCAGCTTCTTCCATATCTTCATCCCTTTGTTCTTCAACATAAATGTGTTCAGCTGAAATGTCAAAGTTGTAGATGCGGGTTCGAGTGCTGCGTTCAAAGAAGTAGTAGCAGCGACGCTCGATGTCCCATCGATAACCCATATGAGAGAGTGTGGCATTGTTGAATTCTTGCACACTAGAGGCTGATAAGAGAGGCACAGGAGGGAAAGTCACTTTCCAAAACTTGAGAATCCGCATGATCTGGGCAGCATATGCAAGGGTGATGTTTTTGGAGCTGTTCCGCGTAAGAAAAATACGCTTGACAAAGTAATTGGCCCAGTTTAAGGGTATCTTCTTCTGCAAAATGTACAATAAATGGATATCCGGCTTGTCCAATCGAGAATGCCCATCGGACCTTGGACGCAAGATATGTGAAAGGATCCAGTGCAGAATTCTTGGAACACTTTTGATCATACCTGAAGTCAGAGGCTCATCATCAGCAAGAGATCGCTCCAATTTAGAGATAGATGCACAATATTCCTTCAACTTAAATTGTGGTTCAAAATTCTGGTCATGCCACATCTGCAATTCAGGCAGCAGAGATGGCAAACTGAACACTGTAGACCAGTCACCAGCCTCAAAACGGTAAGTTCTGGTACCAATCGAACACTTAAACAGGTAGCCTTTTCCAGTTTTCACACCATCATAGAAAGCACGAATAAAGTCTTCATGATACTCATCTTTAACAGATAAAAAGGATCCAAGACTTTGTGCGTCGATTAAATCCGCAACTTCTTCTAAACAGAGAGTACGTACATCACTAGGATCGAAAACATGTGGTTTCATCACTAACCTTGTTTTAAAAGAAGCTTCAAATTCTTCAATAATGACAGGATGAAGAATTGCAGTCCCGGATGGAGGAATTTCAGGAATAGAAGGAGCCTGATGAGAAGACCCAACGGGTTCCTTGCCTTTACGTTTTCCTTTTTCTCTTGGAATCAAAACTCTTGGAGGCATGGTGAGAAGATTAGGGTTTGAGAGAAGAGGGGTTTTTGTGACAGTTAGGGTTTGATGCAAATGATGCAAATGAGATGATGAGAGAGACATAATGGGGTTTTGTAACTGATAGACATGTCATGGCAGTTGCTGATGTGTCGATTCATTAAAAAATAAACTGAATTTACGACAGGATGAATCAATTCATGCCTGTATGTATCGATTCATTTCATGAAAAATTTTAAAAGTCAGAATGCTATGTATCGATACAAGCCACTATGAATCAATACATACTGTAACTGGTTTGAAAGAAATTAAAATAAAATCAACATGAATCGATTCAAGATTGTTGGGATCGATTCATTATGCGAATTTTTGAAATACAGATGACAATGGATCGATACAAGTAACTATGAATCAATACATACTGTAACTGGTTTGATAGAAATTAAAATAAAATCAACATGAATCGATTCAAACTTGTTGGGATCGATTCATAATACGAAAATTTGAAAATTCAGTGGATATTGCAAGAATTGACACACCAATGAATATGCAAAAACAAACATTATGCTGCAGAACATTGTATAAATGCTTAAGAATACTTTACAAATAAAAACATCAATGTTCAAACATTCATATGAAAAGAAGTTCATGTAAACAAGAAATCATTTCTCAAACATACATTGATCATACAATGTCAACAAAGTGAAGAGAGGAACAATATTACCTCCGTCGTAGTATTCTCATAAGGTACGAGTGAAGGCTACAATCAGAACTTAGCAAATACGATGAGATAAATAGAAACAACATCAATCAAACTTAAGACACCAATGCGGAGAGATCAAGAATCCCTAATTCACGACGAATGTTGAAGAATGGTTCAGTTGCCAAAGGTTTAGTGAAAATGTCAGCAAGTTGATTTTTAGTATCAACATGCTCAAACACAACATCTCCTTTTTCAACATGATCGCGAAGGAAGTGATGTCTAATCTCAATATGTTTGGTGCGTGAGTGTAAAACAGGATTCTTGGTGAGATTAATGGCACTAGTGTTGTCACATTTAATTGGAATATGTTTAAGTTCAATGTCAAAGTCTTGTAGTTGTTGTCTTAGCCACAAAATTTGAGCACAACAGCTACCGGCTGCAACATACTCAGCCTCTGCAGTAGACAAAGCTACGGATACTTGCTTTTTACTATGCCAACTTATTAAAGAATTTGAAAACAGATGACATGTGCCACTAGTGCTTTTCCTATCTGATTTGCAGCCAGCAAAATCAGAATCAGAATAACCTACTAAGCTGCAATCACTTCCTTTGGAATACTAAAGCCCATATTTAGGTGTTCCATTAAGATACCTAAATATACGCTTGACTGATTTTAAGTGAGATTCCTTAGGATTTGATTGATATATTGCACACATACACACACTAAACATGATGTCCGGTCTAGAAGCAGTAAGATACAAGAGAGACCCAATCATACCTCTATACCTTTTGACATCAACACACTTACCATGTTCATCTTTGTCCAAGTTTTCGTTGGTAGACATAGGAGTGTCAATTGATTTAGAATTATTCATTCCAAGACGCTTGAGCAGCTCTCTACAGTATTTTGTTTGACATACTGCTATACCTTCATCAAGTTGCTTTATTTGGAGGCCTAAGAAGTAGTTCAACTCCCCCATGAGACTCATCTCAAACTCACCCTGCATAACATTAGAAAATTCTTCGACCAAGTGTATGTTAGTTGAACCAAAAATTATATCGTCTACATAAACTTGAACTAAAAGAATGTGCTTTCCTTTGTGTTTAATAAAGAGTGTATTATCTACTTTACCTCTAGAATATCCATGATCAAGTAGAAATTTGCTAAGTCTTTCGTACCACACACGGGGTGCTTGCTTAAGACCATATAAAGCACGCTTTAATTTGTAAACATGATCTAGATATTCAGAATTTTCAAAACCGGGAGGTTGTGAAACATATACTTCTTCATTTATAACACCATTTAAAAACGCACTCTTTACGTCCATTTGGTAAAGCTTGAAATTCATAAAACACGCATAGGTAAGCAAAAGACGTATAGCTTCAAGGCGAGCAACCGGAGCATAAGTCTCCTCATAATCTATGCCCTCCTCTTGGTTATACCCTTGTGCTACCAAGCGTGCCTTGTTTCTAGTTATCACTCCGCTTTCATCAAGTTTATTCCTAAAAACCCATTTAGTACCTATGATGTGATGATCTCGCGGACGAGGGACAAGTTCCCAAATGTCATTTCTTTTAAATTGATTAAGCTCTTCTTGCATGGCCATTAGCCAAAATTCATCAACCAAGGCCTCTTTAGCATTTTTAGGTTCCACTTCTGATACAAAAGCGAAGTGAGAACAAAAATTACTTATCTTAGAACGAGTCAACACTCCCTTTGAAATATCTCCCAATATATTGTCTATAGGGTGGTCTTTAGAGGATTTCCAAGCTGGTGGAAGGTCCTTCACTTCAAATGTTCCTTCCTCTTTATCTTTTTCATGACAAGTATCTTCCTCCTTCTCAATAGAAACCGCTTCAGATTGATCAATTTCCGAACCAGCTTCTTTGAGTATGTCTTCTGTAGATACACTTGCGTCATCAAAAGAGATACCTTTTCCGACAATTTTTGGGTAAGACTCATCAAAAGAAACATGGACAGATTCTTCAACAGAAAGTAAACGCCTATTATACACTCTATATGCTTTGCTTGATTGAGAGTAACCAAGAAAAATACCTTCATCAGCTTTGGCATCAAACTTCCCAAGATTTTCCTTACCATTATTCAAAACAAAACATTTACAACCGAACACATGAAGATGAGACAAGTTTGGCTTTCTACCTTTTAAAATTTCATAAGGGGTTTTATTCAAAATAGGACGAATTAAAATCCTATTTAGAACATAACAAGTCGTACTAATTGCATCGGCCTAAAAATATTTTGGTAGTCCACCCTCATTGAGCATTGTTCTTGCCAATTCCTCTAAAACTCGATTTTTGCGTTCCACAACACCGTTTTGTTGTGGAGTTCGAGGAGCTGAAAACTTGTGCTCAATGCCATACTTGTCACAAAACTTATCAAAGAGATGGTTTTGAAATTCACCTCCATGATCGCTTCGGATTGTAACTATTTTAGAATTCATTTTATTTTGGGACAGCTTTGCAAAACTTTTAAAAGCAGAAAAAGTTTCATCTTTGCTATGAAGGAATATAGTCCAAGTGAATCTAGAGTAGTCATCTACTATTACGAAACCATAATAGTTTCCACCTAAGCTCTTTGTCCTAGAAGGTCCAAAGAGATCCATATGGAGAAGCTCAAGGGGTCTTGAAGTTGAAATTATATTTTTAGATTTAAAAGAGACCCTTGTTTGTTTTCCCATTTGGCAAGCATCACATAGGTGGTCTTTTGAAAATTTTATTTTTGGAAGACCTACTACTAGATCCTTGGATACAACCTTATTAAGCAAATCGAAATTAACATGCGCTAAGCGTCTATGCCATAGCCATGAATCATCATTTAAGGCTACTAGACATTTAGTGCTTGTTAAGGATACACTCAAAAGATCAAGCATATATATGTTGTTTACTCTTACACCCTTAAACACAACATTTTGTTCGGTATGTTCAATTTTGCAACATATTTTTGTGAAAGAGACTTTATAACCTTTGTCGCATAGTTGACTTATACTTAACAAATTGTGTTTAAGTCCCTCTACAAGATGTACATCAGAAATAGTAGTGGTAGATGGATTACCTACACTACTTTTACCAAGTATAGCTCCTTTGTTATTGTATCCATAAGTAACATACCCCTTCTTCTTTGCTTTGAAGTCAATAAAAAGTGATATGTCACCCGTCATGTGCCTTGAACACCCGTTGTCCAGAAACCATCTTCTTTCCATGGATGCAAGACACTCATCCTACAATATCAAAAGAGAGAGGTAGGTACCCAATTTTTATTGGGTCCAAGTGGGTAAGTGGTAACATGGTTGTCTTTAGGCTTCCATTGATAAATGCCTTTAGGCACTAGAAATCTTCTAAATTTGCATTTCTCAATGGTATGGCCAGCATGACAACAATAATGACAAACACTACGATAATGATGTTGTTTACGATTGGTCCTTAAATCCTTTGGAACAAAAGAATATTTTGCATATGGAGGATTTAATGACTTTTTGAACAACCTAGTATCAACGGCATAAGTAATCTTAGGTTGCAAGGCTTTTTCCAATTTGACTTTAAGAGAGATGACCTCTTGTTGCCAAATGTGACACCTTTCACAATGCCTTATTTTACTACAACCATCAATATCAATAGCTTTTGAATTTTCTACAATACCAGCTTTCAAGCATTCTAAATCTTTTTCAGCATATTGTACTTTACCTTCCAAGTATGAAAAAAAAAATTATCGGAAGATAATCTTTTAAATGCTTCTATAGCTTCATTATGCAGTTTTTCAAAAGCTACTTTCAATTCAGAAAAATACATAGAAGAGAAATTGTTATAGTAATCTTGTTTTACCTTTTTATCATCACTTTTCTTCTTATGGTGGGACTAATTTTTGGTGTGAGCCATAAGACACAAATTTGTAGTTTCATCGCTATCACTTGTGCATTGTGTACTTGATGAATCACTATCACTCTCCCAAGCAATGTAAGCTCTTCTTTGCTTATTATACCTTCTTGGTGGAGCTTTTCCTTTATCCTTTTTCTTTAAAGGACAATCCGTTTTATAATGTCCGGACATCCCACAATTAAAGCAAGACCCTCTTTCTCTATTCTTCTTAATCTCTTCCTGTTTTGAATCCATAGATTGTCTTCTAAAATTTATGAGATTTTTGTCGGAATGCTTGATTCCATTCTTTCGAATGAATCTATTATATCTCCTAACAAAAAGTCTCATTTCTTCGTCACCGGAGTCTTCGTCACTACTTGACTCATTGTTGCTTAGCTCTTTTTGTGAGGACTTTGAGTTAGAAGCCATAAGAGCTATAGGCCTCTTCTCACCCTCTTTGTCTTTATTCTTCTCCTTTCCCTTTTTACTTTTGTTCTCAAACTTTTCTAGACTTTCTAGTTCTTGTTGATGTTCCTCCAGCTTTCCAAACAAAGTAGTCATTGTGAGTGTCGTTAGATCATTGGCTTCCTTGATAGCTGTTACTTTAGGTTGCCATTCCCAGCTAAGACATCTCAGAATTTTATTAGTAGCAATATCATTGGAAACAGGTTTTCCAAGTGCATTCAAACGATTAATGAGATGAACAAATCTCTTTTGCATGTCGGGAATAGATTCTCCTTGTTTCATGCGAAAGAGTTCGAACTCTTGATTAAATGTGTTAATGCGGGACTGTTTTACTTCAGTTGTACCTTCATGTGCAATTTCTAAAGCATCCCACATTTCTTTAGCTGTCGAGCAATGAGAAACTCGATAATACTCATCTGCACTAAGTGCTGAAATTAGCATATTTCGAGCTCTCCAATCACTTGACCACTTTTTCTCATCTTTTTCATCCCAATCATCTTCTGGTTTAGGTACTATGGCACCTACCTCATTCATCATGGTAATTTGAAAAGGACCATTTTGAATGGCAGCCCATACGGGCCTATCAACAGAATTTATGTGAACTCGCATGCAGTCTTTCCAGTAGCCGTAATTTTCCCATTGAAAACAGGAGCTCTATTGTACGCCCCCTTTGGTTCAGAATCCATAACGTTACAGGCAGCCACAAAGCACCAGCGAACCGGTGCTCTGATACCACTTGTTAGACGCTGTGGCGAGTGATCTAGAGGGGGATGAATGGATCACCTCCTTGATTTCAAGGATTTAAAATGTTTTTCAGAGTTTTCAAAGAATTACGGAAACAACGGTCCCAAATATACAAGCGTCTATTCTGGACCAGCCACTAGAAGACCAGACATGTGATAACGTGCTGGATTTACGATTGAGATGATAAAGGATTAAACACACAATATGTAAAACAGTTGAATGCACCTATCACTAAAGCTATTTCCAATGAATCGAAAAACAAATGAAAACGTAAATAGAGATAGAGATGAGATACAATACGCCGAGATTTGGTAAGGAAGTTCCCCACGTTCGTCCTCGCGTGTGGGTACGTCTCCCTCTCAATTTCAAATCGAAATTGAGAACTTTTATATCAAAATTGCTGAATCCGTCGATTACAAGGTTGCAATACAAACACCAGAATTCTAAACACCTAGAACTTCTTATTGTATCAACCTTCACTTGATCTGAGCCCAATCAAGATTCCCTGCAAGTAATACAAGCAATTCACCGGTTCCACGACCTATTTGTGAAATCCCCCGATTTCCAAAACTTTCGCTGCGGCTGAATCTGACTTGTAAACGTGACTAACAAACCCTCAAGAACACGCCCGTTCTTGAAGGAAAACCCAGCTGGTTTTTCCTTGAAACCTTCTATCAATCTTCAACTCAGCTGGATCTCCGATCGTACCACTGAACGTTATCTCGAAAGCCTTCAATTCACAGGACAACAAACACTTCCTTGTTGATGTTCTTGAATTAAGATCTTTGAGAAGATGATGAAGATGAATTTGATTCTAGGTTTCAAACTTGCTCAACATTGAAGTTCCAACACTCCAAAATCCCTTTCTTGATGTGTTCTTCAATGATCTATCACTGTAAAATTCGTCTCTAATTTTCTATGATTTGTTACCAACAAAATGAAACACTCCACATATATGTATGCAGATTTTGTTAGAGGAAAAACAGATTAATGAATCGATTCAAGGCATGATGAATCGATACATACTGAACATATTTATAAAAACAGAACCATTTAAACAGCATGAATCGATACATCATAAGATGAATCGATTCATTTTGCAAATTTCCAGAATCCTTCAAACAACATGAATCGATTCATGCTAGAATGTATCGATTCATTTTGCGTATTTTTTCAAAAGATCAAAAACATTGAAAACAAATGAAACAAAGATCTAAAGGCAAGCCTTTTTCTTAATGTGAAGAAAACACAAACACTTAAAAATTATGATCAATCAAAACTAAGGTTGCTCACATGGTGAAGCGATGGCATACGGATCAATCATACTAAATTATTAATCATGGTGTTTTGATGGTATGAAATTGTTGCATTAGGGTTTATGACAGCACAAGGGTTATGTTGTCAATGAGGTTTATGCAAAATTGAAAGGGTGACGGCCAGAATATAATTTATGACGGTCGTCACAAGGTTTTGAAAGGGTGATGTTCAGAATATAATTTGTGATGATCGTCATGGGTTGTTAGTGTAACGGTCGCCATGAGCAGACTGTGACAGTCGCCACAGGCAGTAAAATGGCACAAATGTTGTGTCAATGCATTATGCACTTTAGGTTATGCATTTGCCAAAAATCCAATTTGATTTATTTAATTAATAGGATTTAAATTAATAATAATAAAATTTGTTTATTATTTTTCTTGTGGTGATCAGTTATGGTCTTAGTTTATTTTTCTTTGTTTTGGATTTTATAAATACGACTTGTGTGTCGTGCCTCTCTCTTATTCTCATTATGTAACTTCTTTTCTCATCTCACTTCCTCGTGTGTAAAACGAGTTTCCTTTATGTAATGTATTATTATGGGGAAAGAGAAAACTACAAAATAAAGAAGAACAACCTTGGAGATCTTGCTTGGAGAAGTGAAGATTGTTATTATGTTTAGCTTAAGTTCTCTCATTGGCTTGGGAGAAAAATTGTGCTAGGGGCCATAACTGTTTCATTTGTATGTATGTTGATGTATGTGTGAGGAACGATTTATATGATAAATAAGTCGTGAGATCAAACTAATTAAAATTCCCTCAAAACTAATATTAAGTTTTTTCTTTCCAAGTTTTAGAACTCATCAATACTAGTATTGAATATTGTAGGTTTCGCCTAACGCGAGGTGCATGTTCTATATTAGTAAGGTGAGATGGGGTAAATATAATATCCAATTTCTAAAATAATGGGTCAAACTTAACTGAATAAAATATAATAAGATTATATATGTTAAGAAGCAAGAGTTGAGAATAATCCATATGATGGATTGGAATAAGGAGTTATTCATCCTACTAAAATATTAGAGAATTGTATTGGATGCAATTGGAAGGAGTTCCAAGCTAAATAGACGAGTTTTGTGTAATCATCCTAACGTTGACTTAAAACAAAGAGAAATATGGATCTCAATCCACTAGAAAATCTTCCAACGGGATTTTCCGAATCAAATTATGAGGGTCATTTGTTTTGAGTAAAATAGTGGGAGCATATTTAATTAAAGGCCTAATTGAATATGTTGTTTTAATGATACTTATATCTTTACATTCTATTTGTTAGATTACCATGACAACAAACACATCTAATAATATTTTACAATCAATCCTTGATAAGGAAAAGTTGTCTAGGACAAATTTTCTGGATTGGCGCCGAAATATGAGGATTGTCCTCAAACATGACAAAAAGTTGTATGTATTAGAGACACTTGTTCCTGATGAGGAGCCTCCTAGTTATGCTCCTGAGGCTGAAAGAGGTGTTTATAAGAAGCATGTCGATGATGCCAATGAAATTGTTTGCCTCATGCTGGCTACCATGAATTTTGAATTGCAAAAGCAACATGAAAACATGGCAACGTTCGATATGATTGAACATCTGAAGATGCTCTATCAAAAGCAGGCAAGGCATGATAGGTTTGAAGTTTCAAAAGCCCTTTTCCAAGCAAGCTAGTTGAGGGAAACCCAGTAGGTCCCCATGTACTCAATATGATTGGGTATGTGGAGAATCTTGAAAGATTGGGTTTTCCCCTAAAAAATGAGCTTGCAACCGATTTGATCTTACAATTATTGTCTGAGAGTTTCGGTCAATTTGTCCTTAATTTCAACATAAATGATATAGAAAAATATCTTCCTAAATTTCTAAGTGTGTTAAGAACTGTTGAGCAAAATCTGAAGTCAAAAGGGAAATCCATTCTGATGGTCAGTAATGGAAAGAAACAGAACAAAAGGCCCACCAAGCAGGGTGGTAAATGGAAAGGAAAGGAAGTTTCCAAACCCAAACATATTGCACCTTCTTTGAAGCCTAATGGAGGTATAACTAAGGATGGCACTTGCTTCTATTGTGGTAAGATCGGACACTGGAAGAGAAACTGCCCAAAGTACCTAGAAGATAAGAAGAATGGAGTAGAGACTTCAACTTCAAGTATTTTTGTTATAGAAATAAATTTATCTACTTCAGCATCATGGGTATTAGATATTGGATGTGGTTCTCACATTTGTACCAATGTTCATTGACTAAAAAGGAGTAGAGATTTGGCAAAAGGTGAAGTTGACCTACGAGTTGGCAACGGAGCAAAGGTTGATGCTTTAGCCGTAGGAACTTATGTGAATTTACCTAGTGGTTTAATAATTCAGTTAGAGAACTGTTATTATGTACCTGCAATTAGCAGGAATATTATTTTCATTTATTGTTGGACAAGTTAGGTTTTTCATTTATAATAAAGAACAATTGTTGCTCTATTTATTTAAATGATATATTCTATGCTAATACACAAATGAACAATGGATTGTTTATCCTTGATATTGAAATGCCAATTTATAACATTAATACTAAAAGGATGAAACCTAATGAGTTAAATCCAAGTTACCTTTGGCATTGTCGCTTAGGCCATATAAATGTGAGAGACATCTCCAAACTCCATAAAGATGGAGTCTTGGATTCTTTTGATTATAAATCATATGATACATGCAGATCTTGTTTAATTGGAAAGATGAAAAAGACCCCATTCAGAGGAAAAGGTGAAAGGGCAAATGATCTTTTGGCCCTCATACATACTGATGTATGTGGACCACTGAACATACCAGTCAGAGGAGGTTTTCAATACTTCATCATATTTACTGATGATTTAAGTAGATATGGTTATATGTATTTAATGAACACAAATATGAATCCTTTGAAAAGTTCAAGGAGTTCAAGAATTAAGTACAAAACCAATTAGGTAAGAATATTAAAACTCTTAGATCAGATCGAGGCGGTGAATATTTAAGCCTAGAGTTTGATGACCATCTAAAAGAGTGTGGGATTCTGTCCCAACTCACTCCTCCTGGAACACCATAATGGAATGGTATGTATGAGAGAAGAAAATAAACCTTGTTAGACATGGTTTGATCCATGATAAGTCACGTCGATCTTCCAAACTCCTTTTGGGGACATGCACTACTGACAACAGCTTACACACATAACCGTGTTCCATCCAAAAAGGTAGAAAAGACACCATATGAGATACGGAGTGGTAAGAAACCACATATGTCTTACATGAAGATTTGGGGTTGTGATGTTTATGTGAAACGACAAATTTCAACTAAGCTTAAGCCCAAATATGATAAATGCTTATTTGTGGGGTATCCTAAAGAAACAAGAGGATATTACTTCTACAATCCTTCTGAGGTCAAAATGTTTGTCACTCAAACTGGAATCTTCTTGGAAGAAGACTTTATTTCCAATAGAATCAGTGAGAGGAAAGTAGAGCTTGAAGAAATTCAAGAATCACAAAGCATTGATACACCTATGGAGGAATTAGAGTAGGAATCACAAATAGTTGTGGAATAGCAACTTGTTCAAGTAGAACAAGACCAATGTAGGACGAGCAGGATACGTCACCAACCAGAGAGATTTAGATATCTTATAACTGATCAAGGTGATGTATTACTCATGGATAAATATGTGCATGTGATCTACCAAGAGGCCATAACTGGTTCTGAGTCTGAGAAGTGGCTAGAAGCCATGAAATCTGAAATGGATTCCATGTACACAAACCAGGTTTTAAACTCTTAGAGCCTCTTGTAGGAGTTAATCCTATAGGATGCAAGTGGGTCTTCAAAAAGAAGACTGACATGGATGGTAAGGTACATACCTATAAGGAAAGACTGGTTGCTAAAGGTTATAAACAAATTCATGGGGTAGATTATGATGAAACCTTTTCACCAGTTGAAATGCTTAAATTTGTTCGGATTTTACTTGCTATTGCTGCATATCATGATTATGAAATATGGCAGATGCATGTCAAGACTGGTTCTTTAATGGTAATCTTCTTGAGGATGTGTACATGACATGACCTGGAGGATTTGACATACCTGAAGAAGCCCAAAAGATATGAAATTTACAATGATTAATCTATGGATTAAAGCAAGCTTCTAGAAGCTGGAATCTTAATTTCGATAAAATTGTAAAACAATATAGATTCAACAAGAATGAAGATGAACCTTGTGTCTACAAGAAGGTTAGTGGGAGCATGATCATTTTCTTGGTATTATATGTAGATGACATATTACTCATTGGAAATGATATCCCTACCTTGTAACAAGTAAAAGCTTGGTTAGGGAAATACTTTTCTATGAAGGACCTTGGTGAAGCAGCCTATATATTAGGAATCGGGATCTATAGAGATAGACCACAAAAGCTACTTGGCTTAAGTCAGAGTACATACATACACAAAGTGTTGAGACACTTTAATATGCATGATTCTAAGAAAGGGTTCATACCTATGCAACATGGCATGTGTTTATCAAAAACAAAATCCTCTTCAAGTAAGGAAGAAAGGGATTGCATGAATAAGATTCCATATGCATCTGCAATAGGATATATCATGTATGCCATGATACGTACTCGACCAGATGTCTCGTATGCGTTAAGTGCAACGAGTAGGTACCAATCTGATCTTGGTGATGCTCACTAGGTAGCTGTCAAGAATATCCTTAAGTACTTGAGAAGGACTATGGATACATTCTTGATATATTGAGGTCAGGAAGAGATCGTCGAAATTGGTTACACTGATGCTAGCTTCCAGAAATATAAGGATGATTTTAGATTGTGTAGATGTTTAGAATTGGCAGAATTTTTGACCAACAAGAAGTATTGAATTTAGTTCAGGATGTCACATCAGATGTTGTGACATTATCAAACAGAGTATAAGTAAATGAACTTAATTCAGGATGTCACACCAGATGTTGTGACATTGTATCAGTTAATGAAGTAAGTTCAGTTTACAGGATGTCACACCAGATGTTGTGACATTGTATCAGTTAATGAAGTAAGTTCAGTTTACAGGATGTCACACCAGATGTTGTGACATTGTATCAGTAAATGAAGTAAGTTCAGTTTTCAGGATGTCACACCAGATGTTGTGACATCTCAAACCTGCTACCAGAATTAATTAATGATTAACAAAATTGAGTAAATTCAGGGAAGTTATCTGGAATTAATTATGGATGGATAAAACAGAAGAAGGCGCATCTGTATGGAGATTTGTTATATGACTTCCGTACAATCAGAAGAACTGAATCACCTAGAATCAAGGAAGTAACAAACCCTAATTCAAGGTGATGGTAGCATGTGTATCAGGATTGGATAAAACTACAGAAAGCCCAAAATCTAAACACCTATTTAAGCAACAGAAACTCTCAGAATAGAGTACGAAATTAAGAAGACTAAATAGGGTGTTTGTGTTTTAATAGCAGGTTGTTAATGTGTACCACTTTATGAGCTTTTAAGCAAAAGTGTATTTGTGTCTTGATTGAAACTGTGAAGTAAGATCAAGCTGTTTTGTTTGAAGTATGACTTCAATTTTATTAAACTTGTAAACACATCACTGTGTGATTGAGGGGGAGTGAGTTGGTACTCATATCTAAGTTGTGTCTTAGGTAGAAATTGCCTTGGGTAGATATTAAGTGAAAGATTAAACTGAGTGGTTTAAGTCTAGAATTAATATTACTTATATTGGATTTCCTTCCTGGCTTGGTAGCCCCCAGATGTAAGTGTGGTTATACACTGAACTGGGTTAACAATTTCCTGTGTTGTTTAAGTTTCCTGCACTTTAAGTTTTAGTCAAGTTTTCAAGTGTTTAAACATCTCATTCGACATCACGTACCTGATCCCAAAATTTTAGATTGCAATATGGTTATATATTCTTCCTAAATGGTGGCGTTGTGAGCTGGAAAAGTTCAAAGCAAGAAATAGTTGTTGATTCTACAACGAAGGCCGAGTTTATTGTTGCCTCAAATGTTGCAAAGGAAGTTGTTTGGATCAAAAATATCATTAGTGAACTTGTCATAATCCTTAGCATTGTGGATCCCATTGATCTCTATTATGATATCAATGGTGCCATCACACAAGCTAAGGAGCCTAGATTTCACCAACGATCTAAACACATACTTAGGTATTATCATCTCATTCGAGAGATAATAGATCGTGGATATGGGAAGATATGCAGAGTACCTATACTTAATAATATTATTGACCTACTAACAAAACCTCTTGTGCAGCAAAAGCATGATGGTCATGCTAGATCTATGGGTATTAGGGGTATGCCTTATTGGCTCTAGTGTTAGTGGGTGATTGTTGGTTTAAGCCCTAGAGACCGATACTTTTGATACTTGTATCAAATTATTTATTAATAATAAAAGGCATTTCTTTATTATGTTTATTTTTCCAAAATGATAAAGTCCCTAGAATAGCTAGGTCGTTTAATGAAATATTAAGTGTGACTTAATCATGAGTTCCATTAAATATAAGGACATTATTCTTAAAGCAATCATAGTCAATATTTAATGTGAAATGGGATAGCCTTAAAGCATTAAGACTATTATGTAGATAGATTGATGATCATATCTCATGGATCATGGATAAGGAGTTATCATGTCTTGACATAGGTATGAATATAAGGAGTAATATTTATACTAGATTGACCCACTATGAGAGTACTATATAGATTGTTATGCAAAGTGTCATAAGTTACTCTCATGGTGATAGTGGTGTATACCACCCTTCGACCTGAAACTACTATAGACCCTAGATGTAGAGTCAAGTACTTTATTGTTGATCAAACATTGTCCGTAACTAGATGATCATAAAGACAGTTGATGGGTACTTCACAAAGCATGTTGAGGGATATGAGTAACCTAGATAGAATTTGCCCATCCTGCATAACAGGATAAATGTCTAAGGGTCAAATATTGAACTAGACAAGGATGACACGTTATATGCCCAATGTTCAATATAGACATAAGGGCAAAAGGGTAATTATACACACAAGTACTATCACAAAAGGTTTTGTCATATCACATGACCATTTTGTGACTTGGGTAGCAATGATGTGTTTTTAGATACCGAACATTGTTTATTATCTTAAATACATGATTTAATATAATTGCCAACGTCACAAAATCCTATTGGGTCACACACATAAGGACAATTAAAGAAGAGGTAGAATAAATAAGGTACACCATAAGGTATGGTGCACTTGAATGGAATATGGAATATGCTAAGGTACCATCTGGTTAATTAACATATGATATAATAATAGTTATTATTAATTTTATAATAGTTATAAAATATAATAATAATAATAATAATAATAATATATTTATTATAATAATAGTTATTATAATAATATTATTATTGAGTTGGGCTTTTTTAACTTGAAGCCCACACAAGTAGTTCTATAAATAGAACCCTTGTGCAAAAGCACAAATGTTATTATTTGTGAAGCCCTTGTCGTATTCTAAATTTCTCTCCCTCACTCATAAACCTTCAATCTGATCAGCTAGCACTATGACTGAAGGAAGTTGTTCGTGTAGACTGAGTAGAGGCATTATTCATCGTGCAACGCTCGTGATCATCCATCGATTCATATTCAAAAGTTTCATCATCACAAGAGGTAGCCTTTCTATCACATATCATGATCTTTCGTAAGGATCTCTAAAGGGGAATTTTTTGTTTTTCGTTGCGTTTAGATCGCTAATTTCCCATCACTCCTGAGACGGGCTAGGTCAGATCCATCTGTCATTACCCTGTTAATATAAATAGGAACCAGCTAGCAGGGAGTAAATGATGTTCAGAGCTGGCAGCCAGGACCCAATGGCATTTTTGTCGAAAAACAAAATGTTCCAATGCCAAGAATCACCCAACCAGAGACCATTATCTATGGCTGCACTTAAGGGCATGTTAGTAGTAGCCGTGACATCCAGAAACATGGAAAGCAGCGAGGCAGAGCCGGTCCATTTTGAAGACCAAAACAGAGTTGACTCACCGTTCCCAACAATGGAAGTCATGTTGTCTATCATGGAGGAATAACTAAAACACTTGGATATTTTGAATAAGTATATCCACCAAAGGGAATGAGGGAATTTATATTTTGGGCAAACCCCTCACACCAAATCGTAAGCATAATGGTTGTATCTTCCTTCTATAATACCTATCCACAACCCTTCCTTATTATTTAAGAATTTCCAGCACCACTTACTAACCAAAGTTGTGTTGAAGTTCCGTACATCAAGGATCGAGCCCACCATATTCCTTCAGTTTACAAATTAAGCTCCATTTAATCCAAGCCATGCCTTTTTTAATCATGGATTTGTTCCAAAAGAAACGTTGTTGAATATTCGTGAGAATCCGAACGATATTGATTGGCATTCTGTAGAATGACATGAATCGTATAGGAATATTGAAGAGTACCAACTTGATAAGAGTTGTTCTACCATCCAACGACATGAACATACTCTTCCAAGATGCTAATCTTGATTGAAATTTATCGATAACCGGTTTCCAAAAGGATTTTAGCCTATGATCACCACCAATGTGAATGATAAGAAATTTGAATGGGCATTTCTGGATTTTGCAGGCAAGAAAGCTCTATGCTGCCTTCAAAAATGATTCCTCTAAACCGAAACCAAACAAGGAGCTTTTACTGAAGTTGATATCTAATTTGGATATGAGTTGAAAGCCTTTGAGAATAACTTTAATCGCCCAAATATTATTCCAAGACCCTTCTCTGATTATACTGTATCGTCCGCGTATTGGAGAATGCTATAAGATACCCCATGATCATTGTAGAAGAATTTGAAAATCTGATCTACAATGGCTATTTTCATTAAAACCGCTAATCCTTCATGCGATAGCAAATAGAAAAGGTGATAGGGCATCTCTTTTCGGAGCCCTCTTAACACGACGAAATCCCTCGTAGGGCTGTCGTTAACAAGGACAGACATATGATTATTAAAAACACTACCTTTCGTCCATTTCATCCCTTTATCTCCAAATCCCATTATATTCATGAGTTTCCTAAGATATTGCCATTCTACATAATCAAATTCTTTCGCAAAGTCGACTTTAAGGATCAATCCCCTCTTTTTACTTCTCTTGACAAAATCAATAATCTCATTCAAAAAAAGCACACCATCTAGTAAGTTACTTCCTTCTATAAATGTTGTTTGAGAAGGAGATCTAATGTTTCCAACTACTTTAGTTTGTAAGCAGATGATTCACAAAGTTGTGGATTCAACTCTCAATGTCGTTGTGATGGTCTCCTTACTTGATAATAGATAAGATTTAAAGATCGTGATTTCAACTATCAACTCTAATGTAAGAATTTTGTAAATTTGAAAAGGTCTTGTGTTCAACTCTCAAAATTTAGATTTCGTGTGTTCAACTTTCTCCAAATGTGAGGAGCTATTTATATTATATCTATAAATTGTGTTTCATTTTATCTTTACAATCTCACGCAAAAATAGTTTATAAAAATAATTTATAATTTTGTTATAAATAATTTTATTTTATTATATTTTTTATTATAAAAATAGTTTATATATCACCACATCTATTCAGGCTAATCCCAAACATCAAATCAGATTGAAGTAAGAATACAAGACTAGCAACTATTCCCTCCTAATGGGGGTGAGATTCAAATTAAATAACTAATAAGTCAAACATAGCAAGAAAAAAGAGGGAGAATAATATCTCTACCTAAATAAAAAATTCAATCACATCCATATCAAAACAACACAAAAGGAAAAACCAATAAATCACGATCCTCATCCACAACCACATCCATTTTAAGAAATACATTTCCAAATCTCCCCTCAACAGTGCACACATTACTCTTGTGTCCCGTTTTCCCACGCTTAAAACAAACAATACCAACAGGAGCATCTCCCCTACTAGTTCTCTGACCCAGAGCAACTTTCTGCTTACCCTTACCAACTGGAGCATCATAAGGCTTGCCACGGTTCTGCTGATTCTTACCTCTTTGATCAGTAACAATCTTGTAATGAGAATTATTATCTTCCTCGAAGATTCTACAACTATCCACCAGATCAGCAAAAACATGAATCTTCTGATACCCTACAACCTTCTTAATCTCAGAGCACAACCCGTTCTCAAACCTTATGCAACTCGAAAACTCAGCAGTCGCTGCATCATGGTGAGTATAAAACTTTGACAACTCCATGAACTTCGTAGCATAATCCGTTACCGACATATTTCCATGCTTCAGTGCAAGAAATTCAATCTCTTTCTTACCACGCACATATTTGGGGTAACACTTCCTCATAAACTCCCTACGGAAGACAGCCTAAGTGATCTCTTTACCTGCAGCTTCCAACCTTTCTCTGGTTTCCAACCACCAATCACCAACTTCAACTGCCAACATATGAGTTTCATAACGAACCTTCTATGCTGGAGTGCAATCCATCACATGGAAAATCCTCTAAATTTCTTTCAACCAAACCAATGCATCAGGGTCATACTTGCCCTCGAAGGTAGGCGGCTTCTCCCTCTGAAAAGTTGCAAAGGTACGAAACTCATCCTTCCTGCCAGCATTTGGTAAGTTCTGTACAGCCTGAGGCATTGCTTGCATTGCAGCAGCCATTGCAGCATCTTTTCTTCCAGCCATCTCAACTTAACACTACAACACAACAAAAGTTAGAACCACATAACAATACTCAATTGTTAAACAACTACGACTCGACGAATTGGTCAAACAGACCGACCTACTCTGATACCACTAATGTAACACCCCATTTCTACCTGACTTTAATTATTAAATCAGAGTTATAAAATTTCATCAACAAACATGGGATATCACATTTTCCAACTTTAAAACTAAATAATAACTTCATTAATATAATAACTTTGAAGAACAACGCAGAGGATCAACATGTTTCAATTTCTAAGCAACTTCAATAAATCAACATCAAAATAATCTCAACTTAGTTCTTCAACAAAAAAACAACTTAAAAATAATTCATAAACTTAAACAAAAGCCACAAAGACAAAACACGTGTTCATCCCCCCGAAGTGATACATATCAGAGAGACAAACACCGACTAGAAGCTACTAAGTACTGGACTCTTCGTTACCCGAACGTTACCAATAGAGGGAAACTTTCAAACAAAAGGGGTGAGATATCGAATAACATAAACAGGATACGATAATTAATATGTAAACAAGATAATCATATAATCACACCACTTCACACAACAACAACATCAACATTGCAACTTATCGCCAATAAACAACATAATTATTATGCAACTCGATGTGACTCAACTTATATGCATGTGGTACCATTTGGAGTAAACTCCCAACTTAAAACATTTTCAGGTTATCGAGGTATCATCAACTTATTTTCCAATCCAGGCCAACTTGAATCGAGCATACGCTCCAACTTGAAATATGCACATGTATGCAACTATGAATGGCATACAACAACAACAACAACAACATAATCCACAACTTATCAACACAATAACTTGAACAACTCCGCAACATGAATCAATATTGGTCATAGGACCTACAACATAATAATCTTTCCCAAAATCAGGAAAACACAGCTTATAACGACATCAATGCGAAAACGTCAAAATTACGGCTTAATCGGTTAGATTATTAAGTTATCATTTTTAAATCTTCCAAGCTACTATAATTGACTTATTTCATCCATACTTTAATTCTAAGATCAATCCAACTTGAAATGAATGCAAAAACGGGACGAATCGCCAAAAACTGCATTTTTCGCACTTGCCCTGCCCATACGCGTATAGCCACCTTGATACGCATAAGGCCCTTAAGTGTTACGCGTATGGCCGGCGTATAAGGGTCTTGTTACGCATATTGCCTTGTCTGATACGCGTAATACCAGATCTATTACGCAAATGACCAGAATGCCTCAAATTCCAATTCTGCTACGATTTCTCACACTTTCATCATTTTGTTCAATCTTAATTGGGTTTCTACATCGATTTTACTCTCTAAAACTCATGTATCTATTCATCTATCAAATTCTATGATCTATTTTATGAACTCTAACTTCTTCTACACGAATTCTGTAACAACATTCCAACAACAGCACATACAACAGATACAACAACAATTATATCAGCAATACAACAAGAACAACATGCTTCTTCATCAGATATCAACACGAAATCGACAACAAAAATCATATCACAAAACACAGCCATGAAATTTCATGAAAATCCCAACCTACATACGATCATCTAGTCCCGGTTATGGAATTCGAACCCCACCCTTACCTTGGATTGAAGGCAGCTCGAATTCACCGCAAAAATTCTCGTAAAAATCTTCAACCTAGCCTCTTCTTGATCTCCCTCTAAGACTTTTTCTTCCTCCTCTTACAATTTCTGATTATTTTATCTAATTAGGTTTCTTTTATTTAATCCTACTAATTTACACTAATCAACCTAATTACTAACGGGCCTAAAACAGCACCCCCAACTTACTACTCTTACACTACAAAACCAAGCCCACTTAATATTATGCTAATAATAATTATTTCATTTATTAGACTTAATTAATCCGACGTATTTGTTTAAACAACCCAAATGTAACTTAACCCACAACATACAAATCAACTTAACAGCTTAAACGGCTTAACGACACAAACGACAAAACAACACTTAACAACCTATAATCGGGAAAAATATGTAATAACATTTAATTAAATTAATTAATTAAATACAAGCGTTACAATATATAGAGAAAAAGATAGATAAAAAGTAGAGTGGTTGAACTCTCCCTCATAGATAAAGAGAGTATACTCTACTCCCCTGAGAGTATACTTCTCCCTCTTTATGATTATCAAAAAGGTGGGTAAATAAATAACACAAGTGCATAGATCACATATGAAATGGAAGCAAGCAACTTGTAACTAAAGATAACTAACTAAGAAAGATTAATATAAAAAATAAATATTCATAAATGAAAGAGTTACAAAGGACAGACAAATAATCAGGCAAACAGATAACAAGAAAACAATTAAAAAAACACTTGATTGTCATCATCATCATCATCAAAAAAACCTTGGAGGAAAAGGCACTCCAAAGTTAGTAGGGTTGTGAGTCAATAAGTTAACTTGAGAATATATCATGTCCATGGTCCTAGAGTGATATTATTGGATGGTGATGATGGTGTTGAGTAGAAATTCAATTGGCGGAATCTGATGAATCTCATAGTCGAAATCCTTCAGACTTGATGGATTCGCCTATTGTAGGGATGGAGTTTATTATTATTGAGATCCTTTCTTGCTTTGGAGCCTTTATGCATCAATAACCCTTTTTATCTTCAAATTGCATCTGGTCTAGATTTTGTCTCCCTCTTTTGACTGGATTATCGATCGATCATTACTACAGAAAAGACATACAACAACGTTTGGGAAAGATATATAATCACACGGGATATGACGTTGTTAAGTAGTGTGTGGTTGTATATGGGTTATTTACAATCACGGTCCATTTTGTCGCTCCCCCAAAAAGACACCAGGGTCCCAGGGTGCAGATGCAAACGGTCGGTGAAAAGATAAGATGAAAAGAAAATGAAATGAATAGAGTCGCCAGCTAGGCATTTTTATCCCGAAGGAAAGGCAATGCTGCATAAACCTAGAAGAAGATGGATAAGACGGTTGCGAACCAGAGAAACTGAGAAAGGGGGTTGGTTACAACCTGGGAAGGTATTAGCACCCAGATTCTCCGTCGTACTCGACGGGATCCACGCTTACGAGATTTTGTTTAAAGGGGTAGTGTATGTGCTATCTGTGTGCAAAATCTAAGAAAAGAATATACAGGTGTTAGTGCAAAAGGGTGAATGCTCAGGAACTGAGGCTTAGAAAAGAATGCTGAGAGAGGGGGAGGACACAGAGACTTTTGTTCGATAACACTTAAGTTATGCCTACATATCCTCTCGTGCAATGAGGAAGTCAGAACACCGTAGTTCGACTCTAAGAGACTGGAAATAAAATTGATTGTGAACTGCTTACTTGTCTATGCTCAAGTGTATGACTCGTCTGGCTCGAGTGCTAACTGTCTTGCATTAGACGGAAGAAGCAAGTTCTCGCTTATGAATGAGGGTGATGAGAAACGAATCCCGGAGGAGACGATTATTGTTTGTTTTTTTGTATTTTCAGTTTTTTATTGTTTTGGTGTTTTGCATAAGTTAATGAGCTTAAGCCTAAATCAAGGGTTTGTAAACTCATTATATCCTCCCTGATTAGGGATAATGAGCATACTTAAGTATGAGATAAGCATCTCAACTTAATTACCATGATGATGTAGGATTAATATCATTAACCTACTAATGATTATTTAGATGTTTTTGGGTTTTTGTTTAGTTTTAAGTAATGAGTTTAATCTCTAATCACAGATTAATGAACTCATTACACCATCCTAATAGAAGGATAATAGATGAGAACACTTAAGCTGAGGAAGATACCTCAACTTAATCCATGGTTAGGGACTGAATTCATTATATAACAAGCCTTTATTAAATGGATTTTAATTAAGGGTGAGATTAAGAAAGGGATTTTATAGTTTGTAAGACAACTTGAGGGGGACTTGTCCATTAAACACTAGGGTTAGTCCCTCTTAACCATAAGGAAGAGTTAGAACCCTAATGTAAGGCCCAAGTTACAAATAAAGTCTTAGTGATTATTAATGTGATTTGATTAAGAGGTGTAAACAAATTAATGGTTTAACACTTAGGATTAAAGTTATGCACTCCATCCTAAGAGAAGGATGCAGGCATAACCCTAATTCCAAAGTCCTAAAACTTTAAGAGTTTAGTCTCTGATTATTGAGATGAGAAGAGAGACTCAAGGAGACTCAAAGGTAAAAAGCTAAGGGGGACTAAACACAACCCTAAACATTATCATGCTTGGATATCCTATGGTTTGTTAGGCTTAAAAGGAAGGATCTTCAAGGAAGCCACCAATGGAAAAAGCAGATGAAAGGAGGAGGAAACAGGAGAATAAGTTACTTACTTCCTAAGAAGATAAGTAACTTAAAGGAAGAAAGTGATAAAGATGGAACATAAGTGAATTAGATTCACTTCAAGGACATATAAGATGCATATGAATGAGATAAGAAGAAGTGAGAGGTGAAGGCTAATCCACCTCCCAAATAACTTACCAAAAGTACCTGAAAGTGTTAGTATGAATGCATAAGGTATAAAGCATAAAGAAATGAGTTGAAATGAGATGAAATGACCAAAGTCAGAAGTGTTTATGCAATGAAAATGGAATATGAGATGATACAATTTCATATAATGTGCATATGAATGATCATACAAAGTTGGGATGTCATGAAAGCATGCTTGAAAGCTTGAAAACTTATGGATGTTTATGAAAAGTAATGAATGCAAAGCATGGCAAATGAATGTAGAAATGATCAAGAAAAGTTCTAACATGTCCTAATATGTCTAAGATGACATGTGAATGCTTAAAATGTCATGGCAAGTTCATGTGATGGTGAATGTGCAAGATGAATGCAAATGAACATGAAAAATTAGGGTTTTATGGACATGTGAGATGCAAATGAACAAAACAGAAGCATGAAAAATGATAAAAATTTGAAATCAAGCTTAAACAAACCCTAATCCCATACTAAGTCACACCCCAAAGGAGAAGGTCAGAAGCTATTTCGATTGAAAGTTATGATTTTCCTAAGTTGGCTAGGGTTTTTGGGTGATTCTTAAGGGAAAATGCAAATCAATTTGAAAATGCAAGATAAATTCATGAGAATAATTACCTAGAAACTACATGCAATATGTGAAACAATGCAAAAAGAATCAAGTTCAAACTCCTCTTGGTTAGGCAGAAATGATTTTTTAAAGTTAGGGTTAAAAATTGTGATTTTAAAGACCCTTAATTCAAAGAAAATTGTGAAATTATGATCAATCCTAAAAATAAATTTGTATGAAGAGTTTGAAAATGTTTCTAAATGTATTGGAATGGTTCATGATTTTTTTTGTGATTTTTAGAAACCTAAATGCATTTTTAATTAATTAAAAATAACATTTAAATATTTTAAAAATACTTTTTAAATGCAAAAAATAAAATAAAAATTATTTTTGGGTTGAGAAAAATATTTAGAATCAGAATGCAAAGTTCCATATTTTTGTGATGACTTTTGGTATTTTAAAATAAATATGCAAAAGAAATGAAAATAAAATAAAGAAAATAAAGGAAAAGTATGCGCATCCAAAGGCCCAGATTCAAACAAAATTGGAGGGAGTTGACTGGCGCGTGTTTTGAGGGTCGGGAATCAATCTGGAATTTTTAAAATTAATCCTAATTAATTAAATTAATTAATCTGAATAGGGTTTTAATGAACTCATCCTGACCCTTCATTCACGCTTTAATCCTAATCCTACGGCCCGCATTCAAACTGGCCCTTAAACCCTAATTAAGAACCCTAACCACTTTCAGGTGACCGGAGCTAGCTCCGGTCATCTTCTTCGGCATGCCACATTTTCAAAACTTTCAGAAGTTCAATACATGCTTGATTCTTAACCATTTTCAAAAATAAACATATCAGGATGATCAGCTAAACATGTAGAAGTATTTAAGAACTTAAAATAAGAGTTCTGGAAAAATTGTTCTTCATGGTTACTTGAGATGAAGCTTTCGATTCCTGAGCTTTCTGGCCTCTTTCTTGGTTCAAAACATCTCCACTGAACCTCCTGATGATGTTGCAATGCTTAGAACAAGTTTTTGTGGCCTGGTTTGTGAGTTTCAGTTCCTCTGCACCAAAAATCGTGTTTTGGTTTGGCTATGTTGTAGGGCTTTTCAGTGGGTGTTTTATGTTCTATGAGTGATTTGAAGATGATTGGTGAAGTTTGTTTTGAAGTTTGATGGTTGGTTTTTGAGATTCGAAGAGAGGAAGGTGTAAACACCCCAAATTTGCCCTCACCCATTCACACCATGGCCTGTGATATCCTCATATGCATAAAACATAATCATAGCATCTCATCCCACATTTTTGATTCTCTGCATTGTCTCAAAGTCATCTGCATCTAGGGTTTGTGATCTGAGCAATCCAAGAGCTTCTTGAGCCACTCCAAAGGTCATCAATCACTTCAAAGTGGTCCATGTATGTTCAAGCATCATATTATGTCCTCTCAAAGTCAAGAATGTCAAAGAATCACAAGAACTGAGAATGGTATGGAAGCAGAGCCAGGTTTGACTGCACAGATGACCTAAAATTAGGGTTTTGGTTTCAGAGGCCATAACTCCAAATTTTTTGGTCATTCTTGTTTCTATTGGTCTCTATATGGTATAGGGATCATGCATATCAATTTTCATGAAGAAATTCCATGGGGAAGTCATCTGATCAAGGGTTGACTTTCTGGGCAAGTCAGTGTAAAATCAGGGCATCTGAGGCCCCCAATGACCCAACCAAAGGGTGTTCATCATCATTTTGATTATGTATGATCTTTATTTGATCATAGAAGATGGTGGAAGTTCACAAAATGGAAGAATTTCAAGTCATTTGCAAAGTTGACTTTTTGGGAAAGTTGACTTTTAATGAAAATTGCCATTTTGGGAAACTTTTTCAACCCTTGCTTTGTGATTCAAAAATGCTTCAAATGAAAAAACTTTGGTCATGAAATTTGTAGAATGTATCATTCCCTTTTCAAAAAGTACAAGAACATGACCTAATTCATTTTGGATCAAAAGTTATGGCCTTGCAAAGTTGGGCAAAATCATTGAAATTCCACTTTTGCACAAAATGGAAAACTTGCAATTTCTCATGGCAAGCCTTTATGTGACTTCAACATGACCTCTAATCATCATACCAATGCAATGCATGACCTAAAAACAGAATTGGCCCAAGGGATTTCTCATTCATTTGCCTTGATCTTCACATAGCCCTAAGTCATTTTTCATGAAAATGCAAAGAGGGATTTTTGGCAAAATCATTCCCCAAGGAGTTGTATGATCACTAGCTGGTCTTAATGCATTGTCATGACCTAATGAGGCATCCCACATCAGAAATCCAGCAAGGGTTCTCACATTCACATAGCCAAAATCATGAAATGTCACAAGTGGGCAAGTTGCAAAAACTCCTCTAGCTCATGATCCAGATGCAGCAGCCTTTCATGAGCCATCCAAGGGCCATCCTTGACTCAAGCTGAGGCAGGACAAGCCTCTAGACTGCTTCTGCCATAGCCCATGCTGCAAGTACAAATCAACTTGACTTTTTGGCCAATCCTCCCATACCAATCCCATAGTGCACACCTGCCCTCCTAGATTGCTGGGATTGTTTATGGATTGCCTAAGGGTCATAAAACAAGAGAGAGGCAAGCCTGGAACACACACATTGCAGCACACTCCAAAAACTGTCAAAACTTTCCTCTCTTCGAATCTCCTTCCACAGCCATCAAACATTCATTTTTTCTTCACCAATCAACCAGAAATCATCCATAGAACAAATCCCACCCCTCACAATGATCTGAAACAGCCCACACAAGAACCTCATTTTCTGATACACCAGAACTGAACCTCTCAAAACAGCCTGTCTAAACTCCATTCAAGCTTGCCATTAGCACAAGGGGGATCATTGGAGTCAGTTTGCATAAGAGAAAAGCCCAGAAAGCCCAGAACCTGAAGGTTCCATCTCAGGTATAGCTCAAGAACTTTTTTCTCAGAACTTCATTTTCTTGTTACAAATTGAATCTATATGTTGCACTGATCATCTGGATGTATTTAGATTTGAAAATAATTAAGAGATGACCATTTCATGTCTCTCTGAAAGTTTGCCCGTGTTTCATATTTGTCTTCGATTCAAGCTTGTCAATGAAAATAAATGATTTTTGAAAGAGGGGTTAGGTTTAGATGGGGGGTAGGATCATTTCTGTGGAAGAAATTTCATGTTTAGTGACCTATAGCAAAATCTAGGGTTTTGGTTCGCCGGAGAAGACGACCGGAAGTCTTCTCCGGCCACCTGAAGTTGATTAGCCCTAATCTGAGTGATTAATGAGGTTTGAATGAGGAGCGTTGGATGGTCTCTCCCACGCGTGATTGAATGGCTGGGATGTGTCATTAGAAACCCTAATCCCTGATTACTTATTTTAATTTTTGTTTAATTAATTCATAAGTCAAATTAGCCAGGTTTGAATCTGGGCCCTTGGATCTGGCGCGCAGTCAACCAGACCAAGCCCAGATCAAATCCTGGCCTTCCCTTTTAATTACTTTCATTTTATCTTTTTTTTTATTTCATTTAATATCATTTCTTTTCTCCATTTAATTTAAAATAGCAAAAGTCATTTAAAAATTATGAAAATTTTTATGCAACCTTTTATTAATTTTCAGAAACCAAAAACATTTTTATTTTTATTTTTTGCATAAAAAATTATTTTTAAAACATTTAAAAGTTTATTTTTAATTAATTAATGAGAATTAATTAATTAAAAATACTTTTAGGTATTTAAAAATCACCAAAAAATTCATGAAGCCTTTAAAATCATTTAGAAACATTGTCCAACCCTCAAACCAAATTTCTTTTTTGATCTTGATGTCTTTTGACAATTCTTCATGGAATTAATTTCATTTCAAGGCATTATTTTGATCCAACCTTTGAAAATTCATTTCTGCCTAGTCTTTGAGAGTTGGACTTTGATTCTTTTTGCATTGTGTCTTGCATATCATGTAGTTTGTAGGATTAAATTGGCATGAATTGATTGTGCATTTTCAATTTGTTTGGCATTTTTCTTGACAAGGTACCTTAAAACCCTAGAAATCTTAAGAAATTCATAACTTTCACTAGGTTAAGAATTGGGTCCCCTCCTTTGGGCAGTGAGTTTATATAGGTTTAGGGTTCTTTTGAATGCATTTTCAATTTTTTATCTTGATGTTTGCTTCTGGTTTTGGTTTTTGTTTTGTGCATTGATCAAAAACCCTAATTTGGGCTTTCATTTGCATCCATCTTCCATTTGCTTGCATACCATGACTTGCCATGACATTTTGTGCATTCATTTGATTCATATTACATCTTAGGACATGTTAGAATCATGTTTGATCATTGCATCTTGCATTTGCCATGTTGTATGCCATTTGCATTCCATAACTTTTCATGTATGTTCATGGTTCTAAGCATGCTTCTCTTGCATCCATATGTTTGTATGATCATCCCCATGCCTTGTTTCATGTGTGCATCATCTCATAGCATCATTAACATCATACACATGCTTCTGGTTTTGGTTTGTATCATGCCCTTCCATCCCATTTGCATTGCATTTCATTCCTTTCACTAACTTTTCAGGTGGTAAGTTGCTTTGAGAAGTGAATTTGCCTCCACTTCTCACAATCTCTTTTCATCCCTCTTATGCATCATTGATGCATTTTATCTTGTGTTTGAGATTGGGCTTTCTCATTCTTCTTCATATTACTTTCTTTCTTCAAGTGACTTGTCTTCTTAAATGAAGCAAGTTACTTTGCTTCTCTTTGCTCCTTTCATCTGCTTCCTGGTGGTTTTTCTGAAGATCTTTCCTGCAAACCTCACAAACCTTAAGAACAACCAAGCATGACAATGATTAGGGTTTTGATTAGTTCCCCATTTAGATTTTACCTTTGTGTCTCATTGAGTCTTCTCTTCTCATCTCATAATCATGGACTAAACCCTAAAGGCTTTAAGGCTTTGTGATTAAGCTTATGCCTGCATCCTTCTATTAGGATGGAGTGTATAAATTTAATCCTAAGTGTCAAACCCTTAATGTGTTTAATTACTTCAATCAATCCACTTAATAATCATCAAGACATCAAGCTTGTAACTTGGGCCTTACATTAGGGTTCTAATTCTTCCTTAATTGGTTAAGAAGGACTAACCCTAGTGTTAATGGACAAGTCCCCCTCAAGTTGTCTTACAAACCATAAAACTCACTTCATCAGCTTATCATTAACTAAAATCCACTTAATAAAGGTTTTGTTTTGTCATGAGTTTAATCCCTAATCATGGATTACGTTGAGGAGCTTTCCTCAGCTTAAACATTCTCATCTATTATCCTTCTATTAGGATGGTGTAATGAGTCTGTTTAATCCCTGATTATGGCTTAACCTCATTACTCAACACTAAACAAAAACAACAAAAACATCTAAATAATAACAAGTAGGTTAATGATCTTAATCCTACACCATAGTGATTAAGTGTGAGATGCTGACTTCACACTTAAGGTATTCTCATTACCCCTAATCAGAGGGAAGATGTGATGAGTTTACTAATCCATTGGTTTAGGCTTAAGCTCATTAACTTATGACCAATCTCAAAAAGCAATAAAAGATTGAAAATACAAAAAACAAACAATAATCGTCTCCTCCGGGATTCTTTTCTCATCTCATTCACTCACAAACGAGAACCTGCTTCTTCCGTCTAATGCAAGACAGTTTGCACCTGAGCCAGATAGGTCATACACTTGAGCATTGACAAGCAAGCAGTTCACAAGTCAATTCATCTTTCAGTCTCTTTGGGTTGAACTACGGTGTTCTGACTTCCTCATTGCACGAGAGGATACGTAGGCATAACTTAACAGTTATCGAACAAAAGTCTCTGTATATTCCCCTCTTTCCAGCATAATTCTTTTAGCCTCATAGTCTTGAGCATTTCATCTTTGTTCTTACACTGACACTTCACTTATACATTTCACTCCTCTTACACTGACACCTGTACATCCTTTTCCAGCTCTTTTATACACAAATTGCACTGACACTACCCCTTTAAAACACAAATCTTTTAAGCGTGGATCCTGTCGAGTACGACGGACAATCTGGGTGCTAATACCTTCCCAGGTTGTAACCAACCCCCTTTCTCGGTCTCTCTGGTTCGCAACCGTCTTATCCATATCTTTCTAGGTCTATGCAGCATTGCCTTTCCTCCGGGATAAAAATGCCTAGCTGGCGACTCTTTCTTTTCCTATGAGTTCACTCCTGTGTGTTCTCACATCCTCCTTTCGCCGACCGTTCGCGTCTGTACCTTTATTTGAGCTCAGTCTCATCTTTTGGGAGCGACAGCTTGGCGACTCTGCTGGGGACTCTTATACTGTAACCAGGGCTTCTGGTTCTTTTTGTAGGTTCCTCCTAGCGCTTGTTTGATTTGTGTTTACTGGGGTGTTATGTGCTATTTGTGCTTGTATATTTGTTTTATTTATTGCTTTATGCACAGTTTGTTTACTGCTTTCTTTACAGCTTTATATACACCATAATGTCATATTGTTCTGGCTGGATCTGGTTTTGTCTTGGTTGGTGGGGTTCTATTGAGAGTTTAAGGTCCTATACCTGGGACCTGAGTGACACCTAGGCTAGAGTGGTTCATGTTCTTTCCCATTCCATTTCGGTCTGGTGCGGGAATATGAAACACGGTTCAGATATGGGTTTCTTCTTGAGAACTCTGTGCTACAGATTTCCTGTAGTGCTAGGGCTATCTGGGAAGCCTGCTAAGTCTGGATGACCTTTAGTATTGACCTTCAGAAACTGAGGTGAATTAGAGGAGGATCTTTTATGGTTATTGTAAACACTATACCTCCGGGTTGGAAGTGTTTACACTTCTCATAACTGATCCAAGTCTGAGGATCCTTGTTTTAGAACACCACCTGTGAGGGGGGTTGGGCTGTTTACAGGTTTGCAGGTACCCTTGACCTCAACATACCCTGTTACTTTGTTTTGATTAAGAGTACTCCATTTTGGAACAGTTCTTGTGATTTTTAACCATGGACATGTGACTCTTTATTTGAGTCCCCCACCTTGGCTACTGGACTTATGAACCTCCATCTGGATTTCTTGAACATACATGGACCTATACCAAGGCAGTTAATCAGATCCAGTTTGATCACAAACCCTTGCATATCATTTGCATACATCATCATTGCATCATTTAACATTTGCTTATTTGTTTTTCAGGGTATCCATACTATATTTTGGCTTGGTTTTGACCCCTTCATCTGCATAGACCTATCTTCACCAGTATCTGCTTCAGCTATCCTCATCAGCTACCTGCTTCAGTCACTTGCATCACCAGTCTCAGCCTGCCAGTGGCCCATCTTCTAGTATCAGTCATCATCATCAGCATATGTTTCAGCTTTTCTTCAGCAACATGGCACCCAAGAAGAGCAACATCTCCTACCATTTCTCTGAGCCTGAGCTGGCTGGCATCAGGAAGTTCCAGGCCCTGATTACTCCAGACCATATACCACTATTCAGAGAACATTATGGAGGCATCCTTGATGTGGTTATGGATTTGGACCCTTCCCAGAGGAGCTTGATTCATACTTGCCTGCAGTTCTATGATCCCCCTCTGAGGTGCTTCACCTTCCAGAATTTTCAGTTAGGACCCTTGTTGGAAGAGTATTCATCACTGATTGGTGTACCTGTTAGGGGTGGTGTCCCCTTCAACCCTGAGATGGCTTTTCCCAGTAATGAAGAGGTGGCAAAGGCACTGTATCTGGAACCCATTCTGATTGAGCAGAACATGACAGCAAAGGCTGGAATCTCTGGTTTGCACTTGGATTTCTTGACCTCTCAGGCTATTCTGAAGGCTTCCTTGGGAGAATGGAAGGCAGTCTGTGCATTATTAGCCCTCAGCATATATGGGGTTATATTATTTGCAGATGAGCCTAAGTTTATTAGCAAGAATGCAATCCATCTTTTCATCCTGAGGAACCCAGTACCCACCTTACTGGGAGATCTCTACTACTCTGTTCACCAAAGGAATGAAAAGCAAAGAGGAAGATTGGTGAGATGCTGTGCTCCCCTATTCCATACCTGGCTGCTCAAACACTTGCCCAAGACTGATGCATTCTTGAATCCTCACCAACAGAGGAATTGGGCTAGGAGACTTGTTGCTTTAACCTCAGATGACATCAGGTGGTGCACCCAGAGCACCAAGGGCAGGGACATCATTACTAGTTGTGGGCAGTTCCCCAATGTACCTCTGATAGGAGTGAAGGGTTGCATCAACTACAACCCTCTGCTATTCAAAAGACAATTGGGCTATGCATTGGTCCACCCTCCTAGAGTACAAGATCTAGCTGAGACCCTTTATTGTGAGATCAAGCCTAATCTGGCTATTGTCAGGCAAGCATCCTGGGCTTGGGACAGTGTCCAGACCAAAGGGATGGCCATTCTAGGGAGATGCAACAATGTGGCCTCAGCTCAGTATTATGAGTGGTCTCATGCCAGGGCTCAAATTTCTGGGATGCCCTTCACCATTGAGGATGTACCTGGGCCATCCACAGCACCACTTCCAGCAACTGTCAGCCTGGAAGAGTTTGAGAAGCTAAAAGAGAGGAATGAGAATTTGTCTGAAGCTTTGAAGAGAACCCTCTGGGAGAGGAGTGATGGTCGTCTGGACATTGAAAGGTTAGAAAAGCTTAAGGTAGAGCATCTAGCCAGGATTGAAAAGTCAGAAGACTACATCAAGAAGTCAAGGGCTGGAGAACAGATTTTGAAGAATGCCTGTAAAGAGGCCCAATTCCAGAAGGCCAGGACTGATCTCTATCTGAAGGAGAGCCAAGCTAGGTGGGTCAGGATCACTGAAGCTCGCACTCAGGAGTATAAAAGAACTCAGGACAAGATTGAGCAGTTGGAGGCTAATGCAAAGGAGCAACAGGAAGCCCTATTAGTAGCCCAAAGGGAGATCTCAGAATTGAAGCTCAGGGCTGGTGTGAAGAGCTCAAAGGACCAAAGCAGACACAAGAAGCTAACCACTGCTATCACCACCAGGAATCTTCTAATCAGGAACCTCACGGAGCATCCAGCTAATCCTGTGACTGAAGCACTTCTGAAGGAAGTTCAGGAGGATGAGTTTGGCCTTAATGTCTGACTTTTGCTTGTTGTTGCTTTCATTTCATGTATTTTTCTTTTTCTTATGTTGTATTTTGACCTCTCAGAGGGCATGTATTGTAAAAAACAAACTATGTATCATTCACTTTTTTGTAATATATTCATTAGTTTGTTTCATTTGAATCTCTCTCTCCTAAGCAACATCAAACAGCATCTTCCTCGGGGTCTGGAAAGGTCAAAACCAAATGCCAAGCCGGATACCTTGGAAACAAATAAGCATACTGCATTGCATACTAACCTTTTGTTTTGTTTTGTAGGTTTTGTTTTGTTTTTGTTACTAACTCTGTTGTGATTCAGGAACTATTGCTCGACGTCGGGTGTTCCCACTCAACCGTCCACACAGATATCCCACCCGCAACAACCTTCCGGGTATACAGATGGACCAAGTACAGCAGGACCTTACAGAGGTCAGGACTCAAATGGCCAATGAGAGACTGGAGATGAGAAATCAGATGACCCAGTTTATGGAGGTGATGAATGGATTGGCACAGAGCCAAGAAAGATTAAGGGCATTAGTAGAAAGGCAGACCCAGGAGGAACCCCATCTAGGGACTAGGGGAACAAGCAACAATGAGAGGGTTCAGCCTCATGTCAACCCACCTGTGTATGGCCCCCACCTTCATCCAGAGATCAACATCCCTACTAATGTGCAAGGGAATGCCACTGCAGGCAGAGTATTACAAGAAGACCCCCAAGAGGATCAATTCACTGTGATGGGAGCTGAGGATGAAGCCTATGACAGAAGGCTAGATGAAATTGCTGAGAAATTGAGATCCCTGGAGTCCCAGAATTCCTTGGGCTTTGATGTTATGGACATGGGTCTAGTGGACGGGGTAAGGATTCCCCACAAATTTAAACCTCCGTGCTTCGAGAAGTACAACGGAACCTCCTGTCCACGAACCCATTTACAATCCTTTCTGGGGAGGCTGAAGGCATACACCATGGACGAAAAGCTATGGATGTTTTATTTTGAAGATAGCTTAACAGGGGCTTCAAGGGAATGGTACTCTCACTTGACTAGAGCAACCATCAGATGCTGGAAGGACCTGGCTGAGGCCTTCATTAGACAATACCAGTACAATTTGGATATGGCTCCTAACAGGACCCTCCTGATGGGAATGTCTCAATCATCCAGGGAAAGCTTCCGGGAATACGCCCAGAGGTGGAGACAGCTTGCTGCTGCTGTCCAGCCACCCATGTCGGAAAGGGAAATGGCCGACATGTTTATGAACACCCTCCAGGGGACATACATTGATAGGCTAGCTGCCTTTTCTTCCACCAGCTTCGCTGACGTAGTCATAGCTGGAGAAAGGATTGAAAGCCTATTAAAGATGGGCAAAATTTCTGACAACGGTGCGAGCTCGTCCAGCAACCCCAGAAAACCTTTTGTAGGTCCAAGAAGAACCGGTGAGACTAATGTTATTCAGGCCAGCAGGGGCAGACCACAATATGTTCATAGGTCAGTGGCAGCAGTCACTATTCCCACTCCAATTCCTCAGCAACCAGCATATCAACCACAGCAACAACCCCATTACCAGCAACAAACTCAGTATCCTCCTCAGAGAAACAACAACAACAACAATCAGCAAAGACCATTTCAACAGAGACCGTCTCAGGCCAATAGGGTGATTGATCCAATCCCTATGCCTTATGCCGCTTTACTTCCACAGCTCCTGAAGCTCAACCTGGTTGAGTTAAGGACGTTGGTACCACCAGATCCTTCCAGTCTGCCGAGAAATTATGACGCCAATGCCAGATGTGCTTTTCACTCCAATGCACCTGGCCACAGTACAGAGAAGTGCAGAGCTTTACAGATGAAGGTCCAAGACTTGGTAGATTCTAAAGCTCTAAATTTTGCACCCCCGCCAAATGTTAACAAAAACCCCATGCCCAACCATGGAGGGCCCAGAATTAATGCTATCGAGGAAGATAAGCCGTCTTCCTTGATAACCAGTGTTAGGCAGATCCGGACACCCCTGGTAGAGATTAAAGTTCAACTCCTTGAATGCCAGATATTCCCTGGGTGTGAGCTCGGGTGCGGTTATTGCAACATTTCGGTAAACGGATGTGATAACTTGAGAAGCGGCATAGACAGTCTTATTCAGAATGGTCTACTTCAAATCACAACATCAATACCTTCAAATCCAACAATCTCCTTAACAACAGTTCCAGAGTCTCCTACAACTGCAACAACAATCATTCCAAACAATTCTTCAGTTTCATCAACAAATGCTTCAAATATCACGTCAACAAGCCAGATATCAACAAACATTACTTCTACAACGTCAGCACCCCTCTATTCAGAATCTTCTCCTACAACACCAGCAAACATCTCAGCAGTCACTATTTATTATGATCCGTCAAGTATTCCTCCGAACAACAATTTTCAACAACAAGCAGTGGCATCTCCTGCCAGGACACCGGTCACCATCTACTATGATCCACATACTATTGCAACACCCTCCTCTGCTGCAGTCAGCCCGGTTACCATCACGGTACCTGGGCCTGTTCCATATGAAAGCAGTAATGCCATCCCTTGGCATTATGGCTCTGACCTATACTGCAATGGGGAGAGAATCACTCTTGACTCTTCAACCTCTTCTCCACAGATTGATAATGTCGGGGGAGGCGGAGGCTTCACCAGAAGCGGACGCCTTTTCGCCTCGCAATCACAAAGACCTAATGCCGAAGCAGAAGCTGCTGCCAAAGCAAAGGGAAAGAGTGTAATAGCTGAAGAACCCATTCTCAAAGAAACACAGAAGACATCTTTTGAACAAGATGTAGACGAGTTTATGAGAATCATCAAGAGGAGTGACTACAAAGTGGTGGATTAGCTTCACCAAACTCCCTCAAAAATCTCCATTCTATCCCTGCTGATGTGTTCCGAAGCTCACCGGAATGCATTACTAAAAGTCTTGCACGCAGCATATGTGCCAGAGGAGATCACCGTTAATCAGCTGGAGACCGTGGTAGCAAATGTCAATACCAGCCATGGATTGGGTTTTACCAATGCTGATTTAACAACTGAGGGTTGTAACCATAATAAGGCTTTACACATCATCCTGGAATGCAAGGGTGTTGTTCTATCACATGTACTGGTAGACACTGGGTCTTCACTCAATGTCTTACCAAAGAAAGCCTTGGTGAAGCTAGAGTATGATGGCTTGGCATTGCGGCCAAGTAATTTGGTAGTGAGAGCATTTGACGGCTCTAAGAGATTAGTGCTAGGAGAGATTGATCTACCTGTGATGATTGGCCCACAGACGTTTAAAATAACCTTCTATGTGATGGACATTCAGCCGGCCTACAGCTGTTTGTTGGGTAGACCTTGGATTCATGCCGCTGGCGCAGTAACGTCTACCCTTCACCAGAAGTTAAAATTCGAGTGGGAGGGCCAGATCATCACCATTTGTGGTGAAGAAGATATTTTTTTTAGCCATCTGGCTACATACAAATACATCGAGATGGATGGAGAGATCCATGAAACCATGAGCCAGGGATTCGAAGCCCTGAACATTAATGAAGCATCTGCTGTACTTGGGACCTCAATGACATCTTATCAGCAAGCCCGGAAGGTTGTTGAAGAAGGGACAGCCCAAGGTTGGGGCAAGCTGTTGCCTGTGGAGAAGAAGGAGGACAGATTTGGGTTGGGTTACAAACTAACTCAACAAGATCAAGCAGAGGCTGCTAAGAAGCCCAATTTTGTTAGTGGGGGGATGCTCACCCCCGATGCAGTAAACAACTTGGAAGATGAGTCGGAAGATGAGCGCAACCTGGAGAGCTGGATACGTCCAAGGATCCCGGGGAGCTGTATCTCAAACTGGTCTTCCCAGGAAATTATAAGGGTTACTCCCGCAGAGTAATTATTATTTCCTGTATATTTTAAGCATGCATCAAGTCTTGCATCTTGCCCAAGATGACAAGACTCATTTTGTAATCGGGCCATCTGTAATTTTGTGCAAACAGATCAATCAATGATAATCAGACATCTTTTGCAAATGAGTCTTTTTTCTTTTCCGCTCACTATTTTTTTTCATTTTTCTTTTTGTACAAAAATAAAATGGCAATGTTTTCAAAATGATAACTTCATTTCACTTTTTCTAAACAAGATTAAAACCAATCACTAAAATGAACAATCTAAACCCTTGCAGAGAGTGCCTTTCAGACCGCACCGACAACAGCACAGCTATGACCTCGTATGACTTTGACAATCCAATCAATCAAGCTGATGAAGGGGTTGAAGAAGATTATGAGCTTCCTGAAGAGCTAGCCAGGCTGTTAAGGCAAGAGGAGAAGGTTATCACTCCTCATCAGGAGGAGGTTGAAACGGTTAATCTTGGTACGGAAGAAGACGTGAAAGAGGTTAAGATCGGGGCCTGCCTACAAAACTCAGTAAAAGAACAACTGATTGATCTGCTTCGGGAGTATGCGGATGTGTTTGCTTGGTCTTACCAGGATATGTCAGGGTTGGATACCGATATTGTCATGCACAAGCTGCCATTAAAAGAAGATTGCCCGCCAGTAAAACAGAAGTTGCGTCGTACTCGCCCGGATATGGCAATGAAAATCAAAGAGGAGGTACAAAAGCAGTGGGACACCGGGTTCCTTGCTGTAACTAGCTATCCGCCGTGGGTCGCTAATATTGTGCTAGTACCTAAGAAAGACGGCAAAGTGAGAATGTGTGTGGACTACCGGGATCTGAATAGAGCCAGCCCGAAGGATGATTTCCCATTACCTCACATTGATGTATTGGTTGATAATACGGCTCAGTTCTCGGTGTTCTCCTTCATGGAAGGATTTTCAGGATACAATCAGATCAAGATGTCACCTGAAGACATGGAGAAGACAACTTTCATCACACCTTGGGGCACGTTCTGTTACAAGGTGATGCCATTCGGACTGAAGAATGCTGGTGCAAACTATCAACGGGCTATGGTAACATTATTCCACGACATGATCCATAAAGAAATCGAGTTTATGTGGATGACATGATTGCCAAGTCCCTCACAGAAGAAGACCACCTGGTAAATCTACTGAAACTATTCAAGCGTTTGAGTAAGTACCAACTGAAGTTAAACCCCAACAAGTGCACATTCGGGGTGCAATCCGGTAAGCTGCTGGGATTTATTGTGAGCGAGAAAGGGATTGAAGTGGACCCTGATAAAGTTAAAGCCATTCAAGAAATGCCTGCACCGAAGTCAGAAAAAGAAGTTTAAGGGTTTCTAGGTAGATTGAACTACATTTCCAGGTTCATATCTCACCTTACAGCAACTTGGGAACCTTTGTTCAAGCTGTTAAGAAAAGAACAAACGGTCAGGTGGAACGAAGACTGCCAGAGGGCTTTTGACAAGATCAAGGAGTACTTGCAAGAACCTCCAATCCTTATGCCTCCAGTTGAAGGAAAACCTCTGATAATGTACTTAACAGTATTAGAAGAGTCAATGGGGTGTGTGCTGGGCCAGCATGACGAGTCTGGTCGAAAAGAGTATGCAATATACTACCTGAGCAAAAAGTTTACCGACTATGAACAACGTTATTCACTGCTCGAGAAAACTTGTTGTGCTTTAGCGTGGGCTGCTCGCCGACTGAGACAGTATATGTTGACCCACACCACTTTGTTAATATCAAAAATGGACCCGGTTAAGTACATTTTCGAGAAGCCAGCTCTTACCGGACGGGTTGCAAGATGGCAAATGATCCTCACAGAATACGACATCCAGTACACATCTCGGAAAGCCATCAAGGGCAGTGTATTGTCTGATTATCTTGCTGAGCAACCTATTGATGATTACCAGCCTATGAGATTCGACTTCCCTGATGAAGACATCATGTTCATAAAAGCAAAAGATCATGAAGAGCCTATTCACACTGAAGGGCCCGACCCGGAAGAAGAATGGACTATGATGTTTGATGGGGCTGTTAATATGAATGGTCGTGGTGTTGGTGCAGTACTCATTACACCTAAGGGAGTTCACATGCCTTTCTCTGCAAAGCTCACCTTCAACTGCACTAACAACGAAGCTGAATACGAAGCTTGAATTATGGGTCTTGAGGAAGCCATTGACCTCAGGATCAAGACATTGACTGTATTCGGAGATTCAGCTCTGGTAGTTAATCAAACCAACGGCAAATGGTACACACACCAGGATCATCTGATACCTTACAGGGATTATACGAGGAGGTTGTTGACTTTCTTCACAACAGTCAAGCTTGAGTACATCCCTCGAGACGAGAATCAGTTTGCAGATGCTCTGGCTACCATTTCATCAATGATCAAAGTTCAAGCTGCCAACTTTGTACCTCGGATTTCATTGTCCAGACTTGACAGACCAGCATATGTATTTGCAGCAGACGTTGTCAAAGATGATAAGCCTTGGTTCCATGACATTAAGTGCTTCTTGGAGGATCAAACATACCCACCTGGGGCATCTTCCAATGATAAGAAGACATTAAGAAGGCTTGCTGGTAGTTTCTTCCTGAACACTGATGGTTCATTGTACAAGAGAAACTTTGATATGGTACTCCTTAGATGCGTTGATAGAACAGAAGCAGACTTGTTGATGCACAAGGTGCACGAAGGATCCTTTGGTACCCATGCAGGAGGACATGCAATGGCTAAGAAATTGCTAAGATCAGGCTATTACTGGATCACGATGGATGCCGACTGTTGTGCCTATGCCAGAAAATGCCATAAATGCCAGATTTATGCGGATAAGGTGCATGTGCCTCCCAATCCTCTGAATGTGATGTCTTCACCCTGGCCCTTTGCTATGTGGGGCATCGACATGATTGGCAAAATTGAACCGACTGCTTCAAACGACCACAAATTCATCTTGGTTGCTATTGACTATTTTACCAAGTGGGTTGAAGCAGCTTCTTATGCAAATGTTACAAGGCAAGTAGTAGCCAGATTTCTGAAGAGAGATATCATCTGTCGGTACGGAGTTCCCGAGCGAATCATTACTGATAATGGTTCCAACTTGAACAATAAAATGATGGCAGAGCTGTGTCGGGACTTCAAAATCCAACACCACAATTCTTCCCCTTACAGGCCAAAGATGAACGGCGTTGTTGAGGCAGCTAACAAGAATATCAAGAAGATTGTGCAGAAGATGGTAGTTACCTACAAAGACTGGCATGAGATGCTACCGTTTGCCTTGCATGGGTACCGCACGTCAATCAGAACATCCACTGGGGCAACACCGTATCAGCTTGTGTATGGTATGGAAGCAGTCTTACCTGTTGAAGTTGAATTACCCTCCTTACGGGTACTGATGGATGTTAAGCTGAACGAAGCAGAATGGGTCCGATCTCGGTACGAACAACTAAGTCTGATCGAAGAGAAAAGATTGGTTGCAATCTGTCATGGGCAGTTGTATCAGAAAAGAATGAAGAAAGCCTTCGATCAGAAAGTTAGGCTCCGAGAGTACCTAGTAGGAGATCTTGTGTTGAAAAGAATCCTCCCTCCTCATACGGACCACAGGGGCAAGTGGACTCCAAACTATGAAGGACCATTTGTAGTCAAGAAAGTTTTCTCTGGTGGAGCACTGATGCTCAGCACTATGGATGGTGAAGACTTCCCGTCCCCTGTGAATTCAGATGCAGTTAAAAAATACTTCGCATAAAAATGACCCGCTGGACATAAAAACAGAATGTAAGTCTAGGCAAAAATAGGGCATCCCGGCGAGTCAAAAACAGAATAAAAGACTTGGGCAAAAATAAGGGAAAATAAACAAAAAAAGATGTACACCCGCTGAGTTGAAAAGCCACATTGGACAACTCAGGCAAAAATGGGTATCCCGATGGATTGAAAACCCGAAAGGGCGATCCATGCAAAATAAGGGAATAAGCGAACAACTGCATTCTGAATTCGTCTGTACAACTTGGTAAAGCTTCGAAAGGATCAAGTTTATATCAGAATCAGCCTTCTTCAGAAAGCAAGACGAGAAGAACGTCAAGTGTCATACGAGTCATAGCAAGAGGAAGCTCCTTGAAGCGTCGTCAACATTGCCAACATTTTGTTTCTCAATTTATAAGCAATCTCCTCATTTCAGGGGATATGTTTCTTTGACTGTATCTTGCCAATTCAGGGCATACGAATTAATAAAATCAGATTTTCAGTCATGTCTCGTCTTGTACATTTTATTTTCATTTGCAAAATGTCCGATGTCTTTAAGATACTGATTGCATAAACACAGATGTTCTTTTTCTAAAAAATGTGTGCTTGCAGGAAATATACTTACTCCCAGGTGTGTCTAAACTCCCTATGATGGAATCCGGTAAGGGATACCTCGGGATTACTTGTACGTTCCTATCTTTGCAGGATTGCAGGTATTCAAAGCGCGACATGGGGCATGAAAACTTCACTCCCAGCAAGCTGGCAAATCAATACTCACTCAGCCTTAGCACCAGAAATGTTTTCTCCCCATCTGAGTTGCCACTTGTTGTTTCTCCCCAGCCGAGTTGCCATTTACTATTCCTTCACAGTCAAGGCAGGGAACCATCTCCCCACAGAGTGTCAATCTTTACCCGGAAAAACAACACGCGAAGGAATCACAACAGAGTGACGAAGGCTTCTACAAACCCCAGCTGGGCCCCTCATTACCAAGAATGGGTCTATCAGTGACCTATTCCTCCGAACAGATACATCTCAATGGTCTCATCCCCAGCTGGGATGTCCACTTCAAACAGATCTGCCAGAGATCTTCGCAGCGACGGGACCCGAATCCTGGATCAGTATCTTTGCATAATCATAGCATTCGCATCATTCACCCCACAAAGCGTAGCATTCCGTCCAATACGGAGCATTACGGCAAAAATCAAACATACTGCATAATCATAAGTCATGGTCTGAATCAAACACTTGTGAATAATGACAATCCATCAACCATATACAGAATTCTCCCCAGATGCCCCAGCAAAGAGCTAAAGCAGTTGCCTTACACCCACAAACCATCAGTACATACTCTTTGTGGCACCCGTCCGTGTCACATCCCCAATAGAAAGCCAAAGCGTCCCCTTTTCACTCGCAGATACTTATATATATATAGTTTTCTTGACATCCGTCCGTGTCACCTTCCCCAGCACAGTAACCTAAACACTTTGTATATACTATACTCCTTTCGACACTCGTCTGTGTCACTCTCCCCAGCAGGCTAAACACTCATTTATACACCACTTATACTTATTACTCTTATTTCACTTATACATATACTCGTCCGTATCTTGTATACGCCACTTATATCCTATCAGATTCAAAACTCGTCCGTGTTCTCTGTTAACCAGTTGGTACTCGTCCGTACCATCATCTCAGAACATGCGTCAAGCGTTTGTTTCTACCTGATACTCGTCCGTATCATAGTCTTAAGGATGCTCGTCCGCATCTTTAATCCATACACTGTGAAAAACACTCTTGTCTTCTTGAATTTAGACACTCATCTGTGTCTACTTTTCCCCAGAAGAGTCCCCTCAGAATCAACACTCGTCCGTGTTCTTTGTTAACCAGTTGATACCCATCTGTATCATCATCTCTGAACACGTGTCAGTATTCGTTTCTACCCGATACTCGTCTGTATCGTAGTCTTAGGGATGCTCGTCCGCATCTTTAATTTATACACAAACGCCAAAGCACTTATACCTTTTATTTCTTGGATATAAACACTCGTCCGTGTTTACTATTCCCCAGTAAGTCGCCAGCAAAGCAAAATTTCTTTTCTATCTGACATTCGTCCTATGTCATGATAAACCTTGAGAGCAGCCGTACCCTGCTAGGTGATCGTCCTTCACCTCTTGATGATCGTCCTTCATCATGCTCATCCGATGGTCGTCCCCATCGTTGACCTTTTCTATCCGACATTCGTCCTATGTCGTGATATTTAGCAGCCGTCCCCTGCTAGGTGATCGTCCTTCACCTTTTGATGATCGTCCTTCATCATTTTATCCGATGGCTGTCCCCATCGTTGATCTTGTTATCTGACATTCGTCCTATGTCATGATAAACCCTGAGAGCAGCCGTCCCCTGCTAGGTGATCGTCCTTCACCTCTTGATGATCGTCCTTCATCATGCTCGTCCGATGGCCGTCCCCATCGTTGACCTTTTATCCGGCATTCGTCCTATGTCGCGATACTTTCGGCAGCCGTACCCTGCCAGGTGATCGTCCTTCACCTTAGATGACCGTCCCTCATCTTATCCCCAATAGAGCAGCCGTCCCCTGCTAGGTGATCGTCCTTCACCTTTGATGACCGTCCCTCATCATTATTTCATTTATTCTTTAACCCGATGGCCGTCCCCGTCGTGGTCCCTTTTCCTTTTCCTGATGATCGTCCTTCATCAGTCTAGCCCGATGGTCGTCCCCATCGTTGTTTGCATTACTTTATGAACCTGATGACCGTACCTCATCATTTACTTTTTACATACTCCCCAGAGAATCTTACAGCTTTACTTGATGGCCGTCCCCATCATAATCTCCTATATCCCCAGCATGAGGGCCGTCCCCGTCATTGCTTTACTTCACACACTCTCCCCAGCATGTCGGCCGTCCCCGTCATTGCTCTTTCCCCAGCAGTCGTCCTCTGCTCGACGGTCGTCCTCTGTCGCCCACACTTTATATTATACTTTATTTCCCTTTACAATCTATATCCCTTTTCTTCTTCATTCTGTGAGTGCAAATTTTGGATTGTCTTTGGTATTCAACCACAAGTTATCTTGTTTGCCTGATAAGCCGCTGCTTACATCCCGCACAGCTAACTCATGCTTGAATAGGGGCAGTTGTAAACACCCCAAATTTGCCCTCACCCATTCACACCATGGCCTGTGATATCCTCATATGCATAAAACACAATCATAGCATCTCATCCCACATTTTTTATTCTCTGCATTGTCTCAAAGTCATCTGCATCTAGGGTTTGTGATCTGAGCAATCCAAGAGCTTCTTGAGCCACTCCAAAGGTCATCAATCACTTCAAAGTGGTCCATGTATGTTCAAGCATCATATTATGTCCTCTCAAAGTCAAGAATGTCAAAGAATCACAAGAACTGAGAATGGTATGGAAGCAGAGCCAGGTTTGACTGCACAGATGACCTAAAATTAGGGTTTTGGTTTCAGAGGCCATAACTCCAAATTTTTTGGTAATTCTTGTTTCTATTGGTCTCTATATGGTATAGGGAGCATGCATATCAATTTTCATGAAGAAATTCCATGGGGAAGTCATCTGATCAAGGGTTGACTTTCTGGGTAAGTCAGTGTAAAATCAGGGCATCTGAGGCCCCCAATGACCCAACCAAAGGGTGTTCATCATCATTTTGATTATGTATGATCTTTATTTGATCATAGAAGATGGTGGAAGTTCACAAAATTGAAGAATTTCAAGTCATTTGCAAAGTTGACTTTTTGGGAAAGTTGACTTTTAATGAAAATTGCCATTTTGGGAAACTTTTTCAACCCTTGCTTTTTGATTCAAAAATGCTTCAAATGAAAAAACTTTGGTCATGAAAGTTGTAGAATGGATCATTCCCTTTTCAAAAAGTACAAGAACATGACCTAATTCATTTTGGATCAAAAGTTATGGCCTTGCAAAGTTGGGCAAAATCATTGAAATTCCACTTTTGCACAAAATGGAAAACTTGCAATTTCTCATGGCAAGCCTTTATGTGACTTAAACATGACCTCTAATCATCATACCAATGAAATGCATGACCTAAAAACAGAATTGGCCCAAGGGATTTCTCATTCATTTGCCTTGATCTTCACATAGCCCTAAGTCATTTTTCATGAAAATGCAAAGAGGGATTTTTGGCAAAATCATTCCCCAAGGAGTTGTATGATCACTAGCTGGTCTTAATGCATTGTCATGACCTAATGAGGCATCCCACATCAGAAATCCAGCAAGGGTTCTCACATTCACATAGCCAAAATCATGAAATGTCACAAGTGGGCAAGTTGCAAAAACTCCTCTAGCTCATGATCCAGATGCAGCAGCCTTTCATGAGCCATCCAAGGGCCATCCTTGACTCAAGCTGAGGCAGGACAAGCCTCTAGACTGCTTCTGCCATAGCCCATGCTGCAAGTACAAATCAACTTGACTTTTTGGCCAATCCTCCCATACCAATCCCACAGTGCACACCTGCCCTCCTAGATTGATGGGATTGTTTATGGATTGCCTAAGGGTCATAAAACAAGAGAGAGGCAAGCCTGGAACACACACATTGCAGCACACTCCAAAAACTGTCAAAACTTTCCTCTCTTCGAATCTCCTTCCACAGCCATCAAACATTCATTTTTTCTTCACCAATCAACCAGAAATCATCCATAGAACAAATCCCACCCCTCACAATGATCTGAAACAGCCCACACAAGAACCTCATTTTCTGATACACCAGAACTGAACCTCTCAAAACAGCCTGTCTAAACTCCATTCAAGCTTGCCATTAGCACAAGGGGGATCATTGGAGTCAGTTTGCATAAGAGAAAAGCCCAGAAAGCCCAGAACCTGAAGGTTCCATCTCAGGTATAGCTCAAGAACTTTTTTCTCAGAACTTCATTTTCTTGTTACAAATTGAATCTATATGTTGCACTGATCATCTGGATGTATTTAGATTTGAAAATAAGTAAGAGATGACCATTTCATGTCTCTCTGAAAGTTTGCCCGTGTTTCATATTTGTCTTCGATTCAAGCTTGTCAATGAAAATAAATGATTTTTGAAAGAGGGGTTAGGTTTAGATGGGGGGTAGGATCATTTCTGTGGAAGAAATTTCATGTTTAGTGACCTATAGCAAAATCTAGGGTTTTGGTTCGCCGGAGAAGACGACCGGAAGTCTTCTCCGGCCACCTGAAGTTGATTAGCCCTAATCTGAGTGATTAATGAGGTTTGAATGAGGAGCGTTGGATGGTCTCTCCCACGCGTGATTGAATGGCTGGGATGTGTCATTAGAAACCCTAATCCCTGATTACTTATTTTAATTTCTGTTTAATTAATTCATAAGTCAAATTAGCCAGGTTTGAATCTGGGCCCTTGGATCTGGCGCGCAGTCAACCAGACCAAGCCCAGATCAAATCCTGGCCTTCCCTTTTAATTACTTTCATTTTATCTTTTTTTTTATTTCATTTAATATCATTTCTTTTCTCCATTTAATTTAAAATAGCAAAAGTCATTTAAAAATTCTGAAAATTTTTATGCAACCTTTTATTAATTTTCAGAAACCAAAAACATTTTTATTTTTATTTTTTGCATAAAAAATTATTTTTAAAACATTTAAAAGTTTATTTTTAATTAATTAATGAGAATTAATTAATTAAAAATACTTTTAGGTATTTAAAAATCACCAAAAAATTCATGAAGCCTTTAAAATCATTTAGAAACATTGTCCAACCCTCAAACCAAATTTCTTTTTTGATCTTGATGTCTTTTGACAATTCTTCATGGAATTAATTTCATTTCAAGGCATTATTTTGATCCAACCTTTGAAAATTCATTTCTGCCTAGTCTTTGTGAGTTGGACTTTGATTCTTTTTGCATTGTGTCTTGCATATCATGTAGTTTGTAGGATTAAATTGGCATGAATTGATTGTGCATTTTCAATTTGTTTGGCATTTTTCTTGACAAGGTACCTTAAAACCCTAGAAATCTTAAGAAATTCATAACTTTCACTAGGTTAAGAATTGGGTCCCCTCCTTTGGGCAGTGAGTTTGTATAGGTTTAGGGTTCTTTTGAATGCATTTTCAATTTTTTATCTTGATGTTTGCTTCTGGTTTTGGTTTTTGTTTTGTGCATTGATCAAAAACCCTAATTTGGGCTTTCATTTGCATCCATCTTCCATTTGCTTGCATACCATGACTTGCCATGACATTTTGTGCATTCATTTGATTCATATTACATCTTAGGACATGTTAGAATCATGTTTGATCATTGCATCTTGCATTTGCCATGTTGTATGCCATTTGCATTCCATAACTTTTCATGTATGTTCATGGTTCTAAGCATGCTTCTCTTGCATCCATATGTTTGTATGATCATCCCCATGCCTTGTTTCATGTGTGCATCATCTCATAGCATCATTAGCATCATACACATGCTTCTGGTTTTGGTTTGTATCATGCCCTTCCATCCCATTTGCATTGCATTTCATTCCTTTCACTAACTTTTCAGGTGGTAAGTTGCTTTGAGAAGTGAATTTGCCTCCACTTCTCACAATCTCTTTTCATCCCTCTTATGCATCATTGCTGAATTTTATATTGTGTTTGAGATTGGGCTTGCTCATTCTTCTTCATATTACTTTCTTTCTTCAAGTGACTTGTCTTCTTAAATGAAGCAAGTTACTTTGCTTCTCTTTGCTCCTTTCATCTGCTTCCTGGTGGTTTTTCTGAAGATCTTTCCTGCAAACCTTACAAACCTTAGGAACAACCAAGCATGACAATGATTAGGGTTTTGATTAGTTCCCCATTTAGATTTTACCTTTGTGTCTCATTGAGTCTTCTCTTCTCATCTCATAATCAGGGACTAAACCCTAAAGGCTTTAAGGCTTTGTGATTAAGCTTATGACTGCATCCTTCTATTAGGATGGAGTGTATAACTTTAATCCTAAGTGTCAAACCCTTAATGTGTTTAATTCCTTCAATCAATCCACTTAATAATCATCAAGACATCAAGCTTGTAACTTGGGCCTTACATTAGGGTTCTAATTCTTCCTTAATTGGTTAAGAAGGACTAACCCTAGTGTTAATGGACAAGTCCCCCTCAAGTTGTCTTACAAACCATAAAACTCACTTCATCATCTTATCATTAACAAAAATCGACTTAATAAAGGTTTTGTTTTGTCATGAGTTTAATCCCTAATCATGGATTAAGTTGAGGAGCTTTCCTCAGCTTAAACATTCTCATCTATTATCCTTCTATTAGGATGGTGTAATGAGTCTGTTTAATCCCTGATTATGGCTTAACCTCATTACTCAACACTAAACAAAAACAACAAAAACATCTAAATAATAACAAGTAGGTTAATGATCTTAATCCTACACCATGGTGATTAAGTGTGAGATGCTGACTTCACACTTAAGGTATTCTCATTACCCCTAATCAGAGGGAAGATGTGATGAGTTTACTAATCCATTGGTTTAGGCTTAAGCTCATTAACTTATGACCAATCTCAAAAAGCAATAAAAGATTGAAAATACAAAAAACAAACAATAATCGTCTCCTCCGGGATTCTTTTCTCATCTCATTCACTCACAAACGAGAACCTGCTTCTTCCGTCTAATGCAAGACAGTTTGCACCTGAGCCAGACAGGTCATACACTTGAGCATTGACAAGCAAGCAGTTCACAAGTCAATTCATCTTTCAGTCTCTTTGGGTCGAACTACGGTGTTCTGACTTCCTCATTGCACGAGAGGATACGTAGGCATAACTTAACAGTTATCGAACAAAAGTCTCTGTATATTCCCCTCTTTCCAGCATAATTCTTTTAGCCTCATAGTCTTGAGCATTTCATCTTTGTTCTTACACTGACACTTCACTTATACATTTCACTCCTCTTACACTGACACCTGTACATCCTTTTCCAGCTCTTTTATACACAAATTGCACTGACACTACCCCTTTAAAACACGAATCTTTTAAGCGTGGATCCCGTCGAGTACGACGGACAATCTGGGTGCTAATACCTTCCCAGGTTGTAACCAACCCCCTTTCTCAGTCTCTCTGGTTCGCAACCGTCTTATCCATATCTTTCTAGGTCTATGCAGCATTGCCTTTCCTCCGGGATAAAAATGCCTAGCTGGCGACTCTTTCTTTTCCTGTGAGTTCACTCCTGTGTGTTCTCACATCCTCCTTTCGCCGACCGTTCGCGTCTGTACCTTTATTTGAGCTCAGTCTCATCTTTTGGGAGCGACAGAAGGTTTTGATGGATTTTGTGAATTCTGAGTTGTGGGATGATTCTGGCTCCAAGATGTTATGAAATGGGGTCTATGAGGCATATATGTGAAGTCTTGATTGGTCAGAAGAGTGGTTGTGGCTCAGCTTGATTGGTATGGGAGGTTTTGCCAAAAAGTCAAATTTGTGTACTTGGAGGTATGGGCCATGGCACGAGTTATTCAATGGGGTGTCTGGCCTTAGAAAGATTCATGGAGAGCCGTAGAATCAAAGTTATGCAGCTGGCACAAGTGGATGAAGCCTTTCCAAGCATTTTGCAACTTTTCCCTCTTTGAACTTTCTTGAGATGCAAGGCATGAAAACTATGCATTCTTGGGCCAATTCTAATTTTTGAAAGTTGACTTGACATGTTATGATGCATAGAAGTTGATTAGAGGTCATAGAAAGGTTTGGCAAGTGAAATTGCAAAATTCCCTCTTTGGCATGAACTTGAAAATTATAGGATTTTTGCCAACTTTGAAAGGCCATATCTTGAGTTCTAGGATGAATTAGGACATGTTCTAGTACTTTTTGAAAAGGGAAATACCTAATCTACAAATTTCATGTCCAATAATTTTTCATTTGAAGCATTTTTGGTCATGAAAGAGGAGGTTGAAAATCTTTCCCAAAATGGAAAGTTTCCATTACAAGTCATTTCCAAAAATGGCAAGTTTGCAATTGGCTCAAAATTATTCAATCCTGTGAACTTCCAACCACTTCTAAGATCAAATAAAGATCATAGAACTTCAATTTGATGAAAATGATCCTTTGGTTCCCTTGTTGGGGGCCTCAGATGCCCTGATTTTGACTTAACTTGCTCAAGAAGTTACCCAATAATCAGATGACTTCCACAATGAATTTCTTCATCAAACTTGGTACACATGATCCTTATAACATATTAAGAACATTAGAAACTAGAATGACCAAAAAAATTGTAGTTAAGGCCTCTGAAACCAAAACCCTAATTTTGGTCATTTGTGTAGTGAAAACCCTAGCTCTGCTTCCATGCCTTTGCCAATCTTTGTGATTTCTTGACTTCCATGAACTTTGGGGAGCATAATATGATCATAGAACACACACATGGACCCTCTTAGAAAGCTTTAAGACCTTTGGGATGGCTCAGATTGTTTCTTGGATTGCTCAGATCACAAACCCTAGATGCAGATGAAATTGAACTATGCAGTGAAGCAAATATGCAATATGAGATGTAATGCTTATGTTAAAACAAAAATGAAAGATCACAAGCCATGGTGTGATAAAGAGTGAGGGCAAATTTGGGGTGCTTACACATTTTCCGTGGTAAAAAAATTGAAAACGTGCTACCTATAATCACGGTTATTTTAAATACCAGTTGTTGTAAAAATTTTAATAAAATTAAAAAAAAATGCAGCATTAGAACTACCTAAAACCATGGTTATTTTAAATACCCATTGTTGTATGTTTTTTAATAAAATTAAAAAAAATGTAGCATTAGAACAAGAATAACAACAACATCAAGAACAACAACAATAACAACATTAAAAACAACATAAACAAAAAAAAACAAAAAAAAACAACAACAATAATAAGAAGAAGATGTAGTTCGTCTAAGTTGGAAGTTCGTCTAAGTTTTTGGTTTTACGGGGATCACTAATAGTAGTGTTTTTATCGTTGATAATCACTAAATGGACGACCAAGATTTGTTTAAGGACAATGAATAAACTCAATAATCACTCCACCTATAATGTTGGTGTTGGGACTTGAAAAAATAAGCAAAAAAACCAAAAATATTGGTGTTGGGACTTGAACCCATGACCAGACGCTACCTATAATCATGGTTTTTTAATAACCTGCGGTGAAAGGTTTGTCAGCATTTTGAAAAAATTAGTAAAATAAGTGTTGTACCCCAAAATTTTCCCTCCCATATTCAATAAAATGTGTCTCAAGAGGTCTCCTAATAGTCACAAGATTCACAATTGCTCAAAAGGATTTCAGGTTTCATCGGACAAAGCCTTCTCCTAAGAAATGGATATGAAACTAGGGTTTTGAATTTCTCAAATAAAATTGGACTTCTAAAGCCTCAAATTGAGTTCATAGTATCTTGCATACTTCAAAGAATCCTCATGTCAAGTTTCAAGGCTTTCCCTACAAGTTTGGTCAGTCAGGTGCTCAGATACCCAAAAATCAGTTAACTTGGTCAAAAAGTCAATTGTGGTCAACACAAAGTCAAAATTCAAGATTTTTGGTCAACGTCAACATTATAAGGTTAAATTCATCATTTGATCAAGGGTTGGTCATGATTCATCAAGGAAACATTGGAATCATCATGAATAAAGAGTTACTAAATTAGGGTTTTTGCAGGAAAAGTCAATTGTACTTTGACCAGCCATAACTTTCACATACTTCATCAGAAATTTCCCATCCAAAGCTTATTTTAAAGTAAATTCAATTCTCTACAACTTTATATCTAACAAGCCAAGGTCAAAAATGCTTCATTTGAGATATATGAGCCAAGACATTACAGGTCCTTTTAAAAGTCAACAAAAACTCAACTTTTTCAAAATCTCATAACTTGAAAATGGAAGATTAAATAGACATGGGACCAAAATTAATAGTTATAGGACACTCTAAGATTTCTAAAAAGTCCTAGAACACATACATGGGATAAAAATTGAGAGAGTTATGCATTGTTGAAGTTGGGAATTTTGAGGAGGTGTATGAAGCAAAAATGGTCAAAACTCAAGTTTCTTCCAAATGGGCCCATATTTTTCCATCCCAAAATCAATTATAAGATCATGCACGACCCATAGATCATAATATCTGATTTTTTATATTTATTTTATATTATATTGGATTTATTTCATTTAAATTTAATTTTAATTAAGATAAATATTGAAAAATCAAATAGTTGATCTCAGGTCTATTTTGGGATCAAATATTTGATGTTTATGATGATTGTAAGTGTCCAAATTCGTGCAAGATCAAAAGGGTATGATTTAATCTAATATTTTGACCATATTAGAAACATCCTTTCTTCACCTCCAAGTAACTTCAAATCCATCAACAAGGCCCAAATTTCCCAACCTAAGATACACTCCTATATATACACAATTATACCATACACCAAAGAAACAAAATTCTTACACAAAAAACAAAACAAAAATACGAAGAAAAAAAAAAGACAGAGAAGTAGCAACGGCGGATCTGCGACATATATTCACGATGTTCTTATAAAAGTACATTTGAGGTTTGTTGTTGGTTTGATGCTACAGGTAACGATTTATTTGCTTTTTTCTATACACATGTGTGGTTCTATCTATGTTAGTTTTTTTTTATCATATTTATAGCTACAATAAAAGTATCACGTTGCATCCCTTGGATATATATGTATGTCTATTTTATATATTGGTTTCTATACATGTTTTTTTTTCTATATTTTATTATATGATTTACATATGTGTATATATGATAAGGATTGGTCATATGATGGCTTTGATCTTTTGTGATTTTTTTTACAGACCATGCAGCAGCGGCACATATATACATATGTATGATTTTGTGAATTTTTATTATTATATATTTGTTTGTTTCTGTTTATTATCACATGTTGGCACATGGCCTAGTGGCAAAGATGAGAGTTTGCAACCTTAGGGGGGTGGGTTCGAAACCCAGCGACCCCTCCCCCCCTTTTTTTTGGACTATTTTTCTTCACTTTATTTTTCTAACTCTTTTTCTTTTCATTTATTTTTCTTTTAATTTTCATTTTATTTAAACTAATTCATAATTCAAATATTTTCTACCCAAAAGAATTTTTATAAAATCAATAACTTTTTTTTCTTTTTGTAAATAAAATACTCATAAAAAATATTTTCTTCATCAATAAGTTAATTAATGACTTAAACTTAAAAAATCATTAAAAAAAACAAAATCTGTTTTTTTAATAAAGAAAAATTTCAATTAATCAATTTTAATCAAATTCTTAGTATTTCTTCTTTTCTTCGTCATTTATTTATATTTACTAGAACAAATGTATAGGTGTATGGAATTTGTTATAATTTGGATTATTTTTCCGCCCGATTTTTATAAATAATGTAACTGCTCATGGGATGTAATAGCGTAGGACTTTTAATTTCCGCACTTTTATTTTCTACACTTCCCTGATTTCAAATATGTATTTCCCTCCCCGTGATGTAATAGTCTCGGACCTTTATTTTCTGCTTTTAATTTCTGTAAAAAAAATATAAATTGTGTGGTTAGTAAACCTAGGGTGTGAAAAGACTTGTATGCTAAATTAATTGGACCTAGCATACTAAATTCAAAAGATAAATATCTGAAATTAATATTCACACACGTAAGTCGATCGTTATATGATCGCCATCAGCACCCTAGGGTTTCTCCTCTTTGTTGCCTTACGAAATATGGTCAAGTTCCTCGAACGTGGGGGTATCTTAATAAAGTTTCCTATGAATAAGAATCATCAAGTCCCTTCAGATAAAAGATCATAGTCCCTTCGAGTTGCCTACGTACAAATGATCTAGTCCCTCGATGACCCTACGAAAATGATGATTGTCCCTTCGAATTACTAAGATACCCCTACAAGGTTGCCTTCTATGACCATACGATGACCCTACGCATGTCCCTTTAAACATCCAAGGTAAAGACTACTTACTCACTAATAGTAAGGACAGTCCTACCCTTAAAGGAAATAAATAACAAGAAAGACCTTATAAACTTAGGGTAAGTAGTTCTTAAGTACTTGCTCACTTCTTTTCAAAATACTCTTTATACCCCACTTTTCAAAATACTTTCAAACTAAACACTTTGTATATATCCATATGAGGATCATTGCAAAGTTAAAGACTTATGAAAATATTTTCTAAGAACACACTACACTCTTTTCAAACAAAAGTAAAGTGAGCTAAGTAATTAAGAGCCCATGGATAACCATGGATACAAAGGGTGCTAACACCTTCCCTTTGTATAACTTACCCCCCGAACTCAATTTTTTTTTAAAAAGGTCTTTCCTGTTCTTTTATTCCTTATCCTTATTGGATAAAATAAAAGTCGGTGGAGACTCTTGTTATCCACACATAATTTTGGTCAATACAAAAACACCCAAGTCAGTTCTCCCACCGTGTTATAGAACTGGCGACTCTGTTAGGGAGTACTAAGTAAAAGAAGGGTTACCTTAGAGTTAGGTCACTTTATTTGTTTGAATTGTATGCTTTATTTTTAAGCGTAATTGTTTTGGGGCTACTGTGAGAAAGATCTTAACCCGGATCTAGTGTACCTTAGGTAAGTGGCAATAGACCAAGGAAATTGTACGGTGTATACCGATATGGTTGATCTGGTGGCTACAGTTAGTGTGACTTCTTGGTTGGTTCTCATGTTCCTTAAGTCAATTGAGGATGACATGAGGCTGCCATATGTTGTCATTAGCACTAACTTACTTTTAGAGCCCTAATTGACCCATATTGGCCATTAGAAAGTAGTGAGATAACCGGATTTGGTGAAGTCTGAAGTTGGTTGATACTCGATGCTACGCTCATTGAGATTCTAATCTTGGGGAGTTTTGGTTGGCAAGTGTAAACACCCCAAATTTGCCCTCACCCATTCACACCATGGCTTGTGATCATTTCATATGCATAAACTCAATCATACCATCTCATATCACATTTGTGTTTCACTGCATAGATTCAAAGTCATTTGCACCTAGGGTTTGTGATCTGAGCAATCCAAGAGCTTCTTGAGCCACTCCAAAGGCCACCAATCACTTCAAAGGGGTCCATGTGTGTTCTTATATCATATTACATCCTATAAAAATCAAAAATGCCAAAGAATCACAAGAACTGGGATTGGTATGGAAGCAGAGCCAGGCTTGACTGCACATATGACCTAAAATTAGGGTTTTGGTTTCAGAGGCCATAACTCCAATTTTTTTGGTCATTCTTGTTTCTGTTGGTCTCTATATGGTATAGGGAGTATGCATATCAATTTTTATGAAGAAATTCCATGGGGAAGTCATTTGATCAAGAGTTAACTTTCTGAACAAGTCAGTGCAAAATCAGGGCATCTGAGGCCCCCAGTGACCCAACCAATGGGTGATCTTCATCATTTTGAGTGTATTTGATCTTCATTTGATCATAGAAGAAGTTTGAAATTCACAAAATTCAAGAATTTGAAGTTTTTGCAAAGTTGACTTTTTTGGGCAAGGTTGACTTTTAATGAAATGTCATTTTATGCAACTTTTTCAACCCTTACTTTTTGATCCAAAAATGCTTCAAATGGAAAAACTTTGGTCATGAAAGTTGTAGATTAGATCTTTCCCTTTTCAAAAAGTACAAGAACATGACCTAATTCATTTTGGATCAAAAGTTATGGTGCATCAAAGTTGGCAAAAATCACTAAATTTCAAGTTATGCACAAAATGGGAAACTTGCAAAAACTTGTACCAAAGCAATTTGTGACTTCTAATTGGTATCAAACCATTACACAAGCATCATACAAGTCCTAAAGTTCAGATTGAACCAAAGAGATCACATGTTTTATGGTGTTTGGAACAAGATATTTTCATGGAAAGCAAAAGCAAGCAAGTTGCAAAACCAATGATAACACTTCATCCACTTGCTGCCTTGGATGCTGAACCACACTAGCCCTTTCCCCTCACCTTGCTGCGCAGCCCACTCTCCATGTACTTGGCTAGAAGTTGCCCATGCCCTTCTTACACAAAAGTTGACATTTTGGCAAAAGCAACCATACCTATCACAAAAGGACATGTCATGTCATCTGACCAATGGGATTAGTTTATACAAAGAAAATGCAAGCCAAACCACACAAGACACAAGCCTGAAGACAGCCATAGGATCACATTCTCATTTTCACTCCATAGAGCAAAAGCATTCGAAACACTCTCCTCAGGCCACAAACTCATAAACCAACTTCACAAACCTTCTCACCATGCTTCACTGAGCACAAAGCACCCTTCAAACTAGCCTGAAACTCAAAGAACCAGAAATACGATTATCACCTGAGCTTGAACAGAACTTCTGTGAACTCTCAAACCAGTCCACATAAATTTGTTCTAAGCCTTTCAGAAGCATAAGGGAGGTCATAGGAGTGGATTGCACAAAGAGAAAGGGCCAGAAAGTTGCAGACTGAAAAGCTTCAAACTCAGGTAGCTTCATGAACTTTTTTTCCAGAAATGGATTTTTAAGTTCTTAATAGCTTCTACATGCTTCCCTGATCATGAATATGTGTTTATTTTTGAAAATGAGTGAGAAATGAGGATGTACGCAGTGTCTGAAATTTTTGCCCTAGAAATTGTTTGATTCGATTCTCCTTGTTTCTGAATGATAAATGTTGTTTGAATGGGGGTTTTGATTCGTGATTGAGTGGGGAAGAGTTCTGGGCAATTAGATTTCGTTTTAGATGCGTTTTGAGAGAGATTGCAATTTTGTTTGATCGGAGAAGACGACCGGAACAGTGTTCCGGTCGCCTAAAAGTCATTAGGGCACGAATTAGGGCTTAATCAGTGTAATTAGTGAGTTTGAATGCTGGCCGTGGGATCTGGCGCCAAGTCAATGCGCGCGTGTTTGAGTTTGAATGAGGGACATCAGATTGTTTGACTTTTCTTTTTCAGCATCTAAATTCATTTTATTTTCATATTAATTCATTTGTTTTCTACATTTTATTTAAAATAGCAAAACTCATTCAAAAATTCTGAAATTTTTTATGCAAGTTGTTATTTAATTTCAGAATACAAAAATATTTTTATTTTCATTTTTAGCATTAAAAAAGTATTTTTAAATATTTAAAAGTTTCTTTTTAATTAATTAATGAGAATTAATTAATTAAAAATACTTTTAGGTATTTAAAAATCACCAAAAAAATTCATGAAACATTTAAAAACATTTAGAAACATTGTCCAACCCTCAAACCAAATTTCTTTTTTGATCTTGATGCATTTTGAGAATTTCTTATGGAATTAAAATCATTTTGATGCATTATTTTGATCCAAACTTTCAAAAATCATTTCTGCCTAACCCCAAAGAGTTGGACTTTGATTCTTTTTGCATTGCATTGTGTTTAGCATGTAGTTTGTGAGATTAAATGGCCATGATTTGATCTTTCATTTTCCATTTGTTTGGTATTTTTCTTGTTAAGGAACCCTAAAACCCTAGAAAGCTTAGGAAAATCATAACTTGAACTTGGTTAGGAGTTGGAACTTCTCCTTTGGGAAGTGGGTTAGTATAGGATTAGGGGTCCTTTGAGTGCATTTTCAATTTTTTGTATTGAAGTTTGCTTCTGATTTTGGTTTGTGTTTGATGCTTTGATCATAAACCCTAATTTGGGCTTCCATATGCATCCATCTTGCATTTGCATTCATACCTTGACTTGCCATAGCATTTTATGCATCCATTTGACTCATTTGACATCTTAAGACATATTAGAAGCATGTTTGATCATTGCATCTTGCATTTGCCATGTTGTATGCCATTTGCACTTCATAACATTTCATGTATGATCATGGTTCTTAACTTGCTTCATTTGCATCCATAAGCTTGTATGATCATCCCCATGTGTTGTCTCATGTTTGTAGCATCCCATAGCATCATTAACATCATGTATGTGCTTCTGGTTTTGTTTCTCATCATGCCATTTCATTCCATTTGGCATTGCATTGCATTTCTTTTCTAACTTTTCAGGTGGTAAGTGGATTTGAGAAGTGAATTTGCCTTCACCTCTCACAACTTCTTTTCATCTCTCTTATGCATCCTTACTGCATTTTGTTATGTGTTTGAGATTGAGCTTGCTTTTTCTTCTCCTTCTTACTTTCTTTCCTCAAGTGACTTGACTTCTTGAATGAAGCAAGTTACTTTGCTTCTCCTGATCCTTTCATCTGCTTCCTGGTGGTTCCATTGAAGATTGCTCTTGTAAACCTCACAAACCTTAGGAACAACCAAGCATGACAATGATTAGGGTTTTGATTAGTCTCCCCACTTAGTTTTTTTTTTACCTTTGTGTCTCTTTTTGAGTCTTCTCTTCTCATCTCATAATCAGGGACCAAACCCTAAAGGCTTTAAGGCTTTGTGATTAAGCTTATGCCTGCATCCTTCTATTAGGATGGAGTGTATAACTTTAATCCTAAGTGTTAAACCCTTAATGTGTTTAACTCCTTTAATCAATCCACTTAATAATCATCAAGACATCAAGCTTGTAACTTGGGCCTTGCATTAGGGTTCTAATTCTTCCTTAACTGGTTAAGAAGGACTAACCCTAGTGTTAATGGACAAGTCCTCCTCAAGTTGTCTTACAAACCATAAAATTCACTTCATCATCTCACCATTAAATAAAATCCACTTAATCAAGGGCTTGTTTTGTCATGAGTTTAATCCCTAATCATGGATTAAGTTGAGGAGCTTTCCTCAGCTTAAACATTCTCATCTATTATCCTTCTATTAGGATGGTGTAATGAGTCTGTTTAATCCCTGATTATGGCTTAATCTCATTACTCAACACTAAACAAAAACACCAAAAACACCTAAATAATCACAAGTAGGTTAATGATCTTAATCCTGCATCAAAGGTGATTAAGTGCGAGAATCTGACTTCACACTTAAGGTATTCTCATTACCCCTAATTAGAGGGAAGATGTGATGAGTTTACTAAATCCATTGGTTTAGGCTTAAGCTCATTAACTTATGACAAACTTCAAAAGCAATAAAAGACTGAAAACTCAAAAACAAACAATAATCGTCTCCTACGGGATTCTTTTCTCATCTCATTCACTCACAACCGAGAACTTGCTTCTCCCGTCTAATGCAAGACAGTTTGCACCTGAGCCAGACAGGTCATACACTTGAGCATAGACAAGTAAGCAGTTCACAAGTCAATTCATCTTTCAGTCTCTTTGGGTCGAACTACGGTGTTCTGACTTCCTCATTGCACGAGAGGATACGTAGGCATAACTTAACGGTTATCGAACAAAAGTCTCTGTATATTCCCCCTCTTTCCAGCATCTTTCTCTTAGCCTCATTATCATGAGTAATTCATTCTCATTCTTACACTGACACATCATTATACACTTCACTTCTTTTACACTGACACCTGTACATCCTTTTCCAGCTCTTTATACACAGATTGCACTGACACTACCCCTTTAAAACACAAATCTTTTAAGCGTGGATCCCGTCGAGTACGACGGACAACCTGGGTGCTAATACCTTCCCAGGTTGTAACCGACCCCCTTTCTCAGTCTCTCTAGTTCGCAACCGTCTTATCCATCTCTTTCTAGGTCTATGCAGCATTGCCTTTCCTCCGGGATAAAAATGCCTAGCTGGCAACTCTTTTCTTCTCCAGTGAGTTCACGGCTGTGTGTTCTCATTGTTCCTCTCGCCGACCGTTCGCGTCTGTACCTTTATTTGGGCCAGTCCCATTTATCGGGAGCGACAGCTTGGCGACTCTGCTGGGGACCCTTATACTGCAACCAGGGCTTCTGGTTCTTTTTGTGGGTTCCTCCTAGCGCTTGTTTGATTTGTGTTTACTGGGGTGTTATGTGCTATGTGTGTTTGTATATTTATTTTGTTTATTGCCTTATGTACAGTTGTTTTATTGCTTTCTTTATAGCTTTATATACATCATACTGTCATACTATTCTGGCTGGATCTGTTGTTTCTGTTTTGGTGGGTAGGGGTTCTACTGAGAGTTAAGGTCCTATACCTGGGACCTGAGTGACACCTAGGCTAGAGCGGTTCATATTCTTTCCCATTCCATCTCGGTCTGGTGCGGGAATATGAAACACGGTTCAGATATGGGTTTCTTCTTGAGAACTCTGTGTTGCAGATTTCCTGCAATGCTAGGGCTATCTTGGAAGCCTGCTAAGTCTGGATGACCTTTAGTATTGACCTTCAGAAACTGAGGTGAATTAGAGGAGGAACTTTTATGGTTATTGTAAACATTGTACCTCCGGGTTAGAAGTGTTTACACTTCTCATAACTGATCCAAGTCTGAGGATCCTTGTTTTAGAACATCACCTGTGAGGGGGTTGGGCTGTTTACAGGTTTGCAGGAACCCTTGACCTCAACATACCCTCATTACCAGTACAATTGTTTGATCCGGTCGCTATGATCCTGAAGTTATTGACCTCCGGTTCTCAGTTACTATTTTGGGTTATTATTCAGAGATCTTGTGGTTACAGACACTTGATTCTTGGTTCAGTATCCCAGATTCCAGGCAGTTTCCAGCTGTGATCCCATGTCTTTGCATCTTTTGCATCATCATATTGCATATTGCATTTGCATCTGCATTGCATTTTCCTCCTCCAGAGAGCTCATCCTTCCTCTTTTGTCCATGACCAGCCAGTTGATTTCCCGGTACTCAGTTTGAACAAGTGTTAACTGTTGGAAGACGACAGTGTTTGAAGGAAGATTGAGTAGTGTCAAGAGGTAAAGGGTCAGATTGGAAGTCGTCAATAGTTATGTCAGAGAACAACCGTCAGAATGTTGAGTTTCTACCTGGTTTCACTTCAATGACCAATCCGTTGTATGGTCTTTCTCCTGATGAAGATCTTCCACAAGTGAACAATCTTGCTCAAGCTCAGCCTGCACAGACCCCGATCGTAAATCAGAATGTACCTGAACCATCTGCTGTCCGAGGTGGACCTTCATCTTCTTCTGATTCTACAGATTATCAGAGTTTCGCTTTCCCTATGTCGAACTCCCAAGGGGCAATACCTCTTGTGAAAACCAAGGATCCACGAGCTATTGATCCTGCTGAAAGATTTCGTGTGTTGGATGAGCGACTCAAAGCCTTAGCAGATCCTGATGCCTTTGGTTTTGATGCTCTAAGCCTGTGTTTGGTGCCTGGTCTTGTCATTCCTCCAGATTTCAAAACTCCGAAGTTCGAGAAATACACTGGTGTCAGTTGCCCGAAGCGTCATTTGGTGATGTTCTGTAGAAAAATGACTTCTTATGCCTGCAATGATAAGTTGATGATTCACTGTTTTCAGGACAGTTTAAGTGGGGCATCTTTAAGTTGGTACATGGATTTGGAAAGCAGTCATATCCGATCTTGGAATGATTTATCCAGAGCTTTCGTAAAGCAATACCAGTACAATATGGACGTGGCGCCCAATCGCACGCACTTGCAGAGCCTATCCCAGAGGAGTGGTGAATCTTTCAGAGAATATGCACAGCGGTGGAGAGAATTGGCGGCCCAAGTGCAACCACCACTTTCAGACAGAGAAGTAATTGACCTGTTCGTGGGCACCTTGCAGGGTCCATACTTGGAAAGAATGAGTAGCATTGGAATGACAAGCTTCTCTGATTTGATGATAGTTGGAGTACGCATTGAGAGCCTGCTCAAAAGTGGGAAGATCCAGGACTTTTCGAATATCCCAGCTAGTGAAGGTGAGTCTGTTGTTAGCTCCCAAGAGGAAGAATGGAATGACATCAGTGCAGTCACGGCAAATATCAAATATTCTAGACCAACATCTTCTCAGAGATCATCTGTTCCTGAATCTGATTACTCTTACGGGCATTCGGCAATGCTCAGAGCACCATATCAGAAGTCCTGGACTCCTCCTCGTCCAAATCTGCAATCTCATGGTCGAAGACCTCAGAATCAACTTCAGAGCCAGCCTAGGCCTCGTAACAATCTGGAAAGAAGGATTGCTCCTCTTCATCCAGTCCCCATGGCATACAGTGAACTCTTGCCGCATCTAGTTCAGAGCTCTTTGGTGGTTCCTAAGCTTCTCAAGCCGTTACCAGAGCCGTACCCTCCAGGGTACAACCCTCATGAGCAGTGCGGGTATCATGGTGGATCAGTGGGGCATTCAACTGAAGATTGCAAAGCTTTTCAAGCCAAATTACAACAATTGATCGACAAGGGCTACATTTCCTTTCCAGAAGGAAGCTTGGTTGTGCACGTCAACCTTTCACCTAATTGAGTTCAAAGGCTTCAGAAGAAGCGTATCTTGATTTCAGTGGCTCAGACAAGAAGATGTCATCAGAGCTGATGATTACTGAATCCTTTTATCATTTGCATTGTAGTTTCTTTCCTGTTAGCAGCTACTTGTCTTTTAAGCATTGTTATTTTAAATGGTAATGTTAATGTAGTGATCTTGCACTTTTGAATCAATTATGTCGCATTCGCTCATTTTTTCTTTCCTTGCATCAAAAAACGAAAAATATAAAAAATTGCATCCATTTACCTCCCATCTATGTCACTGTTGTTTAGCAGGTTTGAGGGAGGATGATGACAATTGAACACCCATAATTGTTGAAGGTATGCTTTCAGGGTAGAACCTGCTGACGATGTACAGGCATTATTTCAATTCCCAAACACCGGAGATATAAGGGAGATAAACCCTCGTCAACCCCTTTGAGCCTTGAAGCAGGAGTTTCTTTTCTGAACGAAAAAACCCTCACATTTAACCCAGGGCAAGGTAGTTATCAGTAATTTGACTGAGCGTTCAAATTTCCAAAGTAGTGTGCATCCGAGGATCCCTTACCTTTATTCATCACACCTCAAGAGGTCAAGGGACGTGAAACCACAATGGTTACCCCTCACCAACAAAGGAATGAGGCAGTCAACCCTTTCAGCAAGTCATGACAAGCCAGTGTCACACGATTTGTTCAACAAAAATAAAAAAAAAAGAAATAAAGCCCGCTAAGTCGAAAAAATGTGTGAAAACATATGACTTAGGCAAAAGTTAGGGATCCCGCTGGACTTCAAAATTCGAAAAAAAAAACAATCAGTCCAGGAAAAAGTTAGGGAGTAAAAAATATCAAAAAGAAAAAGTTCCATAAGAACAAAGTCGTGTGACAGTAGGCACAAAGTCAGAAGGGGTGACTGTTACTCCAAGAAAACCTCATTGGTGCTTAAACCGTCAACGTCATTGGTTCCTCAACCATTACAAAACCCTTTCGAGAGGCGAGCGCTTAAGTCCAATTAGCTGAATATAGGACCAGAGAACATCAAGGAGAATGGGTGGGCACAAATAAACTTTGAGCCATAAATCTTTCTTTCTAAAACCGTGAACCAGACCACGTTACAACCCTTGAAATTCCTAATTGAATCGGGTTCAATTCTGAAAGCATACTACGACAAGGTTGCGTAAACTGACTCCTAACGATTTGCTAACTCAACACTACGTTTGGACTAATCGTCCATTCGTCACACACTGTCGCAACATCAAGATAAATAAATTTTCAAAAACTTGCATGTGTACTGCATTAAAATTAACATTTGTGAATGAACAATTTTAATTGCAAGTCAGGTTGTGACACCAGGGAAGTTCCTACGAAGAGCAATCACGAGGGAACTTGATCATTCAACAATGATGACCAGAATCAAGAGCATCTTGTCAGCCTGTGAATCAGGGGCATGTTATCCAGTGGCTTTGTCGACCAAGGTATCCGTCAGGGTAAAGCAAGTTCCCAAGCATCAATTGATCGAGGAACGTCATTCAAAGTCAGTTGATCAGAGCTGAATCTGCCAAACAGGGGCAGGACACCCGGATTTCCGTTGACTAAGGGTCAATTCTTCCAATGCTCAGTCAGAATGAATCAAGTCGCTTACACGCCCATACCGAGGCAGGACACTTCCAGAGATCGCTAAGTGCAACTCTCCTCGAGAGAACATCCAAGTTTTCTATTCCAGAAATTGGATAATCAGCAACAGTCTGTTCAGAGACTCACCCAACAGGGGCAAACTTTAGCTATGCAGAGCAAGTGTATCAGTAATCTCAGAGTTCAAGACGAGTGTCGGGAAATCATGCTACCCACCCTCGCCTTTGTCACCCTTCTCATTAGAAGCCTTGTCACATAAGACCTTTCTTCCCATCCTTGGGAGTTTTTCTAGCTTTTCATAAGCATTGCATAAATCATTTGCATATGTTATTCATGTCGCTTCGCTCGAGCATAGAGCATATGCATCATAATTCCATTAAGCATAACCCCACAACATCAGTCTCACATCCAGGGCCCCGTAACCCTAACTTATCAACATTTCAAAGTCCAGTTCTCGTCTGGCAAACCTTTTCAAAGTCCAGTTCTCGTCTGGCAAAACATCTCAAAGTCCAGTTCCCGTCTGGCAAACTTTTCAGAGTCTAGTCCTCGTCTGGCAGACAAACCCTAAGTCCAGTTCTCGTCTGGCAAACCAACTTCAAATACCAGTTCTCGTCTGGTCACCTTTTTTTATTTATTTAACCTGTTGAATACCAGTTCCCGTCTGGTAGTCATTCTTTTTCAGAGTCAATTCTCATTTGACAATGAACCCAAGGAGTCAGTTCTCGTCTGACGACTTATTCTTTGCCCATCAGTTCTTGTTTGTTGGCCTACCTTCAATAAACCAGTTCTCGTCTGGTAATTCATCTTCAAAAGTCCAATTGCTTGGCAACCAAAAAAAATATATATATCTATCAACCTGGCCCTAGCGCCCAACCATCCTTGTTTCATATCTTTGGTTATGAGCATACGTCTGCATTGTACATCATTTGCATTGCATCTTCATACCGCATGGTTTCTGTTTTAGCTCTGATGTGGGGCAAGAATCGTTTCAAGACGTAATCTGGGGCAGTTATCTCAAGACTTGTTGAATTTCTGCGAGAGTTTGAAGACACTGGGGCAATTCTGGATGCCAAGTCTTCTGTAAAATCCTCTGAAGACGATCTTTTTATGGATGATGCAGTATGGTATAATTGAAGAGTTAAGGGAATGTTAGTTCACTCAGGATGATCAATAATGCTTTTGTTGAGCTCGGAAGTTTGAAGCACTGTGTTAATTCTCAGGGAATGTCTGGTATTTATTTTACTAGCAGGGCATTGGAAGTTTATTTCTTCCCCGAGCATAAAGATCTTCTTTCAGCCGACAAGATTCCCTCATGAGGAGTTGGTTATTCGCATTCAGTCAAAGCCAATTTTCATTGGCACATCTTCCCAGCACAGTCGTCATGCTATACACGGGGCTTAATTTGGCTTATTTCGATTCTCCAGCAAAGTCTCTCCTCAGCAGAGCATTGCCAAACCTTTTCTCAACCATGAAGGTTGACATCCCCAGCTGAGTTGGAACAGATGATAACCCCAGCAGAACTTCAAGGCTAACTGAATCGTTCTCATCCCCAAGCGGACTTATTTGCCCACAGTGAAGTTTTCCCAACAGGCAGCTGAAGGCCTTGTTTCCCCACAAAGTAGAATTATCAGAATTCCCTCCTCAGCGGGAATGTGTGATCAAGCATCTTCCCTAGCCAAGTCTAAAGATGATCTTTCCCCATAAAGTCATCGGGATTCTCATTTCCAAGGGATTTCCTCAGCAGAGCAAGAAGAAATTCTCCCCAGTGGAGTCAGAGCAGGATGATCAGATCCTCAGCAGATGTTCAAAGTAGTTAAACGAAGTATACCTCACGCAGAGTCGTCTTTCCTCCAGTGAAAACCTCTCCAACAAGCATCAGGTTGCCAACACTTCGTTCCCATCAGAGTTAAAAGCTTTCAACCCGCCAACAGTATACAGAATGCTCCCTAGACTCCCCAGCGGAGAGTTAAAGCTAAAACAGTTGCCTCACATTCACAAACATCAGTATATACTCCTTGTGGCACCCGTCCGTGTCATATCCCCAGCAGAAAGCCAAAGCATCCTCTTTGCACTCACAGATACTCTTGTATATATAATTTTCTTGACATCCGTCCGTGTCACTTTCCCCAGCACAAGTAACCTAAACACTTTGTGTATCAGATATTTGTTTATACTATACTTTTCTCCTTTTGATACTCGTCCGTGTCACTCTCCCCAACAGTAAATACCTATCTATACACCACTCATACTTACTATCCCCGCAGATTCAACACTAGTCCATGATTCTTTGTTAACCAGTTGGTACTCGTCCCTACCATCATCTCAGAACATGCGTCAAGCGTTTGTTTCTACCTGATACTCGTCCGTATCGTAGTCTTAAGGATGCTCGTCCGCATCTTTAATCCATACACTGTGTCAAACACTTTTGTCTTCTTGAATCTAGACACTCGTCTGTGTCTACTATTCCACAGAAGAGTCCCCTCGGATCCAACACTCATCCGTGTTCCCTGTTAACCAGCTGATACTCGTCCGTATCATCATCTCTGAACATGTGTCAGTATTTGTTTCTACCCGACACTCGTCCGTATCATAGTCTTAGGGATGCTCGTTCGCATCTTTAATATATACACAGCGTCAAAACACTTATACCTTTTATTTCTTGGATATAAACACTCGTCCGTGTTTACTATTCCCCAGTAGATCGCCAGCAAAGCAAATTTTCTTCTATCTGACATTCGTCCTATGTCATGACAAACCTCGAGAGCAGCCGTCCCCTGCTAGGTGGTCGTCCTCCACCTCTTGATGGTCGCCCTCCATCATGCTCATCCGATGGCCGTCCCCATCGTTGACCTTTTATCCGGCATTCGTCCTATGTCGCGATACTTTCGGCAGCCGTACCCTGCCAGGTGGTCGTCCTCCACCTTAGATGACCGTCCCTCATCTTAACCCAACAGAGCAGCCGTCCCCTGCTAGGTGATCGTCCTTCACCTTTGATGACCGTACCTCATCATCTGTATTATTTCATTTATTCTTTAACCCGATGGCCGTCCCCGTCGTGGTCCCTTTTCTTTTTAGCCCGATGGCCGTCCCCATCGTTGCTGGCTTTCTTTACGAATTTGATGGCCGTCCCCATCATCTTTCATTAACCCCCAGAGAATCTTACAGCTTTATCTTGATGGCCGTCCCCATCATAATACCTTTCCCAGCATGTCGGCCGTCCCTGGCATTGCTCTTTACCCAGCAGTCGTCCTCTGCTCGACGGTCGTCCTCCGTCGCCCGCACTTTACAATATACTTTATTTTCTTTTACAATCTATATCCCTTTTCTTCTTCATTCTGTGAGTGCAAATTTTGGACTGTCTTTGGTATTCAACCACAAGTTATCTTGTTTGCCTGTTAAGCCGTTGTTTACATCCTGCACAGCTAACTCATGTTTGAATAGGGGCAGCTGTAAACACCCCAAATTTGCCCTCACCCATTCACACCATGGCTTGTGATCATTTCATATGCATAAACTCAATCATACCATCTCATATCACATTTGTGTTTCACTGCATAGATTCAAAGTCATCTGCACCTAGGGTTTGTGATCTGAGCAATCCAAGAGCTTCTTGAGCCACTCCAAAGGCCACCAATCACTTCAAAGGGGTCCATGTGTGTTCTTATATCATATTACATCCTATCAAAATCAAAAATGCCAAAGAATCACAAGAACTGGGATTGGTATGGAAGCAGAGTCAGGCTTGACTGCACAGATGACCTAAAATTAGGGTTTTGGTTTCAGAGGCCATAACTCCAATTTTTTTGGTCATTATTGTTTCTATTGGTCTCTATATGGTATAGGGAGTATGCATATCAATTTTTATGAAGAAATTCCATGGGGAAGTCATTTGATCAAGAGTTAACTTTCTGAACAAGTCAGTGCAAAATCAGGGCATCTGAGGCCCCCAGTGACCCAACCAAGGGGTGATCTTCATCATTTTGAGTGTATTTGATCTTTATTTGATCATAGAAGAAGTTTGAAATTCACAAAATTCAAGAATTTGAAGTTTTTGCAAAGTTGACTTTTTTGGGCAAGGTTGACTTTTAATGAAATGTCATTTTATGCAACTTTTTCAACCCTTACTTTTTGATCCAAAAATGCTTCAAATGGAAAAACTTTGGTCATGAAAGTTGTAGATTAGATCTTTCCCTTTTCAAAAAGTACAAGAACATGACCTAATTCATTTTGGATCAAAAGTTATGGTGCATCAAAGTTGGCAAAAATCACTAAATTTCAAGTTATGCACAAAATGGGAAACTTGCAAAAACTTGTACCAAAGCAATTTGTGACTTCTAATTGGTATCAAACCATTACACAAGCATCATACAAGTCCTAAAGTTCAGATTGAACCAAAGAGATCACATGTTTTATGGTGTTTGGAACAAGATATTTTCATGGAAAGCAAAAGCAAGCAAGTTGCAAAACCAATGATAACACTTCATCCACTTGTTGCCTTGGATGCTGAACCACACTAGCCCTTTCCCCTCACCTTGCTGCGCAGCCCACTCTCCATGTACTTGGCTAGAAGTTGCCCATGCCCTTCTTACACAAAAGTTGACATTTTGGCAAAAGCAACCATACCTATCACAAAAGGACATGTCATGTCATCTGACCAATGGGATTAGTTTATACAAAGAAAATGCAAGCCAAACCACACAAGACACAAGCCTGAAGACAGCCATAGGATCACATTCTCATTTTCACTCCATAGAGCAAAAGCATTCGAAACACTCTCCTCAGGCCACAAACTCATAAACCAACTTCACAAACCTTCTCACCATGCTTCACTGAGCACAAAGCACCCTTCAAACTAGCCTGAAACTCAAAGAACCAGAAATACGATTCTCACCTGAGCTTGAACAGAACTTCTGTGAACTCTCAAACCAGTCCACATAAATTTGTTCTAAGCCTTTCAGAAGCATAAGGGAGGTCATAGGAGTGGATTGCACAAAGAGAAAGGGCCAGAAAGTTGCAGACTGAAAAGCTTCAAACTCAGGTAGCTTCATGAACTTTTTTTCCAGAAATGGATTTTTAAGTTCTTAATAGCTTCTACATGCTTCCCTGATCATGAATATGTGTTTATTTTTGAAAATGAGTGAGAAATGAGGATGTACGCAGTGTCTGAAATTTTTGCCCTAGAAATTGTTTGATTCGATTCTCCTTGTTTCTGAATGATAAATGTTGTTTGAATGGGGGTTTTGATTCGTGATTGAGTGGGGAAGAGTTCTGGGCAATTAGATTTCGTTTTAGATGCGTTTTGAGAGAGATTGCAATTTTGTTTGATCGGAGAAGACGACCGGAACAGTGTTCCGGTCGCCTGAAAGTCATTAGGGCACGAATTAGGGCTTAATCAGTGTAATTAGTGAGTTTGAATGCTGGCCGTGGGATCTGGCGCCAAGTCAATGCGCGCGTGTTTGAGTTTGAATGAGGGCCATCAGATTGTTTGACTTTTCTTTTTCAGCATCTAAATTCATTTTATTTTCATATTAATTCATTTGTTTTCTACATTTTATTTAAAATAGCAAAACTCATTCAAAAATTCTGAAATTTTTTATGCAAGTTGTTATTTAATTTCAGAATACAAAAATATTTTTATTTTCATTTTTAGCATTAAAAAATTATTTTTAAATATTTAAAAGTTTCTTTTTAATTAATTAATGAGAATTAATTAATTAAAAATACTTTTAGGTATTTAAAAATCACCAAAAAATTCATGAAACATTTAAAAACATTTAGAAACATTGTCCAACCCTCAAACCAAATTTATTTTTTGATCTTGATGCATTTTGAGAATTTCTTATGGAATTAAAATCATTTTGATGCATTATTTTGATCCAAACTTTCAAAAATCATTTCTGCCTAACCCCAAAGAGTTGGACTTTGATTCTTTTTGCATTGCATTGTGTTTAGCATGTAGTTTGTGAGATTAAATGGCCATGATTTGATCTTTCATTTTCCATTTGTTTGGTATTTTTCTTATTAAGGAACCCTAAAACCCTAGAAAGCTTAGGAAAATCATAACTTGAACTTGGTTAGGAGTTGGAACTTCTCCTTTGGGCAGTGGGTTAGTATAGGATTAGGGGTCCTTTGAGTGCATTTTCAATTTTTTGTATTGAAGTTTGCTTCTGATTTTGGTTTGTGTTTGATGCTTTGATCATAAACCCTAATTTGGGCTTCCATATGCATCCATCTTGCATTTGCATTCATACCTTGACTTGACATAGCATTTTATGCATCCATTTGACTCATTTGACATCTTAAGACATATTAGAAGCATGTTTGATCATTGCATCTTGCATTTGCCATGTTGTATGCCATTTGCACTTCATAACATTTCATGTATGATCATGGTTCTTAACTTGCTTCATTTGCATCCATAAGCTTGTATGATCATCCCCATGTGTTGTCTCATGTTTGTAGCATCCCATAGCATCATTAACATCATGTATGTGCTTCTGGTTTTGTTTATCATCATGCCATTTCATTCCATTTGGCATTGCATTGCATTTCTTTTCTAACTTTTCAGGTGGTAAGTGGATTTGAGAAGTGAATTTGCCTTCACCTCTCACAACTTCTTTTCATCTCTCTTATGCATCCTTACTGCATTTTGTTATGTGTTTGAGATTGAGCTTGCTTTTTCTTCTCCTTCTTACTTTCTTTCCTCAAGTGACTTGACTTCTTGAATGAAGCAAGTTACTTTGCTTCTCCTGATCCTTTCATCTGCTTCCTGGTGGTTCCATTAAAGATTGCTCTTGTAAACCTCACAAACCTTAGGAACAACCAAGCATGACAATGATTAGGGTTTTGATTAGTCTCCCCACTTAGTTTTTTTTTTACCTTTGTGTCTCTTTTTGAGTCTTCTCTTCTCATCTCATAATCAGGGACCAAACCCTAAAGGCTTTAAGGCTTTGTGATTAAGCTTATGCCTGCATCCTTCTATTAGGATGGAGTGTATAACTTTAATCCTAAGTGTTAAACCCTTAATGTGTTTAACTCCTTTAATCAATCCACTTAATAATCATCAAGACATCAAGCTTGTAACTTGGACCTTGCATTAGGGTTCTAATTCTTCCTTAACTGGTTAAGAAGGACTAACCCTAGTGTTAATGGACAAGTCCTCCTCAAGTTGTCTTACAAACCATAAAATTCACTTCATCATCTCACCATTAAATAAAATCCACTTAATCAAGGGCTTGTTTTGTCATGAGTTTAATCCCTAATCATGGATTAAGTTGAGGAGCTTTCCTCAGCTTAAACATTCTCATCTATTATCCTTCTATTAGGATGGTGTAATGAGTCTGTTTAATCCCTGATTATGGCTTAATCTCATTACTCAACACTAAACAAAAACACCAAAAACACCTAAATAATCACAAGTAGGTTAATGATCTTAATCCTGCATCAAAGGTGATTAAGTGCGAGAATCTGACTTCACACTTAAGGTATTCTCATTACCCCTAATTAGAGGGAAGATGTGATGAGTTTACTAAATCCATTGGTTTAGGCTTAAGCTCATTAACTTATGACAAACTTCAAAAGCAATAAAAGACTGAAAACTCAAAAACAAACAATAATCGTCTCCTATGGGATTCTTTTCGCATCTCATTCACTCACAACCGAGAACTTGCTTCTCCCGTCTAATGCAAGACAGTTTGCACCTGAGCCAGACAGGTCATACACTTGAGCATAGACAAGTAAGCAGTTCACAAGTCAATTCATCTTTCAGTCTCTTTGGGTCGAACTACGGTGTTCTGACTTCCTCATTGCACGAGAGGATACGTAGGCATAACTTAACGGTTATCGAACAAAAGTCTCTGTATATTCCCCCTCTTTCCAGCATCTTTCTCTTAGCCTCATTATCATGAGTAATTCATTCTCATTCTTACACTGACACATCATTATACACTTCACTTCTTTTACACTGACACCTGTACATCTTTTTCCAGCTCTTTATACACAGATTGCACTGACACTACCCCTTTAAAACACAAATCTTTTAAGCGTGGATCCCGTCGAGTACGACGGACAACCTGGGTGCTAATACCTTCCCAGGTTGTAACCGACCCCCTTTCTCAGTCTCTCTGGTTCGCAACCGTCTTATCCATCTCTTTCTAGGTCTATGCAGCATTGCCTTTCCTCCGGGATAAAAATGCCTAGCTGGCGACTCTTTTCTTCTCCAGTGAGTTCACGGCTGTGTGTTCTCATTGTTCCTCTCGCCGACCGTTCGCGTCTGTACCTTTATTTGGGCCAGTCCCATTTATCGGGAGCGACAGCAAGTCAGTTGCCATACAGAACAACAACCTTTGAGAAGAATCAGTGATATTGAGATCCCTTAGAACCCGGTTAATATTGATAGGATAGGATGAAATAACTAAACTTTAGTGGGGAGGGTACTTACCTATAGACTTCATGCAAGTCTTTAAACCTAAGGCTATTGTGTGACTTGTTTGTGTGTGCCACTTGTTTGTGTATGAACATAACAGCATAACATCATGACATCATAACATAGCATTTTCACTAACCATTTCAAGGACCAAGGGATTTATATTTGTTCTTTGTTGCAGGTTATGGCTTCCGCTCGTAGGAATACTATCCGAGTCAACTTTGTAAGGATACCTTCCAAGCTTAAGGAATTGGTCTCAAAAGTTTCTGAAAGCTCTCAGTTCATCAAAAAACATGGTCATCTACTTGATTTGGTTACTTCAAGGTTTGATGAAGATATGATGAGTGTTATGTTCTAGTTCTTTGATCTAAAACAACACTGCTTCATATTTCCCGATTATCAGTTGGTGCCCACAATGGAAGAATTCTCCAAATTACTTGGTGTGCATATCCTTAATTAGAAACCTTTCACATGCTTAGAGAAAGAGCCTAAACCTGAAGTTATTGCAGCAGCCTTGCATCTGAAGAAATCAAACATTGTACTGGAAATCATAAGTGGAGCTAAGGTTATTCTTGCTAAGGTATTGATAGAGAAGGCTCAGGTGTTCTTGGATTCTATAAGTTACAATGCTTTTGAGGAGGTATAAGCCTTGCTGATTTATGGTTTGGTATTGTTCCCTAATCCAGACCAATTCATAGATGTACACGCCATCAACATATTTCTGACTCACAATCTGGTGCCTTCCTTGCTTGGAGATATCTTGCACTCTCTTCACACTCGTACTACGAAGGCGCGAGGAACTCCGATGTGTTGCATACCTTTACTATCAAGGTGGTTTATTTCACACCTTCCTCAATCTGTGATGAATAATGAACAAGGTTTAAGGTGGTCTAGAAGGATAATGTCACTCTCTCATTCAGACATTCATTGGTGTTCCCAATCTATGGAGAATATTACTATCATTGATAGTTGTGGAGAGTTCCCTAATGTACCACTCCTTGGCATAAGATGGGGCATTACCTACAATCCTTCTTTAGCACTGCGTCAGTTTGGTTATGCTCTGAGTAATGGTCCTCATGATATGATTATTGATAACACTAAAATTCACCGTATTTCTGACTCCGATATCGCATGCATTCTTAGATTTTATTGTTATTTTGTTATGTTACTACTTTGTTTTTCTTTGTTTTCAGGTTTTTTATGTAATCGTGGCCTTAATCGAGAAAAGGAGCGAAAAAGGAGTGGAAACGGACGAAAACCAAGAAATTCAGTGTTTTACACTTACGGCATCCACCGTGGCGGGCGCCATGGGGTCTGCCATGACGTGGCCACGTCTCAAGACAACTCCAAAACTTCCAAGACCCACGATCCCACTCTTTCATCCCACATTAGCCTCATGGCGGGCGCCATGGCCTTGTGGCGGGCGCCACAAGGAAAAAACATTTCCCTCCACTTTTTAGTGGAGGGGGCATCCTAGTCTTTTCCTGCTTTTTGTTTTCCTATAAATAGGATCTTAGATTTTCGTTTTTCTTCATCCAAACTTAGAATCTCTTAGGCATATATCAGTTTTAAAGCAGTTATCATTCCACATCAGGGAGTTACTGCAATCGAGTGATCGAGTCTGTATACGTCTGTGTGATCAAGTTTTGGAGCACTCTGGGAGGAAGTTAATCATGCCGCCATTTTAATTCCAGTTCGTATTTTACTTTTCCGCATTGCTTTACTTTTATTTATTTTTCGCATTGCTTTACTTTTATTTATTTCCCGCACTCGCTTTACTTTATTTATTTCTCGCACTCGCACTACTTTCGTTTATTTTCCGCACTCGCTTTAAATACCTTTATTTCTCGCACTCACACTACTTTTATTTACTTTCCGCACTCGCACTACTTTTATTTACTTTCCGCACTCGCACTAAATTACTTTTATGAAAAATTATAAAAAGAACTTTTACTTTACCATGTCTAACTAAATCCATAAAGGTTAGAATGTAAGGATCGTAATTGAACCAGTAATCCGTACAATTGTTCGTGGAAACACTTAAGGGCTATTTTATCTTTCAATTTAAGTAATTGTTTTTAACTATTTCAAAAACAGCCAAAAGCGCTTTGTCTAGTTCATTAGGAGTTTTTAGATTAAAAAGAAAAGAGATTTTAAAACGATTTTCGGACGCGTTATGAAGTTTAGAGTCTGGTTCGTGAGAACCTCTTTTTGCTAAGAAATCCAGGTTAAAATACTTTTCAACTTAGTTAAGATACTATATTTCTTAAAAATAGGTTTACTACTATAATGCAGTACGCACCTTTTTATTTGTGACAATAGGAGGGGTTGATTAGGGAGTAAAACTCGGTTCTGATTACGCGAAAGCAACAGTTCCTGTTAAATTAGTTCTTTTCAAAGTAGAAAACATTGCCCATAAGTAGTTCCATTGACAAGTACTGGAATATCTATTGATTACGTGAATTACATTCGAGCCTGTCTTTGTTTATTGTTTAAAATTATTATTTTATTTACTATTGCGCACTTCTTAAAACCCTTATATTCAGTTGCCTTAGATACACACCATAGCAACAGGTACGATAGATTGACACTTGGTCTCTGTGGATTCGACAATCTTTTATATTACTCTGACGTGTTCGTACACTTGAGAAAAACATGCATCAAGTTCTTGGCGCCGTTGCCGAGGACCAATTTCGTCAAATTTCATACCCTGTAGTTATACCGTTTAGACTAAGGTTGTTACCCACCAATCAATGCGAAAGATTCGCAGTGCCGGAAGTTTAGTAGACCCTCTAGTTGAACCTGAACGTTACGCTCGCGCACGTTTATTTTTCCATAGAAATAGGAGAGCTATGGCCGAAGATCAAAACCGAAGACCTCTTAAGGACTTTGCCCAACCATCAAACGAGGAACCTAGTTCTAGTATAGTAAACCCCGTTATCCCAGCCAATAATTTTGAACTTAAACCATCCCTGCTGCAGTTAGTGCAACAGAGATAATTCGCAGGTCTCGCTACTGATAACCCAAACCAACATTTAAAAAACTTTCTTCAGTTAGCAGACACCTTTAAAACCAATGGAGCTTCTCCTGAGGCGATACGCTTAAGATTATTTCCCTTTTCCCTCAGAGATAAAGCTCTATCATGGTTAGATTCCCTTCTACCCAATTCAATAACAACTTGGGAAGACCTTAGAAAAGTTTTCCTTGCTAGATATTTTCCCCCAAGTAAAACCGTGCTTCTTCGAAACCTAATAACCAGATTTACCCAACACCAAGGAGAGTCGTTGTTCGAAGCCTAGGAGAGATATAAAGAGCTATTAAGAGCATGCCCACATCATGGCTTAGAGAATTGGCTAATCATTCAAACCTTCTATAATGGACTTCATTATAACACTAAGATGACCATCGACGCTGCCGCTGGTGGCGCACTGATGAACAAACCTTACCCTGAAGCTAGTGCCCTTATCGAAGATATGGCCCAAAACCATCAATCATGGGAAGTAGAACGAACGACAGTGGAAAAGAAGGAAGCCCAAGGAGGAATACATGAGCTAAGCTCTATGGACATGATGCAAGCTAAAATGGACACGTTGGCCCTTAGAGTCGAACATATGTGTACAACTCCGAATACTGTAGCCGCAGTTTCGCCGAATTGTGAGATATGTGGGACGCAAGGACACCAATCCGCCGAGTGCAATCTGTTAAATGAGACCAACCCTGAGCAAGTGAACTACACCTAAGGGAACCCATTTTCAAACACATATAACCCTGGATGGAGGAATCACCCAAACTTCTCCTACAAAAATAATAACCCTATCCAAAATACCGCACCTCCGAGACAACAAGGTTACCAAGCCCCAAGAACAAATCAACCTATGCAACTTGTACCACCAAGTCCGAGCCTTGAGAAAATTGTAGGAAATTTTATCGCCGCTCAGACACAACAAAACAAAGAGTTCATGAACCAAAACGTCCATGTTAACGAAGTAATTACCCAGTTAGGAACCAAGGTTGATCAAATTATTACTCATAATAAGATGCTTGAAACCCAGATCTCTCAGGTAGCTTTAAACCAAGCCCCACAGACTACACCTGGAGGACAGTTCCCTGGACAACCTCAACAAAACCCGAAAGGGCAAGCAAATGCCATTACTCTACAAAGTGGAACCGCTTATAAGGAACCTTCTAACCCTAGATTAAGTGAGCCTGAAACTCCTGAGAGAAATGGGGTGAAGGAACCAGAGGAATCTGAAAACCCGGAAAGTCAAGAAAAAGGAGAAGAACCTAAAAATAAAACCTATGTACCACCACCGCCATACAAACCACCTATACCATACCCTCAAAGATTAAAGAAAACCCAAATCGATAATCAGTATCAAAAATTCGTTAAGGTTATAGAAAAACTTCACGTAGAAATCCCCTTTACAGAAGCCATCACCCAAATACCTTCTTACGCTAAGTTTCTCAAAGACATACTTACAAATAAATGTAGACTTGAAGATCCGAAACCCGTGGAATGTAATTCTATTTCCGAAAATAGGTTAGCAAAGAAAGATAAAGATCCTGGAAATTTTTCCATTCCTTGTATTTTGGGGAATCATGTCATCGAAAAAGCCTTTCTAGACTTAGGAGCTAGTGTGAGCTTAATGCCTTTAGCAGTTTGTGAGAGATTAAACTTAGGAGAATTACAACCTACTAAGAGTTCACTTCAATTAGCCGATAGATCCGTTAAATACCCTATAGGCATACTTGAAGACGTCCCTGTTAGGATAGGTCAGTTGTTTATACCTACTGATTTTGTTGTCATGGACATTAAAGAAGATGACGACATACCAATCCTCCTAGGTAGACCGTTCTTATCGACTGCTGGAGCCGTAATAGATGTTAAAAAAGGGAAACTAACCTTTGAGGTAGGTGACGAGAAGATAGAATTTATACTTTCAAAATTCCTTATGGCACTTGTAATAGGAGATGCTTGTTATGCCTTAGATATCATTGAGGAATGCATTAGGGAATTAGAACAAGAAGAAGAAACTGAATCTATAAAATTGCCATCAACCCTTATTTTGGAAGATGACAATTATAAAAAAAAACCTACATTGATGATAACCTTCATGAATGTTTATCTCTTACCCCAAATCCTATGCCTTGCCCTATGAAACCGACCGTAAAACTTAAGGAACTGCCTAAGAACCTGAGATATGAATTTCTTGATGAAGAAATGAATCGTCCAGTTATAGTCAGTGCTACCTTAGACCAAGAGGAAACAAACCAATTCTTAGATGTTTTACGTAGGTACCCCTCAGCCTTAGGATATAAGATCTCGGATCTAAAAGGAATAAGCCCATCCGTATGCATGCATCGGATTTTGCTTGAAGAAGATTCAAAACCCTCCAGAGAACACCAACGAAGAATAAATCCTATGATGAGTGAAGTAGTTAAGACTGAAGTTATTAAGTTACTAGAGGCAGGTATAATATATCAGATCTCGGACAGTAAATGGGTGAGTCATGTGCATGTAGTACCTAAAAAGGGAGGCATCACAGTCGTGCAAAACGAGAAGGGCGAACCTGTAGCAAAAAGAACCGATGGAGGTTGGCGTATGTGCATAGATTATAGAAAATTAAATAAAGCAACTAGGAAGGACCATTTCCCATTACCATTCATAGACCAAATGTTGGAGCGCCTAGCCAGACACTCTTACTTTTGTTAGCTAGATGGATATTCGGGATTCTTCCAAATACCTATTCACCCTGAAGATTAAGAAAAAACTACCTTTACATGCCCAGTTGGAACTTTTGCCTATAGGAGAATGCCTTTTGGACTCTGTAATGCCCCTGCCACTTTCCAGCGCTGCATGATGTCTATCTTTGCAGACTATTTAGATGGAATCATGGAAGTATTTATGGACGATTTCTCAGTTTGTGGATCTGATTTCACAAATTGTCTTATCAACCTTGATAAAATCCTGGAAAGATGTGTGGAGGTAAACCTTGTGCTAAATTGGGAAAAATGTCATTACATGGTCACCGAAGGGATTGTTTTAGGACATATAGTTTCCGAAAAAGGTATAGAGGTAGATAAAGCTAAAATAGAAGTCATAGAGAATCTAAAACCACCGAAGACTATCAGGGAGATAAGAAGTTTTCTTGGACATGTCGGATTTTACCGACGTTTTATCAAGGACTTCTCCAAAATAACAAAGCCCTTAACTGGTCTTTTAATGAAAGATGTTGAATTCATCTTCGATGAGAAATGTACTGAAGCATTTAATCTTCTGAAGCAAGCTCTGATTTCAGCACCTATAATGAAACCCCCTGATTGGTCGGAACCGTTTGAGATAATGTGTGACGCTAGTGACTATGCTGTTGGAGTTGTTCTAGGTCAGAGAAAAGATAAAAAGTTACACGTAATTTATTATGCCAGTAGAACCCTACACGCTGCACAGCTCAACTACGCAACAACCGAAAAGGAGCTCCTAGTTGTAGTTTTCGCCATAGACAAATTTAGATCTTATCTAGTAGGAGCCAAAATTATAGTTTACACCGACCATGATGTCATTCGTTACTTACTAAGTAAAAAGGATGCCAAACCTAGGTTACTTCGATGGATTCTGTTACTGCAAGAGTTTGATTTAGATATCCGTGATAAGAAAGGCACAGATAATGTAGTAGCTGATCACCTATCTAGGCTAGAATACCTGAAACCTGACTCGGTACCCATAAATGACGATTTTGCCTATGATAGACTGATAGCCCAACTAGAAACTATTGAAGATGATAACCCAGACCCACATGAGCATTCTCATAAATCCTTAGCCATAAGTAATGTACCTTGGTATGCAGACTTTGTTAATTATCTAGCCACTGACATCATACCCCCTGATCTAAACTACTACCGGAAGAAGAAGTTCTACAGTGATGTGAGAAACTTCTATTGGGACGAACCATTTCTTTTCAAGAGAGGTAAAGATGGCATTTTCCGCCATTGTGTTCCAGAAGAAGAGGTACATAATATATTTGAGCATTGTCACTCTGCACCCTATGGTGGACATGCAAGCACATCTAAGACCTACACCAAGATTCTTCAAGCTGGCCTATTCTGGCCTACTATGTGGCGTGATGTCCATGCTTTCATTGTCAAGTGTGACAGATGCCAACGCACAGGAAATATTTCAAGACATAATGAAATGCCTCTAAGAAATATCCAAGAAGTAGAACTCTTTGACGTATGGGGGATAGACTTTATGGGACCGTTCCCACCATCTTTAGGAAATCAGTACATCTTAGTAGCTGTTGACTACGTGTCTAAATGGATTGAAGTTATCGCCGCACCCACGAATGACACCAGAGTAGTCATCAAATTATTCAAAAATTATATATTTCCCAGGTTTGGAACCCCCCGTTTAGTCATAAGTGATGGAGGATCACACTTCATATCGAGAATATTTGATAAACTTTTAAGCAAGTATGGAGTTAAGCATAGAGTAGCAACACCATACCACCCACAGACCAATGGACAAGTGGAAGTATCTAATAGGGAGATCAAACAAATTCTTGAGAAGACTGTCTCTATATCTAGAAAAGATTGGTCGCAGAAACTTCAAGAAACATTATGGGCCTATAGAACCGCTTTCAAAACCCCTATAGGAACAACCCCTGATCAACTGGTCTATGGAAAATCATGTCACTTATCTTTTAAGTTGGAGCATAAGGCCTATTGGGCCATCAAAACTTTGAATTTGGATTACTTGACTGCTGGTGAAAAACGTATCCTTGATATTCACAAATTAGAAGAGCTCATACAATCTGCCTACGAAAATGCCATCATATACAAAGAAAGAACAAAAGCTTGGCATGACAAAAGAATCATAAGAAAAGACTTCAAAATAGGCGATCTTGTTCTCTTGTTCGATTCTAGGTTACGACTTTTTCCAGGGAAGCTTCGTTCGAGATGGACTGGCTCTTTCGAAGTATCTAAGATTCTAAGATCTGGTGCTATCGAAATCAAGAACCAAACATGTAAACCGTTCATCGTCAATAGACAGAGGTTGAAGCCCTATGAAGGAGGTGACATCCCAACAACATACACCTGCCATACTCTGAGTGATCCACCATATCCTTCAGATGATGTATAAAAACCGGTCGTCGAGCTAATGACGTTAAACAAGCGCTGCATGGGAGGCAACCCATGGTTTTCTTATTTACGTACTTTTTATTTATTTTTTCCTTTATTTTAATTTGTTTACTTTATTATTATGTCAGGACTAACGATTGAATGTTTTATGTGATTTCAGGACTTGTTTGCTAACCTTGTGCAGAATGCAGAACCCCGATGACATGCACGTGGCCTTTAGAGACGACGCACAGAGAGAGTGTGTTACTATGTCCACATGAGACGCCCTATGGCACCTACCAGGTACCCAGACCATGATTGCATGGATGCCTTGGGGATAGAGCCAAGCGTCAGATTCTTATGCCATCAACTCCAGTGGGACCAGTTTGACGATAGGAACAACACTTACAGGAACTTGACTCTAGAGCTCCTCAGCTCTTTTCATTATGATCCTTGGGCTGGACCCGATGGATATGCTGTCTTCAGGTTGTTCGGGACTGACTACTCCTTCTCTTACAAAGAGTTTGGTGATTTACTAGGTTTTCAGACTACTCCTGATGCTATTCCAGAGACACCGATGGGGTATTTTATGAGCAGAGAAGTGGAAAATTTTTGGTCTAAAATCTCAGGTGGAGGGAGCCAAGATCCTTCCACCCAGTTTTCTCAGGTAATCCACAACCCTGCGTTAAGGTACTTCCAGATGATTCTAGCACATTCTTTCCTCGGTTTGCCAGAAACAGAGACTCTGCTGAGTGAAGAGGAGATCTTCCTACTGTTTTGTGCGACTCAGTCTCGCCATGTTGCTTGTGGCAACTTCCTGTTGAAGGGCCTTGCTAGTGTTGCCAAATCATCTGTAGGCATCATATATCTCAGTGGGATTGTTACACAGATAGCTACTGCATTGGGTTTGTCTCGCAAATTATTGCACCTCAGGACCTTCTGCTGCTACACCACCCTAGATGTTGACTTTTGTCTTGACAGAGGACTGATGAGGAGGGTCTCTTTTGAGCCCAACATGTTTAGATTACTGATCGACGGCGAAGTGATACATTACTTTACATTACCAGACCCGCTGATGACCAGTGTCCATGATCCTGCCAATTGGAGTTATGCTTTAGAGGGTTATGGAGAGACTGTCGAAGAGCCGAAATCACCTCTCGCCGCTGAGTACACTCCTACACCTCTTTCTCCCCGAATCACTGTTATGTATAACAATATGTCTTTGCAGCCGCCTGATCTACAAACTCAGATTTATGAGCTTCGCAAGGAGACTGCCCTGCTCAAGCAGGAAGTAGCAGACTTGGAATTACAGATTCAGGTATCTGATCTCACTCATGCCTCAGAGGCCAATGCTCTATATTAGGAGATTGAAGAGCTTCGGAGGGAGATAGCTGAGATTCGTGGATCAAACCAGGAAGAGAAGCCTACCACATGATTCGTTTTACACTGACGATATTACCCTAGTATTTAATTTCTTTTTTATGCTTTATTTTATTTCTTGCATCTCCAGACATATCTTACATTATTGCATCTATTACATTTTATTTTCATATACTTTGAGTTTATCTTATATATATTATGCACTAATGTCATTTTTCTCTTTTCTTTTGATTTTTATTTGATTTTACTTTTGTCGAGCAAAGAAAATAAATATATATAAAGACAAAAATATATTCATTTTTGTCTTCAAAAAAAAATATGCAAGCCTCATGCCTTGGAAGAGTGAAGAAAACGCTATCCGGACCCCCCCAATGACCGAGGGTTCAAGAAGGCCCAAAAGAGGAATTGAAAATCCAAGGCCCAGCAGGAAATGGCCTTGTGGCGGGCGCCATACCCCCTGTGGCGGGCGCCACACCGTCCCTCTTAAAAATCGGGGCTGATTCCCCATTTCCTCCATTTTTACACCTTCCAACTTCAAAAACCCATTTTTACAACTTCCAAAAACCCCATTGAACCTCATTAAAGCTCCCCCATTTCCAAAATATTCACCATCTATAAAACCTATCCAAAATGCATTTTCATTTTCATCCACCACAAACCATAAAAATCAAATATTTATCATTTCTCTCATAAACCATTTTTACCACTTTTCACTTCTCAAGGAGCAACAACAATGGAGTTCAATGGATTTCTTCTTCGCGATGGAAGACCAGGTGATAGGCAAAGGAAAATTATTCAAAGGCTTCAGAGTCGAGAAATTCTCTCGACTAGGTACGTCGATGATAACTGTCTTTATGCTTTGGGTCTATATCATAGTGTTTTTCATTTATTAGATTTTTTAGGCTTGCATAATATTTTTGTTAACCAGGAACCTACCTATGAGAGGCTGACAGTTGAGTTTTTAAGTTCATTGATATACACTGTCAGTCCTAACACTGCTAGCACAGTCGGTACTGTTAATTTTAGACTGTTTAGAATTGAATACGAATTCAGTACCGACGAACTAACAGGCTTGTTAGGAATCCCTCATAGGGAAGGTGCGATTTGTGAGGCACCTTTGGATGCGGAATGGTCGGCTGAGGTATTTTCCTTCTGGCAGAGGCTGTCAAGTACTTCAATAAATTCTTTTGAAGGGATACTTGCGTCGACCATCTATAACCCGGACATAAGAGTTTTCAGATATCTTTTGGCATGTACTATTTTTGGCCGGGAGAGTCCAAATAAGGTAAACGCTAGAGAACTCCTATTTTTGCAAGGATGCCTCACTAGTACCCATATCAATCCGGTCCCGTTCATGCTTGCACACATGGCTTTACTTACTAATAAAACAGGACCGATTGTTTTTGGAGGACTTGTTACGTCTATTGCTCGGGCGCTTGACCTGAACAATGAGATAGCTACACTCGAACCACTACCTCCTCGCACAATTAATTTAAAATTTCTGAAAGACATGAAATTGTGCCGAACAAGGAGAGAAGGTGGTTATGAGTTAATGGTTCATGGGGTAGCTATCCCATCCGTTGCTTTACCTTGCAGTAGACGTACTGATGTACGTAATGAAAGGAACTGGACCTATGATCTGAATGCTCCACCTGTTTTGGGTCCACTTCCTCCTAATATTCCTGATGGGGAGGCACATGACACTGATGAAGAGTATGATCGGAGAGAGCAGTCTCCCATAACTCACATGTCCCCCCATCGTCCTTCACAGTCACACACTGCACCATCTTCCTCTAACCCTATTGCAGGTGCTGCTCCTGGATTCTATGTCACTGAGGAGATGTGGCATGATATGACGGCTAGAGAGGAAAAGCGAGACAGCCTACTCTCTACCATTTCACAACAACTGACGGACAACATGAGCTTCATGCAACAATCGCGATCGGTTTCGGATCGTGCTTACAGCACCGTTTTCCGTACCTTGCACGCTATCACATCAGAGCAAGCCCGTCAGCAAGAAGTCAACCGCCGGCACTACCAGCTTATGGAGGCCACTCAGGGTTCCATCCTAGGTAACCTTCGAGAGGTCCGGGGTGCCCAGGCTGCCTTATCGGCGCGACTTGACCGGAGGGACCAGCAGCGCAGTAGATCCCGTCGTTCCAGACCATCACAGCAGGACGGCGAGGGCACCAGTGCTCCTCCGCAGTAGTTTTCCAGGTTACCCTCCTTATCTTATTTCGAAACATTGGGGACAATGTCCGATTTAAGTGTGGGAGGGGATTTTATTGCTTTCTGTCATTTCCCTTTCTAGTTATTTATTTGCTTTTCGTTATTTCCCTTTTCAGTAAGTTATTTAGTTTAACTTTTCTTAGATAATGCATGAGTCTGACGAGTCACTAGTATAGTGTATTTTTAGTACATCCTCATTTTTCCCATTTCTTTGGCCTTACCAAAAAAAATTTAAAAGAAGACAATGTTGTTTCACATGTTTTTTGGGCTTTGAGACAGGTTTAGATTAGGATGTGGTGACTTAGGTCAACTTTTTGAAACATCAGTACCAGTGTAGCACCATAGACCTCTTGAATATAGGAATCACTCCTAAACCCCACACCATGGCCTTCATTATCATTTAAAAAATTGTCCTAAGTAGTTTATTCTAGCAGTCAGCTTCGGCCTAAGCATGCTCTACGTAGGGGGCCGATGAACATAAGTGAATGATCCAGTGCCAAAAAAAAAAGGCAAACTCTGGGATAGGTGACCCTCACAAAGTCATTTAAACCGAAAAAAGAGAAGAAAAAAAAAATTTGCCACAAAAAGAAAAAAAATTGCAGTCACCTATTGTTAGTTGGTTAAGAGGTATCTGGCACTGAACTTGGTAGGACGGATTACGATCCGATCCCCCGTAACTACATTTAGGCGAAATAAAAACAGGTTTACACATGCTTATGTGCCAGAAACCTTATGTTATGGATCAGAATCACTAACTGGTCACTCTACTATGAAGCATGTACGGATAACGGGCTTAATGTGATTGCACCTGAATGAAAAGGACCCAAAAAGATGAGAAGATAGGCCTAGGTATTGTGGGATGACATGGGGTGGTTAATATAGAATTGAAGTTTGTGTCTGTGTTATTATGGTACCCTTGGTTCACTTAGTTAGTACCTGTCACTGCATCCTGACTTAAACTTAGAAGCCCTTTAGCCCAAATCACGTGCCGACACCATTTTTTCTTCTTGAGCTTTAATTTTTGTTTGAGGACAAGCAAAGGTCTAAGTGTGGGAGAATTTGATAACACTAAAATTCACTGTATTTCTGACTCCGATTTCGCATGCATTCTTAGCTTTTATTGTTATTTTGTTATGTTATTACTTTGTTTTTCTTTGTTTTCAGGTTTTTTATGTAATCAGGGCCTTAATCGAGAAAAGGAGCGCAAAAGGAGTGGAAACGGACGAAAACCAAGAAATTCAGCGTTTTACACTTACGGCATCCACCGTGGCGGGCGCCATGGGGTCTGCCATGACGTGGCCACGTCTCAAGACCACCCCACAACTGCCAAGACCTACGATCCCCACTCTTTCATCCCACATTAGCCTCATGGCGGGCGCCATGGCCTTGTGGCGGGCGCCACAAGGCAAAAACATTTCCCTCCACTTTTTAGTGGAGGGGGCATCCTAGTTTTTTCCTGCTTTTTGTTTTCCTATAAATAGGACCTTAGATTTTCGTTTTTCTTCATCCAAACTTAGAATCTCTTAGGCATATATCAGTTTTAAAGCAGTTATCATTCCACATCGGGGTGTTACTGCAATCGAGTGATCGAGTCTGTATACGTCTGTGTGATCAAGTTTTGGAGCACTCTGGGAGGAAGTTAATCCTGCCGCCATTTTAATTCCAGTTCGTACTTTACTTTTCCGCATTGCTTTACTTTTATTTATTTTTCGCATTGCTTTACTTTTATTTATTTCCCGCACTCGCTTTACTTTATTTATTTCTCGCACTCGCACTACTTTCGTTTATTTTACGCACTCGCTTTAAATACCTTTATTTCTCGCACTCGCACTACTTTTATTTACTTTCCGCACTCGCACTACTTTTATTTACTTTCCGCACTCGCACTAAATTACTTTTATGAAAAATTATAAAAAGAACTTTTACTTTACCATGTCTAACTAAATCCATAAAGGTTAGAATGTAAGGATCGTAATTGAACCAGTAATCCGTACAATTGTTCGTGGAAACACTTAAGGGCTATTTTATCTTTCAATTTAAGTAATTGTTTTTAACTATTTCAAAAACAGCCAAAAGCGCTTTGTCTAGTTCATTAGGAGTTTTTAGATTAAAAAGAAAAGAGATTTTAAAACGATTTTCGGACGCGTTATGAAGTTTAGAGTCTGGTTCGTGAGAACCTCTTTTTGCTAAGAAATCCAGGTTAAAATACTTTTCAACTTAGTTAAGATACTATATTTCTTAAAAATAGGTTTACTACTCTAACGCAGTACGCACCTTTTTATCTGTGACAATAGGAGGGGTTGATTAGGGAGTACAACTCGGTTCTGATTACGCGAAAGCGACAGTTCCTGTTAAATTAGTTCTTTTCAAAGTAGAAAACATTGCCCATAAGTAGTTCCATTGACAAGTACTGGAATATCTATTGATTACGTGAATTACATTCGAGCCTGTCTTTGTTTATTGTTTAAAATTATTATTTTATTTACTATTGCGCACTTCTTAAAACCCTTATATTCAGTTGCCTTAGATACACACCATAGCAACAGGTACGATAGATTGACATTTGGTCTCTGTGGATTCGACAATCTTTTATATTACTCTGACGTGTTCGTACACTTGCAAAAAACACGCATTAATTATTCAAGGCATTGTGTTTGATTATGACAATAATCTTCAAGGTTACCGTCAAATATTTATATGAGCTTGGACCAAGGTGAACAAGATCAACAGCAATACTTTGGAACCAAAACACTCCATCCCTATGGAACCTTACCTCAGATGGGAGCGATCTCATGCTCAGACTCTTATGATGCCATATCTTGTTGTTCTACCAATAATTGTTGAGCCAATTGTTGATGGAGATGTTCCTTATACAATTCTTCCTCCTGACATGCCTACGGATCTAGAAGAGCTGCAGAAATCTTGGATTCAAATGAATGAGGAAAGGGATACTTTTGAGGCTCAGTTCCATGATTACAAAGAGAAAGTGTTCGAGGTAACAAGGCAATTTCACGAAGAGCGGAACCTCAATACATATCTCAACCCAAAGAGAAAGCATCCATGGGAGACTTGAGTCTCAGATGTTCTTATTTTCTTTGCAACTTATTGTTTTCTTTCATTGTAAGCCCAAGGGGCAATTATATTTTAAACTTACTAATAAAAGTTTTATTTTTGTTTTCCTTTAACAAATTTAAATCCTAAGTGGTCCTTGAAAATATTGCATATGCATCTACATACCATACCATTGCATAACAGGTTTTCGCGACAGGTTTCTTATCTTCTCACTGTTTATTTCAGTGGAAATGGCTCTCGAACAGACTGTCAAAGATCTCCAAACCCAGAATGCTCAATTTCAATAAGTGATCTTGAATTTGTCCAAGGGGCAAGAAAATTTGAAAGCCCTCCTCACTAAGGACGCGAAAAAGAAGAATCTTTAAGACAGCAAGGGTAATCAGTTGGAACAATTGCAAACTGAGATGGCAGAGATGAGAATCCAGATGAATGTCCAGGTGGCTCTTATCCAAAACTTAGCCCAGGGGCAAGAAGAGCTGAGAGTCTTCGTCAATAAACTTCAAGGTAACGGAGTCGGGAATCTAATCACCAGTCAACCTCCGATGAAACAAGCTGACTTGGTTGAAAGGAAGATGAGGATAAGAGAAGGAAAGAGACAGGCTACTACTAATAGTTCTGCAATTAAAGGAACAAGGTCTTATAGGGTTAATCTACCTCAACACAAGGAATATAAAAGACAGTTTATCAAAATCAACACGCCAATGTTGTACACCTTGAAATACCCTCCTCTGAATCCTGATACTTCCTCTCCTGGCTATAATACCAATGCAAGGTGTGCATATCACTCCAATTGTCCTGGATATGACACTAATAATTGTTGGGCATTGAGGAATAAGATTTGAGACCTGGTTGATGAGGGAATCATCATGGTTACGCCAGAATACCAGATTGAATTCTCCTATCATACATCAAACATCGGAGCTGCCAGAGATCCGGAGTGACAAGTTTAGAGGAAGAGGCTTTGAGAACATTTGAATTTTCATCTGTAATTTCTTTTATCGACTTAAACACTTACTATTATGTCAGACTTTTATTTTCACGATATTGCATTGCATATGTTTGTCTTGAATTAATCCATTTGTTTCACTATATTTAAACTATGCTTATTACTTATCTTTTGTGATATTTAACTCTCGTTAAAGTTGTAAGCCTTTAGATGGAGGATGAGGAAGACAATACCATAATTTCATATAGTATGCTTTTGAACAGACTATGTTGACAATGTGCAGGCATTGTTTCGAATCCTAAATTGTGGAGATATAAGGAAGTTAATCCTTAATCAACCCTTTTGAGCCTATGAAGTAGGAGTTTTCATTCTCACAAAAATTAAAACCCTTAATCATAACCTGGGGCAGGGTAGTTCCTCGGTTAACTCAATTATGCTAGTTGTCCATTTTGTACACAACTAATGATTGTTCCATGTAAGTCAATATCTTGAAAAAGAAAAGCTCACTAAGTCAAAACCTATGAAGGAGACTTAGTAAAAATTGAGACATCTCACTGACTGTAATCTTGAAACAAACAGTTTAGGCAAAAGGAAGGGATAACAAAGTCAAAAGAAAAAGAGGTCACTACAAATCCTCAACAAAAAAAAAGATGATTGACATTTCAAATAAAGTTCTGGTTTCTGAACCATCACAAATGTCAGTGTTACAATTCCAAACTCCTTTGTAGCCTTAATGCATAAGTTAACCGAACATAGGACTGAAGAACATCACGAAGGATGGGTTGGGTACAAATAAAATTTTAGGCTTTTATCCTTTGTTTCTTAAACCGTGAACCAAGCCACGTTACAACCCTTTAAAATTTCTAACTGAAGCATGGTTAGTTTGAAAGCGTACTGCTACAAAAAGGTGTCCTGACTCCTTTAGGGCTTATTATAAGTCTTGAGTTAATATCACAGTTTTTACAAACATTTTTTTGCTAAAATAATTCTTTTTCAAAACTTAAAGACAGACATAAGAGTTGCATTTTGAATATCATTGTTTGCATATAACTAAGTGTTTGATAGCAGAGAAGCTTACATGATGAACATTCAATAAACCAAAGTCCTCCCGACAGACAAAGTTGCTTTCTGGATCAAAGCCAATGTATACAAGGGGCATAATCACTATCTTCCAATCAATGGGGCATGCCATGTTATTTTCTAATTCATTTGGGGCAGTCGGGTCAAGATTCAACAATGCTTAAATAGCCAGGGACATGTCTCCTCATCTGAATTACCAGAGGTAACATTACCGAGTTCACGATGCCAGGGGCATATTATTGTAGGGCATTTTGTTTATTTTTCTTGAGGTAGACCTTTTCAAATACTTCCATTATAGGAAAAATCATCCTCATCTAGGAGAAACTCTCTCTTTTCAAATCTAAGTAGGTCAAATTCAGTTGCAAGTTCCTTAACCATTACCCAGGGCGTACACTATCCACCGTAGTCTGAAAGCACATTCCTCTCATTATATTGCCTTGATACCGGATTTCAGCAAAAGCCATTGTGGAAATTAATTATCTGTGCCAATAGTATCAAATGGTGTCAGTATCATGTCTTCGAATTCAATCATGATAATTCCTAGAAAATTACTCGGGGAAGTCGAGAATATCAGAAGTTTTGAATCCATTGGTTACTTTGAATGAATATATGATTTCAAATATGATTTATGTTTACCAAAATGCATAAAATTACAATAATATCATTTACTAAGGACCCTTGGAGGTAGGAATCCCCAGCAAAGTTCATATCCAACAGATCTTCGTAAACTCATCCCCACAGAGTAATCTTTACGGATTTATTTCAGCAAAGTATTTCAAGTAGACTCTTGTACTTCCAGCTCTACAAAGTCCCTGACAGATTTCTCTCAAACCTGATATCCTCCGAAGAATTGACACTTGGTCGGATAAGTCTCTCAGGGGAATGTTCGTCTCTTTTATCCCTAGTCGTGGAATTTAGGAATTTAATCTTCCAATAAAAAGTACGACGAATGGAAATCGAAAGGTCCTAGGTACAATATTCTGAAACAAGACGGGAATGATGTCTTCATATTTCTCAGCAACAAATCGGGATTTATTTTCCCCATACACATCCATAACGCATATGACATTCTCATTTACATTAAGAACGTCATGCCATGCATGCATACAGCAAACACTCTTACATAAAAACTAACTTTTCCTTTTCAGGATGGTTTGCAGTCAGATAAAGATTACCAACTCCTTGAGACAATTTAGAGACGATCTAAACAAAGATCTAGTGTTGATACTTAGTGCATGATATTTTACAGAAGCAATTCAGATATAATCGAAATGAAGATTTAGTTCTGATGCTTAATTCAAGACATTTTCCAGAAGCAATTCAGAGATAATCGAAACGAAGATTTAGTTCTGATGCTTAATTCAAGATATTGTCCTAGAGACAGTTCAGAGACGATCTAAACGAAGATCTAGTGCTGATACTTAGTGCAGGATATTTTCCAGAAGCAATTCAGAGATAATCGAAACGAAGATTTAGTTCCGATGCTTAATTTAAGATATTGTCCTAGTGACAGTTCAGAGACGGTCTAAACAAAGATCTAGTGTTGATACTTAGTGCATGATATTTTCCAGAGGCAATTTAGAGATAATCGAAACGAAGATTTATTTCTGATACTTAGTTCTAATATTTTCCCGAGACAATTCAGAGACGATCTAAACAAAGATCTAGTGTTGATACTTAGTGCAAGATATTTTCCAGAGGAAATTTAGAGATAATCGAAACGAAGATTTATTTCTGATACTTAGTTCTGATATTTTCCTAAGGAAGTTCAGAGCCGATCTAAACAAAGGTCTAGTGTTGATACTTAGTTCGAGATATGTTACAGAGACAGTTCAGAGATGGTCGAGACGAAGATCTAGTTCTGATACTTAGTTTAGTAACAACATTCAGATAAAGTCAAACGTAGATACATTCTGATACTCCTACCCACAGATACTTTGGATGGAATCTATAAGCCCATCTCCAGTTACTCCGAATGGCATCTTTAAGCCCATTCAAGTAATATAATCAACCAATAGTATTACTTTGCGCACTGGCGAGTGCAAATTTTTGGGCTTAAGTGTTCAATCCTCTTCCACCTTCAGGTCACGAATGGCGTGCATGTCAATCTAACTCTCAGGTTTTAGAAAATTGAACAGGGGAAGATGTTGTACCCAAAATTTTCCCTCCCATATTCAAGGCAATGTCTCTCAAGAGGTCTCCTAATAGTCACAAGATTCATAATTGCACAAAAGGATTTCAGGTTTCATCAGACAAAGCCTCCTCCTAAGCAATGGATCTGAAACTAGGGTTTTGAATTTCTCAAAGCAGATTGGACTTATAAAGCCTCAATTTGACTTCATAGTATACCGCATACTTCAAAGAATCCTCATGTCAAGTTTCAAGGTTTGCCCTAAAAGTTTGGTCAGTCAGATGCCCAGATACCCAAAAATCAGTTAACTTGGTCAAAAGGTCAATTATGGTCAACACAAAGTCAAACTTCAAGATTTTTGGTCAACATCAAGAGTATGAGGTTAAATTCATCATTTGATCAAGGGTTGATCATGATTCATCAAGGAAACCTCGAAATCATCAAGAATAAGGAGTTACTAAATTAGGGTTTTTGTAGGAAAAGTCAAATGTACTTTGACCAGCCATAACTTTCACATACTTCATCATAAATTTCCCATCCAAAGCTTATTTTAAAGGAAATTCAATTCTATACAACTTTTTATCTCACAAGCCATGGCCAAAAATGCTTCATTAGAGAGAAATGAGCCAAGACATTACAGGTCCTTTTAAAAGTCAACAAAAACTCAACTTTTTCAAAAGCTCATAACTTGAAAATGGAAGATTAAATGGACATGGGACTAAAAGTAGTAGTTAGAGGACACTATAAGCTTTCTAAAAAGTCCTAGAACACAAAATGGGATAACAATTGAGAGAGTTATGCATTATTGAAGTTGGGAAATTTTGAGGAGGTGTATGAAGCAAAAATGGCCAAAACTCAAGTTTCTTCCTAATGGGCCCATATTTTTCCATCCCAAACTCAATTATAAGATCATGCATGACCCATAGATCATAATATCTGAAAAATATTGAAAAATCAAATATTTGATCTTAGGTCTATTTTGGGATCAAATATTTGATGTTTATGATGATTGTAAGTGTCCAAATTCGTGCAAGACCAAAAGGGTATGATTTAATCTAATATTTTGACCAAATTAGAAACATCCTTTCTTCACCTCCAAGTAAATTCAAATCCATCAACAAGGCCCAAATTTCTCAACCTAAGATACACTCATATATATACACAATCAGACCATACACCAAAGAAACGAAATTCTTACACAAAAAACCAAAAAATACGAAGAGAAAAAAAAACAGAGAAGTAGCAACGGCGGATCTGTGACATATATTCACATTGTTCTTATAAAAGTACATTTGAGGTTTGTTCTTGGTTTGATGCTACAGGTAACGGTTTATTTTCTTTTTTCTATACACATGTGTGGTTCTATCTATGTTAGTTTTTTTATCATATTTATAGTTACAATAAAAGTATCATGTTGCATCCCTTGGGTATATATGTATGTCTCTTTTATATATTGGTTTCTATACATGTTTTTTTCTATATTTTATTATATGATTTACATATGTATATATATGATAAGGATTGGTCATATGATGGCTTTGATCTTTTATGATTTTGTGAATTTTTATTATTATATATTTGTTTGTTTCTGTTAATTATCACATGCAGGCGCCTGGCCTGGTGGCAAAGATGAAAGTTTGCAACCTTAAGGGGCGGGTTTGAAACCCAGCGACCCCTCCCCCGCCCCGCCCCCTTTTTTTTTGGACTATTTTTCTTCACTTTATTTTTCTAACTCTTTTTCTTTTCATTTATTTTTCTTTTAATTTTCATTTTAATTAAACTAATTAATAATTCAACTATTTTCTAACCAATAGAATTTTTATAAAATCAATAACCTTTTTTTTCTTTTTGTAAATAAAATACTCATAAAAAATATTTTCTTCATCAATAAATTAATTAATGACTTAAACTTAAAAAATCATTAAAAAAAACAACCTTTTTTTTAATAAAGAAAATTTTCAATTAATCAATTTTAATCAAGTTCTTAGTATTTCTTCTTTTCTTCGTCGTGATTTGTCCCTAATTTTATTTTCCGTCATTTATTTATATTTACTAGAACAAATGTGTAGGTGTATGGAATTTGTAATAATTAGGATTATTTTTCCGCCCGATTTTTCTAAATAATGTAACTGCTCATGGGATGTAATAGCGTAGGACTTTTAATTTCCACACTTTTATTTTCTGCACTCCCCTGATTTCAAATATGTATCCCCCTCCCCATGATGTAATAGTCTAGGACCTTTATTTTCTACTTTTAATTTCTGCAAAAAATATAAATTACGTGGTTAGTAAACCTATGGTGTGAAAAGACTTGTATGCTAAATTAATTGGACCTAGCCCACTAAATTCAAAAGATAAATATCTGAAATTAATATTCACACACGTAAGTCGATCGTTATACGATCGCCATCAGCACTCCTAGGGTTTCTCCTCTTTGTTGCCTTACGAAATATGGTCAAGTCCCTCGAACGTGGGGGTATCTTAATAAAGTTTCCTACGAATAAGAATCATCAAGTCCCTTCAGATAAAAGATCATAGTCCCTTCGAGTTGCCTACATACAAATGATCTAGTCCCTCGATGACCCTACGAAAATGATGATTGTCCCTTCGAATTACTAAGATACCCCTACAAGGTTGCCTTCTATGACCATACGATGACCCTACGCCCGTCCCTTTAAATATCCAAGGTAAAGACTACTTACTCACTAATAGTAAGGACAGTCATACCCTTAAAGGAAATAAATAACAAGAAAGACCTTACAAACTTAGGGTAAGTAGTTCTTAAGTACTAGCTCACTTCTTTTCAAAACACTTTTTACACCCCCTATTCAAAATACTTTCAAACTAAACACTTTGTATATATCCATATGAGGATCATTGCAAAGTTAAAGACTTATGAAAATATTTTCTAAACACACACTACACTCTTTTTCAAACAAAAGTAAAGTGAGCTAAGTAATTAAGAGTCCATGGATAACCATGGATACAAAGGGTGTTAACACCTTCCCTTTGTATAACTTAACCCCCGAACTCAAATTTTTTTTTTAAAAAGGTCTTTCATGTTCTTTTATTCCTTTTCCTTATTGGATAAAATAAAAGTAGGTGGTGACTCTTGCTATCCGCACATAATTTTTGTCAATACAAAAACACACAAGTCGGTTCTCCCACCGTGTTACAATAAGCTACATATAATCACGGTTTTTTAAATACCCATGGTGAAAGGTCAGTCATAGCTAAGTTACACCACATGGAAACCACGCATTTCCCTTCCTTTGGCATTCAATCATGAGCTAGATCACCCTATTAACACCATTGGCTTTGACGTTTTTCATTAGTAGCCATGTCATTATCATGCATATTAGAGACTTGCCCAATATTGAATTTCCTTACGATGAGAATATGGGTAGCCACGTACCGGATAAGACAAATACCTGGAGTCAAATATCTCTTAGTGAGAGGAAATATGTGACCCACATGTGGATTGATCATAAGAGATTGAGAAGCAGAAAGACAATCAAAGTCATCAATTAATTTAGGAAACTTAGCAGAGTAGAGAGATCCAGAGTAGATAAGATCACAAACAGCAGAAAATCATTCCAAGGAGAGAGAAATTTCATGCTTACATACCATTGTCTTGATAACCCTATCTTCATATCTAAATTTAGAGTAAAACATCCACTCCAACTTCAAGAACATCTTTTTTAGTTTGTTACATATGATATTCTTTAGATAACCTTAGACGTAGGCATTGAAAACTTTAAACTTTCCATAAACATTATCCTCCACATAATGTGCAGGGATGATATGTTCGTCAACAAAGAGTTTAAGAAACCTTTATTCCTTCTCTCGAGACAAGAAGTTGTCACGCATAGGTTGGAGCCACAACTACAAAAAACATGTGTTACGTCAGACGCGAAAGGGGTTTTACCTCGATGATACAAGCGAGGTAGAGAAGTGTGTCGTGATAACTTGCAACTTTAGCCCTCAGTTTCTGAATAACCGAGAGGATAGTTGAAATAGTCATTGGTTCAACCCCTGGCAAAATCTTTTTTTATATTTTCAAATTTAGTGCCACATACCTCTCGTTTATGACCAAAACTGAGGGGAAATGATTTTTTTACAATACAAATTACATTATTTACCCAAAATAGTAAATTAAATTGTTTACAAATTACATTGTTTACACATAATGTTAAAGTAAAAATATATAACAAATTTTGAATATGATTCATCATCATCGTCGTAGGTGAAGAACAAATGTTGGATCCTCATTTCATTGAATATTGGGAAAGATCAAATGTTGGATATTTTATGCATTTGTTTCTGATATTTAAAAAAAGTTAGATAAATAAAATCAATATTCAGTTATATGATTATTTAAGAACACAAACCTTGCATCCAAATATTTGATCCTTAAACCCAAATATTTTTCTGGTCTTGCAATCCATCATAGAGAATAATATTTTAATATTTCTGATTTAAAACAAATAAGATTCAATATTTTCATGAAAAATGCTTTCATGATCAATTTTTGATATTCAAAATGCTTTCATGATCAATCCTTATGAGTTAGGTTTAGGGTAAAACTTAGAGAAAATATCCTTTTATAGTAAAATTTGTGTGTGATACCCCTCGGTTATTTAAGAAACCAATGGAAACAAATATTTAATAAAAAAATATAAAATAATAAGAAATGCATCATATAAAGAAAAAAACTAAATTTGCAATTGTCAAGACTCGAAGCATGTACCCTGATTTATTTTACCCCTCAGTTTTTCATAAACCGGTTGAATATATGATAATTTCTTGAAAAATTATAACATAACGCGTCATTTTTACCTCGTTTTTTTGTTGATTGAGGTAAGAGATTTGTCACAAAATGTATTATTTGTAGTAGTGGGCGAATGAACTTGTGGAAGTGGAAACTCTTTTTAGTGTCATTGGTGATGATGATGATAACATAAAAATAGCAGGAAAAACACAAGATTGCAAGAAGATAAAGAGAAGATTATAAGAGGGATGAGAAAAATGGATTTCAAACTACCTATTTATAGACTAGATTTAATTGATTATTTAATAGTTATGTCAATTAATTTTGATTGATTAATAGAGTTGGTGTGCTTCTTTTAAGGATTTAATCAATCAAAACATGTGGTTTAATCAATTAATAGAAGTTGATGTTGCATGCCGCATCACTTAAACATTACAAAAAAAAAACATGTGAGAACGCAAGGTTACAAATATCCTTAAATTTAATGATCTTCTTCTTATTCATCTTGCTCTTCTTATGATCTTTTTACCATTAAATATGTAGATATGTTGATAGAAAATCCATCATAAAATCCTCAAATATGTTGATAGAAATTACCATATGCATGAAAGTCATTGATTGTGCAAAATAACATTGCACACATTTTAAACTTTTCACCAGAATATGCAACATCAACGTCAATGCATTCCTCCCACAAAAGTTTTAAATCTTCAATTAATGGACTTAGATAAACATTTATATCATTTCAAGGTTGTTCTGATCCATATATCATCATTCTTAACAACATATACTTGTGGTTTGTCCATAACCAAGGAGATGGGTTGTAAATTGTCCTCAATTTGGTTAGTACTCAGATTGTCAAAGGCATTCATTCCATCAGTGGTAAGCCCAAAACTAAGGTTTATTGGCTCAAGATCTAAATCCGAAAACAACGAATCAATTTTCTTCCATTTCAAAGAATCAGGTACATGGAAAATGTTCCATCACATTTTCTTTCATCTGCATGCATGTAATATTCTGTGTCATTGGCATTACAAAATCGATCTTAAACCTTTAAATTAATGGAAAGTACCATAACACTTTAGTAAGAGGACGCTTTTTTTCTAACATTGCCATCACCATTGGTGTCCTTCACCTTGTAACACGACTCACCATATTTCAAACATTGATCCAAATTTTCATACTTTTTCCTGTATAATATGAAATCATTAAGGTATGCATATATTTTGATATATTTCAAACCCATTGAACACAATATCTTCTTGGCCTCATAACAATAATCCGACAAATTGTTATTTTTTGGTACCATTTGTTTCAACAAATCAAGAATTTCCATGAAAATTTTATTCGACCATTCACTTTTTGCCTTCTGATTAAACAATTTTAACAACGCAAACAATCATGTAAAACTAGTGCACCCCTTATATAAAGGAGCATCCTTATCACTACATAAAGTATCATGAATATGGACTTTCATAAAATATGATGAAGGTAAGAAAAATACATAAAAATGGGGGTTGAATTGTGTTTTCCAAATTGTTTCTACTTCTGAACCAGAGTTCGGATTCTAAACAAAAGTTCATAAGTTAATAACAAATGCAGTAGATAATGTAACAGAAGTAAATAAAAATGGAAAAGAACACATAACAGTTATATTGGTTCCTCTCCAACTAAGAGTAGTCTAGTCCCCTTACAGCACAAAAGATTTTCATTATAATCAAACAGATTATAGTTGCTTATACCTTCAAGTATAATAGTTTTTCCTACTAAGACCTACAGTCTAAGACTTCCTTACTTAATCAACACCTGATCAAGACTTTTCAGCTTAAATCCTCAGATCCTAAGACTCTCCTACTTAAACCCTTCTAGTTCAAGACTTCCTTTCTTATACTCGTGAGTATAATACTTTCTTGCTCAAACCCCTCAGGTTCAAGTCTTCTGCTCATACCCTCGGTCCAAGACTTCCTGCTCATATTCCTTGAATCCAAGACTTCAATGCTCAAGCCCAAGGCAAGAGACTTTTATCTAAATTGGCTGTTTAGAGAAGGAATAACTTACAACAACACTTAGTTAACAATCAGAAGTGTTTAAATATAATAAAACACACTTTAACACTAAGGATTTTTAAGCTATACAAGAATAAGACTCTTACAATATTAGCTTCTCTTGAGCTGGCATGAATGAAATGTGTGTATATATCAGTTGTAGTTACGGTGTTATTCTCTTGGTTGATCTTCAAAAAATAAAATTAGAATATGGTATTGTGAATGGTATATTTTTTTAGTAGTGAATACCAAAAAATAAAATTAGAAAAAAAATGTTGTTTAGTAAGAATTATGAATCTGCAATAATTAACCTTCATAAAGTAAATTTAATCCAAATAAATTACACATGTCTATCCAACTCTTCTTTAATTTCAAATGCAAAAAGTTAGCAACAATTTAGATGAGAGGGTGGTAAAAGGCAAGGTCTCATAAGAGTTTAGAATCAAACAAATATTTAATTGCACTGAATCTAACACTAACATTGGTCTATAGAATAGCTCTTTCTTTATCATAGAAAACTTAAAGCTTTCCCAACTTTTATTCTAGACATAGCTTGTTTAAGTGTTTTAGGACATGAAAGTTATGAGATATGTCATTTTCATCAACAACAAAAATGAAAGAGATGTTTTCAAAGTCACCTCCATGGTCACTTCTTTCAACTATGATATTATAACCTTTTTTTCATTTTGAACCTTTTTTTCAAAATGTTTTAAATTCCTCAAAGGATTCATCCTTTTGTTTCAAAAATAAAACCGATGTATATCTGGAAAAATCATCAACTATAACCAAATCATATTTTTTTCCACTTAGACTTGAAGTTTTAACATGACCAAATAAGTCAATGTGGAGAAGTTCTAGAGGTTTGAGTACAGAAATGATATTTTTTAATGAAAACTTATTTTAACTTGTTTTCCCATGATACAAGTTTCACAAATAGAATATTTATCAAATTTTATCTTGGGAAGTCCTCTGACAATATCAAGTTGAGACAAGGTTGAAATATTTCTCCTACTTACATGATCAAACCTTTTATGTCATAACCATTTATCTTTTTATATATTGTTAAGAAGTATGATTCAGATGAGAGGTCATCTAAGTATATAGGCTTTTTGTCTTATTCTAGAAAAGAGAATATTGTTGTATGATAGTTTCTTACTATGCAAGAGTTTTGATTGAAATTGACTTCATAACCATTGTCACATAGTTGACTAGTGCTTAGTAAGTTATGTTTCAAAATCCATCAACATATTAAACATTCTTGATAATACTAAAACCATCCTAATTATAGATCATATACCTTTGATATTTTATTTTCCATTGATTTCCAAAGGTTATGGATCTTCCTTTTTTATCCTTGAGAGATATGAAGTTTTCTTTATCTCTTGTTATATGTCTTGAACATCCAATGTCCAAGTACCCAGGCTTTTTCTTGAGTGTTAGAAGACATTCATGTAGTATGTCTTAGTAAAGTTTTAGGTACCCACAAGGTCTTGGGACCTTGATTGTTAGAGTTTATAGAAACATAATAGTTCAAGAGAATTACTTCAACGTTATATTTTTCCTTTTTAAAGTAACATTTGGATTCAAGATTATTAGTTTTTCTTAGTAGCAACATCTCCTTTCAGTAACACATTTTTCTTTTGAATGACATTATTTTTTATTGTATGAACTATATTTATGGTTGTTATTTTGAGAAAGAAATAAGTTTTAATGTATTTTTTTATTTCATTTTTTTTAAACCTAGACCAGTTTTGTCAAAAACACAAGATTGAGAGCCCATGATTTTTTGAAAAGTTTTTGTTGAAATTGCTACAAATTTCTAGAATATTCTTAAATATAATATGTAAGAAAATGGTAGAATATCCTAGAATTATAATGTTTATGAATATGGTAGAACAACCTAGAACTATAATGCATAAAAATAGTAGAAGAATCTAGAACCATAAATGTATGTAAATAAAAGAAGAACCTAGAACTATCATGATACTCATCTATCATGACAACTCTAGAAAGAACTAATGTAATGTAGAGGTTGGTGACTTGAGCCTATAAATAGGCCATTGGTGTCTTGTAATTCATCATCCAAGAAATCAATGACATAGTCTTATTTCTAAACAACTCTCTAAAACTATCTTTTATCACCTATCAACTAACTACCAACATTGGCATCAGAGCTACATTCGGTCATATATTGAGTGTAGTTACATTACCTACCTAACATTCTAAAATCCTTCAATCTACTATAAAAAATTTCCTTTGTACTACTAACTCACTCCAAAAAATATTTCTAAGTTATGGATAACACCACTCAATCATCATCTATTTATGTCCCTATTTTCAATGGTGAAAACTATGATTTCTGGCGTGTTAAAATGGAAACATTTTTTCATCTCAAGATTTATGGGACATGGTAGAAGAAGACTTCACCGTTCTCACAAATACTTCAGCTCTTAATGCAACTCAAGAAAAAGAGTTGAAGAAAAATAAATAGAAAAATTCAAAGGCATTGTTCACCTTGCAACAAGCGGTGACTAATGCAATTTTTCCAAGAATTATGGGAGCTAAGACTGCCAAAGAAGCGTGGAACACGTTGCAAGAGGAGTTTCAAGGAAGCGATAAGGTACGTGTCGTTAAACTTCAATCTCTAAGAATAGATTTTAAGCTATTGAAGATGAAGGAGTCTGAGACAGTTAAAGATTACTATTCTAAAGTTAAAGAAATAGTTAATCAAATGAGAGCTTTTGGGGAGGCTATTCTTGACAAGAAAATTGTTGAAAAAATTATAATTACTATGCCCCCAAAGTTTAAACCCATTGTGACAATGATTGAAGAAACCAAAGATTTATCCACCCTATTAGTGACACAACTAGTGGGATCTCTTGAAGCATATGAGAAAAGACTATATAGGCATAAAGAAGATACATTTGAAAATTCCTTTCATTCAAAGCTAAATTTCATCCCTAAAATAAAGAAATGGAGGAAAGAAAAATTATGGAGAAACTTCCGAAAGAAGAGAAGTTTCTAGAAATTTCCTTAATAACAAGTTAGATAAAAAAAGTCTCCATGCAATATATGCAAAAGACTAGGCCACACAGAGAAAAATTGTTGGTACCGTAATATGCCACAATGCAACCATTGCAAGAAGTTCGGGCACGTAGAGAAAAATTGTCGCAACAAAAATAGGCATCAAGTTAATATCGCAGAGGAGCATAATCAAGAACAATGTATGTTTTATGCCACTCAAGATTCAATAAAAGAAAAAAGAGGAAGTTAGTACTTGGATAGTGGATGTAGCAATCACATGGCCAATGATGAGACTATTTTCAAAAGCATTGACGAGTCCGTCAAAGTCAAGGTTCGACTGGGAAATGGAAGTGTGGTTGAATCAAAATGTAAAGGCCCCGTCATGGTGGAGAAAAATAAAGGTATGTGACTCATCCATGATGTATTACTAGTTCCCAGCCTAAAAGAAAGTCTCCTAAATATTGGCCAAATGATGGAGAGAGGCTACACACTTCACTTTGAAGGAGGTGCATGTAAAATCTTAGACAACAAAAATAAAAGGTCTGAGATAGCCCAAGTGAAGATGAATAAGAGCAATAGAAGATTCCCACTAAATTTAAAATATGAAACTAACATTGCCATGAAGGTACAAGTAGATGATTCATGGCTCTGGCATCGAAGATTTGGCCGTTTCAACACACATGCCTTGAAGTTGTTACATGAAAAGAACATGATGAAAGATCTTCCAATCATAAAGGAGAATAAAAAAATGTGTGAAGGATGTCTCTTTGGAAAGAAACATCGATTTCCATTCTCAACAAGCAGAGCATGGAGAAAGAAAGATATGTTGAAGCTGATACATACTGACGTTTGTGGACCAATAAGGACGCCATCACACGAGAACAACAGGTACTTCATACTCTTCATTGATGACTTCTCTAGAATTACATGGGTCTATTTCTTAAAAGAAAAATCATAAGTTTTTGGAATATTCAAAAAGTTCAAGGCCCTTGTTGAAAATCAAAGTGGAAAACAGATAAAAGTACTAAGTGATTGTGGTAAAGAGTACACCTCCCGCGAGTTTGACAGATTTTGTGAGGATGAAGGCATTGAGAGAAAACTTACGGTCTCATATTCTCCTCGACAAAATGGTGTGTTAGAGAGAAGGAATCGCACAGTTATGGAACTGGCTAAATCGATGCTCAAGGAGAAGGGCCTTCCTAACACATTCTGGGCTGAAGCAGTATACATTGTTGTTTACATACTCAACAGGTGCCCAACTAAGGCAATACAAGGTAAGACCCCAATTGAATCTTGGAACGAAAAGAAGCCATCAACAAAGCACCTAAGGGTCTCTGGATCTATATGTTACATTCATATTCCATACGTGAAGAGGCATAAGCTTGAAGACAAGACTATACGAGGTATCTTCCTGGGGTATAGCACAATCTCTAAAGGCTATCGTGTCTACAACTTAAAAACAAAAAAAAAACATCATCAATCGAGATGTTGAAGTTGATGAGAATGCTTCTTGGAATTGGGATGTTGAAGTTGATGAGAATGCTTCTTACAATGAGACCTTTGCACCAGTAGCTCGTCTTGATACCATTAGAGTTCTAATAGCTCTTGCAGCACAAAAAGGATGAAGTATCCATCAACTAGATGTCAAATTTGCCTTCCTCAATGGTGTACTTGAAGAAGAGATCTATGTGGAGCAGCCACAAAGATTCATTTCTGAAGGAGAAGAAAGCAAAGTGTTAAGACTAAAAAAAGAACTCTACGGTTTGAAGCAAGCACCTCGAGCATGGTATAGCAGAATCGATTAGTATTTCATGGATCGAGGATTAAGGAGGAGCAAGAGTAAGCCTACACTTTACATCAAGTCTCAAGGTCAGTACACTCTCTTACTTTCTCTATATGTATATGATCTTATCTACACGGGAAACAATACTAAGATGATGATGGGTAAGTCAGAGACATGATGAAGACCTTTGATATGACCGACCTTGGTTTGATGCTTCCATATACATAAGTCTAGTTTGAAGCCTCCTATATTTGACAGCTACATGGCCAGACATAATGTATGCTACAAGTTTTCTATCAAAATTCATGCAAAGCCCAAGTCAAATACACTTTGGAGCAGGAAAAAGAATTTTGAGGTATCTACAAGGAACAAAAGAATTAAGTATATGCTACACTACCGAAACCAATTCAGGATTACTTGGCTACACCAATAGTGATTGGGCAGGTTTGGTAGATGACATGAAGATCACCTTTGGCTATGCATTCTCACTAGGATCAGGAATTTTCTCTTGGGCGTCGAAGAAGAAAGCTATGGTTGCACAATCCATAACAGAAGCAGAGTATGTGACAGCTGCTGAAGCAACAAGTCAAGCTATATGGCTTCGTAAGATACCTGAAGACATGGGAGAAAAATAGGATGAGCCTACTAAAATCAATTGCGATAACAAATCAACAATTGTAATGGCAAAAAATCCAGTGCAACATAGCAGAAAAAAACACATAGCAATCAAGTATCACTTTATCAAAGAAGTTGAAGCAACTAAAGAGATCAAACTCTACTACTGCAGAACAGAAGATCAAATTGCAGACATATTCGCAAAGGCGTTGCCGAGACCAAGATTTGAAGAGCTACGAGCTATGCTTGGAGTCACAGAAATTTGTATCAAGGAGGAGTGTTGAAATTGCTACAAATTTCTAGAATAATCTTAAATATAATATGTATGAAAATGGTAGAATATCCAAAAATTATAATGTTTATGAATATGGTAGAACAACCTAGAACTGTAATGCATAAAAATAGTAGAAGAATCTAGAACCATAAATGTATGTAAATAAAAGAAGAACCTAGAATTATCATGATACTCATTTATCATGAAAACTCTAGAAAGAACTAATGTAATGTAGAGGTTGGTGACTTGAGCCTATAAATAGGCCATTGGTGTCTTGTAATTCATCATCCAAGAAATCAATGACATAGCCTTCTTTCTAAACAACTCTCTAAAATTATCTCTTATCAACTATCAACTAACCAACTACCAACGGTTTCAGTAGATTTCATAAAGGTAGTTCTTTAACTTTAACTTTCATGAACGTGAAGAGATCATATGATAATTACTTGAGAGCCATATGAAGAGTGTGGCTCATCGGATGTCATCATGATATGTTTGGGAACTTGTTACTTTAACAACTTTGGGTATTGTTTCAATGGTACTTGATATCTCATGTGGCAAGAGATCTTTGTTTTTTTGTCTTTTATTGTTGTGGAGAGCTTTCTCATTGTTGAGTGATTCATCTTTGTTTTTTGTCTTTTATTGTTGTGGAGAGTTTTATCATTGTTGAGTGATCCAATATGCTTTATCACTGTTGGATCACTCAACCATGTTCGTATCACTATTGTTCGTCAATCATTTTTCTATAAACTTAAAAAGCAATGTATCAGCAAATAGAATTTTAAAAGTGAATAAAAAAATAGAAAAATCATGATTTTTCTATTATGTCCAAACTTCAAAATTCAGATAAAACAAACTAGAGCAGAATATGCTCATGAATATACCCTAATGAATAACTTTAACCTATTAATGAATTGCATGCTTCACAAAGTAAAAAAATCAAGGATATGAGAAACTTAATAAATGTGAGAGATGTTTGTGTTTAGCTTAAATGGAGATGAGTAGAAGCTGATGAAGATTATATGTTGATGAAGAGATGTTTGTGCTTCCTCCTTGAGAGAAATATTGGAACAATGTGAGATGTTCTGCTTCTAGAAGACTACACATTTTTTATTTGTTTCAAATGGAATGGAAATAAGACGTAAAGATATTGGGTCCGTTTGTTTTGGTTTTTTTTTAAATGATATTTTTAGTGTAAAATAATTTTGTGAATAAAAAAATTGCAAAGAAACTTTTCATAAAAGCTTCAAATGAAAATTTTGTTTTAATAGTTATTCTTAAAATGTTATTTTAGATATTTCATCATCATATTAGAAAAACATTTGGATATCAAAATTTCAAAAAATCACTTAATTTTGAAGCTATTTCAAATAGATTTTCATAAAAATCATTTTTGAGATACAACTTTTTTCAAAAATTGTGATTTCAACTATATTTTGATCTTCAATAATATACATTTATGTTTTACGATGTCAAAATTAGTCTTTCAATTTATAAAAAATGAATATTGAAAAACTTGTAATATTTTAAAAAACGGTTTTACAAAATCCATTTTCGAAAATACAAAGAAAAAATATATTTTTTTAAAGCTAAAACAAATTAGTCCATTGTGTAAATACTTCAATGTAAACGTATGGATTTTAAAATTCGTAAATTTAATTTGGAGATTGAAATCCATACATTTTCTTACTTTGATTTGGTTGTGGTTTTAAGATTGGGTCATTGGGGGTGTATTGGGGTGCCTCCGGATTCCAAAATCCGGACATTTTCTTACTTATATTTGATGTATTTTTTAGTATGTCTAAATTCTAAAATCTGAATTTTAAGATATTTTAACAAATTTCATCATTATGTAAATAAGGTATACGGTGTAATCAACTATAGTTTTTATTTAACCACTACAATTGTGATCCAACCACTAGAAGGAAGTCTATAAGAGATTGAAAATATTGTGCAAATTAAGTGAATTTCTTAATCCACCACCACATGATATTCTTAGTTATCTGGTGTATTTTCATTTATGTCCCCTACTTTCAGAGATACATATTCGAACGCACCACTTTTTTTACGTTGAATGCATCCGGATGTGTATCTGTTGAAGAAGTTTTGTAGAAGCATATCTGAAACCTTATCAGAACAGAATTTTTTTTAAATCCAGTTATGTTAGTCGCAAATGCAAATTATTTGTCACAGATGAATATACAATAACATACAAACATAAATAAAATTATATATATATATATATATATATATATATATATATATATATATATATATATATATATATATATATATATATATATATATATATATATATATATATATATATATATGAAGTCACATGTCATAAAACTATGTTTCTAAAAGTATCTAACGATTTCTACGCCTAATAGTCTATTCTAAATCGATTACGGAGAAAATTCGAAAAATAAGTCAAAAACTCGTAAACTCGAAAACTTACCGATTATATTGAGCTATGGATGATTAGGAGTGTGTTGATCGTTGCAGTTGATGCTCTGTGTTGAACTCGAGTCAAAAAATGTGGTTTGGTGGAAATGGAATTTTTGGAGAGTTTGAGAGAATGAGGAAGGAGTTTGAAGGAAGAAAATGACAAGTGAAGAATGAGGGAGAAGAAAAAGTCTTACGCGAAGTATATCAAAAAATGTTCTGGAGATACATAACTGGAAACATTTCGTAGATATATCTCCTAAATAAATCAAGGTTAAGTAAAAAAATAGTACGTTCGGAAATACTCCGGAAATAAATGGACATTTTTTTAAGCGCACAGTGCATAAAAATCCATGTGGGTGAGGTAAGAAATTCTCACAATTATAGAAGTGAGAAAACCAATGGAAGTTCCAATCTCTAAGGAGAAAATACCATTGGTAGACCAAATTATCATTGAGGTTAGTCGTTCTATGAAACAAGCTAAACATGGTTTGAGTCTTATATTAAAATACAAAGCTCTTGTAATTAAAGGATATAGGTTAATAGCTTTAAGCAAAAAAATTTCAACTTAATGCAACATTGCTAAAAGTCAAACATAAAATACATTACATAACATAACTTCAATATTACAACCCCTCACACCATTTTCCTAAAACAAAAAACCTACCATCCCAAAAAAGAATAGAATTACAGGGAGAAAAGAATTACTATTATTAAGATACACTTTACACATTAGCTATTTATCAGCATGCTTACTGAATGAAAATCTTGATTATGTTAAGAAAATAAGAATTACAAAAGAAGAAAAGAATTTATATCAAGATCTTCTGCAATTGAATTCATAATCAACATCTTCATTTATATTGCAACCATAGATGAGTTAGAACTTTCTTCCGAATCCGGTGGAGGCTTAACATATTTCCCGATTACTGGTTGTCGATGTCGTTTCCGCATTCTTATTAATTTTTCTAAACTCTTTTGCTTCCTCTTTTCTTTCTCTCTGTTTCTTATACTTCTCTCCCTCTCGTATAAACCTTGCCAAAAAACTTCACCAGTTGACGGCCACAACCAGTGTCTATTAGGATCCTCGGAATCTGATAACTCGGCTAAGTCCTCGTCCATGCTCTTGAGTGTGTTGTATGAGAACCATGTGATCCACATTTTTCCTCTACGGTTCTTGAACGCGTGTTGCTCCTGCATTAGACCGTTTTCGGGGTTCACAAATACCATCCTTCTTGCACTGTGGTAGGCCCACACGTTTACGAGAAGCTCGAGGATTCTAGAATAGCAATGCTTATCCTGCAATTTGAATATATTTTTCATGAATTCGGACCAAGTGGCGTAGAAATAAGCAGAGGAAAGTATTTTTTTTTTAAGAAGCGGGTCACCTTCGACAAACTCAAAGGACAGTGTCCGGTCGAATGGTGTTCATCGTACATCTGCGCATCCAATGCATCGACAAATATTCTGCAGAAATGGTAGTTTACATTATTTATTTAACACTTGAGCATTATTTCCAAATAGGAGTTTAGGCATTTCTTAGTTGATAAATTGAGCTTATTTCCAATAATAGACATCGATTAAAGAAACCGACTGTACCTGGAGAACATCACAAACTCTAAAAAGGATCTTGTGGGTAGGGCCCAACTCGACGCGACAGACCAAGTGTCACCATCCACGGGCATGGGTGGCAAAGCATCCACATCATCCTTTAACCCGTACATTCTCCGCATTGCTTCTGAGAAAGCGGGTCTTCGCTCAAACACAAACGTAGAGAAAATCAACCTTTGCACATACTCCAATTTCCCATATGCTAGTAAGAAAACACTTATAATGGGTTAAAAGAAGCTTACTTGCAACCTCCTGCATTAATGGAATCGCAAAAAGACCAAAAGTCTTTCTGCGAAGGGTTTCGTGAATCTTTATCCATCCGCACCCAGAAATATAGTGCATCTCCATACCTTTTAGATTGGATAGCATCTAATAACGCATTTTCGGCAGCTCTGGACAAAGAAGCCTGTTAAAATCCCACGCTGAATGTCAAAAAAACACCCGAGAATGACACAGATAATATACTTATATAACCACTTCAGTTATTTTCCAGAAATTGTATGAAGACGGTGAGATATATATTATATACCTTCCTTGCAGTTGCTCTCCAAGACTGAAATCCAATCCAAGCACTTCTGTGTAAGCGATCAATCCGGTTAGCAATCGCAAAGAAGGTTCCAAATTCCCCAAGTACATCTCTATAGTAAGCATTGTTAAGCAATGGAAGACGAGAAGATGCATCAAAATCATCTCTCCCCGACCTTCGACCTTTGCCGGACTGTGAATACGTTGCATTAACATGAGCGAAATATCACTATAAATTACATTAAAATAATTGTTTGAGCGGTACTAACAATTTGTACCGAATATCAAAATCAAAATACAAATGAACAACACATGTCACACAAACTTTACCAGAGAAACTCCGCGATATAGAGATCTTTTATGTAGAAAAGGCCAGGAACCTTCCCCAGAGTATGGTTCATAAATGCATAATGGCTGTCCAGTCCGCTCAAGCTCTCCGTCATCCCTTTCATGCAACTCATTCTTTAACCTATCAGCTTTCTTTGCATTTCGATATACTTCCTCCCATGTTCCGTGTGATTGCTCTGTTCTATCCTTCAACTGCATTAAAATTCAACGCGACTTAGGCCATGTTTGGATAAACAACTTAATTAAAACAGGATTTAAACTGATCTTACCTCTTCATCCTCTATTCTTTTTTTGGTAATAGCCATCTGAATATACTTTTCATCTTCCCATAAGACATATACGAATGGATCATTAACAGCAACAGCAGTAGACGATTTATTTTTTCGAGAATGATTCCAAAGTTCTTCGTATTTATCCAAAAATGTGTTGCTTCTCAATACCCTATTTTGATATGTCGCATTCTGAACTGCTTCAAACAAATGCCACTGCCACTTTTCTTTAACATGAGAGGGTATTTCGGAAATAGCTTTGGGAGGGGTAATCTCTGATGGAAGCTTGAGAATATTCTGAAGTAAGATTCCATATCCATCAATTGCTTCGGAAACTAAAAGGTTTTTGGCGGTTCTTCTCCCCATTGAGGCAATATTCCGAGCCAGGGGTGATATTTTCCCTTTCAAGATCACCTCTAACATGATTTGTCTAAGAACTCTAATATTATCCTTAGGGAAAAGATAGCCGTTCACCCTGTCATCGACCTGATTAATGCGAACAAAATGTTTAGCCGTAAAAGCCAAAATCTACATAATAGCATGACGGCTATGGTAAAATATAGAGCAGAAACATACATATTTTCTGATCATAGAAATATCAGGAGCAATAATCGGTTTCTCAAAGCTCATGGCTTTAATTAAAATCTCTGGAAAGGACTGCTCTTCAAGCAAGGATCCGTATATCACAACATCCGCAGTGCTGAGAACAGAATCTGCATTCAAATCTCCAGCTAAATGCTCTATTGTACCTCTTGGATATTTCAAGCTCCGTGCCATGGTCTGATGAAACAGAATATACAAAAGTAAACAAACTATTTGTCCATAAACTTCGAAAGGAAAAAGAGAAAAGAAAAGAAATATATACCTCAAGAGCCACGCTGTAGTTATTTGTTAACTCTCCACTATGAACGATGATTCGTAGTTGCGCACTAGAATTATCTTTGCTTATAGGGAAGTCAGACAAAAGTGGTGACAAAGCCTGCAAAACAACGGCGTGTCCCAACCACATGCCTTTGTACAAAAATTGACTGCCCACGATTGCGATAACAACATCTTCTGGACCGTAGCCCATACGGATGCGCAAATCATCTTTCTGCAATGCCATGAATGCATCTGCTTCTAATGCTTCAGCAGGGGAACCAGGAATGACATAAAAATTTCCAGCATCAAATGTGGAGTAGATTATCTGCGGAATTTCAAAAAAAAAAAAAACATTAGATTAGATGTCGAATGCTAGTTACTGTTATAATTATAAGTATATTGTTTAAACCGTAGAGCAAAAGTTCAAAGGACAATATCCAACGTGAAACTTATTTCAGTCTTCTGAGTCAAATTTATTCATAAGAGATAGAGAAGAAATTAGCAATGAAAATCTATTTACCGGCAACGCATAGTTTGGAAAGACAACTACGGATGAACGATTGAAAACTCTTCTCCAATCATTCAAAAGTTCAACCTGCCCACTAGCAGTATATTGTATTGAACGGTAACCAAGAGCATTGTCGTGAACAATCCATATAAGAGGTATAGACTTGAAAGGTTCCTGCAAAAAACTGTAACAAATAAAATCATTTGTGTTGCTTGAACAAGGAAATTCATGGTAGAAAACATCAAACATAATTCAAGGGTTCATGAAGTATTCAGGTAACAACTACAATTCCGAATCTTGACCTTAGAAAATCAAATATATATCGTACCAAGAAAAAGCACCTCTAGCTTCAAGAGAGCTCACAATTATACCATCGTAGCTGCAAAAGATATGTATTCTTATCAGAAGCAATCAGAATGTTAATCCAACAAAAACTAGTTGGCTTTGATTTATAGACGTTTAATTTCTTAAAATCGTGAAATCTGCTTAGTCTAAAAGTAAAAACTAGAATATTAGTCATACTTTAGCCAGTCTACAGTGTGGTCTGTCTTGTGACAAGTTTGAATAATAGTGATCGGAACTCTTAAATTTCTCCACATATTACGTCCTGGTCCATCTTTAAGTGAAAAGACCTGAAAAAGATAGAGATTACTTTAATTAAAATAACCATAATAATACTAATAAAAAAATGTTGAAAACCATTTTGTAATAAAAAAAAAAAAAGTATATAACTTACCTGAATTGTGTAGCCAATTTCTAACAAAGCTGTGGCTATTGTTACCATTAGCAATTGTCGTGAATCAACCACGAGTTCTCCAAATACCTTCACAAAAAATTGAAATTATACAACCAAAATTCAAAACATTGACTATAGATGAATATCCAAGACTTTAAATTGAACCTTGTCCGATTATTTATGTTGTATGCTCAATAATTTTTATTCTCGTGAGATAATGCTAGCACCTCATAAACTCTATATACAAGGCATTTGAAAGAGCTAAGTTGAGTCTATCATATAGCATATGCACTTATACAAGTTTTTGAAGGAGCTTATGAAAGGCATTACAGAGAATTTATCTAGGATTATCTTATGACGGATGGGCGTATGTACCTATTTTGAAGAGATTGCTAAACTAAGCTATGCAAGTATTTCAAAATTATTTTCATTAACTCCAGTTCTTCTAGACAGCTTATGAAAATTATATATATAATGCTTGTCCAAAGTCTACCCTCATTCCATGTTCAACTAATCTAGCTCTTATAATGAGCTATAAGCAATTAACTAAACTGTTTCCACCTCCATAGACGTAGTATGTACGGTTAATTCATCTTCATCTAATAGTCTAATGAGATCATGATGTTAATTGATAAGCTCCCTAGACATACATAGGTCTTGTTTGGATAAACAACTAAACTAAGAGTCTATAGCGTAAGCATTTATCATATAAATGCTTATGTATAATAAGCTATTTCTATACCAAAAGATAAAATAAAGTCAAACTATCTTTAGATAAGTTATAAGCTGTTTTCATAGGCTATCCTAAAAAGCTTACAAGAATAAGCTAAAATAGTTTGTGTATGTTTGGTTTAGCTTTTGGAATAGCCAAAAGTAATGCTAGAAGAGTATAATTGATTATCGAATGATTTTGAGGCATTTAGTTCTTCTAAAATGGAATTGATTTTGCCTCCAGAATTGATTCTACAATTCTACTTAAAACTATAATTTGAAGCTTTTGAGTTTAAACGTAAATCACTCTATCTTCAACTCACTTTTAGCTAGAATTAATTTTACATAATCAACTAATTCAAAATCAATTATTTTCATAACAGAACCAAAGACACTTTTAAGTTGTTTTCCTAAGCTCACTCAAAGTGTCTCACAAGTTCTTATACAAGTAGATGAGCTCAAATAATTCAATCCACCTATAGAGACACAAACACACATGCAAATTGAACTTTACATCTAGTTTAATCCTACCAACAATTAACCAAAAAAACATTCTAAACAAACACCAACATATCCATTCTGTTCAAAATCAGGTAAACTAACCAGTGCCAACTGAGGCTTTCTGTAACCAAACTGCTTCCCTGAATGGTTCAACAGACTCAAATCCTTAAACTTCTCCGAAATCCTCGGCAGAAAAACAGCTTCATCTTCACCAATGTCCAGCACATACCTCTCTCTACTATCATGACGAGAACTCTCCCAAGAACGCATAGTCACAGCTCTCAAAGACTCTTCTGAATCTTCCACAACCGAAACAGGAAGAAACATTTGAAACACGACAACAAGACAAAGAAACACAACCACAGCACAAATCCATTGAACGTAATCTAGCTTCTTGAATAACAAACGAGAGAAGCTCGATCTAAACCTCTGTGAAAACGGGGATTTCTCTTTTTTGCTTGATTGAGGACCAAATAAGCTCCCTTTCTTCAATGGGATCGTTGAATCCAAAGAACCCATTTACAGTCCCATCAAAATTGGAAGCAAAAAAGGTTCAAACTTTAAGAAAACCCACATGCAAATAAGGGTGCCCAGATGGAAACCCTTCAAAAACAAAGTAAGTGAAAGTGAAAGAAGGTGAAAAAAACTGAAATTTTGATGTGTGAATTCAAGAAAAATTGTGGGGTGTTACGATTTGTGATTTGGATTTGGTTTGATTTGATAGTGAAATGTGAATATGAGATAGTAATACACAGCTAATAGGAAGTGTTGAGTGAATTGTACTGAAGAAGAGAGAGAGAGAGAGAGAGAGAGAGAGAGAGAGAGAGAGAGAGATTGAAAAGAAGAAGATTTGGCGTTGAAAGATGAAAGAAAGAAGCGTACGCTAAAGAACAGTGTTTGTGTTACCTAAACACTCGAAAATAAATCTAATCATAATTTCTTAATATATATTTTGTTAAAACTTAAAATCTTAATAATAATAATAATAATAATAAATATTATGTTTCTTTTATAAAGGATAAACTATAAAATTTGAGATAAAATGCATGAATGAAGCTTTGAGGAATAAGAAGTATATATATATATATATATATATATATATATATATATATATATATATATATATATATATATATATATATATATATATATATATATATATTAATTTAACAATTGATCGAATTAGTATATAATCTTACTTTATATGAAGCTCATATATATATATATATATATATATATATATATATATATATATATATATATATATATATATATATATATATATATATGAGCTTCATATAAAGTAAGGTTATATACTAATTCGATCAATTGTTAAATTAATATATATATATATATATATATATATATATATATATATATATATATATATATATGAGCTTCATATAAAGTAAGGTTATATGTAACATAACAAATTTGATGTGGGATAGTGGTGTATATAACAAATTAATATTAGTAACCTCTATATGAGTTGTAAACTATATTTTTAATGAACATCTTCAAATTAAGTTAAGCATGGTATATATTGATAGTGACAAGTTTAGAAATAAGGATATTGAATTTGGGGAGATGGTGGAGCCTTTGAGAAAATTTGTCAATTGGTCTTATGATAGGATGGGAAGAAATCGTTATGATAGGATGGGAAGAAATCTTAATGAACCATGTTGAATTTCTTCTCGAATAAGATGATAATTTATTTTCAAATGTTTTATTCTCTTGTAAATCATTTACATTCATTGGAGCTTTTTTATTAGCAACACGTATTTGTGAGAGACATGTCACATATTCACCTGAAATTTTAAGATGTGTGAGTTCTCTCACTTAAAATGCTAAAGCCTCTACATTTCTAACCAATGTAGGACTTCTTCACACTACTCACACTTGTTTTTCTCAACATTCTCCCTTAAGTGTGAGTCTATTCACAATGTTCTCCCTCAAGTGGAAGTTTTTTCATCTACGTACACTTGTAGCGTCGTTGAACTTTTCAACAGGTCACCTCCTACCCAGTAGGGAATTTCGATACAAGTGAGTCAGTCCCTTCACTCGAACCAGACTCTGATACCACTATAAGGTCATTACTTTGGACGTAAACATGAGGAAACATTTACATTCATTTATGAGCAACACGTCTTTGTAAGGAATACCCAAGAAAAAAGCAATAACCCTGATATGGACTTTATAGCATCAATGCAATCGACCCAATCTACATATGAGTAACCCAATATTAAAAAATTTGAGCTTATATGGAACATAAGTCCTCGACCAAGACTATGTGTTTATGTACTTGATGACCCCGCAATCAGTTTAATAATGACACATGGTGGGATTGTGAAGAAATTGGCTTAATTCTTATGTAGCATGTGTGATATTCGGTATGTTGTGTTCAAGTAAAGTAAGTCACCAATTAAATTTCTATTTGAATCAATGTCTTCAAAAGGTTTACCATCATATGCATGCAGTTTAATTGAGGGTCAATAGGGGTAGAGGCAGGTTTGGAACCTAGAAGCCAATATTCATGCAACAAACCCAAACCATCATGTGCATGCAGTTTAATTGAGGGGCAATAGGGGTAGAGGCATGTTTGGAACCTAGAAGCCATATTCATGCAACAAATCCAAACAATATTTTCTTTGTGATATTGAAATCTCTTCCTTTGAATGTACCACTTCCAAACCTATAAAGTATTCGAGCCAACCCAAGTTCTTGATGATGAAATTATTGTCAAAAATAGCCATAATTTTTCAAAGTAACTCGTGGAATTTCCACCTAGTATGATGTCATCAACATGAACTAGAATAGTTGTGAAGGTGTCATTTTGCTTAATGATAAATAAAGAGTAATATGAGTTGGATTGTGTATATCCTTGTTGAAATAGTAAGGAGGTTAGTTTCTCGTACCATTTCCTACTAGCATGTTTTAAGTCATATAAACTCTTTAAAAGTTTAAAAACTTGATTTGATTTAGTACAAGGCACGCCTTCAAGTATATTATTATACACATCCTCTTGTAACTCTTCATGCAATAAGGCATTATTGACATCTAATCGGTGCAAAAACTAACTGTGTATGAAAGTAGTTGCAAGAAGGGTTCTCACAGTAGTGAGCTTTATCATAGGTGAAAACATCTAAAAAAAATCAAAACTCTCAATTTGAATGTACCATTTTGGAACTATTGTAACATAGTCTTATATCTTTCTACAGACCCGTCAGTTTTATGTTTGACGTTAAAAATCCATTTGCTACCAATAAGATTAACATGAGGTTCAAATTAACTATAGTTCAAGTACCACTTTTGTTCAATGCTTCTAATTCAAAAGATATAGCCTTAAGTCAATGTTCAAATAATCATGTTTCTTTATAATTCTTAGGCTAAATGTTGTGTGTGATAGATGGAGTGTAGACACAATGAGCGAGGGGCAAATTCTATAGAGAATTATATGAAGAAATTGGATGAGAAGTGACAGAAGTACCTGAATATGGGATGTCTGATGAATTAGATGGAGAGTTGCAAATATAATCTGAAATATATTTAGGTTCATGTCTCATCCTAGCAAGTTTATGTGTGGCTATATTATCATGTGAAGTTGTGGTGATGGGTTGGTCAGCGGGTGAATATTGATATTCAGTGTCTACAAGATTATTGCAATTGTGATTGGCAATGGTTATAGGTGTATGTGGCTGACCATTGACAATAGAGTCTGATGTAGTTAGGGTCGGGGTGATGGATTTGTAGATGGTGGTGGTTGATTATTGTCAATGAAAATATGTGTGTGACGTTGTTAAGTATAAACAATGTTAAAATTTTGGTAAAGAAAGATGTGTTCATGATGCGTGACATTTATAAGACAAAAAACTTAGTTATTATTTACATCATAGAGTACCACACCCTTCTATGATGTTAAAAGTTTAGTTTAATTTTAAAAATTAAATTTAATCTGAGTGATTTTCCCAAAATATAATATTGATTTTGTTTAATTTTTTTACTATTTTAAAATTTATTTATGGTTTAATTTAGATCAATTTAAATTTAAATAAAAATTAATTATATTCCTTTTTATGTATCATTTATTAAAATACATTAACTTTCAGAGTAACATTATAAGATAATTACATATTTTTCATTAAATAAATTCAGTTAATTATTGTAAAAAAAACAAAATATCTAATTTCAAAAGAATGGATATTAATATGTGACATTTTATTTATTACACTATAGAAAAATATATATATATAAGTATTCAAGAGGTCTGTTTGTTTTGACTTTTTTTAAATATAATTGTATAAAAAATATTTATAAGGATTTTTTTTATAAAAGTTTTAAATAAAAATTTGAATTGAATAGTTATTCTTAAAATATTATTTTAGATATTTTATTATTTTATTGAAACTTTTTTTGGATATTAAAATTTAAAAAAGAAACGTTTAATTTTAAAGTTATTTTAAATAGATTTAAAAAATCATTTTTAAAATATAATTTTTTAAAAAATCTACGATTTCTATTATCTTTAATAATTTATGTTTATATTATAAGATGTTAAAAATTTATAATATTTAAAAGAAAAACAGTTTTATAAAATTTATTTTTAAAAATTAAATAAAAAAAGTCTATTTGTCAAGCTGAAACAAATAGACCCTCGATCATCATGGTTAGAAATTAAATCCTTATCATTTAAGAGAATAAATTAAATTCAAATTAAAATAAATTTTACTATTACTATATTTAACTCTCTCTTTTTTGTACAATACTATATTTAGCTCTATAACAAATGCATTTAAACTATTCTTTTCTTAATAATATTATTGTACCTAAAATAGAATAAATAATACTATATTTGTCACGCGCATTTAATTTATAAGCGTAGTGTCACGCGTGCAGAAGAAAAGTTGCGCGAAAAGATAAATATCATGTGATTAATACTAAAGTTTTTAATTATGTTTATTATTATTTTATTTATTAGTAGAGTCGTTCAGATCTTTGTTTTTTAGTGAGGAAAAAGAAAGATCTTTGTTTATTGTGAATCACATTAATAATGCTTGAAAATTAGTCGGTGGGAAGTGGCAACAAAAAGAGGATTATAATTTATTTAATGAGTTTAAATCCAATCAAGGCGAGTTAGACTTTCCTAATTAAGAAATAGAAAAAATATAACTTTGGAAATATTGGAGGGTGGTTATGGAAGAAATAGGTTAGTCTTTATAAGGTATGAATCGGGTCTATGGTGAATTTATAAGGTCTGAGTGTGAAAAAGTTTACTCTATACTTCTACAATTATACTAATATCCCTATAATTTTTTTAAAATATCAATTTTGTCCTTATTTATTTTTAATTATTTTTTACTTTTTACTTTTTATTGTTCGTGTCAATTTTCATTCATCGAAAAACTTGTTGAAAGTGTACCGGAACACTTAGGACAAGACTTATAGTCTTAATAATACTATTTGGATGTATTATCAAGACACGGGAATACTTTTTGAAAGTGTTTAGGTTAAAAAAACTAAAAAATTAAAAATTGACACGAATAATAAAAAGTAAAAAATTAAAAATTAAAAATAAATAAGGGTAAAATTTGCATTTTTAAAAAATTGTAGGGGTATTAGTATAACTGTAGCGGTATAGGGTAAATTTTTCCTGAGTGTGGCATATGGCCTATTATAGATTCATTTTTGTGGTCTGGTCTGACTTTTTTAAAAGTCTAATCTGACCTGAAAGCTTATTTACAAATCTTTTTCTCGGTAAGGTTCTCAATTATTCCATATTACTTAAGAATCTTTATAAGCTGACCTATATATGCATATATAAGTCAACCTATTTAGCTTTTGTTCTAATATATATGCATATATAAGTCAACATATGTATCATTTTTTTTAATATATATATATATATATATATATATATATATATATATATATATATATATATATATATATATATATATATATGACAACCTATTTAGCATATTTTTAATATATATGAAAATATAGTTTGGCCTATAAGGCTTCATAGATTTTTTTAATAGCCTAAGTCTGACATATTTAATTAAATAGGCTTTTAAAAAAATCTAAGTCTGGTCTTTTTATTAAAAAAGTCAGGTCTGACATGACCTTAAGTAGGCTAGGTTATAGGCTCATGTAAGTCGGTATGGCCTATTCTCACCCCTAATGGTGGTCCTTTTTCATTTCAAGACAAAAAAGTTGATAACTTTTTATAAGATTAATGTGTAAATCCTTGGATTACGAGGTTTTTAAGTTGTTGTAGATGTGATAATTAAACGATATTAATTTTTTAACAAGAAAATTCCATTTTATAAAAGAAAAAGAAAAAGAATCAAAAGAAAAAAAAAGGAGTTTCACCTATCGAGCATGTTGATTCTCCTTCTCATCCTCAAACACGAAGATTAAATAAATCTAAAATTAGGTAAATCAAACGTATCTCCAAAAAAACTCCTTCCAAATGAAATGAGGAAGCGTATCCAATTACACGGAATTCAAAATCATATGACCATGATTAGCGAGTTTATCGACACATATGTTTCCTTCTCGGTAAATATGAGTATAAACCATGTTTTTTTAGAAGATTCTTGGAGTCAAACCATATGTTTAGGAGATTCTAATGTATTAGAGAATCTTTCAATAGGCATTGAATGATGATCTGGGAGTCACTCTCTATCAAAACATTGATCTAACCTTTAAAATGTGCATGTTCTAGTGTTATCATAATGAATTGAAGTTTAGCTCTCAAAATATTTACCTCTCTAAGATTAACTAAAAAGGCTCATAGGAAACCACCATGATGATCTGTCGTTATCCCCCTTTTGATGTTGTATCTTTGACTGAGTCATCCATTTTTATTTTGTCCATAATATTTATGACTTTTTTCAAAGAAGTTGATCATGTTTGTGAGTTTATATATATTTACTCAATTTGTAAGTTATCCAAAATCTCATGCTTTTTCCCATCCTTCACAATCCAACCTTTTGATAGTGATAAACTAATTTTTGTTAATTCCAAAATGTTACCCATCACTACAAACACACTAGTTCTTAAATTATTGAAATGCATTTCATTTCTTGCTAGCCAGGCTCAACGGATCATGTAAATCCAAGTTGGGATAGTGGTGTGTTCAAACTTGGGATGCCAACTTAGCGTGGTCATCTGAAGAAGGTCGTCTAGTGTTTTCGATGGGGATAATATAATAAACCTCCTAGTTATCTTCTCCCAAATACCAACTGCAAACATACATTGTGTGAAGGTTTCCATTTAATAATTGCATAAGCCAACCATTGAGGCCATAATGAACCCCTTAATTTCTTCAAATTATTATCACATGGTATTTTCGTGTGAATGAGTCTCCACACCGTGAAAGATACAGTTGGCGGTATGAAATCGTTTCATGTCAGTTTTTCCCATTCCAATGAAACCTAATTTTGTGACATATATTTATGTGCATATTTCTCTGTTAAAATACCATTACTCAAGTGTGTCCAAATTAACTGGTCCCAAAGTTATCCATGAGGAATCTAGATCTGGGTAATTCAGAAGGCAGTTTCATGGAATGTTATGTGCTATGAAGTTAGGGATATAAAAGAAATTCACAATTAGGATGTTACTTCATCTCAAAACAACATGCATAATTAATAAGACACACCGGAAATGAATACACATGTAAATAGTTTGAAGGAAATCACTTCAAAAGGATAATCTAAAAGAGTTTTACAACTCATTACATAAGGGAAAAACATAAGCGTCTAAAACCCCAATGTTACAGTTCAAAGCATTATTCGACTAAGTAAAAAAATAAAAACAATAAATCCCAAGAGGCGTCTTGTCATTTTGCGGTATTGACGATCCTATCACTTCTACTGATCACCTGTATCAAAATGCATAGAGTAAACTAACAAAACAAGAAAGGGGTGAGAATTCACTTACATATATTAACAATGTGATTCAACAATAGAATAACATTAAAGAAACACAAAAATCATACATAAACGGTATACTATCAATTACAATCACAGACACACAACACAACAAAATGCAATGTTATGATCCACCAACTCCATCACCTATATGCATGTGGTACTAAAAATATATTGTGGAATCAGAGGTATGTTACTAATTTTATTCCACTAGTCTCTGGTCTTTCCCACTTAGACCAACGATCCCCACTAATGGATCTGAGACTCACCCCTGATCTTTTCCATCAAGATCAATGATCCCCACCAATGGATTTGAGACCACCAAAATAGACTTAAGTCTCACATAAACTCTAAAATACATGAATGCATGGTAATATGAATCACAATTATGCATTTCATGGACAAACATCATAATTTACCAAAATTATATATAACAATACTCATAAACTCCAAAATTTATCCCAAAGGATATCACCAAAATAGATTGCATTCACAAACCACAAATTACCCGACAAGGGTCACCCAAATTCAAATCACCTAAAATTATACTTGTTAACAATATATTCACTTTTCTTACACCCAAAATTATTTACTTTATTATGTTCCCAAAAATGAGATAAATATACTAATATTTTATAAAAGGTATATTTAATTATTTTAAGGTTATTTTATCACAATTTCAACTTAATAAGTCAATTGGATGGTCTTTGAACTCAAAAATGACAAAAGCCACAAAATTATGAAAATGCCCCTGGCAGCTGGCGAACGCCCGATTTTTCTGGAATCTGTACGATTACGTACAGTTCTGAGTTTTTTTTTCCGAAAAAAATGACTTTTTCCAACTTTTTCCAACAATGCGCAATTTCGTTACTAGCAATGTGCGACTTAAAACGGGGTTCATAATTATTATTTGAGAAAAAAAATTATTCAGTTTTTTATATACCAATTATAAGGTTTTTTATATACCAATTACAAGGTTATCACAAATCATCATAAACTATAGATTAACAACATAAATTTTACAATTCTTGTATATAACCACATACATATATCGATCATAGGGGTTTTGATCAAACCTCATAGGATCAACCCAAAACTTGTATTTTGATACGATACATAACAATTTCATACAAATCATGCAATTATACATACATACGATCTTAAAATATATATCATACATCTTATATCGTAACAATCAATATAATTTTTAGGGTCGACGACCCTTGGCGCTGATGAGAAGGTAAAGGAACCCTCATCATCTTGCTCCCTACAAACCCAGCATATAGTAAGGATTTCCGCCCCTTACCTTGATTTAAGCTTTCACGGTTCTCTTTGTGTTTCTCCTAATGCACCATTATTGCTCCCAACTCATTTTGCTTATCGCTCTAAGATGTGCAGTTTACAGTTTTTTTCCAAATGTTTTATTGTACCCTAGTTTTCACCCTCTTATTATCTATTTATTAGTATGATATTCGTGTCTTCGCACAAATAATGGTGTGGTATGTTAACTTGACGTTAGTTATTTACAACTTTGAAGAAATAAAGCATTGTGATGAAATAAAGAAAAATCAAATAATTTTTTAATAACTCCTAACCAAAATAGTTTATTATTTTTTAAAGAGATAATAAATCGGGTCGCGGTTCGTACGGTTCACACAATATAGTTTTTTTTAATTGTTAGAATAGTAAATTAATATAATATAGTGAATTTTAAGAAATATATACAAATTAAGTAAGTTTGACCCGTCAAAAATATATATTTTTGAAGAAAAATAAATATTATCATGAACTCAACTATATTAAATAATCATACAAAATAAAATAAAGAATTTGTGAAATGAAGAAAGAAAAAAAAAAGAAATTTTAATATTTGAAAATAATAATTTTGTGTCTCAAATAGAGACAATTGGTAATTATAATAAAATAGATATTTTGATGATAGTGATCTTGAGAAAAAAGAGAAATTTTGATATTTGAAATATAATTAATAAATATGATATAATAATGACTAATAAATGTATATAAAATATTGGAATGTATATAAATATAAATATTGGAATGTAATAATAAGAGATTTGTACACAATGTCGTTTCTTTTTTAATTGTCACAATAGTAAATTAATATAATATAGTAAATTTTAAAAAAATATATACAAATTAAGTAATTTTAACCCGTAAAAAATGTATATTTTAGTAGAAAAAATAAATATTAATATGATCTCGGTTGTATTAAATAATCATACAAAATAATTTAAAAAAAGAGTTTGTGAAATGCAGAAAGAAAAAAAGAGAAATTTTAACAATTGAAAATAATAATTTTATGTCTCAAATAGAAACAATTAGTAATTATAATAAAATATATATTTTGATGATAGTGATTCGTGATAGAAAAAAAGATAAATTTTGATATTTAAAATATAATAAATAAATATAATATAATGATGGTTAATATATATATATATATATATATATATATATATATATATATATATATATATATATATATATATATATATATATATATATATATAAAATATGTTGGAAAGTAATAATAAGAGACTCGTTGTGTGTTACCCGTACGTCACAAAGATTTTGGTCTGGTTACATGTGTGTTCACACGAGTACTGGTACATACTCGTATGTTCACACAGATTTTGGTTTGATTACTCATACATTCGCACGGTATTGTTGTGTAATCCGCGCTTTCACATGGGTATTGGTGTGGTACGCACATTTTTTCTAAAATATAATAAAAATGGTATTAAAAAAACGAAATTATTTTAACCAAAAAAATTATTATTTTTAATAGATATAATAAATTAATGTCTATAACTCATTTCATATATAAAAATATTTGAATAAACAATATATTTATTTTTTATATAAATATTATTATTTTGATATTATTTAATCAAATTAATGTATGTGTTTATAAATATACAAATTAATGTATGTGTTTATAAATATAGAAATTACAACTGTATAAGAAATATTAATATTCTAAAAATATATTCAAGCAAATTTTTTTATCTGAAATATAATATATTTGTTTACGAGATTGTTAATTTAAAAAAATATTAAAGATATTGATGACAGATATTGAATTATGAGATTAACCGTTTATATTCATCTAATTCAAGTAGTAAATATTAATAATCAATTATGTTTAAAATATATAAAAATATAAAATAATTGATTAAATTAATTAAATAAATTATTAAAAAGTTAAAAACCAACAAATAATAAATTATTACAATATACCATATTAATAATATACATAGAAAAATGATTCAATTTGGTTTAACTTTAAAAAAAGAGAATCTAAAACCCAATCCAAATAATTTTCACAAAAACACATTCAACCACATATTATAATATATATATATATATATATATATATATATATATATATATATATATATCTTTATGTAATTCGTAAATTGATTTTCTCAAAAGAACATTGAAACATATTATTCTTTACATGGATTTGAATTTTCTCAATCTCATCTCTACAAAAATGTTCTCAAAGAGTCACACATCATGTAAAATCATCCTGGAAAACACAGACATCTGCGTTTGTAGTCCAACGGTTAGGATAATTGCCTTCCAAGCAATAGACCCGGGTTCGACTCCCGGCAAACGCATAGAATTGTTTTGTTAGCTTATTTTTCTGAATCACTTCTAAGGCAAGGCTTCATTCATCTACTAGTACTAATCTTATTAATTATAAAAAGTTGTATATTTCAAATGAAGGGTTGCTAGTACTTAAATACCAAAGTTTGATAAATATTTTGTTGGTTTTTATGTATTATTTTTCACTAATTTTTTCCAATGTTTAACTTTGTAATGAATTCACTTTCATTCTTTAAGTGAGTTTATGAGTTAATGTGACACTCAATTTTATGATATCAACAATCCAATAAATCTTCATACTTTGCTGTTAAAAAAAATAATAATGATATCAACTTAATATAATTTCTATTAGATACTCCATTTTACAAGGTGATAGTAGAGAATTTTTTAATATCTTAGAGTTATTTTAGAGTTTTAGGGATGGATTATTGTAGAGTTGTGTAGAGTTTCTTGGAAACTATATTAAATATAATTACATATTATTATAACATTTGATAATTTAAGAGTACATAATAAATTAATAAAAATATTCTTTTGAGACGTTATGAGTATGTATGGTTGATTTTCGAGCTGTTGAGTAGTAATATAATTTTACTCGGTTATTGATAATTTTTTAGTTATAATATAATTATTGAATTTAATTATGATGATGTTGAGTTGAATAATTCGATATAATTACAATGAGGATTGATAGTTGGTGAATTTATGGTTCAAAAGTGGAACCTGTTTTGAGTATGAACACAAAATATGTTGATGAAATATGATTACGTTGTTGTGGGATAATAGTTCAGAAGGAGAATTATTATTGTTGGGTCAATACATGTTTTGTTTATTGTCAGAAGATGACTTTAAACATTATGCTATTGTTACATTGACGTGTTTTGACATGCATTCATTATGTCATTGTTGTTGATGAAATAGCCAAGTTGCAATCCGAGTCGGGTGGATTGGTGACTTGTCCTTAATCCGAGTATGGAGAATTTGATGTTCGAGCAGGGTGAACACGGTTCCTGAGTGAACAAATTGATGATGATATGATACCACATGCATTTGAGTCTAGTTGAGGTTGTAAGTCTCATTGCGTAATTTTAAATGATGAATATATGGTTGTTTTGTGTATGTTGATGGGTTGGGCGTGAGAATGATGTTGTGTGATTGATGTGGATTGTGTAGAAGTTTGAATTCTACCTTGCAGTTTATGCCATTAATTTATTGATGTGAATTCTCACCCCTTTTGCTTTGATATTGTCTACCATGGACATCTTGCGAATACTCAAGAGTATAGTTGTTGTTGTGAGTGAGAAATATTTTTTTAGTTATTTTCATTATTTTATCGCATTTTTGTTTAATCGATATGCTTTAATTATGTAACATTGGGGGCGAACAATGTTTTTTGTTTATTATGTTTGATGTCAATTTGCTTGCTTTGTTGAAGTTCAATAACTATTATGTTAAGAATTAATTGTTGAAATTCTTTTGAAGTATGTTGTAGAAGATAAGTCTTTATAAGACCAATTTGAAGTTAATATGTTTTACTACTGTGATTAATATGATTTCACTGCGACGACACCCTAAATGAAGTTGAGCATGTGATAACATGTGTTGTAAGTTGTTTGTTTTTCCACTACGTATTTTCAAAATGTCTATGTTTGTTGAAGGGTTGTCGTTGGTGACACCTTAAATGGCCGAGTAATCCTTTTTATATAAGTTTCAGGGTTTATGGTGTTACATTAGCATGTTATACCAACATGAAGTGGTGCTTGAACTTTAGATATTTGAATATTTTCTTCAGATTCATATCAATGAATAGGATCATGTTGTCAATGATAACATATTAGGGAATTATGTATCTCATGAGGATATTCCCTTTGAAGAATTTTTATATGATAGCCACAATGATCTTTGCCAGAGCTTCTACTTCAATCCATTTGGTGAAATAGTCCATGACTACAATCATAAATTTTAGTTATTTAGGAGTCAATAAAGAGCCAAGGGTGTCCATGCCTCATTAATAGAAGGGCCATGATGAAGTCAATAAACTGAGCTCATATGGAAGAGCGAGGTGAACATCCACATGCTTCTGAAATTGCTCACACTTCTTGAAGTAGGTTTTGACATCTTGATCCATTAAAGACTAGTAGTAACTAGCCAGGGAATCTTTTTAGTAAGGGATCATCCTCTTAGGTGTTGTCTGAATATGCTATCATGGACCTCAATAAGCACATATGCTACTTCTTCCTCTTCAAGTAATTTTAAAAAGGGGTGGACATGCCCTTATGTATAAAGTTACTCATAAGATTGGATATGAATATGCTTTTTTTGTTGCCTTTTAGGAAGACTTAGATTTTATACATGGGGTAGATATTTCTAATGGTCAGGCACCCCGATAAGAAGGCGGCACATAGAGACAAATTTATTGGTAGAAGCAACCACTAAAGAAGTGAGACAATGAGGTTTTTTTTGGTGAAAAGGAGAAATTTGACTTTATGTATAAATTTCAATATTGTCAGTTTTATCTTGTTTAATCATTACTTTTTTTCTTTGCCCCCACAAACAACACGATTACCCTTAATGACTTGATTATGATGAAGAAAGGTCTTAGCAAGAACATTATCCGACCTCTACCTCCATAATGGACAGTGGAGACGACCACACAGGCTAAAAACTAAATTGGGCAAGGAGGTTAACAACATGATCTTGAGAAACCAAATAATCAACTCGAAGGAATCAAGTAAGAGGGAACAATGACTTGATATCCTCCATCATTTGAAACCTAAAACAAGAAATCTAATGAATGTCTGAGAAATGTTATTGCGGATCAAGATCAACTTAATGTATTGAGAGATGACTCTTCTAGACAATATAAGGATAAGAGGCATGTTCAAGGTTGTTTGGACCCAAAGAGGCTCAATACGGTGGTGCCCAGAGATGAAAATTTTAATATAGGAGGAATTTAAAGTGAACTTTCATCTTATTTTATACATCGCTTCCTTCTATCAAGTGGTCATTGATATGCCAAAGACGTTCATGGCAGGTTCAAAGATGTTGATTATACCTACTATGCTCATAAAATAATGTTCTACTAATAACAAGATGTCAGCCACAATGTTATAACAATATGTATGACAATGATTATGTGTAACATGAATGATAAATGCAAAACTTTAATAACATAAGAATTATTAACTCAGTTTAGTGCAAAGTCACCTACATATGATGAACATTAACCCAATAAAAGGAAATTCACTCTTAATAGTGAGAAGTACAAATTTGTCTTATTATAACTCTCCTAGTTCAATGTCTTTTTCCTAAAACTACCTATGAACTTGGATCCAGGATCCCTCGTAATATGATACCACTGTTATTTTCACTCAAACACTCTCCCAAGTGTTTGGAAAATCACAAAAGCATATGAATGATGAAACAATATTACAACTCAAATACTTTATTTTCCTTACTTATAAATATGACCTAGAAATAGAGTATTGCAAAACAAAACAAAGACTCAATAACAATTAAACATACATAAATTAGAAGTGCAACATTTGATTCTTCACAAAGGAGAACGACTTCTTAAATAGCAACAAAAATCCAGCTAGAAATCCTAGTAAGGTTTTTTTTATAAATTTAAATGTGGTTGAACCTCCAAAATAGTATAAGAACAATCTTCATAATGTTGATTTCAAATCTTGATTGAAACAAATATAGAATAAATATGAATCTCTTGAGAATATGAAATTCAAACTTGCTAAAACTCATTCAGATTAAATATTTCTTAAACCAAAACGCGTATAAAAAATATCTAATTGGACATAAAAAGATACAAATCTCCAAAAGCCCAAGAAATACTTCAATCATCCTTGCCCGCAATTCAAGTAGAGTGAGACGACATGTCTCACATAATGCAATACATTTTGAGGAACATTTTTCTTTCCACTAAAGTGTTACAACCATTTTGAGACAAGATGTCTTGCAACTTGACAAAACATCTTTCTTCACAAATTTCCTACCAAATATTTCCAATCATATGTGAAAGCTCCTATTGTTTGACATAATTTTGGCTAAACACAAGAAGACTGAAGATAAAGAATCTGTAAAAAATAGAAGATGTCGAAGCAGATGTTCTAACAACATGATGATACATCCTGGACTGTATTGCAGGAGTTAAATTAGAAACAAATTTGTACGAGATTTGTTGAGGATTTAAGTTTTGGATCAAGACAATGATAGAAAGCCTAAGACAGAAGACTATAAATATGAAGAGTTAGACTTAGAGTTAATTATTCCTTATGTAACAATTGTAACCTAGTTCTCTTTTGTAAAAATAAAGGTTTAGGTTTTGAGAGTCGTTGGCTCTGAGGGTTGTAGTTCCAATCTACAATATTAGATGGAGAGAGGATGACATAGGTGCATGTACACTACCAGAAGCCTTTAGGTAATGGTAGTTGTTTTATTCTTGGACGAAGCTTTTCAGCATGTCCAAGATGACTTATAGGTCAAGAAACCGTAACAGGTTCTGTGATGGCAGAAGACAGAGGCAACACAGGTTGTGAAGGATGTGAGTGGTCTCTCATATCAGAGTTTAAACTATAGAGTTTAGCTTTGGTAAAGATGTTCATTAAGGTAGTGATTAGGAGCCAAAGTTTTAAACAGGGGAGTTTAACTTTGAGATAATACTATGATATAGTGAAGTCTTGTTCCTGAATTGGTATCCCCCAAATGTAGGTTTGTTAATACCGAACTGGGTCAAAAATTTATGTGTTCTTTATATTCTTCAATTTATAGTTTTTTTGTATGCATGTTCTTGACTGAGATGTCCCAACACGTTGTCTCAACATCTATTGGTATTTGTGCTGCGCTACTTCAAAACAACAGCTGTGTAATTCTCTTGTTCACTAAAGTGCAATAATCATTGTCTTAACATTAAGATAGGACATTGGAGTATCTGCATAACCAGAATTTCAATTCGTATCAGAGAAGACTTCCTGATCTATTTTCTGGATGAGATCCATGGCGTACTTTCTAGTGATTAATCGGGAGGAGTTATTTTCTGAAGGGTTCTGCAACAACAAACATGAGGAGAGGCTAGTTCTTTTGGATGGTGTCCTGAAAGATCTCTTAACATCTTTTCTAAGTCAAGTTGAAGTTGTTCTTTAGAGATTCCGATGTATATATTCTGATTGAATATTTCCAGTAGTATGGGATACTGGAGTATTGATTGAAGAAAGCTTGTAGATGTCCTTATTTGGTTCTGTTCTTGTAGATGTCAATCAGTTTGAAGATACATAACATACCAAAGTCGGGAGCAGAGGATGTTATTGTGACGATTGAGTCTTATGTGACTTGGTACGTGATTGAGTGACGTCATCATGTATGCTGAAGTCAGATTGGATAGAAGAGATAAGATGAATTATCAAACTCATGCTCTAGGGGTTTGATGATTTTTTGTTGGCTAAGTTGTTGAAGACACTTGATATGATGATAAAGTCCAATAAAGGTAATTCAACCGTGTCGCTCCCGATAAATGAGAATAACCCAAATAAAGGTACAGACGCGAACGGTCGGCGAAAGGATGAAATGAGAACACACAGGAGTGAACTCAAGAGAAAAGAAAGAGTCGCCAGCTAGGCATTTTTATCCCGAGGGAAAGGTAATGCTGCATAAACCTGAGAAAAGACATGGATAAGACGGTTGCGAACCAGAGAGACTGAGAAAGGGGGTTGGTTACAACCTGGGAAGGTATTAGCACCCAGATTGTCCGTCGTACTCGACGGGATCCACGCTTAAAAGATTTGTGTTTTAAAGGGGTAGTGTCAGTGCAATCTGTGTATAAGGAGCTGGAAAGGGATATACAGGTGTCAGTGTAAAAGGAATGTGAAGTGTAATAAGTGAGGTGCCAGTGTAAGAACAAAAGTGAAATGCTCATGATAATGAGGCTAAGAAAATAATGTTAGAAAGAGGGGGAATATACAGAGACTTTTGTTCGATAACTGTTAAGTTATGCCTACGTATCCTCTCGTGCAATGAGGAAGTCAGAACACCGTAGTTCGACTCAAAGAGACTGAAAGAATGAATTGACTTATGAACTGCTTGCTTGTCTATGCTCAAGTGTATGACCTGTCTGGCTCAGGTGCAAACTGTCTTGCATTAGACGGAAGAAGCGAGTTCTCGATTGTGAATGAATGAGATGAGAAAATAATCCCGGAGGAGACGATTGTTGTTTATTTTTTGTGTTTTCAGTCTTTTATTGCTTTTGAAAGTTTGTCATAAGTTAATGAGTTTGAGCCTAGACCAATGGATTTAGTAAACTCATCACATCTTCCCTCTGATTAGGGGTAATGAGAATACCTTAAGTGTGAAGTCAGCTTCTCACACTTAATCTCCATGGTGTAGGATTAAGATCATTAACTTACTTGTGATTATTTAGATGTTTTTGTGGTTTTGGTTTAGTGTTGATTAATGAGATTAAGCCATAATCAAGGATTAAACAGACTCATTACACCATCCTAATAGAAGGATAATAGATGAGAGTGTTTAAGCTGAGGAAAGCTCCTCAACTTAATCCATGATTAGGGATTAAACTCATGACAAAACAAAGCCTTTATTAAACGGATTTTAATTGATGATAAGATGATGAAGTGATTTTTAGGGTTCGTAAGACAACTTGAGGGGGACTTGTCCATTAACACTAGGGTTAGTTCTTCTTAACCAATTAAGGAAGAATTAAAACCCTAATGCAAGGCCCAAGTTACAAGCTTGATGTCTTGGTGATTATTAAGTGAATTGATTAAAGGATTTAAACACATTAATGGTTTAACACTTAGGATTAAAGTTATACACTCCATCCTAATAGAAGGATGCAGGCATAAGCTTAATCACAAAGCCTTAAAGCCTTTAGGGTTTAGTCCCTGATTATGAGATGGGAAGAGAAGACTCAATGAGACACAAAGGTAAAATCTAAATGGGGAACTAATCAAAACCCTAATCATTGTCATGCTTGGTTGTTCCTAGGGTTTGTGAGGTTTACAAGAGACATCTTCAGAGAAACCACCAGGAAGCAGATGAAAGGAGCAAAGAGAAGCAAAGTAACTTGCTTCATTTAAGAAGACAAGTCACTTGAAGAAAGAAAGTAAGATGAAGAAGAATGAGCAAGATCAATATCAAACACAAGATAAAATGCATCAATGATGCATAATAGGGATGAAAAGAGATTGTGAGAAGTGAAGGCAAATTCACTTCTCAAAGTTACTTACCACCTGAAAAGTTAGTGAAAGGAATGCAATGCAATGCAAAATGAGATGAAATGGGATGATGCAAACTAAAACCAGAAGCATGAGTGTGATGATAATGATGCTAAGAGATGATGTACACACATGACAAGAGATGGGAATGATCATACAAGCATATGGATGCAAGAGAAGCATGCTTAGAACCATGAACATACATGAAAAGTTATGAAATGCAAATGACATACAACATGGCAAATGAAAGATGCAATGATCAAACATGATTCTAATATGTCCTAAGATGTATCATGAATCAAATGGATGCACAAAATGCCATGGCAAGTCATAGTATGCAAGCAAATGGAAGGTGGATGCAAATGAAAGCCCCAAATTAGGGTTTATGATCAATGCACAAAACAAAGATCAAAACCAGAAGCAAACATCATGATAAAAAATTGAAAATGCATTCAAAGGAACCCTAAACCTATACCAACTCACTGCCCAAAGGAGGGATTCTAACTCTTAACCTAATGAGGGTTATGAATTTCTCAAGATTGCTAGGGTTTTAAGGTACCTTGTCAAGAAAAATGCCAAACAAATAGGAAATGCAAGATCAATTCATGCCAATTTAATCCTATAAACTACATGCTAAACAAGATGCAATGCAAAAAGAACCAAAGTCCAACTCTTGAAGGCTAGGCAGAAATGAATTTTTGAAGATTGAATCAAAATAATGCCTTAAAATGAGATTAATTCCATGGGAAATTGTCAAAAGACCTCAAGATCAAAAAAGAAATTTGGTTTGGGAGTTGGACAATGTTTCTAAATGATTTTAAATGTTTCATGAATTTTTTTTGTGATTTTTGAATACCTAAAAGTATTTTTAATTAATTAATTCTCATTAATTAATTAAAAATAAACTTTTAAATGATTTAAAAATATTTTTTAATGCAAAAAATAAAAATAAAAATGTTTTTGGTTTTTGAAAATTAATAAAAGGTTGTATAAAAATTTTCAGAATTTTTCAAAATGTTTTGCTATTTTAAATAAAATGAAGAAAACAAATGAAATAAAAAAGAAAATAAAATGAATTAATGGGAAAGTCAGCGCATCCAATGGTCAACATTTAAACTTGGAATGGAGGGAAAGACTGCACGCGTGATCCTAGGGCTGAGATTCAAACCAACCTAATTAAACTAATCTGAATTAATTAATTTAATTAAATATGATTAGGGTTTTAATGTGAAATCTGGACCACTCATATGCGCGCGGGTCAACTCTGGTCAGCCTATCCAACGCACCACATTCAAACTTCATTAATGACCCTGATTAAACCCTAAACACTTTCAGGTGGCCGGAGAAGACTTCCGGTCGTCTTCTCCGGCAAGACCCTCACCTGAAAGTTGCTAAAATCCTCAAAACTCCATGAAAATGAAAACTAAACGCCCAGAATCAAACCCCATTCGAAACTAAACCAAAACCCCCAAACAAAAACCATTTTTCATGCATTAATCAGGAAAATCGAAGTAATACATTTCTAGGGCAGAAAAGTTTCAGAGCAATCATACATGCTTATTTCTCAACCATTTCAAAAAGTAAAAACATCAGAGTGATCAGCAAAGCATGAGGAACATTTTAAGAACTTAAAAACTTATTTCTGGAAAAAAAGTTCTTGAGGTACCTGAGCTTGAGCTTTCTCAGTTTGCAACTTTCTGACCCCCTTTCTTTGTGCAAACCACTCCTCTTGAGCTCCTGATGAGGTCCTGATACTTGGAAGAAGTTTGTGATGGCTGGTTTGAAAGATTACAGAAGTTCTGTTCAAGGGAGGGTGGTGATCGTGTTTTTGATTCAGGGAGTTTCAGGCTATGGTGATGGGTGCTTTTTGATCAGTGAAGCATGCTGAGTTTGTTTGTGAAGTTTATTTGTGTGTTTGCAGCTTGTGGAGAGTGTTTCGAAAGCTTTTGCAAATGGGGTGGAAAATGAGAGAGCTGTCTTCTTGGTGCTTTCAGGCTTGTGTGTTATGTGAAATGTCTTGCTTTTGGTTTGTATAAATAAATGGGATTGGTCAGATGAGTTGATGTGTACTGCTGTGATTGGTATGGCTCAAGTTGCCAAAATGTCAAACTTGTGTAAGAGAGGTATGGGTTGCTAGCTAGCCAAGGACAAATGGGGTGTCCTGCGCAGCAAGATGTGTGGAGAGCCATAGGATTGTTTGTGGAGTCAGCAAGCAAGTGGATTCAAACTTGAGTGAGTTTTTGCAACTTGCCTCACTTTTGCTTCCTTTGAAATTTCTTGCTTCATAAGTCATGAAAATGAGTGATCCCTTGGCCCATTCTGAATTTTAGATGTCACATGATCATGTTGTGAAGAAATGGTACGCATTTGAGGCCTTTAGAACACTTGATCAAACCATTTTGCAAAATACGTCTTTGGTAGAAAACTTCAAATTTTGTGATTTTAGCCAACTTTGACAAGCCATAACTTTTGATCCAAAATGAATTAGGTCATGTTCTTGTACTTTTTGAAAAGGGAATGATCCATTCTACAACTTTCATGACCAAAGTTTTTCCATTTGAAGCATTTTTGAATCAAAAAGCAAGGGTTGAAAAAGTTTCCCAAAATGGCAATTTTCATTAAAAGTCAAACTTCCAAAAAAGTCAACTTTGCAAATGACTTGAAATTCTTCAATTTTGTGAACTTCCAACATCTTCCATGATCAAATAAGGATCATATACAATCAAAATGATGAAGAACACCCTTTGGTTGGGTCATTGGGGGCCTCAGATGCTCTGATTTTACACTGACTTGCCCAGAAAGTCAACTCTTGATCAGATGACTTCCCCATGGAATTTCTTCATGAAAATTGATATGCATGCTCCCTATACCATATAGAGACCAATAGAAACAAGAATGACCAAAAAATTTGGAGTTATGGCCTCTGAAACCAAAACCCTAATTCTAGGTCATCTGTGCAGTCAAACCTGGCTCTGCTTCCATATCATTCTCAGTTCTTGTGATTCTTTAACATTCTTGACTTTGAGAGGACATAATATGATGCTTTAACATACATGGACCCCTTTGAAGTGATTGATGACCTTTGGAGTGGCTCAAGAAGCTCTTGGATTGCTCAGATCACAAACCCTAGATGCAGATGACTTTGAACCAATGCAGTGAATCAAAAATGTGGTATGAGATGCTATGATTGGATTTATGCATATGAAATGATCACAAGCCATGGTGTGAATGAGTGAGGGAAAATTTGGGGTGTTTACAGCTTCCCCTATTCAAACATGAGTTAGCTGTGCAGGATGTAAGTAGCGGCTTATCAGGCAAACAAAATAACTTGTGGTTGATTACCAAAGACAGTCCAAAATTTGCACTCACAGAATGAAGAAGAAAGGGGATATAGATCGTAAAGGAAAATAAAGTATAATATAAAGTGGGCGACGGAGGACGACCGTCGAGCAGAGGACGACTGCTGGGGAAAGAGCAATGACGGGGACGGCCGACATGCTGGGAGAAAGTGTGTGAAGTAAAGCAATGACGGGGACGACCATCATGCTGGGGATATGGGGATGGCCATCAAGTAAAGCTGTAAGATTCTCTGGGGAGTACGTAAAAAGTAAATGATGAGGTACGGTCATCAGGCTCATAAAGTAATGCAAACAACGATGGGGACGGCCATCGGGCTAACCTGATGAAGGACGATCATCAGGAAAAGGCAAAGGGACCACAACGGGGACGACCATCGGGTTAAAGAATAAATGAAATAATGATGAGGGACGGTCATCAAAGGTGAAGGACGATCACCTAGCAGGGGACGGCTGCTCTGTTGGGGACAAGATGAGGGACGATCATCTAAGGTGAAGGACGATCACCTGGCAGGGTACGGCTGCCGAAAGTATCGCGACATAGGACGAATGCCGGATAAAAGGTCAACGATGGGGACGGCCATCAGACGAGCATGATGAAGGACGATCATCAAGAGGTGAAGGACGATCACCTAGCAGGGGACGGCTGCTCTCAAGGTTTACCATGACATAGGACGAATGTCAGGTAACAAAATCAACGATGGGGACGGCCATCGGATAAAATGATGAAGGACGATCATCAAGAGGTGAAGGACGATCACCTAGCAGGGTACGGCTGCTCTCAGGGTTTATCATGACATAGGACGAATGTCAGATAGAAAAGAAATTTTGCTTTGCTGGCGACTTACTGGGGAATAGTAAACACGGACGAGTGTTTATATCCAAGAAATAAAAGGTATAAGTGTTTTGGCGTTGTGTGTAGATTAAAGATGCGGACGAGCATCCCTAAGACTACGATACGGACGAGTATCGGGTAGAAACGAATACTGACACGTGTTCAGAGATGATGATACGGACGAGTATCAACTGGTTAACAAGGAACACGGACGAGTGTTGATTCTGAGGGGACTCTTCTGGGGAACAATAGACACAAACGAGTGTCTCAATTCAGGAAGACATAAGTGTTTGACACGTGTATGGATTAAAGATGCGGACAAGCATCCTTAAGACTATGATACGGACGAGTATCAGGTAGAAACAAACGCTTGACGCGTGTTCTGAGATGATGGTACGGACGAGTACCAACTAGTTAACAGAGAACACGGACAAGTGTCGAATCTGAGGGGTTTTAAATAAGATACAAACGAGTATCTGTATGAGTGAAAACAGGAGAGATAAGTGTGAGTGGTGTAACGACAAGTGCTTAACTTGCTGGAGAGAGTGACACGAACGAGTGTCAAGAGGTATATTATAAACAAGTATATGCTTAACAAAGTGTTTAGGTAATTATGCTGGGGATGGTGACACGGACGGGTGTCAAGAAAGTTATATATATATATATATATATATATATATATATATATATATATATATATATATATATATATATATATATATATATATATATATATATATATATATATATATATATATATATATATATATATGTATGTATCTGCGAGTGCAAAGGGGACGCTTTGGCTTTCTACCGGGGATATGACACGGACGGGTGCCACAAAGAGTATGTACTGGTGTTTGTGGGTGTAAGGCAACTGCTTTAGCTCTTTGCTGGGGAATCTGGGGAGCATTCTGTATATTGTCGATGGATTGTCATTATTCACAAGTGTTTGACTCAGACCATGACTTATGATTATGCAACATGTTTGATTTTTGCCGTAATGCTCCGTGTTAGACGGAATGCTACGCTTCGTGGAGAATATGATGCGGATGCTATGATTATGCAAAAGATACCGATCCGGGCTTCGGGTCCCGTTGCTGCGAAGATCTCTGGCCGATCTGTTTGAAGTGGACATCCCAGCTGGGGATGAGATCATTGAGATGTATCTGCTTGGAGGAATAGGTCACTGATAGACCCATTCTTGGTGATAAGGGACCCAACTGGGGTTTGTAGGAGCTTTCTTCACTCTGTTGTGATTCCCTCGTGCGTCGCGCTTCTGGATAAAGGCTGAAGCTCTGTGGGGAGATGGTTTCCCGGCCTTACACCTGACTTTGGAGGAATAGTAAATGGTAACTCGGCTGGGGAGAAAGCACTTTGGGTGCTAAGACTTGAGTGAGTGCTGATTTGTCAGCTTGCTGGGGGTGAAGCTTTCATGCCCCATGTTGTGCTTTGAATGCCTGCAATCCTGAAAAGATAGAGAAACACACAAGTAATCCCGAGGTATCCCTTACCGGATTCCATCATAGGAGTTTAGACACACCTGGGAGTAAGTATATTTTCTGCAAGCACGCATTCTTTAAAAGAGAAACCATCTGCATCTATGCAATCAGTATCTTATAGACATCGGACATTTTGCAAATGACAATAAAATGTACGAGACGAGACATGACTGAAAATCTGATTTTATTAATTTATATGCCTTGAATTGGCAAGATACAGTCAAAGAAACATATCCCCTAAAATGAGGAGATTGTTACAAATTGGGAAACAAAATGTTGGCAATGTTGACGACGCTTCAAGGAGCTTCCCTTTTGCTATGACTCGTATGACATTTGACACTCTTCTCGTCTTGCTTTCTGAAGAAGGCTGATTCTGAAAGAGGCTTGATCCTTTCAAAGCTTACCAAGTTGTAAGTGATACAGATGAATTCCGAATGCAGTTGTTCACTTATTCCCTTATTTTGCATGGATCGCGCCTTTTGGGTTTTCAATCCATCGGGATACCCATTTTTGCCCGAGTTGTCCAATGTGGCTTTTTAACTCAGCGGGTGTGCATTTTTTTTATTTATTTTCCCTTATTTTTGCCCGAGTCTTTTATTCTGTTTTTGACTCGCCGGGATGCCCTATTTTTGCCTGGACTTACATTTTGTTTTTATGTCCAGCGGGTCATTTTATGCGAAGTATTTTTTAACTGCATCTGAATTCACAGGGGATGGGAAGTTTTCACCATCCATGGTGCTGAGCATCAGTGCTCCACCAGAGAAAACTTTCTTGACTACAAATGGTCCTTCATAGTTCGGAGTCCACTTGCCCCTATGGTCCGTATGAGGAGGGAGGATTCTTTTCAGCACAAGATCTCCTACTTGGTACTCTCGGAGCCTAACTTTCTGATCGAAGGCTTTCTTCATTCTTTTCTGATACAACTGCCCATGACAGATTGCAGCCAATCTTTTCTCTTCGATCAGACTCAGTTGTTCGTATCGGGATCGGACCCATTCTGCTTCGTTTAGCTTAACATCCATCAGTACCCGCAGGGAGGGTAATTCAACTTCAACAGGTAGGACTGCCTCCATACCATACACAAGCTGATAAGGTGTTGCCCCAGTGGATGTTCTGATTGACGTGCGGTACCCATGCAAGGCGAACGGTAGCATCTCATGCCAGTCTTTGTAGGTGACTACCATCTTCTGCACAATCTTCTTGATATTCTTGTTAGCTGCCTCAACAGCGCCGTTCATCTTTGGCCTGTAAGGAAAAGAATTGTGGTGTTGGATTTTGAAGTCCCGGCATAGCTCTGCCATCATTTTGTTGTTCAAGTTGGAACCATTATCAGTAATGATTCGCTCGGGAACTCCGTATTGACAGATGATGTCTCTCTTCAGAAATCGGGCTACCACTTGCCTTGTAACGTTCGCATAAGAAGCTGCTTCAACCCACTTGGTAAAATAGTCAATGGCTACCAAGATGAATCTATGGCCGTTTGAAGCAGTCGGTTCAATCTTGCCAATCATGTCAATGCCCCACATAGCGAAGGGCCAGGGTGAAGACATCACATTCAGATGATTCAGAGGCACATGTACTTTATCCGCATAGATCTGGCATTTATGGCATTTTCTGGCATAAGCACAACAGTCTGCATCCATTGTGATCCAGTAATAACCTGCTCTTAACAACTTTTTAGCCATGGCATGCCCTCCTGCATGGGTACCAAAGGATCCTTCGTGCACCTCGTGCATCAACAAGTCTGCTTCTGTTCTATCAACGCACCTGAGGAGTACCATATCAAAGTTTCTCTTGTACAGGGAACCGTCAGCATTCAGGAAGAAACTACCAGCTAGCCTTCTTAATGTCTTCTTATCATTAGAAGATGCCCCAGGTGGGTATGTTTGATCCTCCAAGAAGCATTTGATGTCATGGAACCAAGGCTTATCATCTTTGACAACATCTGCTGAGAACACGTATGCTGGTCTGTCAAGTCTGGATACTAAGATCCGAGGTACAAAGTTGGCAGCTTGAACTTTGATCATGGATGAAATGGTAGCCAGAGCATCTGCGAATTGATTTTCGTCTCGAGGGATATACTCAAGCTTGACCGTTGTGAAGAAAGTCAATAACCTCCTTGTATAATCCCGGTAAGGTATCAGATGATCTTGGTGGGTATACCATTTGCCGTTGGTTTGATTGACTACCAGAGCTGAATCTCCGAACACAGTTAAAGTTTTGATCCTGAGGTCAATGGCTTCCTCAAGACCCATAATACAAGCTTCGTATTCAGCTTCGTTGTTAGTGCAGTTAAAGGTGAGTTTTGCCGAGAAAGGCATGTGAACTCCTTTAGGTGTAATGAGTACTGCACCAACACCACGACCATTCATATTAACAGCCCCATCAAACATCATAGTCCATTCTTCTTCTGGGTCAGGCCCTTCAGTGTGAACAGGCTCTTCATGATCTTTTGCTTTTATGAACATGATGTCTTCATCGGGGAAGTCAAATCTCATAGGCTGGTAATCATCAATGGGTTGCTCAGCAAGGTACTCAGACAATACACTTCCCTTGATTGCTTTTTGAGATGTGTACTGAATATCATATTCTGTGAGGATCATTTGCCATCTTGCAACCCGTCCGGTAAGTGTTGGCTTCTCAAAAATGTACTTAACTGGATCCATCTTGGAGATCAATAAGGTAGTGTGGGTAAACATATACTGTCTTAGTCGGCGAGCAGCCCACGCTAAAGCACAACAAGTTTTCTCAAGCAGTGAATAACGTTGTTCACAGTCGGTTGTCGCTCCCGGGATTTTCATCCTAGTACAAACGCGAAAGTGGCGCGGAAAGGTTAGAGTCGCCAGCCAGACATTTTTATCCCAAAGGAATGGGAAAGGTAATGTTGCACAAACCTGAGGAAGAAGGAAAGGACAAGGCCTTGCGAACCAAAGATCGGGGTTCGGGAGTCGGTTACGACCTGGGAAGGTATTAGCACCCCAGATCGTCCGTCGTACCCGACGGGATCCACGCTTGCTTGTTTGTTTCAAAGGGTGAGAAATAAAACTGCTGCTGAATAAAACCGCTAACTGGAATGGAATGAGAAATGAGAAAGGAACTGGAAAAAGAGAATGGAAAGAAAAGGGGAAATGTAGGGAAAATAAAGAATGTGCTCGAACGGGCCCTACCCCGCTGCCTACGTACCTCATCGGGATAATGAGGATCAGAGTCGACGTAGTTCGCCTAACCTAGGCGGGAACTATTTGTTTGTGTGTTTTTTTTTACAGCTGGAACTGCGTATGTCTATGCTCAGGTGTTGCAGGCTCGTCTGGTACGAGTGCGTTAACCGTCTTGCATGCGAGACAAGTAGTCGCGAGTTCATGTTGTGAATGAATGAGATGAGAGAAGAAGTTCCCGCAGGATAGCCGCTTATTGTTTGTTTTTGGCTTTTATGAGTTTTGTATGAATTTGGCACAAGGAAGTGAATTCAAACTCTTTTCCATGGAATGTACACTTGACTCTACATTCCAAGATGGAATAATAGAACAAGCATACCCAGCAAGGAGAATTTATCCAAGACTGGTTTCCTAGGATTAGGGTTTAAGTTCACTAGCTTGTTGAACTTTATTAAGTGTTTTTGTTGCTTTTGTGAAGAAGTGTCTTTTAAGTTTTTCTTTGTGAACAATTCCTTGATGAGACTTGTGCATCATGATAAACAAGCTTACACCACTCCAAGATGGAATGAATGCAAGTGTCTCATGGAATAAGGCTATACACAAGGAATCCTTCCATTTATTTATTAAATGTTTTTTTGGATTTTGTTTGAAGATAAGAAGAGAATGACTCAAATTGCAAAAAGGGACAAAAACTAAGGGGAACTAAGACACAACCCTAAGTTAATTGTATTTACAAAAGGGAGATCCTATGGTTAATGAGGTTTTCTAATCCTAATGAGAAAAAGGAAAAGAAAAGGAAAAAAAAAGGATGCAACTTACTTCCTAAGGAAGATAAGTTGGTCCTAACAATGGGGAATCCTACCAAACACAAATATGGAAGGAAAATGAATTAAAATGCATAAAAAAAATGCATAAAAAATAAAGGTAAAGTGAAGTGAACTTGCCTCAATCTTCCCCACTACAAAACAAGTGGTTAGTGCACATTTTTTTATTAAAAAGAATAAGGCAAACACACGTTAATTAAATCCTAATTAAACTTGGACCTAAACTAGACCCTACTTTAATCCTAAAGGACCTAAATCTAATGCAATGCAAAATCCAGCAACTATTTACAGCACTCAAATACACAATCAGCTATGAAATGCAATATACAATGCAATAGCTTTTTACAGCACCTATATGTATGCAAAAACAGGTGTTAAAAGTCACAAACAGCATGAATTTACAACAAACAGCATGCATTTTACAGCCCCTATGCAAAACAACAGCTATGAAAAGCAAAATCCAGAATTGATTATTTTCATTTTTTAATGCACCAATTCAATTAAAAATGTTCTAAACACATCACAAACATGCATTTAAACATGGATCAACATTCATAAATGCAAGAACATGAACATTTTGGAATGATTTTACAAGTATGCATCTCATGAATTATGCAACAAGTAAATGCAAAAATAGCATCTAAACATGCATATGAACATGGCACTTGAACACGATGATCTTGATTATGAATATGCAACATGATGGCACACAAATAATGCTAAACTTAATACAAAATTCAGCACTAAATTGACATGAGTGATGTGATCAAATATGCAACAAAATAACACCAAATGCACATTCACATGATTATGCAAAATGCAACATACATCAACATAATGAAATGCAAAAATGATTTAATGCAATGCAAACATAAAAAAAACCAGAATGCAACATGATTATTACATACCTAATGATATATGAACATAGCAACAAAATGCAAGAAATCAAGGCATGCACAAAGAAACACACAAAAACCGCATAAAACGCAACATAAACGGAATCGTGTCGAAACGACTCGAAATGGGGGAACTAGCTACTGGAAATGGATTCAAAAATTCCCTAAAATCACTACCTAAACAAGTATGAACATTAAAGGCACTAGGACTTAGGGATGAGCAATCAAAGAAACCAAAAACACAAAAATCATCAGCGTTAACCGGTTAACCATATAGGTTAACCGGTTAACGGACCTAAAACAGAAGCAAATTGGCCAAAAACGCATGCGTTAACCGGTTAACCACATGCGTTAACCGGTTAACCCTGAACAGAATTGAAAAAATGCTTTTAAAAAAAGTGCTTTTGGCCACAAACTTGCTTCTAGACAATCCTAACATACCTAGGGACATGCTACCACTAATTTCTACTTATTCGGAGCTTATCTACACATGATAAAACTTATATCTATTAACACATTAAAAATACTAATTCAACAAAAATCACAAAAATGCAAACAACACATAATCGAACGGAATTAATTCAAGCAAAGCGAAAAGCACTTAAAGAATGCCAAAAGTGGCGAGATGAAGAGAATAACTTAAAGAAGAAGTGATTAAGATCACCAACCTACGAAGCGGAGGAGTGCTTCGGTAATTGTTGCAAGAATCGGAGCTAGATCGAAGAGAAAACCGAAAACCGAGAAACCGCAAAATAAATGCGTTCTTGATGCTTGAATCTTTACACACTTCCGATAAGCCGAAATCTTCAACAAAATCACTAGCTTCTTCTTCTACGATCCACAATTAATGGAGGTTGGAGGCTTAAGCTTCAAGATCTTCAAGTTTCAATGTGAAACTTGAAGAGCTTATGTGAAAAAGCTATGGTGAAAGGGAGAGGAAAAGTGAGAGAGAAAAAGTGCTTCTCAAAGAGTGAAATTAAAAAAAAATGGTGGGGACCCTCTTGGTTTGGATGAAAATGACTTAAATAGGGCTTAGGCTTGGAGCTAGGTTTGGGTTTGGGGCCCAAAAATTAGGTTTGGGATCCAAAATTAGGTTTGGAAGTTAGTTAGGGTTAGGGTTGGAAAAGGGAATATTCCTTGGAATATTCCTTGGAACACTCTAGAAGATGGTGGAAGGTGGTGGAAGTTTCCAAGGGAAATGGAGTGGAATTGGAGTGGAAAGATGAGATGGAAAGAATGAAAGGAAGTGTGGAAAGAAAGTGGAAGGAAAGGTGGAGGGAAATGCAAAACCAACTACTTTTCAAATGATTTTTCTTTGGTTTTTTTTTTATGATTCCTCCATCATTTCTTGACCATAGGATCATTGTAACCCTAATTTCACGATCTCGATCTTAAAAGTCCGGAGTCGACCCTTTTTACCTAGCCCGATTGCCTTTTCTCCAATTCCTCGATTTTCCGTCGTCCGGCCAGTCGAACCCCTTCCAAAATGAATTTGTGGACAAGATTTGAACCCTAGGCACTTGACATCATATATAAGTCAAAGAAATCCACTTCGACTCAAAAATTTATGTAGAAGCCCTGTAGAAATGAAACCCTAATTCGGCTCTTTTCCCTCAAGAAGTATTGCACTGCTTGCCTCCTTCAATCAAACCAAAACTTTCCATGACTTGTGGCTTCAAGTAAAGACTTGTGGGATATTGTGAACCCTTTGCACAAGGTTGAGAAGCTTTGTGGCCCTTCGGTAGCCTCTTCATAACTTTCGGTTGCTCCGATCATTGATCACATACCCACGCCTCGGCTATGCTATATATGATGCAATGTTTTTGGTTATTTTATGAATCCATATATGCAAAATGCTATGCAAAATGTTGAGGAAATGAGAGGGCAAATTTTGAGGTATTACAGCTGCCCCTATTCAATCATCTGCAGACTTGAACGGATAATTGCAACAGCTTTTAGGCGTTCAAGGTATGGAGTGATTGAATACTCGAATAAAACCTGAAAATTTGCACACTGAGGGCAACAGAAATGCCATCTGCCCATTTATTTATTTATAATTTTTTTGTTTTTGACCTCCGAATAGGTAACGGGAATAGAACCAGGTGGAATAGAATCAATGCAATCACTGCGACTGCTGAGCGAATCAAAGCCACACCGAGGATGCCTGTTGGCGAAACAGGACTTAGCGCAACATCAACCGATTTGCGACTCAAATAAGATCAACCGATCTAACACGGAGATGGTATCAACCGATCCATAACCAAGAAAAAAAACGAGAATGTAATATCATCCGATTTACAACTCGAAGAGAAATGATATCAACCGATTCATGACTCAAATAAGATCAACCGATCTAACACGGAGATGGTATCAACCGATCCATAACCAAGAAAAACGAGAATGTAATATCATCCGATTTTACAACTCGAAGAGAAATGATATCAACCGATTCATGACTCAAATAAGATCAACCGATCTAACATGGAGATGGTATCAACCGATCCATAACCAAGAAAAAAAACGAGAATGTAATATCATCCGATTTACAACTCGAAGAGAAATGATATCAACCGATTCATGACTCAAATAAGATCAACCGATCTAACACGGAGATGGTATCAACCGATCCATAACCAAGAAAAACGAGAATGTAATATCATCCGATTTACAACTCGAAGAGAAATGATATCAACCGATTCATGACTCAAATAAGATCAACCGATCTAACACGGAGATGGTATCAACCGATCCATAACCAAGAAAAAAAAACGAGAATGTAATATCATCCGATTTTACAACTCGAAGAGAAATGATATCAACCGATTCATGACTCAAATAGGATCAACCGATCTACACGAAAATGGTATCAACCGATCCATAACCAAGAAAAAAAACGAGAATGTAATATCATCCGATTTACAACTCGAAGAGAAATGATATCAACCGATTCATGACTCAAATAAGATCAACCGATCTAACACGGAGATGGTATCAACCGATCCATAACCAAGAAAAACGAGAATGTAATATCATCCGATTTACAACTCGAAGAGAAATGATATCAACCGATTCATGACTCAAATAAGATCAACCGATCTAACACGGAGATGGTATCAACCGATCCATAACCAAGAAAAAAAAACGAGAATGTAATATCATCCGATTTTACAACTCGAAGAGAAATGATATCAACCGATTCATGACTCAAATAGGATCAACCGATCTACACGAAAATGGTATCAACCGATCCATTATCTTCGCACTGAGACGAGACCATTGTACTTAAATGGAGACTCGAAAGGAACGGGATCGTTGTACTTAAACGAGAGCCCAAGACGCAACCGTTGTACTTAAACGGAGACGCGAAAAATGTGAGACTGTTGTACTGAAACAAGACTCAAAGACGAGACCATTGTACTTAAATGGAGACTCGAATGAAATGGGGTCGTTGTACTTAAACGAGAGCCCGAGCAAACAGGATCATTGTACTTAAATGATAACCTGAGACGCGACCGTTGTACTGAAACGGAGACGCGAAGAGAAATGTGAGACTGTTGTACTGAAACAAGACTCAAAGACGAGACCATTGTACTTAAATGGAGACTCGAAAGGAACGGGATCGTTGTACTTAAACGAGAGCCCAAGACGCAACCGTTGTACTTAAACGGAGACGCGAAAAATGTGAGACTGTTGTACTGAAACAAGACTCAAAGACGAGACCATTGTACTTAAATGGAGACTCGAATGAAATGGGGTCGTTGTACTTAAACGAGAGCCCGAGCAAACAGGATCATTGTACTTAAATGATAACCTGAGACGCGACCGTTGTACTGAAACGGAGACGCGAAGAGAAATGTGAGACTGTTGTACTGAAACAAGACTCAAAGACGAGACCATTGTACTTAAATGGAGACTCGAATGAAATGGGGTCGTTGTACTTAAACGAGAGCCCAAGACGCGACCGTTGTACTGAAACGGAGACGCGAAAAGAAATGAGACTGTTGTACTGAAACAAGACTCAACTGGGGATAACAACAAGACTTGGTGAAAGTAACCACCCTGGGAAACGAAGTTGCATTCTGTGGGGAACATATCGATCTGATGGGAGATATAACAGGTCTCATGTAATATACCTCAAAACTGGCCCATGCTGGTATGCATATGTTTGAATTTATGGCGTAATGCTCCACGACGGTGGAAATGCTACGCTTTGGAGGATGCAAATGCGATGATGATTATGCATATGCAAATGCAAAGAGACCTTCTGACAAGAAGACTGCAAGTATCCCATATGGCTTGACTGAGGAGGAACTGATGATCACTGCATTGATCTGATTGATCCTTGTGAGGAGAAGACAACTCTGCGGGGAAGGCTGTCAATGATATACCGGCTCTGAACTGCCGCCATTGCCAAAAATAAATTGGACTTTGAGATTGGAGAGCCAAGACCCTGCTGGAGAAGGGCTCTTCTTGAATTCTGATGGGGAAATGAGGACCTCCTGACATGGCTGAGAACCGAAGGCATGACACTGCTGAGGAAGAAATTGCTGGGGAGGAAAGACATTCCTTATACTGCTGAGAATTGCCCATGTCTGAAGGGAAACTCCTGCTTGGGGATGACAACCACCTTCTGCTACCTTGCTGGGAGAAATTTCGATTTCCACATTACTGGGGATGATGGAGGATGTCAATGATGAAGCTTCCTGCTGAAGATAAGAGTTTAAGCTGCCACTTGCTGGGGATAAGAGATGAATCCTCTCATGTTAGGAATGAGAGATGTAAGGCGTCTCATGCTGGTGATGAGAGACGATGATACCCTTCTTCTCAAGAAGTACCCTTCCATGAGACTTGCTAAGGAATTTTGATCAATGAAGTCTGCCGACGAAACAACTCTTGCAATACTGTGCCGACAATGGCTTTGCCCCTAGCCTTGGGTTGATAGGTTGCCGACTAATCATGAGTGAACAATGGTTCTTTGCAATTTTCGACTCGCCTCAAATTAAGGTCCGTCAGAAGTAAATGTCTCAAGAGGATTTTACAGAAAACTGGCATACGAGATGCCTCAGTGTCTTCAAACTCTTGGAGGGATTCGTCGGATCTCGAAATAATTGCCCCAGACTGCATGGTCTGTGCAAGAATTTGCCTCGCAAGGATTCATGAAAAGCCTCATATCACTGTGAGATAGTGTGTCCTAGTATTTTGAACCTTGGGTAGGTGCTTCTGATAAACCGTCTTCGGGAGAGAGTAACTTCTAGTGCTCTTGGGGTGGCCTGCCCCAGTACGAGCCTTGAAGTGGTCACCTCTGAATGACTGTGCTTTGAAGAAAACACCCAGATCAATTGTTCTTTGAGAGATTGGATCTCAAAGTGATTGCCCCAGTTTGGCTGAAATTTGAATAATGCTTCCGCCTGATGGCTCTTTGAGAGATTTGAATCTCGAAGTGATTGCCCCAGCTTGGCTGAATTTTGAAGAGATTGCTCGACATGATTGCCCCGGATTAGTTGGCTCTTACTAGGAATGTTGGGAAAGTCCCTACTCGATGGAGTTTTCTTAAAAAGTGAACCTCGACAGATTGTCCTTCGGAAGTTTCAGACTTCTCAACTTGGCAAGATTAAGCTTCTGGACTGAGATTTCATATGTAAACTTTTATGATACCAAACAAATGTATGTAAGCAGAAAATGTTTATTTTAAAAATGAAAATTCTAATGCAACACACATGTTAATCTTGAAGTTTTACTGAAAAAGATGTCGCAAACCTTCGCGAGCGAGTCACTGGTTAAGATACGACATAAAATTTGTTTGAATAATAAAAAGCATGCACATGCAACACCAACAAAGATCTTTCAACACCACTCAAAGGAGTCAAGAACGCGGTCTCGTAGTAGTACGCTCTCAAAAATAACCCTGTTTCAGTTAGGACTTTTGAGGGTTGTATCGTGGCCTAGTTCACGGTTATAGGAACAAAGGATATAGGCTCGAAGTTTATTTGTGCCCACCTATCTTCGTGATGTTCTCCATTCCTATTTTCAGCTAGCTTTCACAAGCGTTGACCTTTCGAAAAGGGGTTTTGTGATGATTGAGGAACCAATTACACTAACGGTTTAAGCACCACTCAGGTTGTTGTTTGGAGTCAGTCATCCCTTCGTCTTTCGTGTCTGTATCACACGACTTTGTTCTTGTTCAAGGATCTTTCTTGTGTAATCCTTTTCGTCTTTCGCTTTTGCATTATTTTGCTTATCCCTAACTTTTGCCTGGACTGATTCTTGTGAATCTTTGATTGTGAAGTCCAGCGGGATGCCCTAATTTTTGCCTAAGTCGCTTGTTTTCAAGTTTCGACTTAGCGGGCTTTCTCATTCATTTTTTTTTCAATTCTTTTTTTTTTGAACAAATCGTGTGACACTGTTTGTCTTGAATGCTTTGCGAGGGTCGTGACTGTCTCACTCCTTTGTTGTTGAGGAATAACCATTGTGGTCTCCGGTCTTTGGACCTCTTGATTGGGATAACCATTGTGGTTTTTGGTCATTGGACCTCTTGATTTGGTACCACGAAAGGTAATGGATCCTCAAATTTGCACTCCTTTTCGAAATTTGAACGCTCGGTCAAACTAACTGATGCCTACCCTGCCCCTGGGTTAAGTGCGAGGGTTTTTTCATGCAAAAAGAAACTCCTACTTCAAGGCTCAAATGGGTTGGCGAGGGTCTATCTCCCTTATATCTCCGGTGTTTAGGATTTGAAACAATGCCTGTACATCATCAACATGGTCTTTCTCAAAAGCGAACAATTAGAGTTTTTGCGTTTTCATTTCGTCATCCTCCCTGATAGAGTTTAAGCACAACAGTTGGTATTGCAATGCACATACACAAAATCATGAGTGAATACGAATGGATTACTTCAAGAAAAACATGTGCATTTTATTATGGTTAACATTCAAAAACAAATAAGTTTCATGCATGCATACAAATGTTTAAACAAACAATATAAACTACAAATGAAAATGCAGTAAAGAAGCTGAACATTGCCATCATTGAGGAGACTTGACTCCGTCTGGACTTATTGCTTCTGAAGATGCCCTTGCAAACTAGGATGCCAATTTGATAAGGAGATTTCAATATGTGAGCAGACCTTCTGGCATGATGACCTTTGAGTCGGCCAAATTTTGCATCTTGTACTTGAACACATCACAGTTGTCAATTGTATGTCTAAATGCCCCTGAGTGATACTTGCATCTAGCCTTCACATCATGGTGGTCATTATTGAGGAGGTTTGACTCCGTCTGGACTTATTGCTCTCGGAGACATTCAGCAGTCAGTAGTCTGGATGTTTACTCAATCAAATTCGCGACCTTGTTTTTACCTTTGCCTCTGAAAGACTTGCAATCTTCAATTAAAAGGCCAGGTGCCCCAGAATGGTAATCATACTTGGCATTGAAACCCCAAAGGAAGCTTTGTCGGAGACGATCCTGATGCAGTTAGCTCAACCACTCCAAATTTGCGTAAACGAGGAAACTTATTGCACGTACGTCATCAGAATATGATCAAACTTCTTCTCAAGTGGTTTTGGCATTTACCCTTATGCTCTGACCCTTAGGACTCTCTTGGGAAGCTGAAATTGGATGCCGACAAGTGAAGCCTTGAGGGAAGAGGTTGATAAAGTTAATAGATAAGGTTGCTCGGAAAGATCTTGCACGATCTCCTGCCTACGTATCTCCATTGACCAATGGAGAATCAGAGCAGCGTAGTTCCCCTCAATAGGGATAAAAATAGCTTCATTCAGAACTTCCATAACCAATCTCATCTGAGTCTTCATCTGGTTGACTTCCTGTTACAGCAGTTTCTGATTCTGAAATAAAGCTTGCATATCTGCCCTGAATTGCCCCAGCTGGGTCTTCATTTCGGTTACCTCCGCCCGGAGTTGCTTCAAATATATACCTTGATGAATGTGATTCAAGTTGTCCATTCTGATGAGAAATCAAGTCAGGAAAAGAATTTGTCTCTGAACACCTGTCAAGAATGCAAGGATGTATGCAAATGCCATGTTCAATTATTTCTGAGGAATCTATCTGCTTTAATTCAAGTTTTGATACAGAAAAATCCAACAACATGATTCAGATATGTGATCCTCGGAAATAACTGAACATGTGTGCAGAAATGCTATGATGTCATGTATGCAGCAGGCATGTGATCAATAGTCTGATATTAGTGTTGATGTTGAGCAACGAGTCAAGTGTCTGAATAGAACCATAATAGCAACACCATCTCTGTACAGAACCCCATAACTGAGAACCCAATAACTGTAGAACTGGATCACATAATAGAATAGTCACTGATGGTGTTGAAGTTGAACAACGAGCCAAGTATCTGTGGAGAGTCATAACAACAGTCACAATATCAAGGTCACAATGGTAATCACAGTAACAATATCTCTGAATAGAAATCCCGAATCTCAGAATCAGAGAACCATATAGCACCAAATAATATCATAAAACAACACTGGCAAAGCGGGTATGTTGAAGTTTAGGGTTCCTGCAAACCTGTAAACCCCTCCCAATCTCACGGGTGTGCTACTCGGGTCAACATCACGGACTCTCAAAGCCGAATAGCAATAATACGTTCACCATTTCCGAGAAATGGCTCATGACCAAATCAGGGAATCGGTTTGGCATTATGTACTACGCAGGGAGGTCTCAGTTGAGTCCGGAAAAACAAGCATCCCTCACAAGTCTCCAGCTTCAAGCACTGAGTCGAGAAACAATAGTACATTCATCCCGAAGGGTACAATACTATCGTCATACGATCAGTTTGCTTTAACTGAATTCCTATGAGAGAACCAGGCCATCCTATGCGAGTTCCCAGTAGGCCCTCGGATGCGAGTGGGTTTGCCAACAAATGTGGTCTGCCACTGTCATCACTGGAGAGGGATGTTTCCACAAAGGTTCTCAATGATCGGTCCCCTGACTGCACATAACTATCAAGGTAGCGCATCAACCCAGAAAGATTCCGGTATCAATACATTCCCGAGAAGGTCGCAAGTCAAGGTGTGGAACTCACTACTACCAACATAGCAAGATGCCATGAAGCCAAAGTGGAACCACTCTAAGTCCTAGGGTGCACTCAAGCCGGGTAGTTGGCTTATCTCACAGTAACTCCCAACCCACAGAAAAAATGAAAACCAGCACAGCCAGACAGTCCAGTATAATATGATGCATGGAAAATAAAATACTGAAAGCGATAAATAAATGCGGTAAAGTAAAGCTGTAAATAAAACTGTAAATAAAACAGTAAAGCTAAACTAAAGCACACAACAGCAAACAAACACCCAAAGAAGCAAAACCAAACAGGCGCTAGGATTGACTCTACAAGGGAAACCGGAAGAATCAGGTTAGTCCCCAGCAGAGTCGCCAGCTGTCGCTCCCGGGATTTTCATCCTAGTACAAACGCGAAAGTGGCGCGGAAAGGTTAGAGTCGCCAGCCAGACATTTTTATCCCAAAGGAATGGGAAAGGTAATGTTGCACAAACCTGAGGAAGAAGGAAAGGACAAGGCCTTGCGAACCAAAGATCGGGGTTCGGGAGTCGGTTACGACCTGGGAAGGTATTAGCACCCCAGATCGTCCGTCGTACCCGACGGGATCCACGCTTGCTTGTTTGTTTCAAAGGGTGAGAAATAAAACTGCTGCTGAATAAAACCGCTAACTGGAATGGAATGAGAAATGAGAAAGGAACTGGAAAAAGAGAATGGAAAGAAAAGGGGAAATGTAGGGAAAATAAAGAATGTGCTCGAACGGGCCCTACCCCGCTGCCTACGTACCTCATCGGGATAATGAGGATCAGAGTCGACGTAGTTCGCCTAACCTAGGCGGGAACTATTTGTTTGTGTGTTTTTTTTTACAGCTGGAACTGCGTATGTCTATGCTCAGGTGTTGCAGGCTCGTCTGGTACGAGTGCGTTAACCGTCTTGCATGCGAGACAAGTAGTCGCGAGTTCATGTTGTGAATGAATGAGATGAGAGAAGAAGTTCCCGCAGGATAGCCGCTTATTGTTTGTTTTTGGCTTTTATGAGTTTTGTATGAATTTGGCACAAGGAAGTGAATTCAAACTCTTTTCCATGGAATGTACACTTGACTCTACATTCCAAGATGGAATAATAGAACAAGCATACCCAGCAAGGAGAATTTATCCAAGACTGGTTTCCTAGGATTAGGGTTTAAGTTCACTAGCTTGTTGAACTTTATTAAGTGTTTTTGTTGCTTTTGTGAAGAAGTGTCTTTTAAGTTTTTCTTTGTGAACAATTCCTTGATGAGACTTGTGCATCATGATAAACAAGCTTACACCACTCCAAGATGGAATGAATGCAAGTGTCTCATGGAATAAGGCTATACACAAGGAATCCTTCCATTTATTTATTAAATGTTTTTTTGGATTTTGTTTGAAGATAAGAAGAGAATGACTCAAATTGCAAAAAGGGACAAAAACTAAGGGGAACTAAGACACAACCCTAAGTTAATTGTATTTACAAAAGGGAGATCCTATGGTTAATGAGGTTTTCTAATCCTAATGAGAAAAAGGAAAAGAAAAGGAAAAAAAAAGGATGCAACTTACTTCCTAAGGAAGATAAGTTGGTCCTAACAATGGGGAATCCTACCAAACACAAATATGGAAGGAAAATGAATTAAAATGCATAAAAAAAATGCATAAAAAATAAAGGTAAAGTGAAGTGAACTTGCCTCAATCTTCCCCACTACAAAACAAGTGGTTAGTGCACATTTTTTTATTAAAAAGAATAAGGCAAACACACGTTAATTAAATCCTAATTAAACTTGGACCTAAACTAGACCCTACTTTAATCCTAAAGGACCTAAATCTAATGCAATGCAAAATCCAGCAACTATTTACAGCACTCAAATACACAATCAGCTATGAAATGCAATATACAATGCAATAGCTTTTTACAGCACCTATATGTATGCAAAAACAGGTGTTAAAAGTCACAAACAGCATGAATTTACAACAAACAGCATGCATTTTACAGCCCCTATGCAAAACAACAGCTATGAAAAGCAAAATCCAGAATTGATTATTTTCATTTTTTAATGCACCAATTCAATTAAAAATGTTCTAAACACATCACAAACATGCATTTAAACATGGATCAACATTCATAAATGCAAGAACATGAACATTTTGGAATGATTTTACAAGTATGCATCTCATGAATTATGCAACAAGTAAATGCAAAAATAGCATCTAAACATGCATATGAACATGGCACTTGAACACGATGATCTTGATTATGAATATGCAACATGATGGCACACAAATAATGCTAAACTTAATACAAAATTCAGCACTAAATTGACATGAGTGATGTGATCAAATATGCAACAAAATAACACCAAATGCACATTCACATGATTATGCAAAATGCAACATACATCAACATAATGAAATGCAAAAATGATTTAATGCAATGCAAACATAAAAAAAACCAGAATGCAACATGATTATTACATACCTAATGATATATGAACATAGCAACAAAATGCAAGAAATCAAGGCATGCACAAAGAAACACACAAAAACCGCATAAAACGCAACATAAACGGAATCGTGTCGAAACGACTCGAAATGGGGGAACTAGCTACTGGAAATGGATTCAAAAATTCCCTAAAATCACTACCTAAACAAGTATGAACATTAAAGGCACTAGGACTTAGGGATGAGCAATCAAAGAAACCAAAAACACAAAAATCATCAGCGTTAACCGGTTAACCATATAGGTTAACCGGTTAACGGACCTAAAACAGAAGCAAATTGGCCAAAAACGCATGCGTTAACCGGTTAACCACATGCGTTAACCGGTTAACCCTGAACAGAATTGAAAAAATGCTTTTAAAAAAAGTGCTTTTGGCCACAAACTTGCTTCTAGACAATCCTAACATACCTAGGGACATGCTACCACTAATTTCTACTTATTCGGAGCTTATCTACACATGATAAAACTTATATCTATTAACACATTAAAAATACTAATTCAACAAAAATCACAAAAATGCAAACAACACATAATCGAACGGAATTAATTCAAGCAAAGCGAAAAGCACTTAAAGAATGCCAAAAGTGGCGAGATGAAGAGAATAACTTAAAGAAGAAGTGATTAAGATCACCAACCTACGAAGCGGAGGAGTGCTTCGGTAATTGTTGCAAGAATCGGAGCTAGATCGAAGAGAAAACCGAAAACCGAGAAACCGCAAAATAAATGCGTTCTTGATGCTTGAATCTTTACACACTTCCGATAAGCCGAAATCTTCAACAAAATCACTAGCTTCTTCTTCTACGATCCACAATTAATGGAGGTTGGAGGCTTAAGCTTCAAGATCTTCAAGTTTCAATGTGAAACTTGAAGAGCTTATGTGAAAAAGCTATGGTGAAAGGGAGAGGAAAAGTGAGAGAGAAAAAGTGCTTCTCAAAGAGTGAAATTAAAAAAAAATGGTGGGGACCCTCTTGGTTTGGATGAAAATGACTTAAATAGGGCTTAGGCTTGGAGCTAGGTTTGGGTTTGGGGCCCAAAAATTAGGTTTGGGATCCAAAATTAGGTTTGGAAGTTAGTTAGGGTTAGGGTTGGAAAAGGGAATATTCCTTGGAATATTCCTTGGAACACTCTAGAAGATGGTGGAAGGTGGTGGAAGTTTCCAAGGGAAATGGAGTGGAATTGGAGTGGAAAGATGAGATGGAAAGAATGAAAGGAAGTGTGGAAAGAAAGTGGAAGGAAAGGTGGAGGGAAATGCAAAACCAACTACTTTTCAAATGATTTTTCTTTGGTTTTTTTTTTATGATTCCTCCATCATTTCTTGACCATAGGATCATTGTAACCCTAATTTCACGATCTCGATCTTAAAAGTCCGGAGTCGACCCTTTTTACCTAGCCCGATTGCCTTTTCTCCAATTCCTCGATTTTCCGTCGTCCGGCCAGTCGAACCCCTTCCAAAATGAATTTGTGGACAAGATTTGAACCCTAGGCACTTGACATCATATATAAGTCAAAGAAATCCACTTCGACTCAAAAATTTATGTAGAAGCCCTGTAGAAATGAAACCCTAATTCGGCTCTTTTCCCTCAAGAAGTATTGCACTGCTTGCCTCCTTCAATCAAACCAAAACTTTCCATGACTTGTGGCTTCAAGTAAAGACTTGTGGGATATTGTGAACCCTTTGCACAAGGTTGAGAAGCTTTGTGGCCCTTCGGTAGCCTCTTCATAACTTTCGGTTGCTCCGATCATTGATCACATACCCACGCCTCGGCTATGCTATATATGATGCAATGTTTTTGGTTATTTTATGAATCCATATATGCAAAATGCTATGCAAAATGTTGAGGAAATGAGAGGGCAAATTTTGAGGTATTACATCGGTAAACTTTTTGCTTAGGTAGTATATTGCATACTCTTTTTGACCAGACTCGTCATGCTGGCCCAGCACACACCCCATTGATTCTTCTAATACTGTCAAGTACATTATTAGAGGTCTTCCTTCGACTGGAGGCATAAGGATTGGAGGCTCTTGTAAGTATTCCTTGATTTTGTCAAAAGCCCTCTGGCAGTCTTCATTCCACCTGACCGTTTGTTCTTTTCTTAACAACTTGAACAAAGGTTCACAGGTTGCTGTAAGGTGAGATATGAACCTTGAAATGTAGTTCAATCTACCTAGAAACCCCCGAACTTCTTTTTCTGACTTCGGTGCAGGCATTTCTTGAATGGCTTTGACTTTGTTAGGGTCAACTTCAATCCCTTTCTCACTTACAATAAATCCCAGCAGCTTACCAGATCGCACCCCGAATGTGCATTTGTTGGGGTTCAACTTCAGTTGGTACTTCCTCAGACGCTTGAATAACTTCAACAGATTCACCAGGTGGTCTTCTTCTGTGAGGGACTTGGCAATCATGTCATCCACATAACATTCAATTTCTTTGTGGATCATGTCATGGAATAATGTTACCATAGCCCGTTGATAAGTGGCACCCGCGTTCTTCAGTCCGAATGGCATCACCTTATAACAGAATGTGCCCCAGGGTGTGATGAAAGTTGTCTTCTCCATGTCTTCAGGTGACATCTTGATCTGATTATATCCTGAAAATCCGTCCATGAAGGAGAACACCGAGAACTGAGCCGTATTATCAACCAATACATCAATGTGAGGTAATGGGAAATCATCTTTCGGGCTGGCTCTGTTCAGATCCCGGTAGTCAACACACATCCTCACTTTGCCGTCTTTCTTTGGCACAGGTACAATATTAGCGACCCACGGCGGATAGCTAGTTACAGCGAGGAACCCGGCGTCCCACTGCTTTTGTACCTCTTCCTTTATCTTCATTGCCATGTCCGGGCGAGTACGGAGTAGCTTCTGTTTTATTGGCGGGCAATCCTCTTTCAGAGGCATCTTGTGCATGACGATATCGGTGTCCAACCCTGGCATATCCTGGTAAGACCAAGCAAACACATCCGCATACTCCCGAAGCAGATCAATCAGTTGTTCTTTCACTGAGTTTTGTAGGCAGGCCCCGATCTTAACCTCTTTCACGTCTTCATCCGTACCGAGATTAACTGTTTCAATCTCCTCCTGATGAGGAGTGATAACCTTCTCCTCTTACCTTAACAACCTGGCTAGATCTTCAGGAAGCTCAAAATCTTCTTCAACCCCTTCATCGGCTTGATTGATTGGATTGTCAAAGTCATACGAAGCCATAGCTGTGCTGTTGTCGGTGCGGTCTGAAAGGCACTCTCTGCAAGGGTTTAGATTGTTCATTTTAGTGATTGATTTTAATCTTGTTTAGAAAAAGTGAAATGAAGTTATCATTTTGAAAACATTGCCATTTTTATTTTTGTACAAAAAGAAAAATGAAAAACAGTGAGCAGAAAAGAAAAAGACTCATTTGCAAAAGACGTCCGATATTCATTGATTGATCTGTTTGCACAAAATTACAGATGGCCCGATTACAAAATGAGTCTTGTCATCTTGGGCAAGATGCAAGACTTGATGCATGCTTAAAAATACAGGAAATAATAATTACTCTGCAGGAGTAACCCTTATAATTTCCTGGGAAGACCAGTTTGAGATACGGCTCCCCGGGATCCTTGGACGTATCCAGCTCTCCAGGTTGCACTCATCTTCCGACTCATCTTCCAAGTTGTTTACAGCATCAGGGGTGAGCATCCCCCCACTAACAAAACTGGGCTTCTTAGCAGCCTCTGATTGATCCTGTTGAGTTGGTTTGTAACCCAACCCAAATCTGTCCTCTTTCTTCTCCACAGGCAAAAGCTTGCCCTAGCCCTGGGCGTTCCCTTCTTCAACAACCTTCCTGGCTTGCTGGTAAGATGTCATGGAAGTCCCAAGTACAGCAGACGCTTCATTAATGTTCAGGCCTTCAAATCCCTGACTCATGGTTTCATGGATCTCCCCATCCATCTCAATGTATTTGTACGTAGCCAGATGGCTAACAAAAATATCTTCTTCACCACAAATGGTGATGATCTGGCCCTCCCACTCGAATTTTAACTTCTGGTGAAGGGTAGACGTAACTGCGCCAGCGGCATGAATCCAAGGTCTACCCAACAAACAGCTGTAGGCCGGCTGAATGTCCATCACATAAAAGGTTATTGTAAATGTCTGTGGGCCAATCATCACAGGTAGATCAATCTCACCTAGCACTGATCTCTTAGAGCCGTCAAATGCTCTCACTACCAAATTACTTGGACGCAATGCCAAGCCATCATACTCCAGCTTCACCAAGGCTTTCTTTGGTAAGACATTGAGTGAAGACCCAGTGTCTACCAGTACATGTGATAGAACAGCACCCTTGCATTCCAGGGTGATGTGTAAAGCCTTATTGTGGTTACAACCCTCAGTTGTTAAATCAGCATTGGTAAAACCCAACCCATGGCTGGTATTGACATTCGCTACCACGGTCTCCAGCTGATTAACGGTGATCTCCTCTGGCACATATGTTGCGTGCAAGACTTTTAATAATGCATTCCGGTGAGCTTCGGAACACATCAGCAAGGACAAAATGGAGATTTTTGAGGGAGTTTGGTGAAGCTGATCCACCACTTTGTAATCACTCCTCTTGATAATTCTCATAAACTCGTCTACATCTTGTTCAAAAGATGTCTTTTGTGTTTCTTTGAGAATGGGATCTTCAGATATTACACTCTTTCCCTTTGCTTTGGCAGCAGCTTCTGCTTCGGCATTAGGTTTTTATGTTTGCGAGGCAAAAAGGCGTCCGCTTCTGGTGAAGCCTCCGCCTCCCCCGACATTGTCAATCTGTGGAGAAGAGGTTGAAGAGTCAAGAGTGATTTTCTCCCCATTGCAGTAAAAGTCAGAGCCATAATGCCAAGGGATGGCATTACTGCTTTCATATGGAACAGGCCCAGGTACCGTGACGGTAACCGGGCTGACTGCAGTAGAGGAGGGTGTTGCAATAGTATGTGGATCATAGTAGATGGTGACCGGTGTCCTGGCAGGAGATACCACTGCTTGTTGTTGAAAATTGTTGTTCGGAGGAATACTTGACGGATCATAATAAATAGTGATTGCTGAGATATATGCTGGTGTTGTAGGAGAAGATTCTGAATAGAGGGGTGCTGACGTTGTAGAAGTAATGTTTGTTGATATCTGGCTTGTTGAAGTGATATTTGAAGCATTTGTTGATGAAACCGAAGAATTGTTTGGAATAATTGTTGTTGCAGTTGTAGGAGACTCTGGAACTGTTGTCGGAGGGATTGCCGGGTTTGAAGGTATTGATGTTGTGATTTGAAGTAGACCATTCTGGATAAGACTGTTTATGCCGCTTCTCAAGTTATCACATCCATTTACCGAAATGTTGCAATGACCGCACCCGAGCTCACACCCGGGGAATATCTGGCATTCTAGGAGCTGAGCTTTAGTCTCTACCAGGGGTGTCCGGATCTGCCCAACACTGGTTATTAAGAAAGATGGCTTATCTTCCTCAATAGCATTAATTCTGGGCCCTCCATGGTTGGGCATGGGGTTTTTGTTAACATTTGGCGGGGGTGCAAAGTTTAGAGCTTTAGAATCTACCAAGTCCTGTACTTTCATTTGTAAAGCCCTACACTTTTCTGTACTGTGGCCAGGCGCATTGGAGTGAAAAGCACATCTGGCATTGGCGTCGTAATTTCTTGGCAAACTGGAAGGATCTGGTGGCGCCAACGTCCTTAACTCAACCAAGTTGAGCTTTAGGAGTTGTGGCAGTAAAGCGGCATAAGGCATAGGGATCGGATCAATCACCCTATTGGCCTGAGATGGTCTCTGTTGAAATGGTCTTTGTTGATTGTTGCTGTTGTTGTTGTTGTAGTTTCTCTGAGGAGGATATTGAGTTTGTTGCTGGTAGTGGGGTTGTTGCTGTGGTTGATAAGCTGGTTGCTGAGGAATTGGAGTGGGAATGGTGACTGCTGCCACTGACCTATGAACATATTGAGGTCTGCCCCTGCTGGCCTGAACGACATTAGTCTCACCGGTTCTCCTTGGACCTACAAAAGGTTTTCTGGGGTTGCTGGACGAGCTCGCACCGTTATCAGAAATTTTGCCCATCTTCAATAGGCTTTCAATCCTTTCTCCAGCTATGACTACGTCAGCGAAGCTGGTGGAAGAAAAGGCAGCTAGCTTGTCGATGTATGTCCCTTGGAGGGTGTTCATAAACATGTCGGCCATTTCCCTTTCCGACATGGGTGGCTGGACAGCAGCAGCAAGCTGTCTCCACCTCTGGGCGTATTCCCGGAAGCTTTCCCTGGATGATTGAGACATTCCCATCAGGAGGGTCCTGTTAGGAGCCATATCCAAGTTGTACTGGTATTGTCTGATAAAGGCCTCAGCCAGGTCCTTCCAGCATCTGATGGTTGCTCTAGTCAAGTGAGAGTACCATTCCCTTGAAGCTCCTGTTAAGCTATCTTCAAAATAAAACATCCATAGCTTTTCGTCCATGGTATATGCCTTCAGCCTCCCCAGAAAGGATTGTAAATGGGTTCGGGGACAGGAAGTTCCGTTGTACTTCTCGAAGCACGGAGGTTTAAACTTGTGGGGAATCCTTACCCCGTCCACTAGACCCATGTCCATAACATCAAAGCCCAAAGAATTCTGGGACTCCAGGGATCTCAATTTCTCAGCAATTTCATCTAGCCTTCTGTCATAGGCTTCATCCCCAGCTCCCATCACAGTGAATTGATCCTCTTGGGGGTCTTCTTGTAATACTCTGCCTGCAGTGGCGTTCCCTTGCACATTAGCAGGGATGTTGATCTCTGGATGAAGGTGAGGCCCATACACTGGAGGATTAACATGAGGCTGAACCCTCTCATTGTTGCTTGTTCCCCCAGTCCCTAGATGGGGTTCCTCCTGGGTCTGCCTTTCTACTAATGCCCTTAATCTCTCTTGGCTTTGTGCCAATCCATTCATCACCTCCATAAACTGGGTCATTTGATTTCTCATCTCCAGTCTCTCATTGGCCATTTGAGTCCTGACCTCTGTAAGGTCCTGCTGTACTTGGTCCATTTGTATACCCGGAAGGTTGTTGCGAGTGGGATATCTGTGTGGACGGTTGAGTGGGAACACCCGACGTCGAGCAATAGTTCCTGAATCACAACAGAGTTAGTAACAACAAAACAAAAACCTACAAACAAAACAAAAGTTAGTATGCAATGCAGTATGCTCATTTGTTTCCAAGGTATCCGGCTTGGCATTTGGTTTTGACCTTTCCAGACCCCTGAGGAAGGTGCTTTGATGTTGCTTGAGAGAAAAAGAACTCAGATAAAACAAACTAATGAATATATTACAAATGGAAAAACATACATAGTTTGTTTTTTACAATACATGCCCTTTGAGGGGTCAATAAATACAACATAAAATAAAAGTACATGAAATGAAAACAACAACAAGCAAAAGTCAGACACCAAGACCAAACTCATCCTCCTGGACTTCCTTCAAAAGTGCTTCAGTCACAGGATTAGCTGGATGCTCTGTGAGGTTCCTGATGAGAAGATTCCTGGTGGTGATAGCAGTGGTTAGCTTCTTGTGTCTGCTTTGGTCCTTTGACCTCTTCACACCAGCCCTGAGCTTCAATTCTGAGATCTCCCTCTGGGCTGCTAATAGGGCTTCCTGTTGCTCCTTTGCATTAGCCTCCAACTGCTCAATCTTGTCCTGAGTTCTTTTATCCTCTTGAGTGCGAGCTTCAGTGATCCTGACCCACCTAGCTTGGCTTTCCTTCAGATAGAGGTCAGTCCTGGCCTTCTGGAACTGGGCCTCTTTACAGGCGTTCTTCAAAATCTGCTCTCCAGCCCTGGACTTCTTGATGTAGTCCTCTGACTTTTCAATCCTGGCTAGATGCTCCACCTTAAGCTTTTCTAACCTTTCAATGTCCAGACGACCATCACTCCTCTCCCAGAGGGTTCTCTTCAAGGCTTCAGACAAATTCTCATTCCTCTCTTTGAGCTTCTCAAACTCCTCCAGGCTGACAGTGGCTGGAGGTGGTGCTGTGGATGGTCCAGGTATATCCTCAATGGTGAAGGGCATCCCAGAAATTTGAGCCCTGGCATGAGACCACTCATAATACTGAGCTGAGGCCACATTGTTGCATCTCCCGAGAATGGCCATCCCTTTGGTCTGGACATTGTCCCAAGCCCAGGATGCTTGCCTGACAATAGCCAGATTAGGCTTGATCTCACAATAAAGGGTCTCAGCTAGATCTTGTACTCTAGGAGGGTGGACCAATGCATAGCCCAGTTGTCTTTTGAATAGCAGATGGTTGTAGTTGATGCAACCCTTCACTCCTATCAGAGGTACATTGGGGAACTGCCCACAACTAGTAATGATGTCCCTGCCCTTGGTGCTCTGGGTGCACCACCTGATGTCATCTGAGGTCAAAGCAACAAGCCTCCTAGCCCAATTCTTCTGTTGGTGAGGATTTAAGAAGACATCAGTCTTGGGCAGGTGTTTGAGCAGCCAGGTATGGAATAGGGGAGCACAGCATCTCACCAATCTTCCTCTTTGCTTTTCATTCCTTTGGTGAACAGAGTAGTAGAAATCTCCCAGTAAGGTGGGCACTGGGTTCCTCAGGATAAAAATATGGATTGCATTCTTGCTAATAAACTTAGGCTCATCTGCAAATAATATGACCCCATATATGCTAAGGGATAATAATGCACAAACTGCCTTCCACTCTCCCAAGGAGGCCTTCAGGATAGCCTGAGAGGTCAAGAAATCCAAGTGTAGACCAGAGACTCCAGCCTTTGCTGTCATGTTCTGCTCAATCAAAACTGGTTCCAGATACAATGCCTTTGCCAACTCTTCATTACTAGGAAAATCCATCTCAGGGTTGAAGGGGACTCCACCCCTGATAGGTACACCAATCAGTGATGAATACTCTTCCAACAAGGGTCCCAACTGAAAATTCTGGAAGGTGAAACACCTCAGAGGGGGATCATAGAACTGCAGGCAAGTATGAATCAAGCTCCTCTGGGAAGGGTCCAAATCCATAACCACATCAAGGATGCCTCCATAATGTTCTCTGAATAGTGGTGCATGGTCTGGAGTAATAAGGGTCTGGACCTTTCTGATGCCAGCCAGCTCAAGCTCAAAGAAATGATATGAGATGTTGCTTTTCTTGGGTGCCATGTCTGGTGATGAAGAGCTGAGACAGATGCTGATGATGGAGACTAACACTGGAGATGGGCCACTGACAGGCTGATACTGGTGATGTAGGTGACTGAAGCAGGTAGCTGATGAAGGTAGCTGAAGCAGATAGCTGGTGAACAAAAGGCCTATGCAGATGAAGGGGTCAAAACAAAGCCAAATGTGATATGGATACCCTGAAAAACAAATAAACACATGTTAAATGATGCAATGATGATGTATGCAAATGATATGCAAGGGTTTTTGATCAAGCTGGATCTGATTACTGCCTTGGTATAAGTCCATGTATGTTCAAGAAATCCAGATGGAGGTTCATAAGTCCAGTAACCAAGGTGGGGGACTCAAATAAAGAGTCACATGTCCTGGGTTAAATCACAAGAACTGTCCAAAGTGAAGCATTCTCACACATAACAAAGTATCAGGGTATGCTGAGGTCAAGGGTACCTGCAAACCTGTAAACAGCCCAACCCCCTCACATGTGGTGTTCTAAAACAAGGATCCTCAGACTTGGATCAGTTATGAGAAGTGTAAACACTTCTAACCCGAGGGGTACAATGTTTACAATAACCATAAAAGATCCTCCTCTAATTCACCTCAGTTTCTGAAGGTCATAATAAAGGTCATCCAGACTTAGCAGGCTTCCTAGATAGCCCTAGCACTACAGGAAATCTGTAGCACAGAGTTCTCAAGAAGAAACCCATATCTGAACCGTGTTTCATATTCCCGCACCAGACCGAAATGGAATGGGAAAGAACATGAACCACTCTAGCCTAGGTGTCACTCAGGTCCCAGGTATAGGACCTTAAACTCTCAATAGAACACCCACCCACCAAAGCAACAAAACCAGATCCAGCCAGAATAGTATGACAGTATGATGTATATAAAGCTGTAAAGAAAGCAGTAAACAAACTGTACATAAAGCAATAAATAAAACAAATATACAAACACAAATAGCACATAACACCCCAGTAAACACAAATCAAACAAGCGCTAGGAGGAACCCACAAAAAGAACCAGAATCCTTGGTTACAGTATAAGGGTCCCCAGCAGAGTCGCCAAGCTGTCGCTCCCGATAAATGAGAATAACCCAAATAAAGGTACAGACGCGAACGGTCGGCGAAAGGATGAAATGAGAACACACAGGAGTGAACTCAAGAGAAAAGAAAGAGTCGCCAGCTAGGCATTTTTATCCCGAGGGAAAGGTAATGCTGCATAAACCTGAGAAAAGACATGGATAAGACGGTTGCGAACCAGAGAGACTGAGAAAGGGGGTTGGTTACAACCTGGGAAGGTATTAGCACCCAGATTGTCCGTCGTACTCGACGGGATCCACGCTTAAAAGATTTGTGTTTTAAAGGGGTAGTGTCAGTGCAATCTGTGTATAAGGAGCTGGAAAGGGATATACAGGTGTCAGTGTAAAAGGAATGTGAAGTGTAATAAGTGAGGTGCCAGTGTAAGAACAAAAGTGAAATGCTCATGATAATGAGGCTAAGAAAATAATGTTAGAAAGATGGGGAATATACAGAGACTTTTGTTCGATAACTGTTAAGTTATGCCTACGTATCCTCTCGTGCAATGAGGAAGTCAGAACACCGTAGTTCGACTCAAAGAGACTGAAAGAATGAATTGACTTGTGAACTGCTTGCTTTTCTATGCTCAAGTGTATGACCTGTCTGGCTCAGGTGCAAACTGTCTTGCATTAGACGGAAGAAGCGAGTTCTCGATTGTGAATGAATGAGATGAGAAAATAATCCCGGAGGAGACGATTATTGTTTGTTTTTTGTGTTTTCAGTCTTTTATTGCTTTTGAAAGTTTGTCATAAGTTAATGAGTTTGAGCCTAGACCAATGGATTTAGTAAACTCATCACATCTTCCCTCTGATTAGGGTAATGAGAATACCTTAAGTGTGAAGTCAGCTTCTCACACTTAATCTCCATGGTGTAGGATTAAGATCATTAACTTACTTGTGATTATTTAGATGTTTTTGTGGTTTTTGTTTAGTGTTGAGTAATGAGATTAAGCCATAATCAAGGATTAAACAGACTCATTACACCATCCTAATAGAAGGATAATAGATGAGAGTGTTTAAGCTGAGGAAAGCTCATCAACTTAATCCATGATTAGGGATTAAACTCATGACAAAACAAAGCCTTTATTAAACGGATTTTAATTGATGATAAGATGATGAAGTGATTTTTAGGGTTCGTAAGACAACTTGAGGGGGACTTGTCCATTAACACTAGGGTTAGTTCTTCTTAACCAATTAAGGAAGAATTAAAACCCTAATGCAAGGCCCAAGTTACAAGCTTGATGTCTTGGTGATTATTAAGTGAATTGATTAAAGGATTTAAACACATTAAGGGTTTAACACTTAGGATTAAAGTTATACACTCCATCCTAATAGAAGGATGCAGGCATAAGCTTAATCACAAAGCCTTAAAGCCTTTAGGGTTTAGTCCCTGATTATGAGATGGGAAGAGAAGACTCAATGAGACACAAAGGTAAAATCTAAATGGGGAACTAATCAAAACCCTAATCATTGTCATGCTTGGTTGTTCCTAGGGTTTGTGAGGTTTACAAGAGACATCTTCAGAGAAACCACCAGGAAGCAGATGAAAGGAGCAAAGAGAAGCAAAGTAACTTGCTTCATTTAAGAAGACAAGTCACTTGAAGAAAGAAAGTAAGATGAATAAGAATGAGCAAGCTCAATCTCAAACACAAGATAAAATGCAGCAATGATGCATAATAGGGATGAAAAGAGATTGTGAGAAGTGAAGGCAAATTCACTTCTCAAAGTTACTTACCACCTGAAAAGTTAGTGAAAGGAATGCAATGCAATGCAAAATGAGATGAAATGGGATGATGCAAACTAAAACCAGAAGCATGAGTGTGATGATAATGATGCTAAGAGATGATGTACACACATGACAAGAGATGGGAATGATCATACAAGCATATGGATGCAAGAGAAGCATGCTTAGAACCATGAACATACATGAAAAGTTATGAAATGAAAATGACATACAACATGGCAAATGAAAGATGCAATGATCAAACATGATTCTAATATGTCCTAAGATGTATCATGAATCAAATGGATGCACAAAATGCCATGGCAAGTCATAGTATGCAAGCAAATGGAAGGTGGATGCAAATGAAAGCCCCAAATTAGGGTTTATGATCAATGCACAAAACAAAGATCAAAACCAGAAGCAAACATCATGATAAAAAATTGAAAATGCATTCAAAGGAACCCTAAACCTATACCAACTCACTGCCCAAAGGAGGGATTCTAACTCTTAACCTAATGAGGGTTATGAATTTCTCAAGATTGCAAGGGTTTTAAGGTACCTTGTCAAGAAAAATGCCAAACAAATAGGAAATGCAAGATCAATTCATGCCAATTTAATCCTATAAACTACATGCTAAACAAGATGCAATGCAAAAAGAACCAAAGTCCAACTCTTGAAGGCTAGGCAGAAATGAATTTTTGAAGATTGAATCAAAATAATGCCTTAAAATGAGATTAATTCCATGGGAAATTGTCAAAAGACCTCAAGATCAAAAAAGAAATTTGGTTTGGGAGTTGGACAATGTTTCTAAATGATTTTAAATGTTTCATGAATTTTTTTGTGATTTTTGAATACCTAAAAGTATTTTTAATTAATTAATTCTCATTAATTAATTAAAAATAAACTTTTAAATGGTTTAAAAATATTTTTTAATGCAAAAAATAAAAATAAAAATGTTTTTGGTTTTTGAAAATTAATAAAAGATTGTATAAAAATTTTCAGAATTTTTCAAAATGTTTTGCTATTTTAAATAAAATGAAGAAAACAAATGAAATAAAAAAGAAAATAAAATGAATTAATGGGAAAGTCAGCGCATCCAATGGTCAACATTTAAACTTGGAATGGAGGGAAAGACTGCGCGCGTGATCCTAGGGCTGAGATTCAAACCAACCTAATTAAACTAATCTGAATTAATTAATTTAATTAAATATGATTAGGGTTTTAATGTGAAATCTGGACCACTCATATGCGCGCGGGTCAACTCTGGTCAGCCTATCCAATGCACCACATTCAAACTTTATTAATGACCCTGATTAAACCCTAAACACTTTCAGGTGGCCGGAGAAGACTTCCGGTCGTCTTCTCCGGCAAGACCCTCACCTGAAAGTTGCTAAAATCCTCAAAACTCCATGAAAATGAAAACTAAACGCCCAGAATCAAACCCCATTCGAAACTAAACCAAAACCCCCAAACAAAAACCATTTTTCATGCATTAATCAGGCAAATCGAAGCAATACATTTCTAGGGCAGAAAAGTTTCAGAGCAATCATACATGCTTATTTCTCAACCATTTCAAAAAGTAAAAACATCAGAGTGATCAGCAAAGCATGAGGAACATTTTAAGAACTTAAAAACTTATTTCTGGAAAAAAAGTTCTTGAGGTACCTGAGCTTGAGCTTTCTCAGTTTGCAACTTTCTGACCCTCTTTCTTTGTGCAAACCACTCCTCTTGAGCTCCTGATGAGGTCCTGATACTTGGAAGAAGTTTGTGATGGCTGGTTTGAAAGATTACAGAAGTTCTGTTCAAGGGAGGGTGGTGATCGTGTTTTTGATTCAGGGAGTTTCAGGCTATGGTGATGGGTGCTTTTTGATCAGTGAAGCATGCTGAGTTTGTTTGTGAAGTTTATTTGTGTGTTTGCAGCTTGTGGAGAGTGTTTCGAAAGCTTTTGCAAATGGGGTGGAAAATGAGAGAGTTGTCTTCTTGGTGCTTTCAGGCTTGTGTGTTATGTGAAATGTCTTGCTTTTGGTTTGTATAAACAAATGGGATTGGTCAGATGAGTTGATGTGTACTGCTGTGATTGGTATGACTCAAGTTGCCAAAATGTCAAACTTGTGTAAGAGAGGTATGGGTTGCTAGCTAGCCAAGGACAAATGGGGTGTCCTGCGCAGCAAGATGTGTGGAGAGCCATAGGATTGTTTGTGGAGTCAGCAAGCAAGTGGATTCAAACTTGAGTGAGTTTTTGCAACTTGCCTCACTTTTGCTTCCTTTGAAATTTATTGCTTCATAAGTCATGAAAATGAGTGATCCCTTGGCCCATTCTGAATTTTAGATGTCACATGATCATGTTGTGAAGAAATGGTACACATTTGAGGCCTTTAGAACACTTGATCAAACCATTTTGCAAAATACGTCTTTGGTAGAAAACTTCAAATTTTGTGATTTTAGCCAACTTTGACAAGCCATAACTTTTGATCCAAAATGAATTAGGTCATGTTCTTGTACTTTTTGAAAAGGGAATGATCCATTCTACAACTTTCATGACCAAAGTTTTTCCATTTGAAGCATTTTTGAATCAAAAAGCAAGGGTTGAAAAAGTTTCCCAAAATGGCAATTTTCATTAAAAGTCAAACTTCCCAAAAAGTCAACTTTGCAAATGACTTGAAATTCTTCAATTTTGTGAACTTACACCATATTCCATGATCAAATAAGGATCATATACAATCAAAATGATGAAGAACACCCTTTGGTTGGGTCATTGGGGGCCTCAGATGCTCTGATTTTACACTGACTTGCCCAGAAAGTCAACTCTTGATCAGATGACTTCCCCATGGAATTTCTTCATGAAAATTGATATGCATGCTCCCTATACCATATAGAGACCAATAGAAACAAGAATGACCAAAAAATTTGGAGTTATGGCCTCTGAAACCAAAACCCTAATTCTAGGTCATCTGTGTAGTCAAACCTGGCTCTGCTTCCATATCATTCTCAGTTCTTGTGATTCTTTGACATTCTTGACTTTGAGAGGACATAATATGATGCTTTAACATACATGGACCCCTTTGAAGTGATTGATGACCTTTGGAGTGGCTCAAGAAGCTCTTGGATTGCTCAGATCACAAACCCTAGATGCAGATGACTTTGAACCAATGCAGTGAATCAAAAATGTGGTATGAGATGCTATGATTGGATTTATGCATATGAAATGATCACAAGCCATGGTGTGAATGGGTGAGGGCAAATTTGGGGTGTTTACAAACCGCATTCTGGAGTCTGCTAATTATTCTTCAGACTAGAAGGTGCTTTCTTGGAGGCATGGAAGTGAATACAGTGGAGGTGATTTATTTGTACCGTCCATAAATAACATGCAAGGAAGAACTCATACTTCTTAACCCTAAGGATGAGTTCACACTGTTAAGGTAATTAGGATTCGTTCATAGAGAATCTTAAAAGCTTGAGTCGAGGGGGAAACCTTAATATCTTAACAACTTACACAACAACAGAATATCAAGAGGAATATCTATATGGTATTCTGAATATACTGGAATCAGACAAGGGTTATCTAAACAAGGATTAAATATCAATAGCTTAGTGAAAAATTGATCATCCTTGTGATTCAAGATTGAAGATGTTATATCACATGTTCTAACATCTCTTCATCAGAGGTTTGGAGAATCATGGGAGGGGTTCTACATTCACTCGGAAGTCTCCTAGGCTTTTGACCTAGGATTATTGGCTTCGCATCTTTTCCTGGAAAATATTGAGACTTGTCCAGACGATGATGCATTATTTTTTGAAGATGGATATGGAAGACTATTAAGACATCATAATCTAGATGACTACTTGGATTGGTTTATTTCTGATCCAGGTACTTTAGGGTATTCCAGAATGCTCATCAAGGAGTTCAGATAGGTGGCAACATCAACAACTTTGTGAAGACGACTCTACTCAAGGAAATGTGACATCCTTGTACAACTATGGGGTTAGTTTCTAACTAGTCCTTCTGAAGATTCAAATAGTGTCAGATTTGAAGTCTTTAGAGAAGCACCGACAGGTATTCATCAATATGTGAGATTATTTGGAATAACTGCAAAATCAACAAAATGGAGGTTGTCTACTCAACTTGGTTGGTGAATCAAGTTTACGAGAGCATGGGACTCTTGTTCTATAAAGGGATGAATTTCTTTCAAGTGGCAGAAGAAGGTGCTGATTTCAACAACTAGATGTCGAATCATAATGTTCTGACATCTAGTTTCAACATCAGAATCTCAGTTGGTGAAGTGGCACATCAACTCAAGATAGGGTGATCTACAGGGATGAACAAGGATGCTTAAAAAAGATTGTTCTCATGGCAGTTTGCAGGATTTGTAGGAAAAAGAAGATGTTACATTATCCATGGCTTAAAGAGTCTAAGTTTGTATTGCTATTGAGTAAGTGGATACATGTAACTTGAAGATCAAGTTCAGTTTGTAGATCATGATATCTTTGTAAGAGATATGACATACGTGAAGAAGACAATATGTGGCAATTGGATTTTTCACACAAGGATTCATGAAGGAGCTGGTCAAATTATGGAATTTAGTTGATCACAAAAGTGGATTCGAAGAATCAAGATAATTAGCATATGACAACTGATTAGTCTTGAGGATTGTCTTGGAACAAGTTACTCTTGTGCAGAAGGGTGATAAATTGAAGACTCAAAGGGATGTTTTTTTTCTTGAAGATGGATGCGAGTTTATTTCTCTCTTTCTGGAGTTCTTATTCAAGTTGGTGGCATAATGTTGATTGAAGTTTATTGAGTTCTTTGGATTACTATGCTATAGTAAGTCCAGTTGGTGGATCATATCAAGAATTTTATCTTGGTGTGTGGAAGATGTTCTAACTTGGTGTTAGGACATTATCTGAGTTGGATATCCTTGGTTATTGATGATTGTGCTCTGGTTCTAGAAGCTTATTACCTGCATAATTGCCTAAGGAGCGTCTACATAGTCATATGGGAGAATTATGAAGTAGAAGGTCTACCTTGGATGGAGAATATAGAGAAGACTGAAGTAGAACAAGTATTGATTTCTTGGAAGTTTGCACGTGGTGAAAATGATAGCCTTTGAAGGAGTTGGGTGATTGTCTATTTTTTGAAAATCTTGTGGAAGGACTTTGTCTAGCAAGTCATGCTTTTTTATAGCATGTGTATAGTATATGACACTTATGGAAGGAAAAAACACTGATTTTGATGTTGTTCCAACAGTTTGTTACTATGAGGATGTCGATCCTTATGTGCATCATGGATAGCATGATGGTTTTCATGTGTGAGTGACTGTTATTTCTTGTCAGAAGGGATAATGGTGCCAAAATGAATGTGTTTCAGCAGGTGGCTGAACATAGAGTGTTTCTCTAGAAGATATTGAAGATACGACTTATGTTTTCCATTCATTCCTACGCAGGTACTAAGGGGGAACAAATATTGTCTTAGATAGAGGGAGTTTCCTCTTGATCTAAGGATCTTCAACACCAAGCTTGTGGTGAGTAACAAGCAGAGCTTTTCCATCCAGGAGGGATGAAGATGTCAAGTGTCATGTCTTGACATTGTATTGCTGCAAGTTGGGGGAGACTTGACGATACAAAATATATGATTCTTGTTGGATGCCTTAAGAATCATTGAATTGTTTGGGAGAATTTATTTTTCTCTACAGATTCCTGTGAAGATACTTTGAATATGTTAATTCAGCAGAAGGACCAGTAAAGCAAAAACATTATCTGACATGATGTCAGGACATTGTCTTGGAACATGTTTGCATGTAACTGGTTTTCCTTAGACGGTGCTATTAAAATAAGTAACAATCAACAGTTTTGGCCGATGCGTTATTAGTGGAGTTTTTGGCTCTTTGAGTTGACCAGCATTTTGATCGATGGTTTGCTGCTTTCAAAGAATATTGCTCGCTATAAATTGGATTGTTGTGACACTTCTTGGTCTCATATTTCCCTTATTTCAAGTGAAGTACTTGATGGCGTTTTTCAAAGTCTGGATGGGTTTTTCCTGGATTTGGAGTTGTCTTGGTTACTTTTGCCAAGTTTTGGTTGAAAAGGGGGGACTATGTTATGGTTATTGGGTTCATTCAAGTCGTGGCAGTGTAAGAATGGTGCAAAGGGAAGTTGATGTTCTATCACATTCTTAATTTATTTTTATCTGTTGTGTCTTATGATTTGAGTTGTGAAGCAGGTTGTGTCTTGTGACATGAGTTACAAGATTCTATGTACTCTGTGTTATGAAGGCTACAACTAATGGTTCTTTATTGGAGGAGTCTTCTGCAGATTGTATGGATCCTTCTTGGAAGGAAAAATAAATATGTTGAGGGGGATATTTTTACCAGGATCCAATCAATTCTCAAGATGGATGAGTCTTGCTGAGTACAAATTACAAAAGAAAATGTTTTAGCCAAAATTTGTCAAAAGGGGGAGACTGAAAGCTCAATTGGTTTGACATAATTTTGGCTAAACACAAGAAGTCTGAAGATAAAGAATTTGTGCAAAATCCTAACAATAATATGAGACATCCTGGATTGTATTGCAGGAGTTAAATTAGAAACAAATTTGTACGAGATTTGTTGAGGATTTTAGTTCTGGATCAAGACAAAGATAGAAAGCCCAAGACAGAAGACTATAAGTATGAAGACTTAGACCTAGGGTTAATTATGCCTAATGTAACAATTGTAACCTAATTCTCTTTTGTAAAAATAAGGGTTTAGGTTTTGAGAGTCGTTGGATCTAAGGGTGGTAGTTCCAATCTGCTGTATGGGATGCAGAGAGGGTGACATAGGTGTGTGTACACTACCAGAAGCCTTTAGGTAATGGTGGTTGTATTGTGCTTGGATGAAGCTTTTAAGCATGCCCAAGATGACTTGTAGGTCAAGAAACCGTGTCAAGTTCTGTGATGGCAGAAGACATATGCAACACAGGTTGTGAAGGATGTGAGTGATATCTCATATTAGAGTTATAAACCGTAAAGTTTAGCTTTGGGTAAAGATGTTCATTAGGATAGTGATTAGGAGCCAAAGTTGTGAACGCAAGAGTTTAACTTTGTGATAATATTGTGATATAGTGAAGTCTTCTTCCTGGATTGGTATCCCAATGATATAGGTTTGTTAACACCAAACTGGGTCAACAATTTTATGTGTTCTTTATATTATGCAATTTACAATCTTTTTGTATGCATGTTCTTGACTGAGATGTCGCAACATGTTGTCTCAACATCTATTGGTATTTGTGTTGCACTACTTCAAAATAGCAGCTATGTAATTCTCTTGTTCACTAAAGTGCAGTAATCATTGTCTTAACATTAAGATATGACATTAGATATATGCATAACCAGAATTTCAATATGTAATAACAACTCAACTCACATGAATGTGTAAAGTAGAAAGGAAGTAATTGTTGAGATGTTTTATCACTTGCATCAGGCGATTGTTGTACTGTCCATTAGCGTTTCAGACAATGAGGAGGTATTGGCTTAAGATATCTTGTGAAAGGAAATGGAGACATTGATAATGTGGCTTGATGTTCCTCTCTTTGAAATGGATGGCCTTCAAAAAGATCTTTCCAAGACAAATTGAGTCTTAGAATCCTCTCATAATGAGGTGGAAGAACATAACGCCTCATCCTCACTTGTTGCATAAGTGAAACATCTATAGGGGTTGATAAAGGATAAGGAAAAAAATTGGGCGATGTATGGCCATCATTTTACAGGGTCAAAGGTGCCCTGAATGAAGCTAAGGAGTCCCTAAAAATTATGAAGATAATTATGGAGGACATGGAAGCTTCCCTGATAGGTGCAAAGTAGTCTCACGAGCAAGAGGTAACGATCATGACGGAGCAGACGGAGAAACTAAAAAGGGAATATGGAAATTATGTATGTGTTGTCATCCGTGTGATGCATGTTTTCTTTGATAATTCTCTCAACTAGGCAGGGTTGCTATGTCTTAGAGTGAAAGTCCCTAGAGATAAGTTCAATTTAAAATAGGAGGTCGTAGAAGGAAAATTGGCAACTCTTTGTGAAACTCTGACATCTTAGTAATTGTTTTTCTTGCCTTTTGTTTTGCCTTCATGTTCAGCTTAATTTATTTTATTTGTCATCGCCCTATATGGCATTGGCTTTTGTCCCAGTTTTGTAAACATTGCGCCAAATGATATTTATTCATTATTACGTTATTGAATGACTCTGCCTCACCATTTAATCTTTACGAATGATCTTGTTCAATCATTTTATCTTTACGATTGGTTTTGTTTCATCATTTTATCTGTACAAAAGATTTTGTTTCATCATTTATATTTCACAATAATTATTTTATCTTTGGTGTTTTCTATGATCGACTTAGAAGTCAGTTTTCATGTTATCCAATGTCTTTCCGGGATTGCACCCGACAAAAATCTTGTTCCCCTTCCCTACCCCGAGTAAGAATTTGGTTTGAGGACGATGTAATTAGGGGCTCTACCACCCTTGTTATGGAATGGATAATTACCAATAGGGATGTGCCTAGTGAGGTGTTCTGCTAATATTTTTTGCATTGCCTCTAAAACTTCATCGTTGTTTTGCTTGATGTTCTAAATTCATAACTTTTATCTTTCAAAGGTAGGTGATCCGGTAATGCTATTCCCTATTTGTTATGTCTTTCATTTAAATAATAGGGCCAATAGATATTAATAAAAAGCGTTTTCATTATCCTTCTCACTAGCATTACAATTGTGAATTTTTGTAATAAAACAAAAAACAACATTTATATAAACAAGAAAACAACTTAATTATAGCAGTGCTTCAATTTTGTAGCATTTCAGGTCCTTGGGATGAGTTCCCTAAAAATGGTTTCAAGGGTCTAAGCTCTATTTTCTGTGCTACAATAGACCTGATATACTCCCTTTTAATTTGTAGCAATCTTTCCTTCATATAAATTTCTTCCTCCAACGTCAACCCTATGCAGTATGAGATCACCGAGTTGGAAACTATGGGGTTTGACATTTCTATTGTATTTGGAAGCGAAGAATTACTTTATGAAAACACCAGTGAGGCGGGAAACATCTTATTTTTTCTAAGAGTTCCAGTTATTCCTTAATGGCTTGCGAATTCTCCATATCTTTCAAAGCATGTGTTATCCTCCAACTCAGTTTCCCTACTTCAACATGAATGACGTTATCAGTGTTGTAGGTAAGCCTAAAGGGTGTTTCATCGGTTTTCAAATAAAGCATAGTTTCTTATGCCTAGAGATCATGTGAGGGATCCTTGAATACAATTTATTTGGAACCCTAGAGTCTTCTCCTCAATCCTCTCAATAATAATCAGTTGGTGACTTTAGCTTTTCCCATTGATACGAGGGCCTTCTATTAAGGTGAAATGGTGCTTGAACTTGACATATTTAAAGAGTTTCTTCAGATTCCTTTTAGTGAGTTAGGTCACATTATTGGTGATAACAGATTAGGTAATGTCATATCATATAATAATATTCTTGTTGTATAATTTCTAAACGATGGTTGTTGTGATCTTTACTAAGGCTTTTGCTTCATAATCATAAATTTTAGTTTTCTCGGAGCCAATGGGAAATAGCCAAGGATATTCATTCCTAATTTGGATAAGGGTCATAGTGAAGTCAAAGAACTAAGCTCAGATGGTGGAGGGAGGTGGACATCCTCATACTTTTAATGTTTCTCACTCTTCTTTTCGTAGGTTTTGTTAACTTGATACATTGATGGATAGTAGTATTCAGCCATGAGAATCATTTTGGAAATGGATCTTCGTCCTAGGTTTTATTTGGCTATGTCCTTGTGGAAGTCAACAAGCACATATGAAACTTCTTCCTCTTCAATACATTGTACAAAGAGGAAGAAAAGCTCCTTATGTACATAGTACCTCGTATGATTGAATATGAACAAGTATATCTTTTTACGAGGTTGTCATCTTGAGAGTCAATCGGTAGAATCCTAGACTTGATATATGTTATAATAAACACTACCCATGAGGAGTAGGTTGTCCTATCCTAGACTTGATATTCATCATAGAAATTTTGATTATGGGTTTGTCTAAGGTCTCATGTATGAAGGAGTGATCAACATATAATTTTCTCATGCTTTCATGTTTAAGAAAAACATATGCCCTTATGTTTTGATCCTGTGATGTGTGTGACAATATCATATGACCTAAATGAGGCCAACTTGTCTTTTATTATGCTGATATATTTTTTTGCAACAATGTGTCTTTGGTTTGTGCCTCTACCTTGACTTGGGAGACAACCATTTATGAATCAATGCATAATTTAATTTTTTCTGCTCCAATCTCTGAGGCCATGGTAAGGCAAAAAATGAAGGCTTCATACATTTTCTGATTGTTGGTAGCAGGAAATTCAAAATGTAAGGATACTTCAATTATCATGCCTGCTTAGATTTCAAGGATGACTCCCACGATGCTTTTCCTGTTATTGGACGATCCATTTGTGAAGACGAATCATTTTATACATTGCTCTGGTGTAATCAACGTCGTTTTTTTGCAAAGAAGTATATGAATAATTGAGCTATCAAGACTTTCCTTAGTTCAAAGTAGATATTGAACTCATATATTTTAATCGACAATTTTGTCATTTGTTTTTCTAGGCTCACCTGTGGAGGACTTGCTTGAGAGGTTGGTGAGTCTGGACGATAAAGGTATGTCGCATCTTTCTCTCGCCTTCCTTTTTCACTTAAGGGCTGTCGTAGTTGGATCTATCAACACTGTTTCATGTATCAAGTGGGCTACATACAGGTCAACATAGACGGTGAAAAATTCATCATAGATATTTTGGTACTTTAGGTGGACGGTCGAAGCGACAATGTTGAGTTCCTCAAAGAAAGGTCTCTACAAGATGCAATTGTAGACGGTTTCACAGAGGAATACCATGGATTGCATGTCTAATGTCCTTATGCCCATTCCTTATCCCGGATAGACTAGTAATTATACATTTTCCTAAGGACAAGTTTTGGAATCATTCAACAACACATGCAAATTTGTGTCTTTGTAAGGTGTTAATCTTAATTTATCCAATATCAGTTCCTCGAAGAGATTGGTATACATGATATCATGAACTTCCCCCAGCAATAAGAATTACCAATATTATGTGATTCACTACCCTGGTCGTTATCAGTTATCACCAACATAAGCACTTTGTTGGGGACATCGTCCACTTTTTTTAAAATCTCGGAAGCCTAAAGTTGGTCGTTTGTCATCTGAATCTTCCTTTTCATCTATTTTGTTCGGATCCAAGGCACTTTTATTCATTAATCTTTTGACTAGTTTCTCCAGGGAGAATATTCCTCCAGTAATTGAGAAGACGATGAGAGGTGGAAATGTGATGAGGGCTGAAATTGGTGCAATGACTTTAGTCTTTGAACTGCCATTACGACGAGAAATCATTCAAGTTAATTCATGTTATCATTATCGATTGAAGAAATTATTGATAATTTGATCGATTGTTAAAGTGGTTGTGACGATGCAATATAAATGATTTGATGAATTCAACGTGGAACTTTATGAGATCAAAAAAATTCTTTTCATAAACAACACTATTATTCTGGTGTGAAATAGAAGATTGATGACGTGTTGATGAAATGCTCACTATACAACGATACATGTCTTCGATACATATCACTTTTCTAAATAATAAAATAAAAGATTTATACGATACATTACAACTTAAAAATATTTTTATTAATGAAGACTATATATTTACTTTAAAGTATTTCAAATGAGAATAATTAAGTTAGTTTTCGAAAATAATGATTTGTTTATTTTTTTCTTTCTATTGAAAGAACTTAACATGTTAAAGTATCTAAAAAGAAATTGGAGAAGTAATTTATTATTATTTTTACACATAAGGAAGAATGAATAAAATTTTAGAAAATCAAAGAATTTTTTAAAATTGATATTAAAATTTTGTATTATTATAATAATAATATTATGAATTAAATATTTTTTTGGCAAATATTTAAGAGAATATATCAGTGAAAGATATATTAATATGATAATGTAAATATTATAATAAAGAGATTTATGTTTTATGGATTATGTTTCAATGGTATTAAAAAGAAAATGATTTTTTTTTTATAACATTTTATTATTTTAATGATGTGACAAAGTAGATGATTAGATGTGAATCAATTATTTGAGATTGTGTTTTAATATAATGATGATAGATATCAACTTTTCTAAAGTTTCTTAAATTTATTAGTTACTAAATTTATAGAACTCTTATATCAAAAAAAATAAAAAAGAAGTTATAGAACTCAAAATCACCCTCAACCATGGGTATTAGTTTTTCATAATTGTTCTTATAATTATTGGTCTCATAATGACACTAAATTGTTCTTTCACCTCTTTCCACCGATTCTCACGGGAAGAGAAAAGGCTGATATCTACTATGTGTAATATAAAAATAATATGTATTTATAAAAATCAAAATAATATGTATTTATAAAAATCAGATTAAATATGTTTCTAAATTCTAATCCTTATAAATATCTTAATTTTAGGTTTTAATTTCTATAAAAAAAAACGTCGAGTTTTAGTCTCTATATAATTATTTTTACACGAAATTTTAGTTTCTCTACAGAAACTAAATTTGTGAATATAAGTAATTTTATAGGGACTAAAACTCAGCGTTTTTTTATAAAAACTAAAACTCAAAATTAAGATATTTATAGGCACCAAAAACATATTTAACCTTAAAAACTATTTAAACAAGTACTCCACAATTTAAAAAGAATCTTATTAAAATGCACAAAAAATTTATAAAAAACAAAAAACAAAAACAAAAACAAAAATCTACAAGGTACTTTATTAGGAAGAAACCTATATAAGTAAAAGCAACCCCTAAAAGAGATGCTCGAATTAGTGCAGATTTATCATTTAATGGTGCTACAAAAGGGGTTAGACATCAGAATAATGAGATTTCATCTTGGAAATTTTCCGCAAACGCCAAAACTCTATGGACAAGAAAGTTATTAAACCCTTTTTGCATACCATATCATTGTTGGTGATTTTAGTGTCATCAATGCATTTTAGTAGTAATGAGATTTACTACAGGCCAAAGCAATTATACGTTAAAGCTTGGAAACGAGTTAGGGTAGTGCGGAGTGCACGCTCGTCAAGCCAACATATAATTGAATGCGAATAACTTAAACGGGGTTCCAAGGGGCGAAGCCCCTGGCGGGGTGCGGGGCAGCGCCCCGTTGGGGTTCCAAGGGGCGAAGCCCCTGGCGGGGTGCGGGGCAGCGCCCCGTGGGGTTCCAAGGGGCAGAGCCCCGAGCGAAATTTTCGTTTGAACTTTCGAACCTATCCCCAACGGACATAACCATTTCTGAACTGGTGTGTCTTTTCGTTTGAATTATTGAACTCCTATATAAGGAGTCGTTTGGCCTCTTTTTTCGCACAGATAACAAAATAAACCTTCTACATTCCGAATAATTTCTTTTGCCAGAAACTATTCTTTCTTCAAGAATTATCCCCACAAAGATTTCGTGAACCCAGGCAAGAATAGGGTCGAAATACTTTGTTCGGAAAGTGAACGAACACGATTCTTCGAAGAAATCCAAGATTATCAAACAATTTATCTAACAAACGAACAAAGTATTCTTTTGATAATCATGGCTGAAGGAAGCACCGTCAAGGAGATGACTACAAACTTCGGAAAATTGGACAAGTTTCAAGGACAAGACTTCAGGCGCTGGCAGAAGAAGATGCATTTCATGTTGACAACGTTGAAGGTGGTGCACGTCCTGTCTACACCGATTCCTGAACTTCTGGAGGACGACACGGTTGAAAATCTGAGACGCAGATCAAAATGGGAGAACGACGACTACATATGCAGAGGGCACATTCTTAACGGTATGTCTGATCCCTTATTTGATATTTATCAAAACATGGAATCTGCTAAGGAATTGTGGGATTGTCTTGAATCCAAGTACATGGCAGAAGACTCATCCAGTAAGAAGTTCCTGGTAACCAATTTCAACAATTACAAAATGGTTGAATCAAGGTCTGTCATGGAACAATTCAATGAACTCCTCCGAATCCTTGGACAATTCACACAACACGGATTGAAGATGGATGAAACAATATCTGTCTCAAGCATCACAGACAAGTTGCCTCCTTCGTGGAAGGATTTCAAACACAATCTGAAACATGGAAAAGACGAATTGTCTTTGGTCCAACTTGGAAGTCACTTGCGCATAGAAGAATCTCTAAGAGCGCATGAGGATGACAAAGGAAAAGGCAAAGAAATTGCTGGACCCTCGGTTAATATGGTCGAAGAGGGTGGTAAGTACTATAACAACAAAAACAAAGGAAAGAAACGTGCTTTCAAGAACAAAAAGGGCAGTTTCGGTGCTAACAAGAAACCAAAACTAGAATGCTGAAAGTGTGGCAAAACAGGCCACTTCAAGAAGGATTGTCGTTCCGGCAAAAAGCACGATGACGCTAATGCAAGTGGTTCAGGAAAGGGGTCTAAGGACCAATCCGAAAACCAAGGTCAGAAATCAATTCGTGATTTGAATAGTTTGATTAAACATTCGGTTTCACTAAATTCTGAAGCATTTTATGTGCAGGATGATGCTATCGCGTGGTGGATTGATTCTGGCACCACAACACATGTTTGCAAGGATCGTTTCTGGTTCAAGACTCTTGTTCCAGTGGAAGATGGTTCTGTCCTCTACATGGGAGATGATCACTTCACTCCCGTTGAAGGCAAAGGAAACGTGGTGCTAGAATTCAGTTCTGGAAAGACTATTACTTTGTTTAATGTTTTGTATGTTCCTAAATTACGTAAGAATTTAATTTCTGGTCCTGTATTAAATAAGCTTGGATACAAGCAAGTGTGTGAATCTGATAAATATGTATTATCAAAGTCTGGTGTGTTTGTAGGATTTGGATATTATAATAATGGTATGTTTATGATGAATTTGAATGGAGTTCCTAAAGATTCTGGTTATGTATTTATGTCTTCTTCGAATGTTATCAATTCATCGTTATGGCATGCTCGTCTAGGACATGTACATTATAAAAGATTGCATGAAATGTCTAAAAATGAGTTAATTCCTGTTTTTGATAAAAATGTAGAAAATTGTAAAACTTGCATGTTAACCAAGATCACTAGGCAACCTTTTAAAAGTATAACAAGGAAATCTATCATTCTTGAGTTAATACATAGTGATTTATGTGATTTGCATGCTACTCCATCATTAGGGCATAAAAAATATTTTGTCACTTTCATAGATGATACATCTAGATTTTGCTATGTTTATTTGTTGCATGCTAAGGATGAAGCATTAGATAAATTCAAAATTTATAAAACTGAAGTTGAAGTACAACAGAATGTGTTGATTAAAACATTACGTACAGATAGAGGTGGTGAATATTATGATCCTGTATTTTTCCAATCCGTAGGAATCATTCATGAGACTACGGCGCCTTATACACCTCAACAAAATGGTGTGGTTGAAAGGAAAAATAGAGTTCTTAAGGAAATGGTAAATGCCATGTTATCTTACTCTGGTTTGAGTGAAGGGTTTTAGGGAGAAGCTATGTTAACGACTTGCTATTTGTTAAATAGGGTTCCTAATAAAAGGAACAAGACTACCCCATATGAACTTTGGTATAAGAAACGACCCAACTTAACATTTCTACGTGTTTGGGGTTGTAGGGCCGTGGTTAGACTCCCGAACCCAAAAAGGAAAACTTTGGGCGAAAAGGGTGTGGCTTGCATCTTTGTTGGATATGCTGAGCACTCCAAGGCCTATAGGTTTTATGTTATAAAACCTAATGACTCGATTTCTATTAACACTATTATAGAATCAAGAGATGCCATATTTGATGAGAATTGTTTCTCCTCTGTACCTAAACCAAAGGACTCTGTACCTAATTCAGATGAATCTCTAAGGGATGATCATTCAAATGATGTGCCAAGTGAGACACTTGAACCCCGTAGGAGCAAACGAGCTAGAAAATCTAGATCTTATGGACCTGATTTTCAACTATATTTAGTTGAGGGATCAAAGGATCAGATTGACACTCAATACTATTATTGCTATAGTATAGAGGAGGATCCAAGAACGTATGATGAAGCTGTGAAATCTCGAGATTCTGTTTTTTGGAAAGAAGCAATTGATGAAGAGATTGGTTCTATCATGGAAAATAATACTTGGGTATTATCTGATTTACCACCAGGTTGCAAACCATTGGGTTGCAAATGGATCTTCAAAAGGAAGATGAAAGTCGATGGTACAATTGACAAGTTTAAAGCTAGACTAGTTATCCAAGGCTTCAAACAAAAGGAAGGAATTGATTATTTCGATACCTATGCTCCAGTTGCCCGTATCACTACTATTAGATTGTTGATTGCCTTGGCGGCCATTCATAATCTAGTGATTCATCAAATGGATGTCAAAACAGCATTTCTAAATGGTGATTTGGAAGAAGAAGTGTATATGAAGCAACCTGAAGGATTTGTAATGCCTGGTAATGAGCATAAAGTGTGTAAACTAGTTAAGTCATTGTATGGGCTGAAACAAGCTCCGAAGCAGTGGCATCAAAAGTTTGATGAGGTTGTTTTGTCTAATGGTTTCATTCTAAACCAAGCTGACAAATGTGTATATATTAAATTTGATACATCCGGTAAAGGAGTTTTCATTTGTCTATATGTTGATGACATGTTGATCTTTGGCACCGACCAAAATCAAATTGATAAAACGAAGAATTTCTTGTCATCAAAATTCTCCATGAAGGATATGGGAGAAGCATACGTTATTCTTGGTATAAAGATTAAACGGGAGAATAAGGGGATTGTAATTACGCAATCTCATTACATTGAGAAAATACTCAAGAAGTTCAATTATGAAAGTTGTTCTCCAGTAAGTACTCCTATGGATCCAGGAGAAAAGCTTATGCCAAATACAGGTAAACATGTGGATCAACTCGAATATTCAAAAGCTATAGGCTCTTTGATGTATGTTATGATTAGCACTAGACCGGATATTGCTTATGCGGTTGGAAAGTTGAGCAGATTTACTAGTAATCCTAGTAGACATCATTGGCATGCGATAACTAGGGTATTCAAGTACTTGAAGGGTACAATGAATTATGGATTGTCATATATGGGATTTCCTTCGGTGTTAGAGGGTTATTCGGATGCTAGTTGGATAAATAATGCTGAAGATTCATCCTCTACAAGTGGATGGGTGTTCTTGCTTGGGGGAGGTGCCATCTCATGGGCTTCCAAGAAGCAAACATGTATAATTGGTTCCACAATGGAATCTGAGTTTGTAGCATTAGCTGCTGCTGGTAAAGAAGCGGAATGGCTAAGAAACTTGGTATATGAGATTCCGATATGGCCTAAACCGATATCACCAATATCTATCCGTTGTGATAGTACTGCCACATTGGCTAAAGCTTATAGTCAAATATACAATGGAAAGTCTAGACATTTGGGTGTTAGACATAGTATGATTAGGGAATTAATCATGAATGGGGTGATATCTATTGAGTTTGTTCGGTCGCAACAAAACTTAGCTGACCACTTGACGAAGGGGTTAGCTAGAGACTTAGTGAAAAAGTCGATAATTGGGATGTGATTAAAGTCCATTTAAATCTATTAGCTACGATATACCCAATTCCCTTCTAATACAACGTTAGAAGCAAAATTCTATGTGGAAAGCTCATAGTTAGAGATTGGAGCAATTGTATTTGTCTTCCCAAGGTATGTGCTCAGACCTGCAAGTGATGGATAAGTTGAAGTATATCTTCTTAATGTTTCTTTTGGAAAATTGCAAATGCAGGTGCAAGACTAAAAGAATCACCTATATGAGCATGAAGTTTTGCCGCTTCAAGAAGCTTGGACTTGGCTTCCTATATGCTTATTAATGGATTAGGACACATGGCTTGTAAAGTGTTTAAGTATGAATAGTAGAGTATTGTGAGAAACATATGTGTATTATATCTTCAGATATTTAAATGGATTGACGGGTTCAATCGCTATGACACCCCGATTTTCGAGTATTTGAAATGTGTATTTGTACTAAGATGAAAATTCAATCGCAAGACATTTTCATTTATGCATTTGTTTGATTGTTATACCTGTATGTTATATTCTTGTGTACATTATTGTATATACTGAGTAAATCAAAGATTACACTAAAATGGGGGGGATTTGTTGGTGATTTTAGTGTCATCAATGCATTTTAGTAGTAATGGGATTTACTACAGGCCAAAACAATTATACGTTAAAGCTTGGAAACGAGTTAGGGTTATGCGGAGTGCACGCTCGTCAAGCCAACATATAATTGAATGCGAATAACTTAAAAGAGGTTCCAAGGGGCGAAGCCCCTGGCGGGGTGCGGGGCAGCGCCCCGAGCGAAATTTTCGTTTGAACTTTCGAACCTATCCCCAACGGACATAACCATTTCCAAACTGGTGTGTCTTTTCGTTTGAATTATTGAACTCCTATATAAGGAGTCGTTTGGCCTCTTTTTTCGCACAGATAACAAAACAAACCTTCTACATTCCGAATAATTTCTTTTGCCAGAAACTATTCTCTCTTCAAGAATTATCCCCACAAAGATTTCGTGAACCCAGACAAGAATAGGGTCGAAATACTTTGTTCGGAAAGTGAACGAACACGATTCTTCGAAGAAATCCAAGATTATCAAACAATTTATCTAACAATCATCAATAGATTATCTTGGAACTTTAGAGGGATATAGATCACAAAGTAAATAAATAGAGAAAAAGGAAATGAATGCAGATAGATCACAATTCACAAGGGTAACATTGAGCTAGTAGAAGATCAAGATCCCAACCATTATCATTGCCAATTACTATACAATATCATTATTCGAAGGCTTGAACCAAAAGCTAATTATTTCTAATTTCTGAGCATTTAATGGAGGCATAGTTAAAGGAAAAAGAATTAAGTATCCAGGTAGAATAAAGGAACATCTCCAATCCGCTTTATCTAAAAAACCATACATCTACACATCCTTAGGTGGTATTTATGAATCATGAGAAAGAACCAGTCTTCAATTTTGGTGTTTTCTGTTTGACAAAGAAAGCTGACAGGACACTTCTGCTGCGAGGAGGGGTTTGGGCAGACTCGCGGCGATTCGCGTTGTCAAATGACCTGAACCCTGTCATTGGTTTGGAACCATCCAATGCATCCTGCAGGTAGAGACTCCTGAGTAACTTATTGACAACATTTATTTTACATTTTACAAAAACAAAGGTAACATGAATAAATACACTCTTCAACTATAGTGGTAGAACAAAATGGCTAGCTGGAAATAGACTGCATTTTCAAATATTTGGCTCACCATTTGATAAACTATGGTAACATTTTTTGGTTGTGCACTAAAATGAATCCAATGTACAAAGATTAAATTTAACCATTTACATTATCATTCTTCTTCTAAATTTTTTTCTTCTCAATTTGATAGAACAGGATCATCTTTTGTTGATTACATCTTCTCCCAATGTGATACTGTCTACAATTCTGAGTCAACCAAGCATCTAACTAAATTTTCTTTCAAACCCCCTAATGAATTTTCCCCCTGCACTCTGCCCTAGGACTCGTCAGAACACCAAACTAGTTATTGTTACTTATACTTAATAAGTCCTTAGTAACTAACCATTTCACTACCTAAAAATTATTCTGGACCAAGTTTTACTCTAGTGAGACTCCAATCCCCTAACTTCCTAACCTTAAACCAAGCCTTCTGTATAATAATTTTATGATTAAATATGTTTTTGGTCCCAGTAAATATCTCAATTTTCATTTTTAGTCCCTATTAAAAAAATAATAAATTTTAGTCCCTAAAAATTTTAAATGCATGCAATTTTAGTTCATGTTGTTTTCTAAAATTTTGAAAACTGTTTAATTACCCTTAAACTTTAAATTTTTGAATAATTTTTTTCATTCATGTTTAGAATACTATAATATATTTCTTTACTAAATTTTAGAATTTTTTAAAATGAGAAGAATTAAATATGAATTTTTTAAATTTTAAAATATAATGATAAAAGTAATGAAAACCTCGACTTAGAAATCAAATTTTGAGTTCTTTTTTTCTTCGAGAAACTTTTTATAACATTTTAAAGATGTCTGTAAAATAAACATTTAAAAATACACATCGGTTTAATATGAGGGGTTAAAACTACATGTATAATAATTTTGTAGGGATTAAAATATCTTATTTTTTTAATAGGGACTAAAAATGAAAATTGAGATATTTATAGGGACTAAAAACATATTTAACCCATAATTTTATTATCAACCTGAAACAGAAACAATTGGGATACCATACTAGAACTGAAGAACCATGCATCTTCCTATCTCATTTAATGACATAGTAGCTCAAGTAAAAAATCTCAGTTGAAAGTTCTTTTATTTGATGCATATGCAATTGGAACATGACCGGTCATCCTCAAACCAAAGTTTCTCAGTGTAAACTATGAAATGATAAAATTTATTGGGTGGATGGCATAATGATCTCCAAAAAAATCCTATTTCTAACATTGAACAAACAGTCAAAGAGGAATGCATAGAGACATAATCCAACACAACCATAAAGTATTCGCGGTTTTATCGTTTTGTAAGAATACCATACTAAAAATATGAACTGCTTCTACCCAAGGACTAGAGGAGAACACCTCTCAATCAATCACTTCTTGCCAAAAACTTATGCTAGTTAAAGAGATAAAGAACAATGGCCTGGACTTACTATGAAGCAGCAGTTCTAAAGCAATGTGATATAAATATCAGTTGAAGCACTCATTCTCTCAAGAAGCTTAGACATCAAATATAAATGCTTTGAACCAGTGTTTATGTCCATAATGCACCAGTTACGCCCTATATTGGCTACTACTAAAATGCAGAACTCTATAGACTACTGCAATGCAGAGCTTATTGCCTACATGAACTTTTAATCGAAATTTAACACCTTTTTCCTTTTCAACCAAGTGCTAGCCAAGCAATTTCAGCAAAAGATTAACAAACAGATTTTAGAACACTGGCAAACAACGAGCAAAGAATAGGTAAATGACAATCACAAGTTGACCAATATATGTGGCGCCGCCACTTTCAGTTCTTGAAAAATAATATGCAATTACCCTGTGTGTGCCACCAAAACTTTGCACATGTATAGTAGAAGTAGGAACTCCATTTGGTAAGTGAATTTGTGCTGGTGAGGACTTCGCCCAGGTGCTCTCTTCATTGTCTGCGGGCACATAACCAAAGACTATAAGGAGATATAATTTACACATCAAGAAATAATCATCGGTGTGGCTTGTCTAACTGAATTATTACATATACAAGAGATAAAACTATATCACAAACCTAAAAGGTGGAAAAATCCAGAGGCCTTGGCAGAAAATTTTGGGGTCTCGATGCTGCAAAAGAAGATGTCATATGATAATTCCATTCATGTTTAGAGCTGAAACCAGAAATTCCAGCAGTATTGTGCAGCCTCATACTATGAAAAAATTTGAACTTACTTTGGGGAAGCATGCGGAGTCCCTTTCAATGTAGACTTAGTCTCTGATGCTAAATGCCATGAAAGAGTTTTCGCCGGAGGGGTACCTAGATATAGAATATATATTCCAATTAGTAATATGGTACATGTATGAAAAAATAACCACGGCCAGAATCAATGTGAAAAACACTAGGAGGGACAAAATTTCCCCCACCACACACCTGAAGATTGAAAACGAGTTCTGGTTTGAAACGAATTCTGTTTTGCATCAATTTGTATGTGTGGACTGAAATGTACCTTTTTATTGACAGAGTCTAGCTTGCAATGTTAAAGAAAATGCACAGAATCATTAGTAAGAACTACCGGTATAGATATGTAGTGCAATAATCTCATCCAGACGAACATATAAGCAGTGAGGCCTACTTGGCAAAATATAGTGCTTATGATGTCTGGGAATGAAAGCCAACAATTGCTGCTGCCGAAGGCCTTCTTTATCCGTATAAATTTGGCACGTAAGAAGTTTCTGTTATTAAGAAAATATGTTACTTATATGCCTATGAAATCAAAACATAATATCTAAAATAAAGCTGTAATTACCTGATTTATCGTTGAGACCTTCAAATCCATAGTTGAGACATCCAATGTGTGCTGCTCGAGAAGGTCAGTTAACTTGTATGCAACAGTTCCAAGATGATCAACAGCATTTACAAGGGCTCTTACAGCGTAATCTTTTAGGTTGTCAAGTACCCTAATGCATCAATAGCATATAGCTTAGGAAAATTGAATACAGCTCAGGCACATGAAAAGAAAATGTTATTGACAATGGCACCCATTTATATCAACCAGAAGAGTATGCAGGGTCCAATAATACCAAAGAAAAACCTTCCACAACTAGTCACCAAAATTTTGAGGTACTCAAATCCTTTTAGGAATACTATAACACTATTTTTCACTAATTTCACAAATGAAACATGATCCTACTTTTTAAGAATCGGTATAGTGAATGATTCGGCATTTATATATCAATTATGGGGAACTATTTGATGCTAAGGATTCAGTACCCCAGAAATTCACTACAAAAGAAACAGTTGATGCTCTTTAAGTTTCCACATCACAAACCATCCTAAGTTTGTTATTACAAACCATCTTAATAAAATAAAATAAATACAGTACAAATTTAAGCATGCTTTTTATCCAAAATTTATTTCATTTTATTCACCTATAGCCTCAAAGCAAGCCGCTAGCATTTCATAAGTTCTGTTCACAACTAGCATATATTGAAATGCCAAAGTAGACTGTAAAAGAAAATTTAATTTAATTGGTAACATTTGCAACCCGGGTAAGAACTAAATAGAAGAAAAAATAGCACCACTAATTGTTTGTCCCATTGCGGGAGCTTCAGTCATGCACATAGAACAGAAGCCAAAAGAAAAAATCCATTAACAAAAAGGAAATCCTTACATTTGTTTCTGTTCACTATGTAGATAAGATTTTTCACAGTATTCTGCAGCAGAATAAAGTTGAGGCCTTAGGTTCTTAAGTTCCTGAAATGACCACAATATACAGATAAGAATTATCAACACATGTTTTAAATGGTAACTAACCACAAAAATCAAAGAGGAAAAAAAATCAAGCAGTACCATTAGAAATTAAACAACCATATTAGTTCCTTAAACAGTGGTAACTATTACATAAAGAGCCACCTTGAGTATCCCTGCGCCTATTAATGCCATTTGAATCCTGATTCCACAAATAGACTCATTTAAACTACACCCATTGACTTTCATTCCAAATTTCCAACAACTCATTATTCACGATTTCAAGCTACAGCTCTAATAACCGTTAAAAACTAAATAATATTTTAAAATATCCTCCAAATCTATGATACTCAGTTACAGCCTGATGCAAATGTTTCATACACTGCACTATTGCAGTGTTGTGATGCAGATTTTACTGTGATTTACAATCACAGCACTATAGTGGACTGATTTTTCATATATTTTTTTAAGCTTATTTTCATAAGTTCTCTAAAATAGCTTATGAAAACAGATTAGAGCATATACAAAAACAATTTAGTTAAATTTTTTTCACTTGTTATAGAAAAAATTTATATAATCCTATTCATAAGCGCTTATTTTGATAAGCACTTATAGACCTAAGTTTTTGTAATATTTTTCAAATTTCCGTTTCTACCGCTTTCCAATTAGATTCTTCGGATCAAGCCTATTAGGAACAGTTTTTCCAGCATTAAGCTTGAATAAAATCACAATTACAAATTAAATTAGCAACATACACAATTAGATATGCCAGTTACAAACTCCACCAAATAAATCAAAACAAATACAGATCTGAACTTCAAAAAATAAAAATATAAAAATATTTTAAAATAAAATAAAAAACTCACATAAAAAAATAAACAGAGAAAAAAGTGAGAATCATCATAGAGAGAACCTGCAAGGAGTTAACGAAGCTCTTGCTGCGTTCCATGGAAACTTCATCGAAGGTCATAGCGGAGTTGTGAAACGTCATCGTTGGGTGCTCCAACTCCATGGCTAGGAATAACAGAAACGTAACAAACTCAACTAACTAACTAACTAATCAATCAAATACTTGGATCACTCAATTTTGCAAAAGAAGAATGTGATTAGAATTAGAAATGCAGTTGAACCGCCATTGATGATGTTATGATTAATTCATAATGAAAAGAGAAAAAGCAGAGAGAGAAAGAGAGTGTTTAATTTTTTTAGTGAGAAATGAAATTGAGTATTTAATGCAAATGCCAGGTGGCAGGTGAGTTAGTTGAAACTAACTTCTACTTCACTCCATTTAGTACCCGACGGTGGGTTTGGTTAAATGACAAACGTATCCTTATGGGTTGATGGTTGACCTAACACCACTTGCAATGGCATTAAAAAATAATAATAATAATTGTTTACATCATTGTAATCAATGTACTTATGATAATGTATTTATGTATGTGCAGCTTTCTGTTTTTTTTTTCTTCTTCTTTTTCTTTAATCTTTGGTACAATTTCTGTTTTTGTTATATACATTGCTAGTGTACTTCTATATCATTGTTGCAACTTGCACTCACCAAGTATAATAAAATATTAAGTGAATTAAAAATGTACTTTATTTCATAAAATAGATCCAAATTGTTTGTTGATTGTTTGTTGACAGCTAATCACTCATATAAAACAATAAATAGAATAATCAGTTTGGTATTATAAGCAAATCTTTTATTTTCAAATTTATTGAAGTGAAATCGAAGACAATAATAATGAACAATGATCTTTAATGAGTTTGATTGATGTCAATCGGTTCAATAGTTTTCATCTGCTTTATTAATAATTTTTATCTTTTTCTCCTATTGTATATATTTTTGTACAATTTATTATTTTTTGGTTGTTTTGTTCTGATCGCAGGTTTGATTTGACATTATTTTGTACTGGTTTGAATCATTCATTTTCGATTTCCCGAGTTGATAGATTTCACTTTAGATTTTTCTAAAATTCGCAATGGATTTGTGTTTTTTATTCAAGTCTTCAAATTTTTGACATGGGTGTGTCGCTTCTATTTTAATATGCTATTTAGTTTCAAGTTGGATTAGGATTGCCATGGAATAACAATCAAGTTGTTATAGTTTCTTTCTGAACACTGATGAACTTGTTGGGATGTCTTTGTGTGCGCTTTTTGCTTGGAGATTATAATTGAACAATTGTTGTGCATTTATCCAATTTTGCAAGTTGAAAGATGATGTCTGCATTGGATAAACCTACGAGTGTTGCAACAGAAGTCATGGTTCCTAAAGTGAAATGTGCAAGCGCAAAATATTTTACTCAATTGTTGAGTAAGATATGTATTACTATCCCTCATTGACAATTTCTGAGGATATGATATCACTATCAAAACTCTCGAGGATGAGTATAAGGTTTGTCTTGAATCATGTAAAAATAACCTTCATTGAAGGTTGATTATGTCTAAAGGAGACTCTCCCCTGAAACTTCAAAACTTGCGTGATAAACTTAATACTCCCTAGAAGCCTTTAAGTGAATGAGAAATTATTTCTTTAAGGAGAGGTTTCATTGAATTTGTTTTTTCTTGTGTTAATGATGTCTAGTGTGTTCATGTGGTTTCTCAAACTATTCACTCGGACTTTCGACTTTAATTTGAATAATCACAACATACAAGAGTTTAATGTTGGGTTCGTATCCTGGAATAGCCTCAGGAATATTGGTATCCTAATATTATCTTTGCAAGGATTTTTAAAGTTCTTAGCCAAATGGTGTTAATTTATGTTTTCTCAAGGATTTTTTGGCAGATATTAAGGAGGAGCTTATAAGATTTATACACGAGTTTTATTTTATAGGTAATTAGTCTAAGATTTAAATTTTATTTTTATTGCTTTGATTCCAAAATTTGACGCTCCTTCAAGATTAAGTGATTTTCGTGACATATCTTTGATGGGTTGCATTTATAAGGTGTTGGCTAAGGTTATGGTTAATTGGTTAAAAAAGGTGATTGGAAAGGTAAATTCAGAATCAATCAATATTTGTTAGAGGGGACAAATTTTAGATGATATTATTATTGTTAATGAGATTGTCAATGATACTAGAAAGAACAAGAAAATGTTACTTATGTTTAAGGTTGAGTTTCAAAAATATTTTGACTCGGAGGAAATGAACTACATTGACTTTATTTTGGCCCATATAAATGTTCCTAGTCGGTGGAAGAAGTTGATCATGGTTTGGGTGAGTCCAACTTTTGATTATGAATATTTTAATGGGTGCCCAACAAATAAGTTTTATATGGAAATGGGCTTATGCCATGGAGATCCATCGTCAGTTTTTCTTGTTTTAATCATTGTTGAAGGTTTGCATTCTTTATCTCTACTTTGGCTATACTGGGTTACTTTATGAATACCATGCGAGAAGGAACACTAATTATGGATGAGAAAAGTTAGGCCAATATTAGAGCTATCAAGTTTATTTTCTTATTGTTTGAGTTGATGTCGGGGGTTAAATGTGAATTACCATAAAATTTTGCTTGCTAGGGTGAATGTTTCTACATCTTGGTTGGAAGAAACATTTAATGTTCTCCCTATTTTCTCAAATTGGAAATGATTTGTTTTGTTTTTATCTTGGTCTTCCTATTTGTGAAAGTTATCGAAGATTATCTTTTTGCAAATCAATCATTGATTGTATCAAAGATTCCATGATGGGTTGGAATGTCGTAACTTTTCCATGGGTGGTTTGCCTTGTCTTGATTAAATATGCATTATCGTCTCTTCCAATTTATTTTCTTTCTTTCTTCAGATCTCCACAGTATTGAACCAAAAATGGATTAAAGAGTAATAACTTATATTTTGAATTTGATGATAACAATATGTTTAAGAATAATTGATACTATTATGTGTGTTTCTTCCATATGTAGAATGATTTTTGACCATCTATAGAAGAAAAAATGTATGTTCATCTGCCCCTAGATGAAGCAATGATCATTTTCCGTTAGATAAAACAATGAGCAGTTGCTTGCATATGAAGAATTATCATTTATTCCTAGACCTCAAGTATAGTATGATCATATATACCCAGACAAACATGTCACATGCATCTAACATAAAGCGACCACATGTTCCTAGTCATCAGTCATTCAGGCAATGTAAAATGTTCTCTCAACAATCACATTGTGACACTTGTGTCAATAAAAGAAAGAAAAAGAAAAAAAAAACCTCGTATAAGATAGTACAATTCTCAACAACTATATTCCCAATGGCTCGATGATTTGAAAATCAAATATTAAACACCTCCATAAAAGTAAGAATTCAAATTATGAAGAACAAATACTTTATAGAAGAACTTTTGACATTGTGATTCTTAAAATACTATTGTGTTTTTTCCTTCCTTTGTTATATTCGAAAATATACAAAAAAAAAACACATATCCCTTAATCATTATTCTTTCTTAGGAAAATTATTCGTTTGTAACTGAACTTTATTGAGTTTACATATTTTTTGTGAATAGTTGTAAATTAACTTCATTTCTTAATTCAAGGAAGTCCTCTAGTTGAAGGATAGGAAGTCCTTATAGGTTTAAGATAATGAAATATGAGTCGAGAGTCCTAATAGATAATTGTAAATAAGTTTGATTATAGTAGAAATTTCTTAGTGTGAGGGTTTAGACGTAACTCATAGTAGATGGATTAAATCGGAGTAAATTGCTTGTGTGAATCTCTTTCATTCAGTTTTTTTACTTTTAGAAGTGATCTAATTTGTTTTGTGTTATCCAAATGTTTTAAAATCTAACATGATTTAACCTCCATTCTCTTGTGTTTTTCTTATGTTCTATTTGCATTAGAGCATGGTCTCTATTTTTCACATAACTGTGTAAGAGTAAATTATCCTTTGAGAAAAACATGTATTGTAACTCCACCTCTTTATCTAAGACTCAAAATAATGGTAACTATTATTTTCTTTATAAGCCACTTATATTTAATGGAGATTGTGAACAATATTATTTGTGGAAGAATAAGCTCTATAGCTTCTCCATACCTCAATATGAAGATCAACATGACATGCTAGAAAATGGTCATAATATACATGTTAACACAAAAGGTTTTGCTACAAATATGAAAACATTATCACTTAAATATAAGAAGTATAATCTTAATCATAAAGTTATAAGCATTATGGTGAGCACAACCTCTTTCGAAGAATTTCTTAAAATTCCACATCAATCCACTGCCAAGAGCATCTATGGTTCTCCAGTTAGAACTTATAAATGATATCAACAAAGCATAAGCCTTGTAAATGAAGAAAGCGTAAGCCTTGTAATACTAAGGTGATGCACATATACATAAAATTATTTCAAATTTCTCATATTTTTATGAAAACTTCTTAAAATTAATAAATGCAAGAATTTAATCTATTAAGAATCCATATAATCAATTAGGAAGGCAAAACTCAATTGTCTAATAGATTAAGTCATTTATAATTTTTACTCACTGATCGTTGCTTTAGTGTTAAGAGAGTGAAAAGTTTCATCTGAGAGTTGTGGTGTTTTTTGTGTTGTGCTGGAATTGTTTATTCAAGAGCATAGTTCTCTTATAATTTGTAATGGGTTTAAAGGTTAAAACATAAACCTTTAAAAATCTTGGTTTAAAGTTATTGATTTAAACTTTTGTAAAATCTCAAACTATTTGTGCAAGTTTGTAGGGATGATCGTGTGTAAAAGCTCAAGTTGATTTTAGTGGAAAGTTCAAGAGGAAACTCTTAGGGTATGGCATAGTTCTCGTGGTTAAGGCCGAACTAAGATAATATTTGGTATGATATTTCTTACCCTATCTATTTATATTCTTTTCTTTTATCTTTTTTGCTGCTTATTCTCTATTTATCTTCTCTTCTATTATAAATAATTTTAAATCAATTATTTTTTGAAAAAAACAATATTAAAATCCTAATATCATACAATATTCACCTTCATTCCCTCTTGTGTTTGGAGTTTCTTATTCCACAACCTAAAGGTGGAAAGTTTAAAGTAAGAAACAAGAAGGGTCTTGTGGCAACATGAGATCATTTTATAGAAGAAAAGGATGAAGAAGAAACAAATCTAACATTTATGGATACAACCTCTGATAGTGAGTAGAACACAATTGATTAAGTAGTAAATGAGGTATTTTCTAACTTATCTAGATCGAAACTCATTTCTAATTTGAAAGATTTGCTTAACAGTACATAAAATAAATCAAGCAAGTTTAAAATTTTGCAAAAGGTATAACATAAATCAAGCAAGTTTAAAATTTTGCAAAAGCATTATACCTTTTTACTTGAAAAATAAATTTTTTTGAACAAAGAGATTAATAGTTTAAATACTTTAAAACTATATTTTAAAACAAAATCTTAGTAACATGTACCTATCAGCTATAACTTTGAAAAATAGGAAAATAATTTTCAATATTTCTTAGCTAATAGAACAGGGATAAGTGATATGGCTTCAATGATCCATGGAATTAGCAGGAACAAGGAACAAGAGAATAGGAATTTATTATACATAGGATAAACCTATTGCCAAAGTTCATACCCAATAAGCACTAATCTTTGTATTATATTCTTGTAGGTTGAAAAGAGAGCATGATAAATCATATTACTCAATATTAAAAAGTTGCAAGTTCCAAACCGATGAACGATAAACCCATTATGACTAACCCCAAAGGATCTAAGAAGATTTGGGTAACCAAAGACAAAATTATCTGTGTTGTATATTTTATTTACATTAGAAATAAGATACCTATCATGGTATTTAGATGATGAATGCTCCATAAATTTGAGGGGAGCAAGACATATGTTCCAAATCTTGACACTAAAATATGAGGAACTCTAGGCTTTGGAAGAAACCATATAGGGGAGATCATTTGGTTCGGTGCAAAATGCAACTTATATTTCCCTTTGATCCATAATGTTTTATAAAGACTTAAACATTATCTACTAAGAATAATTCAATTAAGTGATAGTGGGTATGACATTGTATTTAATCAAAATTTCTATATAGTCATTAGCCATAAAGATGGCCCAATCATGTTCAAATGGTGAAAGTAAAAGTGATGTTTATAATATTTTTTTAACTTGTAAGCACAAAAGGTAAAATTTCTTTTGTTTATGGATGAAGATAAATGGATTAGGCCAGGAAGGTTAGGATATGCTAGTCGGAGATTATCTCTAAACTTAGAAATTTAAAACATGTCAAAGGGCTACCTGATTTGAAATATAAATTAGACTCTCTTTTTGAAGCTTGTCAAAATGAGATAGTGGCTAATACCTCTTTTAAGTCAAAAATATTGTTTCTACATCTAGACCATTAGCACTTTTACACATTGATTTATTTACACTAATTGGTACTGCATCGATTAATGAAAAGAACTATGGATTAGTCACAAATGATGATCTTAGCAGATGAACATGTGTTAAATTCTTTAGAAGCAAGGATCAATCATATTTTGTATTTGTTCCGGACTGGCTCAACCCTCAGAATTGGGCCATATCTATATCGCGGCCCAACGGCCCCCAAAACCCAACTATGCTTGGAGCTCCGAATTCAACTGCTCGACTTGCCCTAGGTCGGATGACTTCAATGCCGAGCGGGGGACCTGTCGAGCAGTTGATTTCTCGCCCCAACAGCTAGTTCCTAATCACGGTCGATTATTGTGGGATCCGTGATCCGCACCCAACAATTTGGGCTAATAAACACCCACTTAGGCCAGTATATAAACTCTCTCATTTGAGAGGGTCAGGTATTCAAATTTAGACCCAAAAATATTGTACTTGCTCACTCGTCGCTCGTTTTCTGACTTTAGCATCGGAGTGCCTTTGCAGGTACACCCCCATCTTTTCTCCATCATCAACAGCACTCATCCACGCTCGACGCGGCCATATCGGATCCTGATCTCCAGGTACGATCAGGTGGCGCCATCTGTGGGAAACAAACTTTCCCGTTCCTCTTCACCAAAGAAATTCAAGAACCAAAGTTACTATTCATAAATATCCATGGCCGCTAACTACATACCGTGCGAAACTCGCACAATTGATGGTGTCCTCATTACTCAACGGGGGAGCAACCTCTTCACCCCCTCACACGAAGAAACCGTCCAAGATCGTCAGGACGGAAAGACTGCTTCGCCATCTCCCGAGCGCGATCAACCGCTCGAGAGCCAACCAGAGATCATACCTTCCGTGGTCGCCCACCGGATCAGACTTCGCTGCATTGGTTGAGACAATCAATCAAACACATCTCCTGCTCCTAGCATACGGTGCCAAGATAGCCCGTCCGAAGGACGCCGGTCGTCGATCATCTCGATCACCCAAGAGACACCGAAGCCAACGCAACCTTTCCCCCCGAAGGAGGAAAGATAAGGGCCACCACGACGAATCCTCTATCCGGAACCGTGGTCGGTCACCCCCACGAAGACCTCGATCACCAGTACCGACCAAGAATCACCACGGGTCACAAGAGGACGCTCGTCGTTCCCCTCCCCGAAAAGGAAGACGATCTCAATCTCCATCCCCGAAACAATCAAAGAAGAGCAGATCGAATTCTCCATCCCCGCGACGAGACCGGAAGCGCCGTTCAAGATCCCGTACGATCACCTCTAGCGACAATGATGATATCAGGGGACCCCTATCCTATGAGATCATGGCCGCCAGATTACCAAGAGGACTCGAGAAGCCCCCTCCATTAGGTTCGTATGACGGAATGACCGACCCCGACGAGCATATCGAGAATATCGACGCTCTACTCGACTACAGAGGCGTCCGAGGAGCAATCAAGTGTCGTCTCTTTCTGACCACCTTAAGGAAAGGGGCGATGACTTGGTATAAAAGTCTCGAGCCTGAATCCATCACTTCCTGGAGATAGCTTGGTCGAACCTTCTCCAGACACTTCACCGCTTCCAGACGCCATCCAAAAATGGAAGCATCTCTTGAGGCCATAATCCAAGGCAAAGACGAACCTCTCAGAACATACATCGAGAGGTTCAATAAAGAAGCCTTCCAGGTCTCAACCACGGAAGACATGAAGAAATATTTGCTGGAACGTGGATTGCGCCCGTCTACCGACTTTCACCGAGCAGTGGGTATTGAGACACCCGCTACTCTGGATGTGTTCCTCTTGAAAGGTCAAGCGTATATCCAATATGAGGAAAAGCAGGCGGCTAATTCCGTCCGCGATGATCGACGTCGAGAGGATGCGAACCTTTCCAAATCAGATGAGCCTTCGACATCTCGTCGGGGAAGCGACAAAAGAAAGGAAGATCGCTCCCGTGAACCGCGAGAGCAGAGAGGACCGGTGGGCCAATTTCGTGAATATACGCCTTTGCTGGTGTCGAGGGAGAAAATACAGTCTGAATATGCTAACTCAGAGTTCCGCCAAGCGGGGGTGCGCTTCCCCAAGCATCTACCCGCCAAACCGGGCACCGATAAAACCAAGTATTGTCGGTTTCACAAGAGCCATGGACACAAAACTGAGGATTGCATCCACCTGAAGGATGAAATAGAGATACTCATCAAATATGGCCACCTCAAACAGTTTACTAAATCCAAGGAGACCTCCAGGCCAGAGATGCAAGAAGCCATCAAAATCGAGGAAGTAACAGCAGTCCCCGCGGACACCAACATGCAATTGGCCCTCAACATCTATCGCTCGGAAGACTTCTTTCTACCCGACCGTCCGACGAGTACAGGTTATCTCTCTTCCCATAGCCCATGGGAAGCCTTCCCTTTCGCCATGGTGATCTCGGGCGGGGGATTCAATAAGATCACGGTCGGTTCCGTAAAAAGGAAGTTCGACCAGCTAACTGCAAAAGGACCGGCCCTGAATGCCACACTGGACCCCCCAGAGATAATTCAGTGCCCAACTCCTTCTATAAAGAAGAACTATTGGGAGGATCTCTTAATGCCAGCATTCCACTGCTCATTCGAGCCCAAATGGCCAACTTCGGCGTCCGCGGGATACTGGTCGACCAGAGTAGCTCATGCGACATCGTGTACTCGCAGCTATTCGTTACGCTCCAGTTGAACGAAACTCACCTGACACCATACGTAGGATCGGACCTACAAGGTTTCAACGGTGCGGTATCACGACCGTGGGGTTACGTCGATCTCATAGTCACGTTCGGAGCCGCAGAAACTGCCCGATCAATCCGCGTCCAATTATTGGTCATCGATTGTCCTTCTCTATACCAATGCATTCTAGGTCGACCAACTATGGCCGACCTCCTAGCCGTCCCATCCACCGTCCATCTAAAGATGAAATACTACACCACTTCAGGAAGAGTCGCCACCTTGCATGGTGACGTGGAAGCTGCCTGACGTTGTTTCGAAGCGGCCTCTAAAGACCTTAGCTCGATATCGTACCAGCCAAAAGCCTCCACTTCAGCTTGCTCCATGAACACTGATGCACCCGCACCTCTCCCCCGGGTTGATTCCATCAACCTCGATTGCAGGTTTCCAGATGAGGCGAGAATTCCCAGCAACCCTGCTCTTCATTAGCCCGACCTATCCCCGACGGTGAATTCGAGTTGATCCCGCTGGGAGAGGATCCGAGCAGATGCGTGAAGATCGGAGCACACCTTCCAGAATTAGCAAAAAGACAACTAGAAGCATGCTTGAGGGGGAACTCCGACCTATTCGCATGGAGCGCAGCGGAAATGCCCGGGCTCGATCCAGACATAGCATGTCACCATCTATCCATCGATCTGAATCACAAGGCCATCGCCCAACGGAGGAGAAAATAGTCGACCGAAAAAGCTAAAGTGGCCGAAAAAGCTGTAGAAGACCTCCTAGAGGAAAACTTTGTAACGGAGGCCAGGTACACCACCTGGCTTTCCAATGTTGTACTTGTGAAAAAATCTAATGGAAAATGGTGAATGTGCGTTGATTATACTGATCTTAACCGAGTTTTCTCGAAAGATGCTTACCCTTTGCCAAATATCGATAAATTGGTCGACAACTCGGCCGGTTTCAAACTACTCTCATTTATGGATGCTTATTCATGATATAACCAAATTCCCATGGTTGTGGCCGACAAAAAACACACGGCCTTCATGACCGAATCAGGCAATTACTACTATAACGTTATGCCCTTCGGTCTAAAAAACGTGGGCGCCACTTATCAGCACATGATGAACAAAGTTTTACGAGCTGAAATTGGGGACATGCTCGAAGTATACATGGACAACATGATAGTCAAATCCCAGGAAGAAACAGATCATGCCTCCCACCTACGAAAGGTGTTCGACCAAGCTCGAAAATGCAAGATGCGTTTCAACCCTGAAAAATGTACATTCGGAGTTCGAGCAGGTAAATTCCTTGGGTTCTACTTAACCGAGCGAGGGATCAAAGCCAACCCGGATAAATGTCGAGCATTCACAGAAATATCTACCCCAAACTCTAAAAAATCCATACAGTCACTAAACAGAGTGCTCGGTTATCTCGCTCGATTTGTGGCTAAATCCGCCCAGCACGCGCTCCCATTCTACAAACTCCTCCGCAAAGAGTCAGCTTTCGAGTGGACCGACGAATGCGAGCAAGCCCCAGCTCACCTAAAAAAATTATTATCCGAACCACCGGTACTTTCCAGACCCAATGAAGGTGAAACGTTATACCTTTACCTCGCCGTGTCAAACGAGGTTGTTAGTGCAGCCCTTATCCGAGAGCTCCCCGAGGGGCAAAAACCCATATACTTCACGAGAAAGGAATTGAACGACCCCGAACTCAGCTACTTGCAAATCGAAAAGGTATCTCTAGCCCTACTCTTTGCGGAAAGGAGGTTAGGACACTACTTCTTGGCCGATACTATCATCATCAGAACAGACCAACCCATCAGACAGATGCTCGGAAGACCAGACATGGTTGGTCGAATGCTTAAATGGTCGTTAGAATTGACCGAGTTCGACATCAAATACGAAGGACGGCAGGCCCTCAAATCTCAAGCATTAGCCGACTTCGTAGCAGAACTTACCTTCAACGAGCAAACAATAACATCTCCATCTAAATGGACTATTTTCGTCGATAGAGCATCTAGCTCGACAGGAAGCGGGGTCGAGGTCATGTTAGAGAACGAGGAGGGAACACTTATCGAAGCATCCTTAACCCTGTCTTTCCCTACATCCAATAATCAGGAAGAATACGAGGCCTTCTTGGCTGGATTACGCCTTGCTGACGACCTGAGAGCATAAGAGATAATAATATGCACAAACTCACAGTTGGTCGCTAACCAAGTACGAGGCGATTTTCAAGCTAAAAACGATAACATGGCCGAATACTTAGCCTTGGTCAAGGAAAAGCTAAAACGATTCACATCCGTAGAAGTCAGGCACGTCCCGCGCGAGAACAACATCCGAGTGGATATATTGTCCAAACTGGCGAGCACCAAGAGAAAGGGGGCAACAAATCCGTCATACAGGAGATACTCCCCCAACCCAGCATTAGAAAAACGTCAACGCCAATAGACATCAACATCATAGGCGACGCTAACTCTTGGATGACCCCGGTATTTAATTACCTGACCAAAGAAGAGTTACCAGCAGACCCGAAAACGGCCAGCACTGTGCGACGTAGGTCGTGCTCGTACACGATGGTCGGAGGGAAGATGTATCGCCGAGGATTCTCCACACCACTCCTCAGATGCCTCGAAGAAGAAAACGTCTCACACGTATTGAGAGAAGTCCACGAGGGAATCAACGCGCAACACCCTGGTGGAAGATCACTCGCTCGTAAGATCCTACGAGCAGGATATTACTGGCCGACGATGCAGGACAATGCGAAGGAGCACGTTAAAAAATGTGACAAATGCCAACGACATGGTGACATACACATAACGCCCCCTACTGAGTTAAAATCATTATTGTCCCCATGGTCGTTCGCCTGGTGGGGACTAGACATCTTAGGGACCTTCGTCATCGGCACCGGCCAAAACAAGTATCTCATTGTAGGCGTCGACTATTTCACCAAATGGGTCGAAGCAGAGGCCCTAGTCAAAATCACCGCGCTGAACATGGTTCGAAATACCGCTCGCCATCGTGATGGACAATGGAACATAGTTCACCAACAAACACTTCCAATAATTCGTATCCTTGGTCGGAACCAAACAACGCTTCGCTTCTGTCGAACACCCCCAGACTAACGGGTAGGCTGAAGCTGCTAACAGAGTAATCTTGAGGGGCCTCAAGCGAAGATTGGACGAATACAAGAAACGTTGGGTCGAAGAGCTGCATAGCGTCCTTTGGGCATACAGGACCACACCTCATTCGACGACCGGAGAATCCCCGTTCCGACTAGCATACGGAACCGAAGTATTCATCTCCATAGAAATGCATGTACCGTCCATGCGCATATAATCGCCCATTGACCAAGACACTAACTCAGAAACGGTAAGAGAGGAGCTCGACTTAGTTGAAGAAATCCGATCAGGAGTTGCTCTCCAAGAAGCCACGCTCAAACAAAAAATCGTAGCTCGGCACAATGCAAAAGTTATTAAATGAGTGCTCGAAGTCGGGAGCCTCGTATTGAGGAAAAACCACAAAGACTCCCGAGAAGGGAAACTAGCACCAAACTGGGAAGGCCCATACCGCGTTCATGCAAAAACCGAAAACGGAGCCTACTACTTAGAAAATCTCTAAAGGGAAGAGCTCGCACAGTAGTGGAACGCCGAGAAACTTAAACAATACTACAACTAGTATGAAGGTCGCCTTAACCCCTACGAAGGGCGAAAGGTCCGACCAAACCTGCATGCCCAGGTACAAGTATTGCAATCCAAAATGTCTAACCAACCGGACCTCCTCGTTATAACGGGGAAGGTGATCGTTGCACGAACGGGTACTCAAACAAGCCCAACGTCGCCTAAGTACCACGACCAGGCATAACCCCGGATCGCGTTTGTATCAAGTTTGTGGCTCAGACATCCGTGGCTCAGACTGAATGAACAAGAATGAACCTATGCATCTGATCGGTCCCCCAATGCATCTGATCGGTCCCCCAATGTCACTCCCTGGATTTCCATCCTGGTACAAACGCGAAAGTGGCGCGGAAAAGGTTAGAGTCGCCAGCCAGACATTTTTATCCTGAAGGAACGGGAATGGTAATGTTGCACAAACCAGAAGAAAAGAAAAGGAAGGACAAAGGTCCTGCGAACTAAAGAGACTGAGCTCGGGAGTCGGTTACAACCTGGGAAGGTATTAGCACCCCAGATCGTCCGTCGTACCCGACGGGATCTACGCTTGCAAAGAAATATGTTTCAAAGGGTGAAGAAATGAAAGCTGCTACAAAACTGAAACTGAAACTGGATAAGAAAGAAAAGAAAGGGGGAAAATGTAGGGAAAATAAAAGAGTGTGCTCGAACGGGCCCTACCCCGCTGCCTACGTACCTCATCTGGACAATGAGGATCAGAGTCGCTGTAGTTCCTCTAACTAGGGGTGGAAAGGATTGCTTGTGTCTTAAGGCTTGAACTGCCTATGTCAATGCTCAGGTGTTGCAGGCTCGGACGACGAGTGCGTTACCGTCTTGCAAAGTGACAAGTAGTAGCAAGTTCGTACGTAAGGAGTGAGTGGGATGAGAAAAGAAGTCCCGAAGGAGAGACGCTTATTGTTTGTCCAATGATTTTTATGAGTTTTCTGCTTTGAAGTTTGCATAGGTAAGTGTATCTAAGTCTTACTCAATGGGATGTGTACTTCTTACATCATCCCGAAATGGAATGCGCAAGAGGCACACCTAGCTATGGAGAAAATCCCCAAATCTAGTCCCACAAGTGAAGGCTCAGACACACTGACCTACTGGCATTTATTAAGTGTTTTTTGTTGTTTTTGGTTAAGAAGTGTTTTTTATATTTTCTTTGTGAAGTAATCTCATGCTAAGACCTATCCACCACAAGGGATATCCTACACCTCGCCCCGAAACGGAACGTGTGCAAGTATCTCATAGCAAAGTCTCGTGTCACATGAGAAGACTCGTCATTTATTAAAGTGACTTAAAGTTAAATTTGAAGATGAGAAGAGAGAGCACCAAAAGGATCTCAAAGGTAAAATCTAATGGAGAAGACTACTCCTAATGTTATCATGCATGGGAATCCTAGGTTAGTGTGGTTTGAAATCTATCCTAATGAAGAAGAAGGAAAGAAAATAAAGAAGAATAAAGGAGCGGAAAACGCTAGAAGACAACTTACTTCTCTAAAGAAGTTAAATTGTTTCTAAAAGGGGAGTGACGAAGTTAAGCAAACAAAGCACAATGCTAAAGTAATCACAACTTGAAAGCATAAGAAGATGAAGGAAGAAGTTGTATGTGGGATACCCTCCCACACACATGACTTACCATAACCCCCTACAAAACAAATATTAGCTAAACAATTGAACATTGAAAGCATATGGAAAGTAAAAGAAAAGTAATGGTCAAAGAAAGGGAAAATAACATAGGGAAAAGAAAGTGTTATGCTCGGATGGGCCCTACCCCACTGCCTACGTATCCTTTTTGAGGAATCAGAGTTAACGTAGTTCGACTAACTACTTTTGTTTGTTTTTTGGATTTTTTAGTTGAACAATGTTAAATTCACGTTCTACCGTCTGCTCGACCTTTGGAGACTCACGCACCTGGAGTAGAAGTAATTAACATGCTCTTATGAAAAGAAAACAAAGAGTTTGATTTGTGTTTTAGGAATGCTCATGCAAAAAAGGTAGTCGTAGACGAAGGAACCGTGCTACCTAAGTTAACATGCAAACGAGAGATTATACAAAGCCTAACAATCCTATGGGGAACAATCGCATCACACAAATAAGCAAACAAGCTCGAGGAGTATCTACATCACTCGAGTAGCAAACATCCACCTGTGGATTATGTCTTCACAATGGCAAAGAGAGGGCCTAGCAACGATATGGAGGATCGAAGCAGGACAAAAGTAGGGGCGACACCTAACCACGATATCGAGGATCGGGCAGGATGGGTACACGAAGCAAGGAGATCTCCTCGAGCCCGTGACTGTGGGAAAAAAGTATGTCTATACATGGTATCATATCACCAAGTAAGAACAGAATGGGGTAAATATCATGTGCGTACGAGCACAAAGCGTCAACGTCAATGGACGTGAGCTACACAAAGCGTGGGGATCCAGAAAGTGAGATCCTCAGACTGACCGAACAAGAGCAAGATGGACTTTATCCAAAAGCATCAACACGGAGTGCGATCTAATGAAAGACTCAATGATAGTGCGAGGCTGATTACGAGCCCTTTTCGCTTGCCTTCTTCGAGGTCTTATCAATGGGAATGGGGATGGGGCGCCTCTTTTGAGGTCTTTACACAAATGTAAACAAACACATACAGAGCCTCTGAAGGAGGACTTCCAGAAAATGCCCACCAAAAAGAAACGGTCGGGACTCCAACCTATGTAAGCGATAAAGTGCAGAAATATTAAATCAGATAAGAAATTATATTGTGCGGATGTTAATCCGAAGTATCAACAAGCTAAACAGAAAATAGAAACGCAGAGGTCCGCTCGAACAGGCTAGGATCCACAAACAAAGCAAGTCGGACATCGCATTTCCCATATAAGCTCAAGTCATCGGAGTGAAAATAAATCACTCAAGATGTGAAAATCGGATGCGACCGCACAAATGCCCTGCATACAACACAATCCAGACAAAACAACGACACAAAATATCATTTGAAACCAAACGGTATCCCACAAATAAAGTGGAATACCAATCAAGCGACCGTCGTCAAGATCCTTGTGAGAACCTTACATGAACTCAACAAACGCATTAGAAATCAAAAAGAGGTGCAACTGGAAGTTGCACCTATGTCTCACAACTCAAAATCAAGTAGAAAGATGAGCATACGAGTCATGGACATGCATTGAAATGTATGTTTCAAAACGGGGTAGCACCTACGCACTAACATAAACAACATGCAAACTCAAACCGGAATCAAGCAAATTTACATGCAATGAATGACAAATGATCAACAAACATAAGTACAAGTCAAATAAAGATCAATACATCAAAATCGCACCAAACCGGACTTAAAAAGCCTTAAAACGGAAAAAAAAACGCGTCAAAAATCACCGACTCGGAATTGAACGAAAATCACATGGTAACTTGCAAACGTGCCAACGGATTCAAATATGCAATCGGTTTTTGAAAATTCCACTCGGAAGTGGGACTTTTTGGCCGATTTCGTCGGCTGGCAGTAGCGAAATAGCCGGAAAAAATTGTCTGAAATCGACTAAAAAGTTTACCAGTGGCTCCGGAATAATCAACAAAGTCAATTTACACTATTCACATTTGCGAAAACGCGTTACGATTAGGAAGTTATGACCAAAACAATTTCTCGACACGCGACACATGAACAACATCAACAATTAAGCCTCAACCTATCCTATTTCGAATTTACACATTGAAATAAGCATGAATTCAAAAGGCAATCACTTTAATCAATATCAAGTCACAACAATTAGCTCTCCTAAGAATTTTGTCAAACACCTTACATGCACCGATTATTCTATAATTTTAACAAGCATTTCCACTTATGCACCACAACAATTATTAGGATCAATTAACCAAGCATTAATCAACAATCAAATCAAGAATAAATGCACATAATCTCCACAGGATTAAATCAACTTGAAAATTCAATTCAAGAAACAATTCAACAATTATTCATGAATTAAAGTTTAAGAAGCTTACCGAATGAAGAAATCGACAAAGAAATTGTGAATCCGGAGGAAGTGAGACGCGGTCATGAATGGAGGATAGGGGGAGAGGCTGTGTGGCTGCCGGCGGCGGAAAATGGTGGTCGCGCGGTGGCGGAGTTGACCGGAGGTGGTGGTTCGCGGTGGTTCGGCTACCGGAAGCTTGATCGGAATTGTTGTGTTCTTGAGTTTTTGATGAAGTTGTTGTTGTGTTCTTGAGAAAGAGTTGAGAGAATGAACTTTGATTATTTAGAGAGAGTTTTTGAGAGTTTTTGGTGTTTGTAAATTGTGATTGAAGTTATCAAACAAATTGTGGGTTAAAAGAATATATAGTGGAGTGTAAAATGAAAGGCAAAAGGTATAATTTCGGCTTAAGTGAAAATAACATTGTCTTCGACAAACGTTTTTTACTCTGAGCCTTCCACAACATCGTCCGCCTCTGAATCACAGTTGCAACACAAAAAGAACGGATGTCATACGATCAAAATCGAGTGCGATCGATACGTTTAAGCTGCAAGACCTCACTGAATAAGTTGTTTTTTTGGCTTATTTGGTGTCCGCTACTTGAAAACGTGACGAGGTCAACCTTTTTGGAGCATAATATCGACTCGACTTTGTCAGCAAAGTTATAGATTTATGAGTCAGTGATCTCGTGTTAAAGTGTGATCTCAACCGGACAAACGACGAGGGAGATATGAATTTTCTCGTGAAACCACTTTCAGCTTTTTTCTTCGGTTCAACACTTCAGTTTTGTGAAATAAATCAAAACGACAATCTTCAAAGCACCGTTCGAACTCGCATTTGTCTTTGAACTTGAAGAGGATAAAATTTGTGAACCAACGCTTCGAGAACGGACGCAACCCGATGAAAATTGACCGAGTTATGAATTTTACAAAATCTGACAGACAGTGCACGACACCAAAGAACCCCACTGGTAATTTGCATTTTCGGGATCCTTCCACTCGGACCTAACCCAAACTGAATTCTAGGAATAATGGTAACATCTAAATATAATTTTAGGCACCAGAACGACGTCAATTCGATGAACGAGCTGAGAGTAATGAATTTTTTAGTGTTCAAAGCTCACCGGTCCAGCACTGTTTTTCACTATATCGACTCTGAAAACTCGCACATTCGAAGATCTTCTTCAAAGAATTAGTTCTCATCCAAAACCCGAAAGTTGGAAAGGATATCAATACGAAACTTTTGGATTATGAATCTCTCAAAAATCTTGATCCAATCAGAAGTTACGAACTCTTGAATACCGCTAGCACAGTTAATCGGCAAAACCGAAATTTAAGAATCAAATAACTCCCGCCACTTTCCTTGATGAATTGGCCTCCGAGCCGAACACAAAAGTTGTAGAGAATACCGAAACGGTTCTTACCATTGAATTTCAGGCCAAAACAATTTTTCGGGAGAGAGTTACAACCTTTGCAAACTGCACCGTAAAACTGATATTATGCTTATACTACTATAAATCAACCGAAAACTTTTGGCTTCTTCTGAGAGTCACGTGCACGTGCCGCATGAAGAAATAAAGGTTCGTCGGAACATATGAAAGCTCAATGGAGATGTATGCTCATGTATGTTTATGATACAATTATGATCTAAATGCAATGTAATGTATGCAAGGATATTCTAAATGACATGAAAATGAGAGGGCAAATTTGGGGTGTTACACCTAAACCGATGGATCACATCCCTTACGAGCATTCGTCCCCCCCTCTATCGACCATTACGTCACGCTCCAAACGAGCGCAAAACACTTAACAAAAAATAAATGTTTAAAAAATGAAAGTCCTTCGACGGACGAGCAATCATACACATAATCAAAAAAGCTGAATAAATTATAAAACAACCGCTAAGGTCGGAAATGTTAATTAAAAAGGTTGCGACCCCTAAAGGCCGACTTGTTCAAGATTACATGAAAAGGGGACCACGTCCCCAAAAAAATATTTAAAATTACAAGTAATTTAGGCTCGCATGCCGACCTAATTACCCTCCCCCTCTTGCACCCCAGGCTGGTAGACATTCGGAAGTTGCTGGATGGCTGGCTGGATCGGCTGCTCGGACTCCCCAGGTTGAGAATCGTCCACGATCATGTAATCCGGGACCACGATCCGACCATCTTCGACTTTGTACAAGTAGCTGATCTGATCGGTATCGAGGTTCAGCTCAGGATGGAGGGCCTTTATCTGGTCCATAACATTCTGGAAACTCAACTTAGTCGAGTCCCTCAGATCCTCGAGATCATGATCCAATCGCGCAAGGAAATGCGCCCGACTCATCAACCCCTTGGTGTCCTCATCTTTCTCGTCCTTGGGGAAGAAGGTGTCTCTCAGCTTCCTATTATGATCGACGACCTTCTTTTTATCTACCTCCAGATTAGCAATCATGTTCGCCCGCACCGCCAGCTCCTTGGTCGCGGCCTCAACATCCTCGACGGTTTTCTTCGCTTTCTCTTTAGAGGCAGCCAGGAGATTCTTCAGTCGGTTAATTTCGAGCTCCTGCCCGGAACTCCCCTCGGCAAACATGGATGCCATCGACAGCATCCGCATCACCACACTGGCATCCTGCGCCAAAGACAGCCTCCGGGAAGGATGGTCCATCTACTCGAGGTACAGCGAGTCTTCCCGGTCGACCTCCAAGGATGTGCATTCAAATAAGTTATGTTGCACGAAGCACGGAGGTAAAGGATGCTTTGGTTTTACGGGGGCGTTCGTCGTTAAATCAGTAACGATCGCTCCGACCTTATGTTTTTTGAGGGTCGAACCCGAAGACACGCCCGAAATAGTCTTGGCCTTCCGTTTGTTGCCCTGCATCATCCTCTCCTAGATCTTATCCAGCGACTTCATCGAGCCTGCAAAACAAAATAAACAAGGGTCAGACCAGTCACGAGCATAGAAGCACGACATACAAACAACAAAATAAAAACAAGAAATACCAAATAAATCAGACACTTCTTGCCCGTTTTTACAGGCCAAGAGAGTTGTGACATCGATCAGCGGACGTTCCACAGCCTCCCCTCCGTCAGAAGCCATTATCCCCTTCCCTTCCCCGTCAACCAAAGGGATCGGGGTAAAAGATGATACCAACTTGCGGAATTCTTCAAAACTGGTTGCATCTTCCTCGCCCAGGTTATCCCCTACTTGCACAAAGTCGCACACCGGTCTCCCGTAGTGACTGTGCTCCCAAGAGAAGGGGAACCTCCAGATCCTCCTACGAATCGGTCGACCTCCAGCGTCCAACCGAGGCACGTCATTCTCATCAGTTTCATTGCCCATAAAGCTGATTGTCCTAGTCGCTCCTTTAGTCAAAGGCTCGATCAAGATATAGTCACCTTTGAACGACCTGATCGACTCCGAGTGTACTTTAAAAATCTTAGCCCGCTGCTTGAAAGAGATGAACCATTTCTGATCGGTCCCACGCCCCACCTGGCATTGTAGAGAAAATAGCCGAAAAAAGAGAGGAAGGGTAGCCTGTAACACCCTTCTACCCCAAAACATAATATTTAAATAATATCAGAGTAATCATCAAAAAGGGTATTACATATCATCAAAATCAACACAACAGTGTCCTGTCCCGTAACACGGGTTAATCAACATCAAAATATCATAAACATTTCACAGCGGAATTTTACTTCATAATTCAAAAACTTCATAATATTAATTTTCACCATCCTGAATTTAACATCATATAAATAGGAAAACATTTATCCAATAATAACATAACTGAAACAGTTAACAGAATAAAACCCATCCCAGTGTTACATGACACAGAGCAGGACACATAAACCAGAACCACTCCTAAGGAGCACTAAAGTACGCTCCGATACTCATGAATTACTCCTATTGCACTGCAAGACTATTCTTCGACATTTGCAAGTTACCCACGAAGGAGGAAACATTACAAAGCAGGCAGGGTGAGTAATCATAATATATCATAAACGTACAAGAATATAGAATCATAAATAAATTAGAACACATATCATGACATCGTCAACTACAAAATTCAGCAACAACCACAACACTATCATGAAATAAATCAACACCAACACAGTCATGAAATTCATCCAAAATATGAAATTCTAACATCCTGATATGCAATATGCATGTGGTACCATTTTCATCATGAGATGGATACATGACCATCAACCCTCCACAAGGGAGCACACCATAATCATCGAGACACTTCAATCCACACAATGGGATTGAAGCAAATAAATAGGCCGAAGCCCCATCGTGAATGTTATGAAATGCAATGATGCTCTACATCGAAAAATTCACCAAAATAATTCGCATCATTCATTTCAATTAGCAAAACAACCATCAAATATTCATATATATCATCATGACATTACACCCTGAACACTGGTTTTCTAACCACTCTGACACATCAAGAATTAACCTGTACCCGGTAATTTATAAGGTAATTATAAGGTTATTTCACAAATTCATTTATCAAAAACTGTTGCATTTTTCTCGTTTCTATTCATCAAAATAAAGTTCAATCTGTACTCTTTCCGACGCTTCAAACGGAATGCGAATCGGACTTACGGTTTAAAAGATATGAATTTTCAAAGAATTAAAATTTGACATTCCAACAGTGTTAACCGGTTAACCCATAGCGTTAACCGGTTAACGCCGAAGAATTTCCAGAATTTCCCAAAAATTACAAAGGTTATCCGGTTAACCCATAACATTAACCGATTAACGCACGTTTTCCAGCAGTTCTCTGCTATACAATTGTAGACTGTTCCAATTCCAAAAACTCCCAAACCCCATTACGGATTTCACATCATAACACCCACAAACCATTCAAAAACATCAATTAAACCTCAACAACATCCAAACAACAATTATACAACCAAATATACGATTATAACTCATTCTAACCACTCTAATTCATCAAGATTTCTCATAAAACTCAACCTAACTCAAAACCCCAAAAACCCCAAAACTCATACCATCCTAATCCATTCATATTCCAATACCTATACATTTATCATAGATTATGAAAACTCCCCATACCTTAGAGAATTTTGACGCTTTACACTCTTCTCTGGGGTTCTCCACAGCCTCCTGACTCTGAGCTTCTCCTTTCTTCAGAGCACTTCCCCAACACGATAGAAACAACCAAATGAGAAAACTGATTGTATTCTCTTCTTTGGATATATTATCCCAGTTTAGCCTTTTCCCACTTTACCCTCATAATTTCACAAAAAGACCACCTTACCCTTTTCTTTAATATATTTTTAATAATAATAATAAAATAGCATAATAAAACACTATTTATCCTTATTATATAAAAATACTCATTTTCTCCAAAATTCTCAAAATAATCCAAACTCTCCAAATTTTCTAAATTAATTAAATAAATAATTAAATAATTAAATTTAGATTTTCGGGGCGTTACATAGCCCCCTCCCCCAGGTGCTCACACGTCATCTCAAACGCCCTCATGAAAGCGTAGGAGTTATGGTGCAGCTGCGACAGGGCTACCCCCAAATAACCAAGTACCGAGCACACCAGGTCGCTAAAGGGCATCCTAATTCCCAAAGTCGTGATAACATATTCGTACATAGCGAACTTCCTTCCACCGAACTCCGAGAAGATACGGTCATCGTCGCCCGGGCAGGTCACTCCCTAGTGATCGGGATCCCCCACTACTGGCAGAGGGTCCGCTCGTGGACGGGCGTACGAAGAAACTTTGTCCAGTAAATCTTTGACGAACCACTCCTTGGGGGCCAGCACCCTTAATTCTTCTTGCGTGACCACAAGAACACCAGCCTCTTCCCCTGGGGTTTTCCCGGCATCACTCACTTTAGTCGCTTCCGAATCTCCTGAGGAGCTCTCAGAACCGGACGCGACAGTCGCAGAGGAGCCCGAATCCTCCGATGAACTCTCCTCCGAGGATATATCGAAGGGATCGACGAGCACGTTTTCACCTAAAAAGTAGAGGAAAGGCGTCAGTGAATTTGATCATAATATTAAATCCACCCTTCCACTACCTATCAAGTGAAAGGGCGCGCATCAGCCCAAAAACAGGGTTCCGAAGCAAAAGCCCCCAAGCGATCGGCGTCTGAGACAGACGATCAATGCTCAGAGGAACACGAAACCCTAGCCTTGGTCGAGCGACGACCAAGACCACCGCCCACCGTGAACCAGGGTCCAGAATAGGCGGAATACAACTACCACTAAAACCTAAAATCTATACATTACCTTAATCTATCGATAAAACCAAGTCCTAGACCGCATGCATCACTACTTCTTAAAAACTAAGTCTAAAAAAGATAGAATAGAAGTCTAACCTTAGCCTTGAGACGCCATTGCAGAAAAGTGACTTGAGAAGTGCGGTGGTCGACGACGGTTGGCGGTGGTCGACAGCGGTGAATGAAAGATAATTGCACGAGCAATGAAGGGAGGTAGAAGACGAAGCAAAAAGTTCCTTCTATGGGACAACGTTACTATTTATAGGGAAAATGTCACGTGCGTTGAAACATGACCCCTATCCCTAGGCAATAATAGCCTACGCACTAAGCCCCGTGCTAGCCGTCAGAGCATTAAATTGGCACATATCCCAAAACACGTCACCTTTTCGTTTCCACTTCCTTTACACCGACCTATAGACAGGATGCTCGGAAGTTCAATCCCCCGACGTTCGCCAATATTTCTGAGCGTCGAGCTACCTTTAAGTCATCACTTCCTTGACCGAAAGCAACGACTTGGGGGGCTCATGTTCCGGACTGGCCCAACCCTCAGAATTGGGCCATATCTATCTCGCGGCCCAACGGCCCCAAAAACCTAACTATGCTTGGAGCTCCGAAATAAATTGCTCGACTTTCCCTAGGTCGGATGACTTCAATGTCGAGCAGTTGATTTCTCGCCCCAACGGCTAGTTCCTAATCACCGTCGATTATTGTGGGATCCATGATCTGCGCCCAACAATTTGGGCCAATAAACACCCACTTAGGCCAGTATATAAACCCTCTCATTTGAGAGGGTCAGGTATTCAAATCTAGACCCAAAAATATTGTACTTGCTCACTCGTCACTCGTTTTCTGACTTTAGCATCGGAGTGCCTTTGCAGGTATACCCCCATCTTTTCTCCATCATTAACAGCACACATCCACACTCGACGCGACCATATCGGATCCTGATCTCCAGGTACGATCAGTATTTTCAATTTTCAACCAACAAATTCAAAATGAAAAGGAAACAAAGATTTTAAAAACTGAAATTGATCTAGTGGAGAATTTTAAAATGTGAAATTCTGGTTATGCAAATACTCTAATGTCCTATCTTAATGTTAAGATAATGATTACTACACTTTAGGAAGTAAGAGAATTACACAGCTGTTGTTTTGAAGTAATGCAACACAAATACCAACAGATGTTGAGACAACATGTTGGGACATCTCAGTCAAGAACACAATACATAAAAGTTGTAAATAGCATAATGTAAAGTACAAAAAATATGTTGACCCATTTTGGTGTTAACTGAAATCCTAGTATGATACCTATTTCATGATCACACCCTCGACCCCTATTTCATGGCCACGTACGATCCCTATTTCATGATCGCACCAACATCACAACAATAACATACCCCACCTTGGTATAATATGAAACTATGCATCATATCATGTAACATCAGTGACATACATGCGTACTTACTATGACTACATCATACAACATCAACAACACCAACTTATATTCAACTATTCATCACAAAATCATTCCTCATATAACAATCCATCAACGCGTAAATTATCATTATCATAATGCATTTCTGCATACACTCATTAAAATCAACTCCAACTATCACCAACGGAGCGACAACATATATCACAACAATTATATATTTATATATATATATATATACCACCAATAAACCTATGTAACTCATCAACCCAACAACAAATCCACCAAACATATCAATTGTATTTAAATTCAAATTACACTAATTATCCCTACAATTAAGTGCATAACTCCTTTTTCACTACCTTTAACTACAACATGGTGATCTCTATGCATTACTAATTCATTTAAGGAATTTTAAGGAATTTTTCGGAATTAAAATTTTTTTTTTCACGCTACAGGGCTCGCTAAGCGAGGGACTTAGCTCACTCAGCGCCGAACTCCCTGACTCTTTTTGCTTAGCGAGCTCCAGCTCGCTCAGTGAGCTTTGCGATTTTGCAAATCGCTCTTCCGTGCTCTGCATATATTTTGCTATGAAAATCATTTCATCAACACACCAATACCAGCCAGAATTCATAGTATTTACCAATTTTACTACCTAATTCATATCATTATCAACTAATAATAACAAATCACTCATTAATCAACATCATTCCTCCTCAATCTACCACAACATTAATCCCTAACCTCATCCCACCCAATTCCCATTATAAAACCCTTAGAATGGAAGAATCTCACCCTTACCTTAAATCCCATTGAGGAGTTCTTCTCTTTTGAGAACTCTTCTTCCCGATTAAGCTTTTTCCTCTTGTTCTCCTCCTCCTTTCACGATCGTTCTTGCTCTCTCGCAAAATACGATTATGTTTTCCTCTTTTCCTTATTTCCAACATAACCCCTAAGACCCGACTTATGATCTTCCCATTTTACCCTTATTACTTTCACCAATTGACCACCTTGTCCTTATCTCCTATTTATTCCATTTATTTAATGTAACCTCTAATAATACAATTATCCGCCAAAAATACAATTTAATATCACAATTATATTCGATAATATATATTATTCTTCATACACCACTATACAACATCCTCAATAAAATATTTAAATAAATTCGGGGCGTTACAACTCTCCCCCACTTAAAAGGTTTTCGTCCTCGAAAACTTACCTCATGCTAAAAGATTCGGATACGATTCTCGCATCCTGCTTTCTAATTCCCAAGTCGTGTGCCCACCGACAGCTCCTCCCCAAACCACCTTCACAAGGACGATTTCCTTGCATCTTAACTACTTTACCTCTCGATCATTAATTCGTTCTGGTAATACTTCAACGGTAAGATTATCCCTTACTTCTACTTCATCCATTGGTATCACGTGTGACGGATCCAGAACATACTTACGAAGTTGTGATACATGAAATACATCATGCAAATTGGACAATCTCGGCTGCAACGCCACTCTATAAGCAATATGTCCAACCTTTACCGAAATCTGGTATGGTTCAATAAACTTAGGGGGGAGCTTCCTCGACTTCAAAGCTCATCCTACACCGGTCACTGGAGTAACCCTAAAAATTACATGATTTCCTTCCTGAAATTCAAGATCCTTTCTCCTCTTATCATGATAGCTCTTCTTCCTACCTTGTGAAGTCCTCATCTTCTCTCGTATTAACTTCACCATTTTCGTAGTCTTTTGCACAATATCAGGTCCAAGTACTACACTCTCACCTGATTCATGCCAACACAAAGGTGTCTGACATCTTCGGCCATACAAAGCTTCAAACTGTTCCATTCCGATACTGGAATGATAATTATTATTATAAGTAAATTCAATCAACGCCAAGTGACTATCCCAAGCACCTCCTTGTTCAAGTACACAAGCCCTCAATAGATCCTCCAAGGATTGTATTGTCCTCTTTGTCTGCCCATCAGTCTGAGGATGATAGGCTGAACTCAACTTCAGTTTTGAACCCAATGCCTCTTGCAAACTCTCCCAAAACCTTGAAGTAAATCGCTGATCCCTATCTGATACAATATTTAAAGGTATTTCATGAAACTTCATGATTACACCAACATATATCTCTGCCAACTTCTGCAAAGAATAGGTAATACCAATTGGTATAAAATGCGTTGACTTAGTCAACATGTCAACGATCACCCAAATGGCATCATGCCCTCTTGGAGTAGTAGGCAACCCCGTAACAAAGTCCATTGAAATACTATCCCATTTCCACTCGGGAACATCCAACGGTTGCATCAAACCAGCATGTTTCTGATGTTCCACTTTCGACTTCTGACAAATCAAGCACGCATACACAAACTGAGCCACATCACGCTTCATACTAGGCCACCAAAATATCTTCTTTAAATCCTGGTAAATTTTCGTCGCTCCTAGATGAATACTCAAACCACTCTTATGCCCTTCTTCCAGAATCATTCTCTTCAAGTCAAGATCATCAGGAATACAGATACGATCCCGAAATCTAAGTACTCCATGTTCGTCAACTCGAAATTCATTATTTCCAACTCTTTCATCATTAACCAGCAACTCCATCATTAACTTTCAACGTACCCAACATCACGCTATGAGATGTTTGTTCACAAACCAAACTCATATCTCGGAATTGTTCAATCAACTCCAACTCTCTCTCCATCATAGCCGACATATGCAATGTCTTCCGACTCAAGGCATCAGCTACAACATTAGCCTTACCTGGATGATAATTCAAACTAAAATTGTAATCCTTCAAAAATTCCAACCAACGTCTCTGTTTCATATTCAACTCTTTCTGGTCAAATAAATATTTCAAACTCTTATGATCACTATACACCTCGAACCTCGAACCATACAAATAATGTCTCCAAATATTTAACACAAACACAACAGCTGCTAACTCCAAATCGTGCGTAGAATAATCCCTCTCATGAATTCTCAACTGACACGAAGCATACGCCATAACCTGACCATCTTGCATTAATACTCCACCCAAACCCATCAAAGAAGCATCACAGTAAACTACAAACGGTTCATCTGCTTTTGGCAAAATCAAAACTAGCGCAGTAGTCAACTTCTTCTTCAGTTCAATAAAACTCTTCTCACACTGGGAATCCCACACAAATGCTTTATTCTAACAAGTCAACTTGGTCAACGGAAGTGCCAACTTCGAAAACCCCTCAATAAATCTTCGATAATAACCTGTTAATCCCAAGAAACTTCTAATCTCAGTCACTGACTTAGGAGCCTCCCATTGAAGTACTGCATCTACTTTGGATGGATCCACAACGACCCCTTTTTCCGAATTTACATGACCAAGAAAACTCACTTCTTTCAACCAGAATTCACACTTTGACAATTTAGCATACAGTTTATTCTCTTTCAATACTTGCAACACTATCCTCAAATGTTCAGCGTGCTCTTCTTCTGACTTAGAGTAAATCAGAATGTCATCTATAAAAACAACAACGAATTGGTCCAAATACTCATGGAAAATATGATTCATATATTCCATGAATACACCAGGTGAATTAGTAACTCCAAATAGCATCACTACATATTCATAGTGTCCATACCGATTTCTAAAGGAAGTCTTATGAATATCTTCATCTTTCACTCTTATTTGATGATAACCCGGTCTCAAATCGATTTTACTAAATACATGAGCACCAACCAACTGATCCATTAGATCTTATATCCTTGGAAGCAGATACTTATTCTTGATTGTAACCTTATTCAGTTGCATGTAATCAATACACAATATCATACTACCATCCTTCTTCTTTACCAACAGTACCGGTGCTCCCCACGGCGATACACTCGATCTCACAAATTTCTTTTCTAACTGTTTCTTCAGCTCAGATAACTCGGAGGCCGACATACGATAAGGTACCATTGAAATAGGTCTCGTTCCTGGAACAAGATCAATACTTAATTCCACCTCTCTTTCTGGAGGTACATCTACAACATTATCTGGAAACACTTCCGGAAAATCCCTCACTACTTGCATTTCACTAATTGCCATATTATTCTCCACCGACAATGAAGAAAACAGCGCCAGAACCTGCGCCTCATCATCCATAAGCTCTTTCAGTTCTCGAGCGGACAAATAACCAGCTTCTTCTTCCTCTTCACTAGGAGTAAGAAACCAAACCGACTTACTGAAGCAATTAATATGAACATGGTTGTACTCCAACCAATTCATACCTAAAATCACATCCATACCTTTCAACGACAAGCAAACCAAATCTACACCAAAGTCCTTACCATAAATCGATAACTGACAGTTCAGACACACGAGAGAAGTAGTTAACGACCCATCTACAGGAGTCTCAATAATCATCTCTCTTTTCATTGGAGAAACAACAAGTACTAATCTCCTCACATAATCAATTGAAATAAAATAGTGTGTCTGTTGCACCCCAAAATTTGCCTTCACAATACAAAACTTTGTGTGCTAAGAAGGTTCACAAGGTTCACAAATTTCACAATGCTTATATAACCTTTCATGAGGTTCATGAAGTCTACAAGTTACTTCTTGAAGGTTCACAAGGTTCACAAGTTTCCCAATGCTTTCAATACCTTTCATGAGGTTCATGAAGTCTACAAGTCACTTCATGAAAGTTCACAAGGTTCACAATATTCACAATGATTACAAAGTTTACCTGAGGTTCATGAGGTCTACAAAGTCACTTTATGAGGTTCACAAGGTTCACAAGCTTCACAATACTTCCCATGAGGTTCACAAGACATTTTATGATGGTTCACAAGGTTCACAAGGTTCACAATTGGTCAGAAGAGTTGACAATTCCCTCAGACAATGCACCTCCTAAGCAGTGCATCCAAAACTAGGGTTTTGACTTTAATCAGGCTAAATGAAATACCAAGACTTCAAGTGAGCTTCATAACATCTTATATGTGTGTAAGAACCCCCATGACAAGTTTCAAGACTTTTCTCAGAAGTTTGCTCAGTCAGATGATCAGATAAGTCAAAATCAGTCAATGCAGTCAAAAAGTCAAACTGAGGTCAACTGTGGTCAAACCAAAGTCAAACTTCATGATTTTTTGACAACATCAAGTATATGAAGTAAAATTTATCATTTGATCAAGGGTTGATAATGATTCATCAAAGAGATTCCAGATCATCAAGAATCAGGAGTTTCTAAATTAGGGTTTCCTCAGTAAAAGTCAACTAAACTTTGACCAGCCATAACTTTCACATGCTTCATCACCAAGTCTCCACTCAAAGCTCACTTTGAAGGAAATTTAATTCTCTACAACTTTGATCTTACAAGCCAAGCCCAAAAATGCTTCATTTGGAAGGTATGGGTTAAGACATTATAGGTCATTTCAAAAGTCAACAAAAAGTCAACAACTTCAAAAGGGCATAACTTCAGATTGGTAAATGATATGGACATGAAACCAATGGGGTTGTTTAGAGGACTCTTAAAGCTTTTCAAAATGTCCAAGAACACCCTCATAGCATTAAAATTGAGGGAGATGTGCCCTTGCAAAGTTGGGAAATTTTGTGATGGTTTATGATGAAAATGGAGGTTTAAAACCAATTCTTTTCAAATGGGCTTGTCAAATTATGACCCAACCCATACAACAACATCATGCACGAAATTTCCATGTTATTTTCATAATTTTTATTTTATTTAATTAATTTATTATGATTTTTTATACTTAAAATCATTTTAAATTTAAATAAAATATTAAATATGAAGATTTAATTTTATTATTGATTCTAGAAGATCATAAATTCAGCATGGAACAAGTTGATACAAGAATTATATGGAATGACTTGAAATAGAAAGCATTGATGCAAAAATATTGAAAATTCAAAGCTTATCATTGTGAATCTTTTTGGATCAAATCCTGTACACAACCAATCAAGTTTTTGACCTAGATTCAATCACATATAAGTACTGAACATAACCCTATCACTCATTGACGAATTGGCTGCCTCTAAGTGTAAGTTCACAAATAAAAAAAAAACCATCCAAAACCTCCATTCGGATTCACTCATACAAGAGGTTTGAAGGTAAAATAAGGACACAACAAGATTCCTTGGACTTCACTGATCCTAAACCATCATTCATATGCATCCAAATCGTGCCATAATGCCCCACCCGAATTTAATTTGTTCTTGAATATAACTTTTTCGATTGCATTAATTTGTTGTGTTTCAATGAAATTTGCTTGGCTAATATTGTTTGTTATGTGATATAGAACGTTTCTGGGCAGAAAAATCAAAGAAACCGTGGCTGATTCATGAAACACCATTGTTAGGGTTTGGACCTAGGTTTAGGGATTTTTGATTTAAGGAACATAAATGGATTCTAAAAACACAGGATGAATCGCATGAATGTTTGGATCATGTTGCTGTGTTTGATTTTGTGAAATTGTATGGTTTTGTTGGCCGTTGGTTTTTGTAGGTTTTGCTGGAAGTTGTTTTTCGCAGGAAAACTCATAGAGAATTTCGCAGGAAAAATCGAAGGGCATAAGGAAGAAGACGAAGCCAATTCGCGTCTGTTTTAAAAATTCAAATTTCGTTTAAAAATATTATGAATTAATCCTGGTTATGTTTCACAAACGCACGTTTGTCCCAGTGGTAAGGCTGATACGCGTATGGTGTGAGGGCACTGGTTCGATACTTGGCTGGGTGTATTTTTTTTTCCTTTTATTTTTCAGGTTAAGTGTACATAATATATTATGTATGGTTGCCAACACACTAGCAGATGGGCTCTCCCAGCCAGGTGGTAATGCGCGCGCGTGTGTATCTAGGAGGTCCTGGGTTCAACACCACCCTAGGCCTTTTTGCTTTCTTGTATTTTCTGGATTTTTCAAGGCAAGGCACAAAACAAAGCTGACCCATTCTATTATCACCAAAGCCTGGCCGGCCTGGTGGTATGTTTTGATGGTTGCAACCTGAGTGTCCTGGGTTCAAACCCAGCCAAGGTATGTTTTTTTTTACTACTTTTTCTATTTCAATTCCTTAAGTAATTAGTTCAATTGTTTTCTTGTTATTAATAAAAAATAAATCATGTATATATATTCAAATATTTAAAATAACATCTTATTTTCTCAAGTTCTAAACTTTTTATTTTTTTAATTCAAAAATTATTTTCTTTATTATTTTTTGTAAATGTAATATATGCATATTAGTTAAATAATTTTGTATAATTAAATTGAAAACCCTAAAAACATTTTTCTAAACAAAACCCTAATTTTGTGAAAACCTAATTTTATTTCCTAAATAATTTTTACTTTCTAATTCTTTATATAATTATAATGTATATATTTATTTAATATAATTTTTGTAAATGTAATAATTAATAAAATTAAATTTTGTAAATATGATTAATTTTTGTGAATATAATATTTAAAACTTATTTTCTTCATATAATGTGTAAATATCTTTTAATAAATAATTGTTAATATATGTTTAGAAATAATTAAATTTGTAATGATTAAAATTTGTAATTATATTATGTTTAAAAAATTTTATGTTATAATAATTATTTAATTATTCCTATTTCTAAATAAAAATTTAATTTTGTGTTTATTATTCTCATCATGTTATTATAATATTTTTATTAATTCTATTTATTTTAATTATTGTTATTGTTACTAACCATGTTATTATTTATTATTTTTGCTTCATTAATCTTATATATTTTATTATTATTATTATTTCACTAACTTTATTTATTTTTTAATATTTTTACTAACCCCTATTTATTTATTATTGCTTATTTCTTTATTTTTGCTTATTATTTATATTTTGCTTTTTGCTATTTATTTTTAATTTGCTTATTATTATAATTTTGTAATTGCTTCTGGATGTAAATTTTTGTAAATATTCAATTTTTGCTATGGTTAGTAATTTAGGGAGTGCAAATATGTATCCTATTTAAAAATTAATTTAGATCACTTTAATTAAAGATAAATAATATTAAACACTCACACACGTAAGTCGATCTTTGATCGCCATCTCACTTTCTAAGGCTATCCCTCAATGTTGCCTAATCATAAGGTCAAGTGGGGTGTATAAAGCAAGTCCCTTAAAAGAAAAATCATCAAGTCCCTAATGGTTGCCTTTAAAAATCAAGTCCCTTCGAATAATGATGATAGTCCCTCCTATATGCTTAATACACTCCACAGTTGCCTTCATAAAAACAGATGTCCCTCATATGTCCCTTACATCCAAGGTAATGACTACCTATTCCTTAATAATAGGGATAGTCTTACCACTTAAAGGATAAAGAACAGGAAAGACTTAAACTTTAGGGTAGGTACCTCCTAGTTGCTTGCTCACTTCATTTCAAATTTTCAAACACTTAACAATTTCAAACAAATTTTCAAAAACAAGTTTTACGCATCCGTACATGGATCATTATCAACTATTATGAAAATTTTTCTATTCACGCACTACACTTTTAAAAACAATCCAAAAGTGAGCTAAGTAACTAAGAGCCCATGGATAACCATGGATGTAAAGGGTGCTAACACCTTCCCTTTACATAACCTACCCCCCGGACCCAAAAATCTTTTAAAAAGGTCTTTCCTGTTCTTTTATGCCTTTCCTTTGGATAAAATAAAAGTCGGTGGCGACTCTTGCTATCCGCAACATAACTAAAGTCAGTTCTCCCACCGTGTTACAGAACTGGCGACTCTGCTGGGGATTTAATATTAAAGAGGGGTACCCTTAGGAATTAGATCACTTTAAATTGTTTGCCTTGTTTGCTTTATATTATATTGTTGGGATGCTCTTATGTGTGAAAGATCCTAACCCGGATCTAGTGTACCTTAGGTAAATTGCAATAGACCAAGGAAACTGTACGACGTATATCGATACGGTTGATCTGGTGGCCATAGTTAGTGCGACTTCTTGGTTAGTGCTTATGTTCCTTAAGTCAAGTTGAGGATAATATGAGGCTGCCATATGTTGTCAATGCACTAACTAACTTTTAGAACCCTAGTTAACTCATCTTGGCCTTTAGAAGGTAGTGAGGTAACCGGCTTTGGTGCAGACTGAAGTTGGTTGACACTCGATACTACGCTCATTGAGATCTTAAACTTGGAGGGTTTTGGTTGGCAAGTAAGTTGCCTTCTGAACAACCACCCTTGTGAAGGATCAATGATATTGAGATCCCTTAGAACCTGGTTACTTTTGTAGGACAGGATGAACCATCTAACTTCAGGGGAGGGTACTTACCTTTAAACCTCATGCAAGCCTTTAAACCTAGGGCTATGGTGTGACTTGTTTGTGTGTGCCACATGTTTGTGATTGAACATAACATCATGACATCATCATGCATCATAAGCATAGCATTTTCACTAACCATTTCAAGGACCAAGGGATTTATCTTTGTTCTTTGTTGCAGGTCATGGCTTCTACTCGTAGGAACACCATCAGGATCAACTTTGTGGGGATACCTCCCAAGCTTAAAGAGTTGGTTTCTCAAGTTTCTGATCACTCCCAGTTCATCAAGAGACATGGTCACCTATTGGATCTAGTCACTTCAGGGTTCAATGAAGACATGATGAGTGTCCTGTTTCAGTTCTTTGACCCTAAGCACCATTGCTTTACATTCCCTGACTATCAGTTGGTTCCAACCATGGAGGAGTTCTCTAAACTTCTGGGCATACCTGTTCTTGATCAAAGACCCTTCACAGGCTTGGAGAAGGAGCTTAAACCAGAGGTTATTGCTGCAGCTCTACATCTGAAGAAGTCTGATATTGTTCTAGAAACGAGAAGCGGAGTCAAGGGTATTCTTGCCAAGGTGTTGATAGAGAAAGCTCAGGTGTTCTTGAAGGCCATGAGCTATGATGCTTTTGAGGAGATCCTAGCCTTGCTGATATATGGCTTAGTATTGTTCCCCAATCCAGATCAGTTCATAGATGTTCATGCCATCAACATTTTCCTGAGTCACAATCCAGTGCCTACATTGCTGGGAGACATCCTACATTCTTTTTACACCCGTACTATAAGGGCAAGAGGAACTTTGATGTGTTGTATACCTTTACTTTCTAGGTGGTTTATTTCTCACCTTCCTCGCTCAGTAATGAAGAATGAGCAAGGGTTCAGATGGTCCAAGAGGATCATGTCACTTTCTCACTCAGATATCCATTGGTGCTCCAGATCTATGGAGAATGTCACCATCATTGACCGTTGTGGGGAGTTCCCTAATGTGCCACTTCTAGGCATAAGAGGAGGCATCACTTACAACCCCTCTCTAGCTTTACGACAGTTTGGTTATGCTCGAAGTGATGGTCCACATGACATGTTGATTCAGGGCATTGTGTTTGATTACGACAACGATCTTCAAGGGTACCGTCAGAGATTCATACGAGCTTGGGGAAAGGTAAACAGGATTGACAGCAAGACACTGGAGCCTAAGTACACTATTCCTATGGAAGCTTATCTCAGATGGGTACGATCTCGTGCTCAGACTCTCATGATGCCATATCCTGCCGTCCTACCAGTTATCATGGAACCTGTTGCTGAAGGAGACACAGCTTATACCATCCTTCACCCAGACATGCCTACTGATATGGAAGACTTGCAGAGATCATGGATCCAACTGAAGGAGCAAAGGGATACTTTCGAGGCTCATTACAAAGCAAGCCAAGAAAGAATCCTGGAACTAACAAAGCAACTTCATGAGGAACGAAACCTCAACTCATACCTCAACACAAAGAGAAAACGTCCATGGGAGACTTAAAACCCCATCTTTTGTACTTATTTTATTTCATTTTTGTAAGCCTAAAAGGCAAAACAAAGTTATTACTAATAAAAGTTTACTTTCGTGTTTGTCTAAACAAATTTAAATCCTGCGGTCCTTGAAAACATTGCATATGCATTCACATATCATTTCATCGCATCACAGGTTTATAATTGCGCACAGGTTTTCTCATCTTCTCGCTGTTTATTTCAGCAATGGCTCTTGAACAATCAGTTAAGGATCTCCAGGCACAAAATGCACAGTTCCAAGAGCTGATTTTGAACCTGTCCAAGGGGCAGGATGAATTGAAGGCACTGCTGGCCAAGAAGACTAAGAAGACTAAAAGGTCTGCTGGGTTGATCAACATGGGAAGAAGGTTCAAAGGTCTTGCCAAGACCAAAGAACCAGCTGAAGACTATGAATCTGAGGAATCTGAAAAAGAGGGAGGCAGTCTCCACAACACTATGGGGGACTCTGATTCTGAGGCTAATTACTACCATGATCCTAATGAAGACAAATTCAAGAGGCTGGTGGATAGGATGGATGCCATGGAGTTGCAAAAGTCATCTGGGCTGGATTTTGAGGATTTGAGTTTGATATCTGGGGTAGTCATACCCATTGGTTTCAAGGTTCCTACGTTTGTTGCTTATGATGGGGTCTCTTGTCCCAAGTTGCATCTGAGGTCCTATGTCAGAAGAATTCAACCCCACACTGCTGATAAGAAATTGTGGATCCACTTTTTTCAAGAGAGCTTATCTGGAGCTCAGTTGGAGTGGTATTATCAGTTGGAGAGTGTCAACATCAGAGACTGGAATGATCTTGCTGAAGCTTTCTATAAGCAGTATCAATACAATGCTGACTTAGCCCCCACTCGCATGCAGCTTCAGAGCATGTCTATGGGTGCCAAAGAAAGTTTTAAAGAGTATGCTCAGAAGTGGAGAGATTTAGCTGGAAGAGTTCAACCCCCTTTGACTGATAGAGAATTGGTTGATATGTTTATGTGTACGCTGAATGGTCCGTTTTACAGTCATCTCATTGGAAGCTCATCATCTGGCTTCACTGAGTTGATAATGACAGGAGAGCGAGTAGAAAATGGTATAAAGAATGGTAAGATCCAAGTGGGTGCTTCCTCATCAGGTGCTGCAAAGAAGCCTCCCACAGGGAAGAAAGAATCCAATGTTGTTTATGGTCAACCTGATCGTAACAGAAGGCATCAGTCTGTTAGTGCAGTGCATATTTCAAATCCAACTCCTGCACCAACAGAGCAGCCACAGGGCAACCAACAGAGGGCTAGAAGACAGTTCACGAAGATCAACATGTCAATGGCTCAGGCATTGCAACACTTGTTGAAGGCTGAACTCATTACCTTGAAAGAGGCTCCTCAGAATCCTAATGTTACCTCTCCCAGGTACAATCCCAATGCACGATGTGCATATCATTCAAACTGTCAGGGACATGATACTAATAACTGCTGGATCTTGAAGAATAAAATTCAAGATATGATTGATGCGGGAGAAATTGAGTTTGATCCTCCGGGTACTCCCAATGTGATTACTGCTCCAATGCCAAATCACGAGAAGGCTGTCAATGTTATTGATGAAGATCTACATGTCTATTCAGTTATGGAGTTGACCACACCACTGTCTGTTATCAAAAAGAGGTTAGTACAAGCTGGGATCTTTCCAGGTTGTCGTGAAGATTGTTTGTATTGCACCTATAAGCCGGATAGTTGCTTCATATTGAGAGATGGAATTCAACGTCTCATGGATAAGTATACTATAGTGTTTGAGAGGACTCCGTCGTCTGTAGAAAGTATGGTGGATCATCTGACTCAGGGTAGGAAGATTGAAGAGGTTGACATGGTTGACAAAGTACCAATAAGAATCACTTCAAAGGGTCCCATTAAAATCACTCATCAGGGTCCAATCAAAATTACTGCTGAAGGTCCCGTGAAAGTTGTTGCTGAAGCCAGAGTAGCTCCTGTGGTCATTACTACTCCTGGTCCTATCCCGTATACGTCTGACAAAGCTGTGCCTTGGCATTATGGATCTGATGTTTACATCCATGGTGTTAAGCAAGAGCCTGTAGCTGATGTTCCTGTTGATGTTGACAATATTGCTGGATCTAGCAAGATCACTCGTAGTGGAAGAGTCTTCTCTCCTCCAGTTGCTTCTAAGAATGCAGTTACTCCTGCTTCCTGTAAACACCCCAAATTTGCCCTCACCCAGTCACACCATGGCTTGTGATCATCTCATATGCATATACACCATCATATCATCTCATAGTACATTTTTGATTCACTGGATAGTTTCTAGGTCATCTGCACCTAGGGTTTGTGATCTGAGCAATCCAAAAGCATCTTGAGCCATTCCAAAGGCCACCAATTAACTCAAAAGGATCCATGTGTGCCCAATCATCATATTACATCTTCACAAAGTCAAAATTGCAGAGGAATCACAAGAACTAGGGTTTGGTTGGATGCAGAGCCAGGATGAACTACACAGTTGACTGAAAATTAGGGTTTTGGTTTCAGAGGCCATAACTCCAAATTTTTTGGTCATTCTTGTTTCCATTGGTCTCTATATGGTATAGGGAGTATGCATATCAATTTTCATGAAGAAATTCCATGGGGAAGTCATCTGATCAAGAGTTGACTTTTCAGACAAGTCAGTGTAAAATCAGGGCATCTGAGGCCCCCAATGACCCAACCAATGGGTGATCTTCATTATTTTGAGTGTATATGATCTTTATTTGATCATGGAAGAAGTTTTAAGTTCATGGAAATCAAGAATTTAGGGTTTTTGCAAAAGTTGACTTTTTGGGTTTTGTTGACTTTTCAAGAATGCACCATTTTAGGTCAATTTTCAAGCCTTGATTCATGATCCAAAAAGGCTTCAAATGGAAAAACTTTGGTCATGAAAGTTGTAGATCTCATCTTTCCCTTTTCAAAAAGTACAAGAACATGATCTAACTCTTCATGGATCAAAAGTTATGGCCATGCAAAGTTGCCAAAAATCATTGTTTTTCAAGTTATGCACCAAGTGGGAATTTTGCTAAGTCTTGAACCAAATCAAATTGCTGCCTCAAACTCATGTCAAACCAGCATGTGAACTTTCTCTAAGTCCCAAAAATCAGAATTGGACTAGGTTTGCTCATGGTTTCATGCTTGGTTGGACAAAAGATCACATGTGAAACATAAGCTAGTCAAGTTGCAAAAACTCATGATTCACTTCCTACAACTTGCAGCATTGGAAGCTGACTTTGGGCTAGCCTCTCCCTCACCTTTTGCTGTGCCAAGCCATGCTTTGTACTTGGCTAGAGTTGAGCCATACCCTATCTTACAAAAAGTTAACCTTTATGCAAAAGCAAACTCACCCATCATGGCAGGCCAAGTCACATCAAGAGGCCAATCAGAATTGTTTATTCATTCATTTTGCTAGCCATATCACATAGCAACCAAGGCTGAAACACACACACTCATCACTTACACAAAAAACTCCCAACTTGCAAGTTCTATCGAATTCTTCTACACAGCCTGCAAACACAAAATCTTTTTCCTCCATTCATCTCACCTTGATCCATAGAACACAAAGCATCAAGAACCAGAGCTTGAAACAACCAGAAACTCTCACTGCCATCTCTCACCTCAGTTTGCAGTTTCACTTGCAACTCTCACCATAGCCCACAAACATCAAAACAAACTTTGCCAAACTTCTCAACACACTTCATAGATCACAAACAACCATCTCTCATAGCCTGAAAGTGCCAGAATCTCAACTGCCATTGTTGACTGAACTGAAGCAGTTCTCTTCGAAACTCTTCATCCAGCAAATCTAAACTCCATTTGAGCATCCAGACATCTTTGGGGGGCCAAGAGGAGCAGCTTGCACTTAAAGAAAGGGCCTGAAAGTTCCTAAATCAGAGGTTGCAAATCTCAGGTAGCTCCAAATAATTTTTTCCAGAAATCTCTTTTTTAGTTACAAACTTGTTCCTTATACTCTCCTGATCATGCTGATGCTTTTAGTTTTTGAAATGGATGTGTTTTGAGGATTTAATTGCTGTTTGAAGCTCACGAACCCTAGAATTTGTTTTCTTCGATTCAGCCTGTTTAGGTTAGATAAATTTGTTTTAGGTTAGGGGTTTAGTTCGTGAGGTGTTGGAGATCATTTCCCATAGCTTAGTTTTCATTTATGATGCGTTTTGAGAGATCTTGAAGATTTTCAGGTGACCCTCTGGCCGGAGAAGATGACCGGAGGTCTTCTCCGGCCACCTGAATGTAATTAGGGTTTAATCCCATAATTAATGACAGTTTGAATGCTGGCCGTGGATATGCGCTGACTTGTTGACTTCCCTCCAGATTGAGTGGCCCAGATGTGTTTGATTAACCCTAATCCACGTGTTAGGGTTAATTAATCTTAATTTATTTAATTTAGTCAGTTCAAACGTGGACCATTGGATGTGGCGCGTGGTCAATGAATTTATCCCCAGAATCAATCTCACGCGTCCAATCTGATTACTTCTCTTTTTATTCAATTTTTAATTCATTTATTTTCAATTAACTTGTACAATTTATTTAAAATAGTTAAAAAATCATAAAAATTATGAAACTTTTTCTTTAAGGTTTTATTAATTTTTATGACACAAAAACATTTTTATTTTATTTTTTATCATAAAAAAAGTATTTTTAAATATTTAAAAGATTATTTTTAATTGATTAATGAGAATTAATTAATTAAAAATACTTTTAGGTATTTAAAAATTACAAAAAAATTCATGAAGTGTTCTAAGACATTTAGAAACATTGTCCAACCTTCAAACCAAATTTCTTTTTTGATCTTGATGCATTATAAGAATTTTTCATTGAATTAAATCATTTTGGATGCATTATTTTGATCATATGTTTGAAAATTCATTTCTGTCTTTTGGTAAAGGTTGAGACATTGATTCTTTTTGCATTGTTTTCCATTTGACATGTACTTTCAAGGATAAAACGGCCATGATTTGATCTTGCATTTTCTAATTGATTGGCATTTGTTTTGTTACAAACCCTAAAAAACCCTAATAACTTGCAAAATTCATAACTTGAGTTTGGTTGAGAGTTGAGAGCTCCCCTTTGGGCAGTGGTTCATTATAGGTCTAGGGTTTCTTTAGGTACCATTTTCCATTTTTCATATTAGGGTTTGCTTCTGTTTTTGGTTTGTGTTTGATGTTTGTTTCATGAACCCTAATTTGGGCTTTCCCTTTGCACCATTCTTGCATTTCCTTGCATAATTTGACTTGCCATTGCATTTGGTGCATTCTTATGATTCATTTGACATCTTAAGACATGTATGAATCATGTTTGATCATTGCATTGCATATTTGCCATGTCATTTGTCTTGTATGTTTCATAACATTTCATGTTTGTCCATGCTCCTCAACTTGCATCATTTGCATCCATGACTTTGTATGAACATCTCATTGTCTTGTCTCATGTTCATAGCACTCCATAGCATCATCATCATCATCAACATGCTTCTGGTTTTTGCTTATCATATCATTTCATCTCATTTAGCATTGTATTGCATTTGTTTCTAACATTGCAGGTGGTAAGTAACTTGAGAAGTGGATTTGCCTTCACTTCTCATACCTTTTCTTTTCATCTCTCTTGCATCCATTGCTGCATTCTTATTTGTGTTTGAGTTTGAGCTTGCTCATTCTTGTTCTTCCCACTTTCTTTCTTCAAGTGACTTGACTTCTTGAATGAAGCAAGTCACTTTGCTTCTCTTGATCTTGTTCATCTGCTTCCTGGTGGTTCATCTGAAGATTGTTCTTGAAAACCTCACAAACATTAGGACCAACCAAGCATGATAATGAATTAGGGTTTTGATTAGTCTCCCCCATAGTTTTTACCTTTGTGTCTCTCCTTGAGTCATCTCCCCTCACCTCATAATCAGGGACTAAACCCTCAAGGCTTTAAGACTTTGTGATTAAGATCATGCTTGCATCCTTCTTTTAGGATGGAGTGTATAACTTTAATCCTAAGTCTTGGACCCTTAAGGTGTTGAACTCTCTTAATTAATCCATCTAATAATCATCAAGACATTACACTTGTAACTTGGGCCTTGCATTAGGGTTCTAATTCTTCCTTAATTGGTTAAGAAGGACTAACCCTAAAGTTAATGGACAAGTCCCCCTCAAGTTGTCTTACAAATCATAAAAAAACACTTCATCATCATATCATTAATAAAATCCACTTAATCAAAGGTTTGTTCTGTCATGGGTTTAATCCCTAATCATGGATTAAGCTGAGGATCCTTCCTCAGCTTAAACACCCTCATCTATTATCCTTCTTTTAGGATAGTGTAATGAGCCTGTTAAATCCCTGATTATGGCTTAACCTCATTACTTAACACTAAACAAAAAAATCACAAAAACATCTAAATAAATGCAAGTAGGTTAATGATCTTAACCCTACATCAAAGGTGATTAAGTGTGAGAATCTGACTTCACACTTAAGGTAATTCTCATTACCCCTAATCAGAGGGATGATGTGATGAGTTTACCAAATCCATTGATTTAGGTTTAAGCTCATTATCTTATGACAAACTCCAAAAAGAAATAAAAGACTGAAAACTCAAAAACAAACAATAATCGTCTCCTCCGGGATTCTTTTCTCATCATCTTCACTCACAAACGAGAACTTGTTTCTTCCGTCTAATGCAAGACAGTCAGCACCTGAGCCAGACAGGTCATACACTTGAGCATAGGCAAGCAAGCAGTTCACCAGTCAATTCTTTCAGTCTCTTTGGGTCGAACTACGGTGTTCTGACTTCCTCATTGCACGAGAGGATACGTAGGCATAACTTAACAGTTATCGAACAAAAGTCTCTGTTCATTCCCCCTCTTCCAGCTTCTTTCTCTTAGCCTCATTATCATGAGCAATTCATTTCATTCCTGATCTCACACTGACACTGTATATATCACACTTTTCACTTCTTTTGCACTGACACCTGTATATTCTTTTCCAGCTATTTTACACACAGATTGCACTGACACTACCCCTTTAAAACACAAATCTTTCAAGCGTGGATCCCGTCGAGTACGGCGGACAATCTGGGTGCTAATACCTTCCCAGGTTGTAACCAACCCCCTTTCTCAGTCTCTCTGGTTCGCAAACCGTCTTATCCATCTTTTTCTAGGCCTATGCAGCATTGCCTTTCCTCCGGGATAAAAATGCCCAGCTGGCGACTCTATTCATCTCCAGTGAGTTCACGGCTGTGTGTTCTCACTGTTCCCTTCGCCGACCGTTCGCGTCTGTACCTTCATTTGATCCATTTTCATTTGTCGGGAGCGACAGCTTGGCGACTCTGCTGGGGAACCTTATACTGCAACCAGGGCTTCTGGTTCTTTTTGTGGGTTCCTCCTAGCGCTTGTTTGATTTGTGTTTACTGGGGTGTTATGTGCTTATTTGTGTTTGTATATTTGTATTTTGTTTATTGCTTTATGTACAGTTGATTTATTGCTTTCTTTATAGCTTTATATTTTTCATACTGTCATACTGTGCTGGCTGGATCTGGTTTTTCTTTGGTGGGTGGGTATTTCATTGAGAGTTAAGGTCCTATACCTGGGACCTGAGTGACACCTAGGCTAGAGTGAATCATATTCTTTCCCATTCCATTTCGGTCTGGTGCGGGAATATGAAACACGGTTCAGATATGGGTTTCTTCTTGAGAACTCTGTGCTACGGATTTCCTGTAGTGCTAGGGGGATCTGGGAAGCCTGCTAAGTCTGGATGACCTTTTAGTATTGACCTTCAGAAGTTGAGGTGAATTAGAGGAGGAATTGTTATGGTTATTGTAAACACTGTACCTCCGGGTTAGAAGTGTTTACACTTCTCATAACTGATCCAAGTCTGAGGATCCTTGTTCTAGATCACTACCTGTGAGGGGGTTGGGCTGTTTACAGGTTTGCAGGTACCTTGACCTCAGAATACCCTGTTACTTTGACTTTGTTAAGAATGCTCCATGTTGGATAGTTCTTGTGATTCTAAAACCCTGGACATGTGGCTCTTTATTTGAGTCCCCCACCTTGGTTACTGGATTTATAGACCTCCATCCGGAATTCTTGAACACACATGGATCTATACCAAGGCAGTTTATCCAGATCCAGCTCAGTCACAAACCCTTTGCATATCATTTGCATACATCCTCATTGCATCATATTAACATGTGCTTATTTGTTTTTCAGGGTATCCATTTTCATCAGGTTTTGGTTTTGACCTCATCTGCAACTTTGACCCATCTTCACCAGCATCTGCTTCAGTTTAGCTGTCTGCTTCAGCACCAGCCAGTCAGTGGTTTTCTCTACTTCAGCATTGTCATCAGCACTCTACCCAGTCTTCAGCATCATGGCTCCAAAGAAAAGCAATATCACCTATCATTTCTTCCAACCAGACTTGTCAGACATCAGGGGGGTCCAAACCCTGATGACCCCAGATCACATACCTCTGTTCAGGGAGCATTATGGGGATATACTTGACTTGGTTATAGACATGGACCCATCTCAGAAGAGCCTGATCCATACCTGCATCCAGTTCTATGACCCCCCATTGAGGTGTTTCACCTTTCAAGACTTTCAGTTGGGACCTCTCTTAGAAGAATATGCATCTTTGGTTGGTTTGCCTATCAAGAGAGAAATTCCTTTTAACCCTGAAATGGTCTTTCCCAGCAATGGAGAGATAGCAAGAGCTTTGCACCTGGAACCTGCTTTGATTGAGCAGCATATGACCTCTAAAGCTGGGATCCCTGGTTTTCATCTGGACTTCCTGATTTCTCAAGCTAGTCTGAAGGCCTCCTTGGGGGATTGGAAAGCTGTTTGTGCATTGTTGGCCTTGAGTGTATATGGAATTGTGTTGTTTGCAGATGAGCCCAGATTCATCAGCAAGAATGCCATCCACCTGTTCATCCTGAAGAACCCAGTGCCAACCTTGTTGGGTGACCTCTATTACTCAGTACATCAGAGGAATGAGAAACAGAGGGGTAAGCTAGTGAGGTGTTGTGCTCCACTATTCCATGCTTGGCTTCTCAAGCATCTACCCAGGACAGATGCATTCCTGAATCCTCATCAGCAAAGCAACTGGGCTAAGAGGCTCACTACTCTCACTGCAGCAGACATCAGATGGTGCACCCAAGGCACCAAGGGCAGAGATATGATCACAAGCTGTGGGCACTTTCCCAATGTACCTTTGGTAGGAGTTAAGGGAAGTATCAACTACAACCCCCTGCTGTTCAAGAGGCAATTAGGCTATGCACTGGTTCATGCTCCTAGGGAACAAGACCTGGTTGAGACCCTCTACTGTGAGAACAAGATCAGTTTGACTGTTGTTAGGCAGGCTGCCTGGGCCTGGGATCATGTTCAAACCAAGGGAATCACCATTCTGGGGAAGTGCAATAATGTGGCATCAGCCCAATATCATGAGTGGTCCTATGCTAGGGCCCAAATCTCAGGATTGCCCTTCACCATCAAAGACATGCCTGAGTCATCATCAGTACCACCCCCTGCTACTGTCAGTTTGGAAGAGTTTGAAGGCTTGAAAGAAAGAAATGAGAAGCTATCCCAAGCCCTGCAGAAGACCCTCAGGGAGAGGAGTGAAGGTGTAAGGGAGATTGAAAGATTGGAGAAGCTGAGAATGGAACACTTGACTAAGATTGAGAAGTCTGGAGACTATATCAACAAGTCTAAAGCTGGTGAGCAGATTCTGAAAAATGCTTGTAAAGAAGCCCAGTTCCAAAGAGCAAGGACAGACTTGTACTTGAAAGAGAGTCAGGCCAGGTGGGTCCGAATCACTGAAGCCCGTACTCTAGAAGTCAAGAGAGTTCAGGATAAGATGGAACAGATGGAAAAAGCCCTGGCAGCAGCCCAGGAGGAAATTTCAGAGTTAAAAATCAAATCTGGAGTGAAGAAATCCAAAGACCAAAGCCAGAACAAGAAGTTGACTACAGCTGTTGCAACAAGAAACCTTCTCATCAGGAATCTTACGGAGCATCCGGCTGATCCTGTGACCGAAGCACTTCTTAAGGAAGTTCGCGAGGATGAGTTTGGCCTTGGAGTCTGATTGTTTGCTTGTTGTTGTTCCTTTTCCATGTACTTTTGCTTTTTGGTGATGTATTTTTGACCCCTTAGAGGGCTAGTGTTGTAAAAAAATGAACAATTTGTATTATTTTACCTTTGTAATATATTTGTGTTTGTTTCCATCTGGGTTCACTTCAAAAGCAACTTCAACAGCATCATCTTCAAGGGTCTGGACGGGTCAAAACTGAAGACCAAGCCGGATACCTTGATAGCAAATAAGCATACTGCATTGCATACTAACCCTTTTGTTTGTTTTGTAGGTTTTGTTTTATTGTTTCTAACCTCTGTTGTGAATCTCAGGAATTATTGCTCGCCGCAGGCTATTCCCTCTCAACAGGCCACACAGGTACCCTACAAGAAACAACCTTCCGGGCATCCAGATGGACCAGTTGCAGCAAGACCTCAATGAGGCCAGAACCCAGATGGCTAACGAAAGGGTGGAGATGAGAACCCAAATAACTCAGTTCATGGAAGTGATGAATAATTTAGCTCAAAGCCAGGAGAGGCTTAGAGTTCTGGTAGAGGGGAGAACTCAAGATGACCCCCATGTGGGAACTGCTGGCACCAGTAACAATGAAAGGGTGCAACCACATGTTAACCCCCCTGTGTTTGGTCCACATCTACATCCTGAGATTCATATTCCTGCAAACGTTCAAGGAACAGCTACTGCAGCCAGAGTACTTCAAGAGGATCCTCAGGAGGATCAGTTTACAGTCATGGGTGCTGGAGAGGAAACCTATGATAGGAGATTGGATGAGCTGGCTGAGAAGTTGAGGTCTTTGGAATCCCAAAATTCTTTGGGGTTCGATGTCATGGACATGGGTTTAGTAGAGGGGGTCAGGATCCCTCATAAGTTCAAGCCTCCTTGTTTCGAAAGATATAATGGGACTTCATGCCCCCGGACTCATTTGCAATCGTTTCTGGGAAGGCTGAAGGCCTATACAATGGATGAGAAGCTCTGGATGTTTTACTTCGAAGACAGTTTGACTGGAGCATCAAGGGAATGGTATTCCCACTTGACAAGGGCAACTGTAAGATGCTGGAAGGACCTGGCAGAGGCCTTCATCCGACAGTATCAATACAACTTAGACATGGCACCCAACAGGACTCTCCTAATGGGAATGTCGCAGTCGTCAAGAGAGAGCTTCAGAGAATATGCTCAGAGATGGAGGCAATTGGCTGCTGCTGTTCAACCACCAATGTCTGAGAGAGAAATGGCAGATATGTTTATGAACACTCTCCAGGGAACGTATATTGACAGGTTGGCTGCTTTCTCGTCCACTAGCTTCGCAGATGTTGTTATAGCTGGGGAGAGAATTGAAAGCCTGTTAAAAATGGGTAAAATTTCCGATAATGGCGCCAGTTCGTCCAGCAGTACAAGGAAGCCTTTTGCAGGCCCTAGAAGAGCTGGCGAGACCAATGCCATTCATACCAACAGGGGTAGGCCCCAATATGTTCCCAGAACAATAGCAGCAGTCACAATCCCTGCTCCAGCTCATCCTATACCAGTCTATCAACCTCCTCAACAAAATTTCCAACAACAACCTCCGTATCAACAGAACCAATATCCTCCAAGGAACTTCAACAACAACTCCAACAACAACAATCAACAGAGGCCATTCCAACAGAGGCCATCCCAAGCTAACCGAGTGATCGACCCGATCCCAATGCCATATGCTGCCTTGCTGCCACAACTTCTGAAGCTCAACCTGGTTGAGCTAAGAACGTTGGCACCTCCGGACCCCAACAGTCTACCAAGAAACTATGACTCCAACGCTAGGTGTGCTTTTCACTCAAACGCGCCTGGTCACAGTACAGAAAAATGCAGGGCACTGCATATGAAGGTACAAGACTTAGTAGACTCCAAGGCTTTGAACTTTGCACCTCCGCCCAACATCAACAAAAACCCAATGCCAAACCATGGTGGTCCCCGAATTAATGCTATCGAAGAAGACCAACCGTCTTATTTGATAACCAGTGTGGATCAGATCAGGACACCATTGGTGGAAATCAAGGCTCAACTCCGTGAAAGCAATATATTTCCGGGGTGTGAACTAGGGTGTCCCTACTGCAATATTTCTTGGAATGGGTGTGAAGACTTGAGGAATGGCATTGACAGCCTTATTCAGAGTGGCTTACTGCAGATCACTACATCATTCCCGGCAAACCCGACGACTTCATCAGCAACGGTTTCAGAACCTCCTACAAATACAGCAACAATAGTTCCCAACGATTCATCAGCAACATCAGCAAGTACTTCATCTGTTCTACCCAATGATCAGTTTTCAACAGTTTCTCCTGCTACAACTTCAGCTTCAGTCCACTTCGACTCCCCATCAACAACAACAACAGTTCTTCCAACAGAACCTTCTACAACACCAGCAAACAATCATGAAGATGTCTCCACAGTTACCATATTCTACGATCCAGAAAATAATTCCGCCTACCATTCAGAGGGTGCTGCTCCCACTAGAGCACCAGTTACAATCTTTTATGATCCACAAACAATAACGGTCCCTTCAGCAGCAGCAATCAGTCCGGTCACTGTCACGGTGCCTGGACCTGTACCATATGAAAGCGATAGGGCCATCCCTTGGCACTATGGCTCTGACGTGTACTGCGAAGGAAAAAGAATCACTCTTGAAACATCCACACCTGCACCACAAATTGATAATGTGGGCGGAGGCGGAGGCTTCACCCGAAGCGGACGTCTCTTCGCTTCACAAGTCCAAAGACCTACTGCCGAAGCAGAAGCTGCTGCCAAGGCAAAAGGAAAGAGCCCGGCGCAGGAAGATCCAGCTGCCAAAGAAGCCCTGAAGACTCCATTCGATCAGGAAGTTGATGAGTTTATGAGGATCATCAAAAAGAGTGATTACAAAATTGTGGATCAACTTCACCAGACGCCATCCAAAATCTCCATCCTCTCTCTGCTTATGTGCTCCGAAGCCCATCGGAATGCACTACTGAAGGTACTGCACGCAGCTTACGTGCCCGAGGAGATTACTGTCAACCAATTGGAAACCGTGGTTGGTAATGTTACTGCTAGCAACGGGCTAGGGTTTACCAATTCTGACCTGACAGCGGATGGCCGCAATCACAACAAAGCCTTGCACATAACCATGGAATGCAAAGGAGCTGTCCTTTCACATGTGCTGGTGGACACAGGATCATCCCTGAATGTCTTACCAAAGAAGGCTCTGGTGAAGCTTGAATATGATGGTTTGGCATTGAGACCCAGCAACCTGGTGGTTAGAGCTTTTGATGGCTCAAAGAGATCGGTTCTGGGAGAGATTGAGCTGCCCGTGACAATTGGCCCGCAGACCTTTAAAACTATCTTTTATGTGATGGACATTCAGCCCGCCTACAGCTGTTTGTTGGGTAGACCCTGGATCCACGCCGCTGGCGCTATAACGTCTACCCTTCACCAAAAGTTAAAATTTGAGTGGGAGGGTCAAGTTGTCACAATCTGTGGAGAAGAGGACATCTTTGTTAGCCACCTGGCTACCTACAAGTACATTGAAATGGATGGAGAGATCCATGAAACAATGAGCCAGGGGTTTGAAGCGTTGAATGTGAATGAAGCATCTGCTGTATCTGGTACCCCGATGTCGTCTTATCAACAAGCCCGGAAGGTTGTTGAAGAAGGAACTGCCCAAGGCTGGGGCAAGGTCTTAGCTGTGGAGGAGAAGAAGGACAAATTTGGGTTGGGTTACAAACCAACTCAACATCAAGCAAAGGCTGCTGCAGAGCCTGGATTTGTCAGTGGGGGAATGCTAACCCCCGATGCTATCAACTGTCTGGAAGACGAGCTGGAAGAGGAGCGCAACCTGGAGAATTGGATTCGTCCGAAGATCCCGGGGAGCAGTGTCTCGAACTGGTCTTCCCAGGGAATTATAAGTGTTACTCGAGCAGAGTAATTATTATTTCCTGTATCTTTTATAGCATGCATCAAAGTCTTGCATCTTGCCCAAGATGACAAGACTCATTTTGTAATCAGGGCCATCTGTACTTTTGTGCAAACAAGATTAAATTAATGAAATATCAGACAATCTTTTTGCAAACGAGTCTTTTTCTTTTATGCTCACTGTTTTTCCATTTTTCTTTTTGTACAAAAATAAATGGCAGTGTTTTTCAAAATGACAACTTCATTTCACTTTTCTAAATAAGACTAAAATCAGATCACTAAAATGAACCAATTAAACCCTTGCAGAGAGTGCCATCCTGACCGCACCGACAACAGCACGGCTATGACATCGTATGACTTTGACAATCCGATCAATCAAGCTGATGAAGGGGTTGATGAAGAATATGAGCTTCCTGAAGAGCTAGCCAGGTTGTTAAGACAAGAGGAAAAGGTTATTACTCCTCATCAGGAGGAGATTGAAGTGATTAATCTTGGTACTGAGGAAGACGTGAAAGAAGTCAAGATCGGGGCCTGCCTGCAAGACTCAGTGAAGAAGCAACTGATAGATCTGCTTCAAGAGTATGTTGATGTGTTTGCTTGGTCGTATCAAGATATGCCAGGGTTGGATACCGATATTGTTGTGCATAAGCTGCCTTTGAGGGAAGAATGCCCACCAGTCAAACAGAAGTTGCGCCGAACTCGCCCAGACATGGCTATGAAAATCAAGGAAGAGGTACAAAAGCAATGGGACGCCGGATTCCTTGCCGTGACTAGCTATCCTCCGTGGGTTGCTAACATAGTACCTGTGCCTAAGAAGGACGGCAAAGTAAGAATGTGTGTTGATTACCGGGATCTGAACAGAGCCAGCCCGAAAGATGACTTCCCATTACCTCACATTGATGTATTGGTGGATAACACGGCTCAGTTCTCGGTATTCTCCTTCATGGATGGATTTTCGGGATACAATCAGATCAAGATGTCACCTGAAGACATGGAGAAGACAACATTCATCACACCTTGGGGCACGTTCTATTATAAAGTGATGCCATTCGGACTGAAGAATGCTGGTGCAACGTATCAACGGGCTATGGTAACATTGTTTCATGACATGATCCATAAGGAAATCGAATGTTATGTGGATGATATGATCGCCAAGTCCCTTACAGAGGAAGACCACCTGGTGAATCTGCTCAAGTTATTCAAGCGTCTGAGGAAATACCAACTAAAGTTAAACCCCAACAAATGCACATTCGGGGTGCGATCCGGTAAGCTGCTGGGCTTTATTGTAAGTGAGAAAGGGATTGAAGTTGACCCTGATAAAGTCAAAGCTATTCAAGAAATGCCTGCGCCGAAAACTGAGAAAGAAGTTCGAGGGTTCTTAGGTCGATTGAACTACATTTCACGGTTCATATCTCACCTTACGGCAACTTGTGAACCCTTATTCAAGCTGTTAAGAAAGGAGCAAACGGTCAGGTGGAACGAAGACTGCCAGAAAGCTTTTGACAAGATCAAGGAGTATTTGCAAGAACCTCCAATCCTCATGCCGCCAGTTGAAGGAAGACCTCTGATTATGTACTTGACAGTATTGGAAGAGTCAATGGGGTGTGTGCTGGGCCAGCATGACGAGTCTGGTCGAAAAGAGTATGCGATATACTACCTAAGCAAAAAGTTTACCGACTGTGAACAGCGTTATTCACTGCTCGAGAAAACTTGCTGTGCTTTAGCGTGGGCTGCTCGCCGACTGAGACAGTATATGTTGACCCACACTACCTTATTAATCTCAAAAATGGATCCAGTTAAGTACATTTTCGAGAAGCCAGCTCTTACCGGACGGGTTGCAAGATGGCAGATGATTCTCACAGAATACGACATACAGTACACATCTCAGAAAGCCATCAAGGGCAGTGTACTATCTGAATATCTTGCTGAGCAACCCATTGATGACTACCAGCCTATGAGGTTTGACTTCCCTGATGAAGACATCATGTTCATTAAAGCAAAAGATCATGAAGAGCCTATTCACACTGAAGGGCCTGACCCAGAAGAAGAATGGACTATGATGTTTGATGGGGCTGTTAACATGAATGGCCGTGGTGTTGGTGCAGTACTCATTACACCTAAAGGGGTTCACATGCCTTTCTCGGCAAAGCTCACTTTCAACTGCACTAACAACGAAGCTGAATACGAAGCTTGCATTATGGGTCTTGAGGAAGCCATTGACCTCAGGATCAAGACTTTAACCGTATTCGGAGATTCAGCTTTAGTAGTCAATCAGACCAACGGAAAATGGTACACCCACCAAGATCATCTGATACCTTACAGGGATTATACAAGAAGGTTATTGACTTTCTTCACAACAGTCAAGCTTGAGTATATCCCTCGGGACGAGAATCAGTTTGCGGATGCTCTTGCTACCATTTCATCCATGATCAAAGTTCAAGCTGCTAACTTTGTACCTCAGATTTCAGTATCGAGACTTGATAGACCAGCATATGTATTTGCAGCAGATATTGCTAAAGATGATAAGCCTTGGTTCCATGACATCAAGTGCTTCTTGGAGGATCAAACGTACCCACCTGGGGCATCTTCCAATGATAAAAAGACTTTAAGAAGGCTTGCTGGAAGTTTCTTTCTGAACACTGATGGATCTTTATACAAGAGGAACTTTGATATGGTACTCCTCAGATGTGTTGACAAGACAGAAGCAGATTTGTTGATGCATGAAGTGCACGAAGGATCCTTTGGTACCCATGCAGGAGGGCATGCCATGGCTAAGAAGTTGTTAAGATCAGGCTATTACTGGATCACAATGGATGCAGACTGTTGTGCTTACGCCAGAAAATGCCATAAATGCCAGATTTATGCAGACAAGGTGCATGTGCCTCCCAATCCCCTGAACATAATGTCTTCACCATGGCCCTTTGCTATGTGGGGCATTGACATGATTGGCAAAATTGAGCCAACTGCTTCGAACGGCCACAGATTCATCCTGGTCGCCATCGATTATTTTACAAAGTGGGTTGAAGCAGCCTCATATGCAAATGTCACAAGGCAAGTGGTAGCCAGATTCCTGAAAAGAGATATCATCTGTCGGTATGGAGTGCCCGAGCGAATCATTACTGATAATGGTTCCAACTTGAACAACAAAATGATGGCTGAGCTATGCCGGGACTTCAAAATTCAACATCACAATTCTTCTCCTTACAGGCCAAAGATGAACGGCGCTGTTGAGGCAGCAAATAAGAATATCAAGAAGATTGTGCAGAAGATGGTAATCACCTACAAAGACTGGCATGAGATGCTACCGTTTGCCTTGCATGGGTATCGCACATCAATCAGAACGTCCACTGGGGCAACACCGTATCAGCTTGTGTATGGTATGGAAGCAGTCCTACCGGTTGAAGTTGAACTACCCTCCTTACGGGTATTAATGGATGTTAAACTGAGTGAAGCAGAATGGGTTCGGGCCCGATACGAACAACTAAGTCTGATCGAAGAGAAAAGATTGGCTGCAATCTGCCACGGGCAGCTATATCAGAAAAGAATGAAGAGAGCCTTCGATCAGAAAGTCAGGCACCGAGAGTACCAAGTAGGGGATCTTGTGCTGAAAAGAATCCTCCCTCCTCATACAGACCACAGGGGCAAATGGACTCCAAATTACGAAGGACCATTCGTCGTCAAGAAAGTCTTCTCTGGTGGAGCACTGATGCTCAGCACCATGGATGGTGAAGATTTCCCGTCCCCTGTGAATTCAGATGCAGTTAAAAAATACTTCGCATAAAATGACCCGCTGGACATAAAAAACAGAATGTAAGTCCAGGCAAAAATAGGGCATCCCGGCGAGTCAAAAACAGAATAAAAGACTCGGGCAAAAATAAGGGAAAATAAATAAAAAAAAATGTACACCCGCTGAGTTGAAAAGCCGCATTGGACAGCTCAGGCAAAAATGGGTATCCCGATGGATTGAAAACCCGAAAGGGCGATCCATGCAAAATAAGGGAATAAGCGAACAACTGCATTCTGAATTCGTCTGTATCGCCTACAACTTGGTAAGCTCCAAAGGATCAAGCTGCAATCAGAATCAACTCTCTCCAGAAAGCAAGACGAGAAGAACGTCATTGTCATACGAGTCATAGCAGAAGATGAAGCTCCTTGAAAGCATCGCCAGCACCGCCAGCACTTTATTTCTCAATTTGTAACAATCTCCTCATTTCAGGAGATATGTTTCTCTGACTGTATCTCGCCAATTCAGGGCACATGAATTAATAAAATCAGATTTTCAGTCATGTTTCGTCTTTTACATTTATGTTTTGCAAAGAGTCGTCTGATATCTCTAAAATACAATTGCATAAGTACAGATGCCTTTCTCTAAAAACAAAAAACACATGCTTACAGGGAATGTGATTATTCTCGAAAGTACTTAACTCCTATGACGGAATCCAGTGAGGGATACCTCGGGACCTTTTGTACGTTTCCTTACCTGTTGCAGGATTGCAGGTATCCAGAACGCAACCTGGGGCATGCAAGCTACGTCTCAGCAAACTGGCAAATCATTATTAACTCGGCCTATCTTCCACGTGGCACTAGAAGGTGCCCGTTTCCCCAGCGGAGCTGCCAAATCAGCATACACTCAATCCCAGCATCCGAAATGCTCTATCCCCAGCTGAGTTGCTCCCCATTGCCTTCCCCAGCAAAGTTGCCAAATCAACAAACAGGATGCCATATCCCCAGCTGAGTTGCCTCTTGTTGCTCTCCCCAGCTGGGTTGCCTCTCACTTCCCCAGCCGAGTTGATATTTTCCCTCAGCAGAATGCAGAAATCGGGGAATCATCTCCCCACAGAGCTTCAGCCTCTATTCAGAAGAGCAGCGCACGAAGAAGTCACAACAGAGAGAGAGAAGGCTTCTACAAACCCCAGCTGGGTCCCGTATTATAAGAATATGTCAATCGATGACGTATATCCCCAAGCAGATACAACTACAGATCTATCAATGATCTCATCCCCAGCTGGGATGTTCACTTCAAGCAGATCGATCAGAGATCTTTGCAGCAACGGGATCCGAATCCCGGATCGGTGCCTCTTTGCATAATCATAGCATTCGCATCATATTCACCCCCAGAGCGTAGCATTCCGTCTAATACGGAGCATTACGGCAAAAAAATCAAATGCATAGCATAATCATAAGTCATGTTGTTTGAACACTTGTAAATATTGACAATCTGTCGGCATACAGAATACATCCCCATCAGAGTCCCAGCAAAAGCAGTTGCCCCATATCACAAACACCAGTGCATATCTCCTTTTTGATACCCGTCCGTACCATCATTTCCCAGCAGGTTGCCTGAATACACTTTACAAACCAAGATCACCAGTATTGCAGATACTTTCTGACACCCGTCCGTGTCAAATCACCAGCAGAAAACCAAAGATATCCTCTTTGCACTCACACTTTCTTGACACCCGTCCGTGTCATATCCCCAGCGTGGTCGCCTATACTTGTATATACACTTTCCTGACACCCGTCCGTGTCATATCCCCAGCAGATAAACACTCACCTATACATTATATACTCACTACTCATTGGTACACCTACTCAGATACTCGTCCGTATCTTATATACACCATGTATATCCCCGCAGATTCGACAGATAGTCCTTGTTCTTTGTTAACCAGTTGGTACTCGTCCGTACCATCATCTCAGAACATTGCGTCTAATGTTTGTTTCTACATGATACTCGTCCGTATCATGGTCGTAAGGATGCTCGTCCGCATCTTTAATCCATACACCGTGTCAAACACTTAGGTCTTCTTGAATATAGATACTCGTCCGTGTCTATTATTCCCAGAAGGGTTTCTTTCAGATGCAACACTCGTCCGTGTTCCTTGTTAACCAGTTGATACTCGTCCGTATCATCATCTCTGAACATGTGTCAGTTTGTTTCTACATGATACTCGTCCGTATCATAGTCTTAAGGATGCTCGTCCGCACCTTTAATCTATACACAATACCAAACACTTATACCTTTTGTTTCTTGGATGTAAACGCTCGTCCGTGTTTACTATCTCCCCAGTAGATTGCCAACAAATTTTCTTTTTATCTAACACTCGTCCTGTGTTATGATACCTTTGAGAGCAGCCGTCCCCTGCTGAGTGGTCGTCCTCCACTTCTTGATGGTCGTCCTCCATCATGCTCGTCCGATGGCCGTCCCCATCGTTGACCTTTTCTATCCGATGGCCGTCCCCATCGTTGATATTTTGGCAGCCGTACCCTGCCAGGTGGTCGTCCTCCACCTTTGATGGTCGTCCCCATCATATTTCTTTTATGCCCAACAGAGCAGCCGTCCCCTGCTAGGTGATCGTCCTTCACCTTTGATGGCCGTACCCCATCATCTGTTTATTTCATTTATTCTTTAACCCGATGGCCGTCCCCGTCGTGGTCCCTTTTCTTTTTTAACCCGATGGCCGTCCCCATCGTTGGTTACTTTACCTTTGTGAACTTGATGGCCGTCCCCGTCATGTTTCACCAATCCCCAGAGAATGTTACTACTTTATCTTGATGGCCGTCCCCATCATATTATCTTAGTTTTCCCAGCTAGTCGGCCGTCCCCGTCTTAGCTTTATCTTTTATCCCCAGCATGTCGGTCGTCCCCGTCATCGCTTTATTTTACACACTTTCCCCAGCATGTCGGCCGTCCCCGTCATTGCTTTTTACCCAGCAGTCGTCCTCTGCTCGATGGTCGTCCTCCGTCGCCCACACTTTACAATATACTTTATTTGCTTTTACAATCTATATCCCTTTTCTTCTTCATTTCTGTGAGTGCAAATTTTGGACTGTCTTTGGTATTCAACCACAAGTTATCTTGTTTGCCTGTTAAGCCGCCGCTTACAACCTGCACAGCTAACTCATGCTTGAATAGGGGCAGCTGTAAACACCCCAAATTTGCCCTCACCCAGTCACACCATGGCTTGTGATCATCTCATATGCATATACACCATCATATCATCTCATAGTACATTTTTGATTCACTGGATAGTTTCTAGGTCATCTGCACCTAGGGTTTGTGATCTGAGCAATCCAAAAGCATCTTGAGCCATTCCAAAGGCCACCAATTAACTCAAAAGGATCCATGTGTGCCCAATCATCATATTACATCTTCACAAAGTCAAAATTGCAGAGGAATCACAAGAACTAGGGTTTGGTTGGATGCAGAGCCAGGATGAACTACACAGTTGACTGAAAATTAGGGTTTTGGTTTCAGAGGCCATAACTCCAAATTTTTTGGTCATTCTTGTTTCCATTGGTCTCTATATGGTATAGGGAGTATGCATATCAATTTTCATGAAGAAATTCCATGGGGAAGTCATCTGATCAAGAGTTGACTTTTCAGACAAGTCAGTGTAAAATCAGGGCATCTGAGGCCCCCAATGACCCAACCAATGGGTGATCTTCATTATTTTGAGTGTATATGATCTTTATTTGATCATGGAAGAAGTTTGAAGTTCATGGAAATCAAGAATTTAGGGTTTTTGCAAAAGTTGACTTTTTGGGTTTTGTTGACTTTTCAAGAATGCACCATTTTAGGTCAATTTTCAAGCCTTGATTCATGATCCAAAAAGGCTTCAAATGGAAAAACTTTGGTCATGAAAGTTGTAGATCTCATCTTTCCCTTTTCAAAAAGTACAAGAACATGATCTAACTCTTCATGGATCAAAAGTTATGGCCATGCAAAGTTGCCAAAAATCATTGTTTTTCAAGTTATGCACCAAGTGGGAATTTTGCTAAGTCTTGAACCAAATCAAATTGCTGCCTCAAACTCATGTCAAACCAGCATGTGAACTTTCTCTAAGTCCCAAAAATCAGAATTAGACTAGGTTTGCTCATGGTTTCATGCTTGGTTGGACAAAAGATCACATGTGAAACATAAGCTAGTCAAGTTGCAAAAACTCATGATTCACTTCCTACAACTTGCAGCATTGGAAGCTGACTTTGGGCTAGCCTCTCCCTCACCTTTTGCTGTGCCAAGCCATGCTTTGTACTTGGCTAGAGTTGAGCCATACCCTATCTTACAAAAAGTTAACCTTTATGCAAAAGCAAACTCACCCATCATGGCAGGCCAAGTCACATCAAGAGGCCAATCAGAATTGTTTATTCATTCATTTTGCTAGCCATATCACATAGCAACCAAGGCTGAAACACACACACTCATCACTTACACAAAAAACTCCCAACTTGCAAGTTCTATCGAATTCTTCTACACAGCCTGCAAACACAAAATCTTTTTCCTCCATTCATCTCACCTTGATCCATAGAACACAAAGCATCAAGAACCAGAGCTTGAAACAACCAGAAACTCTCACTGCCATCTCTCACCTCAGTTTGCAGTTTCACTTGCAACTCTCACCATAGCCCACAAACATCAAAACAAACTTTGCCAAACTTCTCAACACACTTCATAGATCACAAACAACCATCTCTCATAGCCTGAAAGTGCCAGAATCTCAACTGCCATTGTTGACTGAACTGAAGCAGTTCTCTTCGAAACTCTTCATCCAGCAAATCTAAACTCCATTTGAGCATCCAGACATCTTTGGGGGGCCAAGAGGAGCAGCTTGCACTTAAAGAAAGGGCCTGAAAGTTCCTAAATCAGAGGTTGCAAATCTCAGGTAGCTCCAAATAATTTTTTCCAGAAATCTCTTTTTTAGTTACAAACTTGTTCCTTATACTCTCCTGATCATGCTGATGCTTTTAGTTTTTGAAATGGATGTGTTTTGAGGATTTAATTGCTGTTTGAAGCTCACGAACCCTAGAATTTGTTTTCTTCGATTCAGCCTGTTTAGGTTAGATAAATTTGTTTTAGGTTAGGGGTTTAGTTCGTGAGGTGTTGGAGATCATTTCCCATAGCTTAGTTTTCATTTATGATGCGTTTTGAGAGATCTTGAAGATTTTCAGGTGACCCTCTGGCCGGAGAAGATGACCGGAGGTCTTCTCCGGCCACCTGAATGTAATTAGGGTTTAATCCCATAATTAATGACAGTTTGAATGCTGGCCGTGGATATGCGCTGACTTGTTGACTTCCCTCCAGATTGAGTGGCCCAGATGTGTTTGATTAACCCTAATCCACGTGTTAGGGTTAATTAATCTTAATTTATTTAATTTAGTCAGTTCAAACGTGGACCATTGGATGTGGCGCGTGGTCAATGAATTTATCCCCAGAATCAATCTCACGCGTCCAATCTGATTACTTCTCTTTTTATTCAATTTTTAATTCATTTATTTTCAATTAACTTGTACAATTTATTTAAAATAGTTAAAAAATCATAAAAATTATGAAACTTTTTCTTTAAGGTTTTATTAATTTTTATGACACAAAAACATTTTTATTTTATTTTTTATCATAAAAAAAGTATTTTTAAATATTTAAAAGATTATTTTTAATTGATTAATGAGAATTAATTAATTAAAAATACTTTTAGGTATTTAAAAATTACAAAAAAATTCATGAAGTGTTCTAAGACATTTAGAAACATTGTCCAACCTTCAAACCAAATTTCTTTTTTGATCTTGATGCATTATAAGAATTTTTCATTGAATTAAATCATTTTGGATGCATTATTTTGATCATATGTTTGAAAATTCATTTCTGTCTTTTGGTAAAGGTTGAGACATTGATTCTTTTTGCATTGTTTTCCATTTGACATGTACTTTCAAGGATAAAACGGCCATGATTTGATCTTGCATTTTCTAATTGATTGGCATTTGTTTTGTTACAAACCCTAAAAAACCCTAATAACTTGCAAAATTCATAACTTGAGTTTGGTTGAGAGTTGAGAGCTCCCCTTTGGGCAGTGGTTCATTATAGGTCTAGGGTTTCTTTAGGTACCATTTTCCATTTTTCATATTAGGGTTTGCTTCTGTTTTTGGTTTGTGTTTGATGTTTGTTTCATGAACCCTAATTTGGGCTTTCCCTTTGCACCATTCTTGCATTTCCTTGCATAATTTGACTTGCCATTGCATTTGGTGCATTCTTATGATTCATTTGACATCTTAAGACATGTATGAATCATGTTTGATCATTGCATTGCATATTTGCCATGTCATTTGTCTTGTATGTTTCATAACATTTCATGTTTGTCCATGCTCCTCAACTTGCATCATTTGCATCCATGACTTTGTATGAACATCTCATTGTCTTGTCTCATGTTCATAGCACTCCATAGCATCATCATCATCATCAACATGCTTCTGGTTTTTGCTTATCATATCATTTCATCTCATTTAGCATTGTATTGCATTTGTTTCTAACATTGCAGGTGGTAAGTAACTTGAGAAGTGGATTTGCCTTCACTTCTCATACCTTTTCTTTTCATCTCTCTTGCATCCATTGCTGCATTCTTATTTGTGTTTGAGTTTGAGCTTGCTCATTCTTGTTCTTCCCACTTTCTTTCTTCAAGTGACTTGACTTCTTGAATGAAGCAAGTCACTTTGCTTCTCTTGATCTTGTTCATCTGCTTCCTGGTGGTTCATCTGAAGATTGTTCTTGAAAACCTCACAAACATTAGGACCAACCAAGCATGATAATGAATTAGGGTTTTGATTAGTCTCCCCCATAGTTTTTACCTTTGTGTCTCTCCTTGAGTCATCTCCCCTCACCTCATAATCAGGGACTAAACCCTCAAGGCTTTAAGACTTTGTGATTAAGATCATGCTTGCATCCTTCTTTTAGGATGGAGTGTATAACTTTAATCCTAAGTCTTGGACCCTTAAGGTGTTGAACTCTCTTAATTAATCCATCTAATAATCATCAAGACATTACACTTGTAACTTGGGCCTTGCATTAGGGTTCTAATTCTTCCTTAATTGGTTAAGAAGGACTAACCCTAAAGTTAATGGACAAGTCCCCCTCAAGTTGTCTTACAAATCATAAAAAAACACTTCATCATCATATCATTAATAAAATCCACTTAATCAAAGGTTTGTTCTGTCATGGGTTTAATCCCTAATCATGGATTAAGCTGAGGATCCTTCCTCAGCTTAAACACCCTCATCTATTATCCTTCTTTTAGGATAGTGTAATGAGCCTGTTAAATCCCTGATTATGGCTTAACCTCATTACTTAACACTAAACAAAAAAATCACAAAAACATCTAAATAAATGCAAGTAGGTTAATGATCTTAACCCTACATCAAAGGTGATTAAGTGTGAGAATCTGACTTCACACTTAAGGTAATTCTCATTACCCCTAATCAGAGGGATGATGTGATGAGTTTACCAAATCCATTGATTTAGGTTTAAGCTCATTATCTTATGACAAACTCCAAAAAGAAATAAAAGACTGAAAACTCAAAAACAAACAATAATCGTCTCCTCCGGGATTCTTTTCTCATCATCTTCACTCACAAACGAGAACTTGTTTCTTCCGTCTAATGCAAGACAGTCAGCACCTGAGCCAGACAGGTCATACACTTGAGCATAGGCAAGCAAGCAGTTCACCAGTCAATTCTTTCAGTCTCTTTGGGTCGAACTACGGTGTTCTGACTTCCTCATTGCACGAGAGGATACGTAGGCATAACTTAACAGTTATCGAACAAAAGTCTCTGTTCATTCCCCCTCTTCCAGCTTCTTTCTCTTAGCCTCATTATCATGAGCAATTCATTTCATTCCTGATCTCACACTGACACTGTATATATCACACTTTTCACTTCTTTTGCACTGACACCTGTATATTCTTTTCCAGCTATTTTACACACAGATTGCACTGACACTACCCCTTTAAAACACAAATCTTTCAAGCGTGGATCCCGTCGAGTACGGCGGACAATCTGGGTGCTAATACCTTCCCAGGTTGTAACCAACCCCCTTTCTCAGTCTCTCTGGTTCGCAAACCGTCTTATCCATCTTTTTCTAGGCCTATGCAGCATTGCCTTTCCTCCGGGATAAAAATGCCCAGCTGGCGACTCTATTCATCTCCAGTGAGTTCACGGCTGTGTGTTCTCACTGTTCCCTTCGCCGACCGTTCGCGTCTGTACCTTCATTTGATCCATTTTCATTTGTCGGGAGCGACACTTCCACCACTGATGCTCGGGGCAAGGGTCCTGTTATTGAGCCTGTATCTACTGATGTGCCAGCTGCTGATGACCTCTCTAAGCAGATGGAAGAAGTATTGAAGATCATTCGCAAGAGTGATTATGACATTATTGATCAATTGGGGCATACTCCCTCAAAGATTTCTATGTTGTCCTTGTTGTTATGTTCTGAGGCTCATGCCAAGTCCTTGATCAAGTTTTTGAAGACTGCTCATGTACCCAGTGCAATTTCTGTTGACCAATTTGAGAACTGTGTTGCCCACTTGACCTATGACAATGGGTTAGGATTCTCTGATGCTGATTTGACCCCTGCCAAGAGGGATCATAACAGGGCCTTGCATGTTTCAATTGAATGCAGGGGCACTACCTTGTCACATGTGCTGATAGACAATGGTTCCTCCTTTAATGTGTTGCCTAAGGAAGTCCTGAATAAGCTGAGTCCTGAAGATGCTGTGCTAAAGCCCAGTAACATTGTGGTGAAGGCTTTTGATGGTTCTAGAAGAGTAGTACATGGGGAAATTGATCTTCCAATCAAAGTTGGCTCCCAGGTGTTTACTGCTACATTTTTTGTGATGGATATTCGTCCTTCGTACTCTTGTCTGCTTGGTCGTCCCTGGATCCATGTGGCAGGTGCTGTAACCTCTACATTGCACCAAAAGTTGAGATATCCGGTGGATGGAAAGGTTGTTACTGTCTATGGAGAAGAAGAATACTTTGTCAGCCATGTAAATACTTTCAAGTATCTGGAAATGGAAGGTGAATACATTGAGACTCCGTGTCAGACATTTGAAGTAGTTCCCTGGGTTGTTAATGATTATGTAGCTCCTCCTGTTGTGAAGAAAGTTCCTGTGATCACCAGAAAGCCTCCAACAATGGCAATGGCCTCCCTCAATGATGCTAGAGCTGTGGTGGATGAAGGTGGTTGTACTATTTGGGGTCAGCTTCCTGATATTCCATACAAGTCTGACAAGTTTGGTTTGGGTTTCACTGCAGAGTCCCAGAAGGCTGTTCGTCGTGCTCGTGCTGCCCGTGTCACTAATCAAGGGGTTGTGAAGGACCAGATTAATGTTGTGGGAGATCAAGATGAAGACTACAACTTGGATGCATGGATTTTTCCTACTGTGGGTGCTGGACTCAATAATTGGAAAGCTGAAGATGTTATCCCTATCTCCTTTAGTCAGGAGTAAATACTATTACTGTGTTGTTATATTTTAAATTTGTAATTTCTTGAACAATAAAACTTTCAAGCCATGTGCCTTACCCGGGGCACAATGGTGTGCTTGTTACGGGCTGTCATTTCATTTGCATACTTCATTCAATAAAATCAGTGGACGTTTCGTTTTCGTAAATATTGTGTTCCTTGTCTTTCTTTTCTTTTCTTTTCTGTTTTATCAGCTATGTGTTCTTACATACACCCACATCACTAAAATGCAGATCCTCATCCACTCTGGATCCTGTTGATAACAGTTCTACTATTGCCAATTATAATTTCGAGAATTCGATCTATCAAACTGAAGACGGAAATGAAGACGATTGTGAAATACCTGTAGAGCTTGCTAGGTTGTTACAACAAGAAGAGAAAGCTATACAGCCACATGAAGAGCCAGTCGAAGTTGTGAATCTAGGAACTGAAGAAAACAGAAAAGAGGTCAAGATAGGGGCTGATTTAGAGGACAGTGTCAAGAGCAGGTTGATTCAGATGTTACGTGACTATGTGGAGATCTTTGCTTGGTCTTATGAAGATATGCCAGGGGTGGATACAGACATTGTGGTTCACCGTTTGCCAGTGAAAGAAGATTGTCGTCCAAAGAAGCAGAAGGTTCGTCGTATGCGTCCTGAGATGTCAGAAAAGATCAAAGCAGAGGTAATGAAACAGTTCAATGCAGGGTTCTTAGCAGTGACTTCTTATCCTCAGTGGGTTGCAAATGTGGTACCAGTTCCTAAGAAAGATGGTAAGGTACGTATGTGTGTGGACTACAGAGATTTGAACAAGGCTAGCCCTAAAGATGACTTTCCACTCCCTCATATTGATATTCTGGTAGACAACACTGCTCAGCATAAGGTATTCTCTTTTATGGATGGTTTCTCTGGTTACAATCAAATCAAGATGGCACCTGAAGATATGGAGAAGACAACATTTGTGACACAGTGGGGCACCTTTTGCTATAAGGTGATGCCATTTGGTTTGAAGAATGCAGGGGCAACATATCAGCGTGCTATGGTGGCTTTGTTTCATGATATGATTCATCATGAGATAGAGGTATATGTAGATGATATGATAGCCAGGTCTCAGAATGAAGAACAACATCTTGATCATCTGCACAAGTTGTTTGAGAGGTTGAAGAAATACAAGTTGAGATTGAATCCTAACAAGTGTACTTTTGGAGTTAGATCTGGAAAACTCTTGGGTTTTATTGTCAGTGGAAAAGGTATTGAAGTAGATCCAGCAAAAGTGAAAGCTGTACGAGAAATGCCAGCTCCCCGTACTGAGAAGGAGGTTAGAGGTTTCTTGGGACGATTGAACTACATTGCAAGATTTATCTCCCAATTAACTACCATCTGTGAGCCAATCTTCAAGTTGTTGAAGAAAGATCAAGTGATGGAATGGAATGATGAGTGCCAGACTGCCTTTGATGAAATCAAGAAGTATTTGTTAGAACCTCCAATTTTGATGCCACCAGTTGATGGAAGACCCTTGATTATGTACTTAACAGTGTTAGACAACTCAATGGGGTGTGTGTTGGGGCAACATGACGAGTCTGGTCGAAAAGAGCAGGCAATATACTACCTTAGCAAAAAGTTTACCGACTGTGAAACAAGATACTCACTGCTCGAGAAAACTTGCTGCGCTTTGGCATGGGCTGCTCGCCGACTAAGACAGTATATGTTGACCCATACTACCTTGTTGATTTCAAAGATGGATCCAATCAAGTACATATTTGAGAAACCTGCTCTCTCCGGAAGAATTGCAAGATGGCAAATGATCTTGACAGAATATGACATACAGTATACTACTCAGAAGGCCATCAAGGGAAGTGTTGTTGCTGATCATTTGGCTCATCAAGCAGTGGATGATTACCAGTCAATGAATTTTGAGTTTCCTGATGAAGACATTATGATTATTACCAAAGAACCTGGACAATATGCCGGACCTGAACAAGGATCCCGATGGACTATGGTTTTTGATGGTGCTTCCAATGCACTTGGTAATGGTGTTGGTGTTGTGATTAGTTCCCCTGAAGGTTGTCATACCCCGATTACTGCCAGACTTTGTTTCTATTGTACCAATAACATGGCTGAGTATGAGGCATGTATCCTGGGTATTAAAGCTGCTATTGATATGAAGATTCAGTTCCTTGATGTGTATGGAGATTCAGCCCTGGTAGTAAGTCAGATTAAAGGAGATTGGGATACCAAGCATGATAACCTCATTCCTTACAGAGAGCATGTGTTGTCTTTGATCCCACATTTTAAAGAGATTACCTTTGGACACATTCCATGAAGAGAGAATCAGTTGGCAGATGCATTAGCCACCATGGCATCCATGTTTGAGATCAGCTGGGATGATGAAGCTCCCAAAATTACTATTGATAGATTTGAGAAGCCTGCATACTGCAATGAGATTGACACTGAAGGGGCAGAGGAGAAGCCTTGGTTCTATGAAGTGAAAAGATATCTTGAAACTCAGGAGTTCCCTGAAGGGGCATCTGTCAAAGATAAGAAGTTTTTTAGAAGGTTTTCTGCTAAGTTCTTCTTGAGTAATGGGATTCTGTACAAGCGCAATCATGATTCAACTTTGCTTCGTTGTGTGGATAAGAAGGAAGCAATTGAGATTATGGAAGATATGCATGATGGAATTTTTGGCACTCATTCTAGTGGTCATACCATGGCAAAGAAGATACTGAGAGCAGGTTACTATTGGTCTACCATGGAAGGTGATTGCTATCAACACTCCAAAACTTGTCACAAATGTCAAATTTATGCTGATATGATTGTGTTGACTGCTCCTTGGCCTTTTGCCATGTGGGGCATTGATATGATTGGTGAGATCAAGCCTACTGCTTCTAATGGGCATCGTTTCATCCTGGTTGCTATTGATTACTTCACGAAGTGGGTGGAGGCAGCTTCATTTGCATCTGTTACCAAGAATGTTGTGGCTCGGTTCATTAAGAATAATATCATATGTAGGTATGGCATCCCTGAGAGGATTATCACTGACAATGGCTCTAATCTGAACAACACTATGATTACTGATCTCTGCACGCAGTTCAAGATTAAGCATCATAACTCTTCTCCGTATCGTCCAAAGATGAATGGGGCAGTTGAGGCTGCTAATAAGAACATTAAGAAGATCGTACAGAAGATGACTGTTACTTACAAGGATTGGCATGAGATGTTACCATTTGCTCTTCATGGTTATCGTACTACAATACGTACTTCAACAGGGGCAACCCCATTCTCCTTAGTCTATGGTATGGAAGCAGTTCTGCCCATTGAAGTTCAGATTCCCTCCTTAAGAATTATGAAGGATGCAGGCTTGAATGAAGATGAGTGGATTCAGACTCGACTTGACCAGATAAATTTGATTGATGAGAAGAGGTTAGCAGCAGTTTGTCATGGCCAGATGTACCAGAATCGAATGATCAAAGCTTTTAACAAGAAGGTTAAGCCAAAGGTATATCAGGCTGGTGACTTGGTAATCAAGCGTATCATATTACCACAGGGTGATCCTAGGGGCAAGTGGACTCCAACATATGAAGGACCATTTGTAGTCAAGACAGTGTTCTCAGGAGGTGCCATGATACTGACTACAATGGATGGTGAAGACTTTCCACAGCCTATAAACGCAGACATAGTTAAAAAATACTACGCATAAAAAGAGACCCGCTAGGTTGACTGGCCTAGGCAAAAGTAAGGGCATCCCGGCAAACCAAAAGGGTTTGGGCAAAAATTAGGGATATATATAAAAAGATGTACACCCGGCAAGTCGAAAACCTGAAAAGGCGGCTTGGGCAAAAAAGGGTATCCCGGTGGATTGAAAACCTGAAAGGGCAATCCAGGCAAAAGTTAGGAATTAAAGCGTATGACTATGTCTCGTTTGGATCACCCATGAAACTGCAACCAGTTGTACTACTTACTCAAGCTCGAACAGATAAAGCTCAATCCAATCATTTTCGTCCCAACAGCAGAAGATGAGATACTTGAAGATAATGGCAATAGTAGAATTGAAACTCAATAGGATTGTTTCCCACATAGCTGATTTTCTCTGTTTTGTAAAAACTTTATGACAAAATCCTCTTACTAGGGTTTATGTCTCCTTGTACAAACTTACCCGTGTATGGGTCACTTTTTGATATAAATAAAATCCATCTTTTGAATCCAGATTTACTTTTACCCTATTTACATAAGAGAAACGTCCATTGGTTGTGTTTGAATGTATGTATGCGTTTGAATATGATTGATGTTTACAAGAAATGCATGTATTGCTTAATATGATTGATGTTTACCAGAAATGCATGAAAATGTAGTAATAGTATTTATTAAGGACAAACGAGGGAAGGATTTCAATGAAGCTTCGCCTGTTCATCTTTACAAGACAGTTACAAACCCTCAGTAGGACGAATCCATCTTCATAAAGTCTCATCTCCCCTGGAATTTATATCCATCTCTTTTATCCTCATACGGATATTCGGAATTTACTTTCCAATAAGGGTACGACGAACGAAGACGGGATGCTATATCTACCCTACTATCAAACGCAGACGGGAGGTTATATATACCTTGCTATCCCCAGCATACAGAAGGTTACGTATAATATATTCCTCAACAACGAATCGGGATTTATTTTCCCTGGCCAGCAGTTGTTATACGAAGATATCCGGGCGCTTCCGGCAGTATCATATCATACATACATCATTTACATCATATCATAACATACATATACATGAGTGCATAATACATTACTTAGGTGCATCATGTTATACATTATTATACGGAATGTCACCTTGTTTTCAGGTTAATTATCCAACAAAGAAACTTATGATCATCAGGACTGCTCTATCCTCCTGAAGACATGCTGTTACATCAGGATTACTTCAGTCTCCTGAAAGCATATCATCAACCTCTCAAGACTGCTTCATCCTCTTGAAAGCTTATAATCTCATCAGGACTGCTCTATCCTCCTGAAGACATGCTGTTACATCAGGATTACTCCAGTCTCCTGAAAGCATATCATATTATTACCTCAGAATTGCTCCATCCTCCTGACAGCTTTTATTACATCAGGATTGCTTCATCCTCCTGAAATCATATCATTACTCCTGTACTGCTTCATCCTCCAAGACATTTTTCAGAAGAACAAATCCTGACGTTCTTTTGACCCTTAAGGGCAAATCCTGACGCTCTTTTGGTCCCTTGTTCAAGATATTTTTCAAAAGAACAAATCCTGACGTTCTTTTGACCCTTAAGAGCAAATCCTGACGCTCTTTTAGCCCATTATTCAAGATACTTTTCAGAGGAACTAATCCTGACGTTCTTTTGACCCTTAAGAACAAATCCTGACGTTCTTTTGGCCCCTTGAATAACAGACAAATGATCTGTACAAAGATCCATTCCCTAATCCAAAATATTTCCAGAAGAGATAATCATCACAAGATTTATTTCTACTGGTCCATCCAACAATTCAAATCATGTTGCATAAATGATTCAGAGACGGCCTATACAAAGACCTAGTACTGATATCCAGTATCAACATAAAGACATCATCATATTCTGATACTTTAGATGGCATCTTTAAGCCCACTCAATCATATTCAACTAGCCATGCACTGATGAGTGCAAATTTTTGGGCTTTTATGTTCAATCCCCTTCAACCTTCCAGGTCACGACTGGCAAACATACCAATCTAACCCCTCAGGTTTCAGAAAATTGAACAGGGGCAGCTGTTGCACCCCAAAATTTGCCTTCACAATACAAAACTTTGTGTGCTAAGAAGGTTCACAAGGTTCACAAATTTCACAATGCTTATATAACCTTTCATGAGGTTCATGAAGTCTACAAGTTACTTCTTGAAGGTTCACAAGGTTCACAAGTTTCCCAATGCTTTCAATACCTTTCATGAGGTTCATGAAGTCTACAAGTCACTTCATGAAAGTTCACAAGGTTCACAAAATTCACAATGATTACAAAGTTTACCTGAGGTTCATGAGGTCTACAAAGTCACTTTATGAGGTTCACAAGGTTCACAAGCTTCACAATACTTCCCATGAGGTTCACAAGACATTTTATGATGGTTCACAAGGTTCACAAGGTTCACAATTGGTCAGAAGAGTTGACAATTCCCTCAGACAATGCACCTCCTAAGCAGTGCATCCAAAACTAGGGTTTTGACTTTAATCAGGCTAAATGAAATACCAAGACTTCAAGTGAGCTTCATAACATCTTATATGTGTGTAAGAACCCCCATGACAAGTTTCAAGACTTTTCTCAGAAGTTTGCTCAGTCAGATGATCAGATAAGTCAAAATCAGTCAATGCAGTCAAAAAGTCAAACTGAGGTCAACTGTGGTCAAACCAAAGTCAAACTTCATGATTTTTTGCCAACATCAAGTATATGAAGTAAAATTTATCATTTGATCAAGGGTTGATCATGATTCATCAAAGAGATTCCAGATCATCAAGAATCAGGAGTTTCTAAATTAGGGTTTCCTCAGTAAAAGTCAACTGAACTTTGACCAGCCATAACTTTCACATGCTTCATCACCAAGTCTCCACTCAAAGCTCATTTTGAAGGAAATTGAATTCTCTACAACTTTGATCTTACAAGACAAGCCCAAAAATGCTTCATTTGGAAGGAATGGGTTAAGACATTATAGGTCATTTCAAAAGTCAACAAAAAGTCAACAACTTCAAAAGGGCATAACTTGAGATTGGTAAATGATATGGACATGAAACCAATGGGGTTGTTTATAGGACTATTCAAGATTTTCAAAATGTCCAAGAACACCCTTATAGCATTAAAATTGAGGGAGATGTGCCCTTGCAAAGTTGGGAAATTTTGTGATGGTTTATGATGAAAATGGAGGTTTAAAACCAATTCTTTTCAAATGGGCTTGTCAAATTATGACCCAACCCATACAACAACATCATGCACGAAATTTCCATGTTATTTTCATAATTTTTATTTTATTTAATTAATTTATTATGATTTTTTATACTTAAAATCATTTTAAATTTAAATAAAATATTAAATATGAAGATTTAATTTTATTATTGATTCTAGAAGATCATAAATTCAGCATGGAACAAGTTGATACAAGAATTATATGGAATGGCTTGAAATAGAAAGCATTGATGCAAAAATATTGAAAATTCAAAGCTTATCATTGTGAATCTTTTTGGATCAAATCTTGTACACAACCAATCAAGTTTTTGACCTAGATTCAATCACATATAAGTACTGAACATAACCCTATCACTCATTGACGAATTGGCTGCCTCTAAGTGTAAGTTCACAAATCAAAAAAAACCATCCAAAACCTCCATTCGGATTCACTCATACAAGAGGTTTGAAGGTAAAATAAGGACACAACAAGATTCCTTGGACTTCACTGATCCTAAACCATCATTCATATGCATCCAAATCGTGCCATAATGCCCCACCCGAATTCAATTTGTTCTTGAATATAACTTTTTCGATTGCATTAATTTGTTGTGTTTCAATGAAATTTGCTTGGCTAATATTGTTTGTTATGTGATATAGAACGTTTCTGGGCAGAAAAATCAAAGAAACCGTGGCTGATTCATGAAACACCATTGTTAGGGTTTGGACCTAGGTTTAGGGATTTTTGATTTAAGGAACATAAATGGATTCTAAAAACACAGGATGAATCGCATGAATGTTTGGATCATGTTGCTGTGTTTGATTTTGTGAAATTGTATGGTTTTGTTGGCCGTTGGTTTTTGTAGGTTTTGCTGGAAGTTGTTTTTCGCAGGAAAACTCATAGAGAATTTCGCAGGAAAAATCGAAGGGCATAAGGAAGAAGACGAAGCCAATTCGCGCCTGTTTTAAAAATTCAAATTTCGTTTAAAAATATTATGAATTAATCCTGGTTATGTTTCACAAACGCACGTTTGTCCCAGTGGTAAGGCTGATACGCGTATGGTGTGAGGGCACTGGTTCGATACTTGGCTGGGTGTATTTTTTTTTCCTTTTATTTTTCAGGTTAAGTGTACATAATATATTATGTATGGTTGCCAACACACTAGCAGATGGGCTCTCCCAGCCAGGAGGTAATGCGCGCGCGTGTGTATCTAGGAGGTCCTAGGTTCAACACCACCCCAGGCCTTTTTGCTTTCTTGTATTTTCTGGATTTTTCAAGGCAAGGCACAAAACAAAGCTGACCCATTCTATTATCACCAAAGCCTGGCCGGCCTGGTGGTATGTTTTGATGGTTGCAACCTGAGTGTCCTGGGTTCAAACCCAGCCAAGGTATGTTTTTTTTTACTACTTTTTCTATTTCAATTCCTTAAGTAATTAGTTCAATTGTTTTCTTGTTATTAATAAAAAATAAATCATGTATATATATTCAAATATTTAAAATAACATCTTATTTTCTCAAGTTCTAAACTTTTTATTTTTTTAATTCAAAAATTATTTTCTTTATTATTTTTTGTAAATGTAATATATGCATATTAGTTAAATAATTTTGTATAATTAAATTGAAAACCCTAAAAACATTTTTCTAAACAAAACCCTAATTTTGTGAAAACCTAATTTTATTTCCTAAATAATTTTTACTTTCTAATTCTTTATATAATTATAATGTATATATTTATTTAATATAATTTTTGTAAATGTAATAATTAATAAAATTAAATTTTGTAAATATGATTAATTTTTGTGAATATAATATTTAAAACTTATTTTCTTCATATAATGTGTAAATATCTTTTAATAAATAATTGTTAATATATGTTTAGAAATAATTAAATTTGTAATGATTAAAATTTGTAATTATATTATGTTTAAAAAATTTTATGTTATAATAATTATTTAATTATTCCTATTTCTAAATAAAAATTTAATTTTGTGTTTATTATTCTCATCATGTTATTATAATATTTTTATTAATTCTATTTATTTTAATTATTGTTATTGTTACTAACCATGTTATTATTTATTATTTTTGCTTCATTAATCTTATATATTTTATTATTATTATTATTTCACTAACTTTATTTATTTTTTAATATTTTTACTAACCCCTATTTATTTATTATTGCTTATTTCTTTATTTTTGCTTATTATTTATATTTTGCTTTTTGCTATTTATTTTTAATTTGCTTATTATTATAATTTTGTAATTGCTTCTGGATGTAAATTTTTGTAAATATTCAATTTTTGCTATGGTTAGTAATTTAGGGAGTGCAAATATGTATCCTATTTAAAAATTAATTTAGATCACTTTAATTAAAGATAAATAATATTAAACACTCACACACGTAAGTCGATCTTTGATCGCCATCTCACTTTCTAAGGCTATCCCTCAATGTTGCCTAATCATAAGGTCAAGTGGGGTGTATAAAGCAAGTCCCTTAAAAGAAAAATCATCAAGTCCCTAATGGTTGCCTTTAAAAATCAAGTCCCTTCGAATAATGATGATAGTCCCTCCTATATGCTTAATACACTCCACAGTTGCCTTCATAAAAACAGATGTCCCTCATATGTCCCTTACATCCAAGGTAATGACTACCTATTCCTTAATAATAGGGATAGTCTTACCACTTAAAGGATAAAGAACAGGAAAGACTTAAACTTTAGGGTAGGTACCTCCTAGTTGCTTGCTCACTTCATTTCAAATTTTCAAACACTTAACAATTTCAAACAAATTTTCAAAAACAAGTTTTACGCATCCGTACATGGATCATTATCAACTATTATGAAAATTTTTCTATTCACGCACTACACTTTTAAAAACAATCCAAAAGTGAGCTAAGTAACTAAGAGCCCATGGATAACCATGGATGTAAAGGGTGCTAACACCTTCCCTTTACATAACCTACCCCCCGGACCCAAAAATCTTTTAAAAAGGTCTTTCCTGTTCTTTTATGCCTTTCCTTTGGATAAAATAAAAGTCGGTGGCGACTCTTGCTATCCGCAACATAACTAAAGTCAGTTCTCCCACCGTGTTACAGTGTCGCACCAGTGTCAATCATAACAATCAAAGGAATACTATTAATATGACAAATTCCTCTGATCAAACGATCCTCACTGGAAGTCTGTGTCCCTGTCAAAGCAAACACCTTTCCTCCAGTTGCAGCTTTCTTGGGCTTCTGACAATGTGTACTGATATGACTTTGCTCCCCACAGTTGTAGCAAGTAACTATGTTGTCTTACACTTAGAAATCAAGGGTCCAGGCTGGCCACACTTGAAACATTTCTTCACATCACTCGTGCATTCACTAACACGATGACCCATCTCACCACACCTATAGCACTTAAGCGAAACATGAGCACCTCCCCCACTTCCATCATTCTGTTTCTGCTTACCCTTATCAGCAGGGGCTGCATATGGTTTTCTGCGATGCATTTTTTGTTTCCCTCTTCTCTCATCTAGACCTCTGAAATGCTCAGATCGAGCCTTACTGTCTTCCTCGAAGATCATGCAGCAATCCACCAAATCTGGAAATCTTCGGATCCTCTGATATCCAATCGCCTGCTTAATCTCAGGCCTCAAACCATTCTCGAAATTGACACATTTCGAGAACTTAGCAGTCGCCTTGCTATAATGAGGATAAAACTTTTCCAGATCAGTAAACTTAGCAGCATACTCGGTCACTGACATACTGCCTTGTTTCAGCTCTAGAAACTCAATTTCCTTCTTTCCCCGAACATCTTTAGGAAAATATTTTCTCATGAATTCCCTCTTAAACACAACCCATGTGTCTACCTTACCAACCGTATCCAATCGTTGACGAGTGCCAACCCACCAATCATCAGCTTCAGCTACCAGTCTCTGAACACTCCATAACTCTGAAGATTCTCTCAATCTCCTTGAGCCAATCATGTGCTCCATCAGGATCATGATTCCCCTTGAACGTTGGTGGATCATTCTTCCTGAACTCTTCATTTTCATGATCCCCAGCATTCTTCGGATTTTGCACAGCCTGTGCCATCGCTTGCATAGCAGCGGAAAGTGCAACATCGTTTCTTCCAGCCATTCTAAATCTGTCATTCAACAACAATCCAACAACGATTTAGAATCAATAACAACAATCACAATCTCCAACACTTAACAATAACACCACAAGTCAACGATTCTACAACTTGACGACTCAACTACTTGGTCGGACGGACCGACATGCTCTGATACCACTTTGTAACACCCAAAAAATTACCCCACAAAATATTAATAAAAATCAGAGTAAAATTTCCAACTAAATATTTGAGTGTTACATTTCAACTTCAAAACCAACATAAAACTCATGATACGTTTATAAGAAAATTCGTTTAACATGCACCGGAATTCAAAATAACATAAAATATTTTCTTTACGAAATGTTTTTCATAAAATAAAACAACTAAAATGAAACGTCGTCCCGACACCCAAAACGACGTATCAGAGCCACCATCCTAAGACGAGAAGTACACCGACTTCACTGACCACCACTCAACTTATCCTGCTCACCTGCACGTTACCCACAGGAGGGTAACATTCAAACATAAGGGGTGAGATACTTACATTATAAAGATTGTATAATAAGAATTAAGCAAGTATCCTAAAGTACACTGCTTCTCAAAAAATACTATTCAACAACATCTTATACAACAACTACATATAGCCACACATCATATACAACGACTACAACAATCATGCATCATATACAACAACTACAACAATCATGCAATGAGACTCGACTTGACTCTATGTATGCGGTACCAAAATCCGATCTCTATATTAAGGTCCAGTTCTTGTCGGAACTCTCGACCCCTCTTTCATTGTCCAGTATGATCCCTATTTCATGATCACACCCTCGACCCCTATTTCATGGTCACATACGATCCCTATTTCATGATCGCACCAACATCACAACAATGACATACCCCACCTTGGTATGTTATTCAACTATGCATCATGTCATGCAACATCAGTGACATACATGCGTATTTACTATGACTACATCATACAACATCAACAATAACAACTTATATTCAACTATTCATCACAACATCATTCCTCATATAACAATTCATTAACACGTAAATTATCATTATCATCATGCATTTCTAGTATACACTCATTAAAATCAACTCCAACTATCACCAACGGAGCGATATCATATATCACAACAATTATATATATATATATATATATATATATATATATATATATATATATATATATATATATATATATATATATATATATACACCACCGATAAACCTATATAACTCATCATCCCAACAACAAAACCACCAAACATATCAATTGTATTTAAATTCAAATTACACTAATTATCCCTACAATTAAGTGCATAACTCCTCTTTCACTACTTTTAACTACACCACGATGATCCCTATGCATTACTAATTCATTTAAGTAATTTTAAGGAATTTTTCGGAATTTAAAAATTTATTTTTCACGCTACAGGGCTCGTTAAGCGAGGGTCATATCTCGCTCAGCGCCGAACTCCCTGACTCTTTTTGCTTAGCGAGCTTCAGCGAGCTTTGTGATTTCGCAAATCGCTCTTCTGCGCTCTGCATACATTCTGCTACAAAAATCATTTCATCAACACACCAATACCAGTCAGAATTCATAGTATTTACCAATTTTACTACCTAATTCATATAGTGATCAACTAATAATAACAAATTACTCATTAATCAACACCATTCCTCCTCAATCTACCACAACATCAATCCCTAACCTCAACCTACCCAATTCCCATTATAAAACCCTTAGAATGGAAGAATCCCGCCATTACCTTAAATCTCATTGAGGAATTCTTCTCTTTTGCGAACTCTTCTTCCCGATTAAACCTTTTCCTCTTCTTCTCCTCCTCCTTTCACGATCGTTCTTGCTCTCTCTCAAAATACGATTATGTTTTCCCCTTTTCCTTATTTCCAACATAACCCCTAAGACTCAACTAATGATCTTCCCCTTTTACCCTTATTACTTTCACCAATTGACCACCTTGTCTTTATCTCCTATTTATTCCATTTATTTAATGTAACCTCTAATAATACAATTATCCGCCAAAAATACAATTTAATATCACAATTACATTCGATAATATATATTATTCTTCACACACCACTATACAACATCCTCAATAAAATATTTAAATAAAATCGGGGCGTTACAAAAACGGTCGCTAATTATATTGCTAAGTTGTAAAAATCGTCGGTAATTCGCTAGAGGGGCCAAAATTGTGTATAAAAAATTATAGAAAAATAATTCTATAATTGAAATATTTTGAGGGACTAAAACAAAAAATTGAAATATTTAAAATAAAAATTCATGACTATATTAAGTTCGACTATGTATCAAATAAAAATACCTTCTATAAAAAAAAACATGTAAGAATTTTTGTTTTTTACAATAAGAAAATTTAATTTAAAACTTTCAAAACACGTAAAAGAATTTATGTGAAATAATTGATCATGTATATTAAATAAATCTAGAGTATATTTTACCCAAAAAGTGATAAACATCATCGAAAAACTCGTTCGCATTTGATAGAAAAATACACAAAACAAATTGAGTATTTTAGCCATGTTATCCATATAATTTATTAAAATATAGCTCGACTATACATATGTTTATTTATTATTTTTTAATATAACGTAGTTTTGGTATAGATTCGTCCAGTTTATATAATTTATTAAAATAAGGCAATATAACTTAGTTTAATAAATAAATTAAAAATAATATAGTTCTAAAAAAAAATTATCAATCTAACGTAATTTTGGTATACATTCGTCTAGTTGATTGATGAATGAGAATAAAATGCATATTTATTCGCCAAATGAATTGGCTAACATGTGTTGGTTATATTTTTTTATTTTATTTTATACAAACATTCGCCAAATGAGATGGTGTAAGAGTTAGATTTTTTTTAAAATTTATTTAAAGCTTTTGCCAATTCAATTGGCTAAAGAGTTAATTTGTTTTTTTTTTAATTTTTACACCAAGTATATATTTATATATATTTATAGTTGTTAATCTTTTTAATTATTATTGATAATTTAATAAATGAAATTAAAAAAATTCAACAAAGAAAAATATAATAGATATTATTGATAATTCAAAAGTAGGTATTACAAATGATTAATTTTCTGCCCGATCTAGTTGTCCCCAGTTCCACATCCATGTGGATGACCCCGCCTTCGAACTCTACCACGAGGTGTTTGAGGTGTCTCTTATCTTTGCGTGTTTGGTGGAGGAGGTTGTTGTTGAGCCGAGGATCCCTGAGTATTTGTTATGTTTGCAACCATTTGTCCCCAATAACCTGGTGGGTTGCTGCCAAAGGCGCTGCCGTAACTTAGTTGAGTGTCCATGTTCTCAAAGTTGGGTCGTAGTGGTTGGGTTGGGTTAAATTGGGTTGGGTGAGGACGGTACAATTTATCGAATGGGGATATTGCTTTGTTTTGAGAATGATACAAGGGTGAGGGGCTATGGTGGGCTGGGGTGGAGTTGAAGGAGTTATCGGGTGTATATTGGTGTGGGTTAGGCTTTTGTTGTTGTGATTGAGTGTGTGACAAGAATGAGTTACGGGTTTGAAAGAATGGTCAATGGGTGTTTGAAGTTGATGGCTGAAATTAGGTGGGTAGGTCATGGTGTGGGGTTGGTGGTTGGACGTATTTTGCGGCCTGCGAGCGCGGGTCAAGCAAGTATGGGTTATCAGACATCCATTGTTGCATTGTAATTGACCTAAACCAAACCAAATATTCTCTAGTTGGTCTAACATTTTGCAAGACTGGATCGTTTAGGACGTGTTGGCGGCGATCTCTCCATTGTTGACGCTACTCCTTATCAAAGTCTTTCCAATCATCCATATTCCACTGGGCATCTACTCTTTTTAAATGCCATTCTCCCAAACATGTCGGAGGGCCCGAAATATCTTGTTGCATTCCGAACTGCATTTTCACCCGATCAGTCTGGTGCATTTCAATTGTAGTGAACCAAATGATTGGTGTTTTTGCTGTCCATATTTCAACATCCTCGGGGTTAGGTTCATGGTCCAGGTCTAGATATGACCGCCAGATAAACTGCATTAAAAAGAAAAGAATTTTTTTTAGTAGAGGGGAAGGATGTTAATATATAAAACAAAGTTATAGTAGTTTAGTTCACAATATCTGGTCGACACCCATGTGGTCTAAAAAATTACGATAGACAACTATAGAACTTCTTGGATTCCTGCTGTAATCCATCCCAAGATCGGACCAGCTAAATAGAAAAGATTTAAAAGCAATTAGTTACAATAATCGTAGAATATTTAATATCGGCAACATAATTATAATAGCACACTTACTTGTTGGCGTAGGGGATCGAACATGGATTCATGTTGAGTGGGGCGAGCATTGGCAGTCTTGACCACCCCCATGCTTGTAACAAAAAAGAACAACCAAAAAAAGTACAAGTATCCTTTGCTGTATTTTTACAAATGGCACTATACAAATGGGCCAAAACAGCTGAACCCCAACTATATGTGTTTACCTTGTTGATGTTTCGCAACAACGGTAAATACATTATATTAATTGTGTTACAGGTACCGTCAGGAAGTAAAAAATTCCCAAATATAATCATAATATAACACCTAGTTTTAATAATCTTTTCATACTTAGTTGATTCTTCGTTTAGTGTTATACTAACATAATAGGCTCTAAGGACTCCTAGATTAATGCTTTGACCCTTGTTACGAGTATTTGATGGTTCCTCCTCGTCAATGAGAGGGGCATCCAACAATTCCTCTATTATTCTGATATCTTGGTTGACCTTACCGAAAACAACTTTACCATTTACACATAAACCCAACAGCATGTAGACATCTTCGAGTGTAACCATGCATTCACCAAATGGCAGGTGCAAAATGTGTGTCTCCATCTCTCTTGTAATGCCAAAATAAATTTCGTGTCTACCGAATTGTTGTTTACTTTTACTACATTACTAAATCCGCATGAACGTAAATACGGTTCTATGATCGGATCATATGGTATGTAGTCATGCACTCGACAACGAAATCTTTTAACATTCTGTAGACACAAATGATATAAATTAACATAAGTAAAAATTATATATATATATATATATATATATATATATATATATATATATATATATATATATATATATATATATATGTGTGTGTGTGTGTGTGTGTGTGTGTGTGTGTGTGTGTGTGTGTGTGTGTGTTAAAAATAACCTAGAAATGATATAAATTAAAAATAATTGTAGAAACAAAATTACAAATATAGCAATATTTTCTATTGTTCCTCTATGTTGATCACTCATTGTTAATAAAGCCATTGAATCTTGAGTTGTTAAAGTTATGAATCTTAGTGTTATTTTATGAAAGGATGGTTAAGAAAAAAGATTGGGGAATGTATTTATAGGATAGAAAAATAAGAGAACAAATCAGCCATATGATATGCGAAAGCATGTTAAAACCCTAAGTGCATTCGCCAATCAGATTGGCGAATGGGTTTAAATGCGTGCCCTAAATCCTGATTGGTTCAATTGATTTTGTGAGGATTATCAATCTGCGTTTAGATTGGCGAATAAGTTTTACGCAGGATCACCATTTCTCTTTCACATGCAATAAATTCTCACCACCATTTATGGGAATCTTGACCATGGAAAGCATCAAATGGCGGGTGACAAGATTGTTGCATGCTGAGAATCTTATAAGAATAGGTGGAATCACGCAACACTGCAAACGCAGGGAACAACCATGAAAATAGTTCAGCTTTATGTGTTTGACTCAGTCGCCATATTGATTGGTGAAGCCTTGTATTGTTTCGCCAATTAGATTGGCGAATGGGTGTTAATTTCAAAACCCTAAGTCAATCTGATTGGTGAATGAATGCATTCGTTATTTTTTTTCTATTTTTTTTGGTACGAACAAATAATTGAATGGTGTATTGTTTATTATTTTAGTAGGGAAAAATAATTGAATAGGAAAAAATAATTTAATAGGTTAAAATAATTGAATAGGAAAAAATAATTGAATAGGTTTCATATTATATAGGTTGCGTAATAATATCAGAAAAGATAACTGAATAGGAAAAAATAATTGTACGCAACTTGCATATGAATAAAATAAGAGTATTGTGTAATAATATCAGAAAAGAAACCAGTACAACAAAATTCTATTTATAGGTATGTTTCAATGTACCAAAAACTTTCAAAATTAAACATATCACAAAGTTTCATCGTATTTGAGGTATGACTCAATCACTGTAGTATATAATCAATGCACATATAAATGGAGAAATATCCGATTGTAACCTATTTGGGTTCAACTTTCGAAACACCGAGGTTACTCGGTTCTTAATTACCCGACGGTCAAATATTGCTCATCTGAAATAGAGGCTGGAAAAGAAAATACAGCGTGGTTTAGTAGACGACATCATTTACAAAATCCAGTCTTTTATGAAGATAATCAGGTCATGTTTTTCCAATTAATTGTATGTGATGATGAAAGTGTTCGTACTATGTTTCTCAGCCATGAGTATTCTGGTTTCAATGATATTGAGCTTTATATTACAGTACACCAATAACAGATGTCTCAAATCGTTGATCCTTCGCAAGTGTTTTGCGAATCCGATAATAATTTAGTTGAAGTCAATGTTATTGATGACGACGAGGAAGAAGAAGAGGCAATTGTTGATGAAATGGTCAATGAAGATGAGGTCCCAGACAGTCATGTATATTGTCCTCCTCGAGACATGATAAGGCTGAACTTGGGAGGTGATGACCCATCTTTAGATATATTTTACGATCCGTATCTTCAAAAACAAGGTGCATTAAAGAAGGGCGACCATTTTCAAACAAAAGAAGAATGCGTCCGAGCGATAAAACATTACCACATGGATTTATCAGTTGATTATAAGGTCGACCGAACGAACCCTACTCTGTATAAGATATGTTGTCGTAACGTGGCGTGTTCATTTCGATTGACAACATCGTACAAAAAGAGAAGTGAGGATTGGAAGGTTGCGTCTATGGGTCCAGAGCATACTTGTATCATCACTAACGCATTACAGGATCATCGACAACTGAGCTCTCAGCTAATATGCAATGATATCTTATCAATCATTGGCGACGACCCGTCGGTAAAGGTCAGCACGATAATTAAGCATATTGTTCATAAACACAAGTATACTCCTTCGTACAGGAAAGCATGGATAGCTAGAACGAAGGTTGTTGCCGTCGTATTTAGAAAGGAGTTTTTTTCTAAAAAATCTTCGACTTCACGTTGCTTCCCAACCTAACTTATGTTTGATTTCAGACAGACATGCATCAATTGAGAGTGCATGGAAGAATGTTGGTAACGGCTGGCAGGATCATCCTTCGACACATGACTATTTCATTAGACACGTCGCTCAAAATTTTATTAGAGAGATCACAGACAAGGCGTTGCGGAAGAAGGTCGTGAATGCAGGATATTCATTAACCGAGCCATCATTCAAACACTGACGTAAAGAAATCAGACTGACAAATACAGATGCATTCAGATGGATCAACCAAATTCCATTGGATAAGTGGACCAGGGCATACGACAAAGGACAATGATGGGGTCACATGACCACAAATCTCGTGAAATCAATGAACTCATTTTTCAAAGGTATTCATAACCTACCGATAACCGCTTTGGTGAGGTCAACCTACTTTAGGCTCGGGGAACTTTTTGACACACGACGTTAGAAATAGAGTTCTATCCTATAGTCTGGTCAAGTGTTCAGTGATAATTTAAACCAATGTTGGACCAAGCACAATGAAATAATTTTAAACCAATGTAATTGTATCTCTTTATAAAATAAGCACTGTTCGTTTCATTCATATCATTAAATTCTTACAACTGCGTTAAACTTAAACCACCCACAAACAAGCCAACACCATCTGGGCTATTACAGCAACATACATAAATAAAACAATAACATACAAGAAAATACATAATTTAAAACATGAACATACATAAATAAAACAACTAAAACATTCAACGTATCTAGGCTATTACAACCATCAAGACAACTTCATTTGGACCTAACATCATCATAAGAACACCTGCATCATTGACCACTTTTCTCCATTTCATCACACCTGACTCCACAACCTGCTTCTCAATTTTCCTGATCTTTTCTTTATGCCCGATTTCTCCTTCTAACCAGCGGTTTAATTCCCTATGCAAATGTTCCAAAGTATGCGTGTTCCAGAGCAGCATTTCAAAGGAGGCTTTGTTGGTGAGAAAAACACCAAAGCATTTTTCTTCAAAATATCAAATTTTGGAAGCGGTTCTTTTAATATTGATGATGATGATGGACGGGGAGCAAACATGTTGTGACGAGGAAAAGAAAGAAATAACAAATGAGAATGAGAGGAAGGGAATGAAAGGAATGAATGAGAGAGAGATTGAAAGAAATGAGTGAGAGAGGATTGAAAGAAATGAGTGACAAATCGGTTTACGGAGCATGTATTTATAGGAAAAAGAAAACAAATTAACTCTTTTACCAATGGAATTGGCGAAAACTTTAAATAAATTATATAAAAAAAATCTAACTTTTTTGTCTTCTCATTTGGCGAATGCTTGTATAAAATAAAAAAAAATCTAACCAACACATGTTAGCCAATTTATTTGACGAATGTTTGCAAACAAAATATATATTTTATTCTCATTCATCAATTCATTGGACAAATGTATACCAAAACTACGTTAGATTAATAATATTTTTGAGAACTAGGTTATTTATTTATTAAACTAAGTTTTTTTTTTTTTTTTAAATCTATAAAACACTGCCTCAATTATTAAAGTACAAATATAGCTAATAATACAACAAAAGTAGGGGTGTTATTATTCGACACAGATTTGTTACCTGCCAACGTGAATATATATTTAATTAGGTCTTCTTTCATTTTCTCGATGTGGATTTTGATAGAAAGGTACATAACTCATTATCATCCCATAACACAGGATTTGAAAAATCTAATGTATGTCCAAAAAGAACAATGGTGCACTTCAAGAGAATATATATATATATATATATATATATATATATATATATATATATATAAGTGTACAAAAATGAATTATTGCATATTTATTTTCAAATCCTAGCATATTTTGCTTCAATAGGGATTGCTTAAGACCGATTAAATAAATAGTTTCTAAAACTCGGATCTTTCGATTGATTGAACCGTATAGTGGATCGGTAAGGTTATTAGATCACACTTGCAATTAATCCAATAAAAATCGGTGTAATCCGACTGATACATTAGTCAGACAAGTGAACCAGTAGATTTTTTAATCCGACAAATTGATCTTTTTATATTTATTTTTTAGTTTAATTATAATTTTAATCATTCTACTTTATTTTTCTTCAAATTTAGTGTCCTTGTTATGAATTCGATTTTAGAAGCAACAATCATAAAAAAAAAAATTTTAAACTTATTTATAATAATTTTAATAATGTTACAAAAGAAAAATGAAATTGTATCTATAAATTAATAAAAGTTTTAAAAAAAATAATATTATAAAAAAAATTATATATTTACATTATTTTCAGTATGAATTAAATTATTTGAAAAGAAAAATTATGTTACAAAAGAAAGTTGAAATTAAATTTTAATATATTTTTAATATAAATTTCATTATTATTTTTTTTGTAAAAGTTACATAATTTTTATAAATTATTTTATTTATAAATTTTTATTTATCTATTCAATCTTTTATTTTTAATTATTTATGCATAACATAAATTTGTTTATGTTGTATTTTATTATACCATTACTTTTTTCAACTTTTGTTAATTTATAAGCATCTTGAAATTTTATCTAAAATTGTTATTTGATTTATTTGCATGAATAAATTTATAGAAATATTTTATAGATTTTATAGTTAAAGAAATTTATCTCAAGAAATTTTTTTTATGAATATATTTTTTTAATCTATATAAATTGAATTAAAAGTCATGTGATTCGACCAGTAATCCATTGATTCGACCACTAACCTAATGACCTAATAGCTTAACTGGATCGATGATCGCTCCAGAATTTAAAATACCGGTCGGATGTGCAAAACGTCTCTGACAACTCTTCTGGATTTTCAAGACACACGAGGCGTTATGAGGAATTGATTGTTGTAGATGGGTGCTCGAAGCATGTTCGACAACACCCATAAATTCTGAAGACGCATGCAGCAATGTGGGGATTTGAAAGTTGTAGTCAAACGTGCAAAGCGTCTCCGACATATCCTCTAGATTCTGAAGATGCACGAGGCATTATAGAGAATTGATTGTTGTAGTCGGGCGCTCAAAGCGTGTCCGAAAACACCACTGAATCTTCATGTGTGTAAAGTGTCGGAGGATTTTGACTGGTGTATTCAGAAGTGCAAAGTGTCTCCAATAGCACCTTCGGATCCTTAAGACGGGCATCAATTGCATTGATTGTTTTCTAGTTCGCTACAATGAGCATTCATGTTTTAATGCCCTAAAAAAGAGACAAGGTAGAAAGTAGAAGTTTTAATGCACCTTCGAACACTGTTGTATTGAAGTTTGATCAGTTGAAGCGTCATTGGTTTGAGATCTTTCCACCATGAGATATCGCATTCTTCGTAGGAAATGATTTCAGATTCCAGTTATGAGACATGGAATCGATTTTATAGGAATCAAAATATGATTCCCACAAACGACGCTAATGTTCTGTTGCGGAACCAAAAATGGTTATGATTATAGAAATTACGGTAGAGCAAAGCTTCTGATGCACTGTGTCAATGTGACACCATGGATTAAAGGTCGCGATCATGGTGTTTCTCGAACCAGAGATATCGTTCTTGATGTGATTTTATTAATCAATGTTTTCTATCTACGACACGGTGGACTCAGTGGGTACTTGCATGGTTAGCACTCCAACACCCAAGTAAGTTTTGGGTTCAAGATAATGGTAGTAAGAGTGGAGATTTGAGATTGTGTACTTGAGAACCCTTTACGAATGTATTTATACATTGGGCCTAATGAAGTAGATTAGACAATGAGCCTCGTGCTATTGGGCCTTTGGTCGGCATAGAGCAGTAGGTCCTAGGTCTTTTGCTGGTATGAAGCAGTAGGTGTCAGGTCTTTGGCCGACACGAAACACCTACTATCAGAAACCAATTTTCTCTAACCCTTGATCCCAAACCCAAATTTCTTTAAGAGATTCGATTTGTTTCATAAATAAAAATCCAAAATTACTTATGGAACAGAAAATGGATGAAAACCTCTCGATAAAGAAAAATAGATTGTTTCCAAGAGAATGGGTTGTTGCTAAGGGAATGGATTGCTTGTGATAGAGATGGAATATATTTAATGAAGGGAATTAAATGATTCATCTAAGGAAATTTTTAAAGAAGATAGAAAAAGAAAATCATGAATCTTTCTATCCCAAAGAGTATGGTGGTAATTTAAGAGATGAGAAGATAATGAATGGGGTGAAAGGGTGAGTAATGTGTGTGATAATAAGCTGAGTAAATTAAATTGTATTTTTAGGGTTTTGAGAGAAAAAAAATGCGGGTTTTGAAACGAGAAAGAGGGCGTGCAAAATTAAGAAGATCCAGAATACACATAACACAAAATTCAACGGTTGTTGCATAAAACTGTCACATAAATGCTATGATTAATGAAGAAGTGTGGTTTTAAGGGAAACATCGTTGTTTATGTGTCACAAAATTATAAATTTCTTATAGTGAACTATAACCATGTAATCACTAGAAACACTAATTTAAACGATCTAATCCTACTTGGGTGCTATGATTACAATTGCAATGACCAAATTCTCTTTTTAAATTTTGAAAAATTCAAAGCATTCACAAATAAACTCAAACTTACTCCCTCCGTTCTCTTTTATAAGTAAATTTTAACTTTTTAGATTCATTAAATAGTTGATGTATCTAGTCTATTTATAGTCTAAATACATCATTTATTCAATGAATCTAAAAAGTCAAAATTTTCTTATAAAAGAGAATTAAGGGAGTATTTTTATTCACGAAAAGGTTGCACAATGCTTTGAAAATATTGAAGATATCTTTTTATGAAACATCACTAAAATATGTGTGACCTAAAAAAATCATCACTCCTTTAATATTTATAGGAGTTAGTAACCTTTATATCACTATTATTTTTTCTTAATCTACCTAAATGTATAGATTTATGTGTCCTAACATAACCTTTTGGTAACAAAGACATGGTATTTCTCATAACTTAATACTAAACTAGTTTTCATGCATAATTTAAAATATTATTAAAGCTTTAAAGAAAATAGTCATAAGTTGTATCAAAGATAAAAAAAAAACATCCACGTATATCTCAATATACTTCTCCATCATATGAGAAAAAAATAAAAACATTCACCTTGCATAAACTAAAGGGAATCATTCGATAAGCAAACATCTAAAATAGTAGAATATTTGACATTCCAATCTTTAGAACATCAGGTCTATGAAGGGAATAGGGAAATGTTCCTTCCTTGTTTTCTGATTGACCTTTTATAGTCGACGGACATTCTCTAATTGATGATAGCGTGAGTAGGGATTAATTTTTTTCATTACTCTCCATCATTATCATTTCGAATTTCTTTGGTTTTGCATGCAATGAACTCAACCTATCACTATTAGATACAATATAAATCATCCTTACGTCTAATAGTTTCAAATTCTCCTTATTTACCATTTTCTTCTTTGTTGGGTTTAGTCTCCTCCGAGGTTAGACGATCGGTTTGAAATCATCTTGGTATTATGCTTTCAAAATGAAGGATTAATACCCTTAAAATCATAGATGTTTGTACTAGTCAAAAAATACAAATGTGCATATTTCTCTTGTAAGGGAAATGAGACTCAGAGGTCTTAGTAGGTTTATAACATGATATGGTGGCTACGAATTTCCCACGATGGAAAGAAGCCTTATAAGATGGTATTTTGAGGTGATTTAGGAGACCTGTTCACATGAGACGAGAGGCTTTGATGATGATCGACGATGCTTGGTAGTAAGCGTAAAGTTACAAGAAGTCGTTTGTTAATATATATTTTTTTAATCTTGGTATCAAGTCATATGACCGACTAATCCAAGAGGACCAATCCCATCATCTATTAAGATTGTAGTGAACATTATGCTTTTTAAGGTGTAAAGAATGTATATCACTTAGGGTTTGTCCATTTTCCCTTTGAAGATATATATATATATATATATATATATATATATATATATATATATAAATATATATATATATATATATATATATATATATATATATATATATAAACCTCTAGGACCTAAGGTTTTCTTAGAAAGCGTCACCGTCCACTCAATCAATGGTGGATAGTTTAATCCCTATTTCCAAAGGAGTTGTGGTTCAGTTAATGATTTTTACTTTCTCTCTGCCCAAGAAGATCTTTATCTCGTGTTTCCCACGTAGGAGCGATGGGAGACCACGAGGCAAAGAAATACCTCCCATTGGGCAACATTCTATCATTGACTCCTCTGGGGTGGTCTAAATACATCGATTTAGGCTAGGCCTTTTACAAGTATAAGTATAATACTATAATGCTCTAACCATTTTATATTTATTTTTCATTGGTACCCTAAATTTTTTATCTTCAAAGATGGTTAAGGAATTGTTGATGATTTTTGGCTTCAAGGAGTCCACACTTAGAAACACATACTTCGAATGTATTGAGAGTTTCTATAATTTAGGTACACTAGTATTTTCCACTTCTTCCTTCAATAATTATTTTATCTTCTTAGAGATCACATCAATTTCACAGGCTTTTATCCGTACAACACAATCTTATATCACATTTTCATGTACGTCATAAAACCTGATCATGCACTTCATTGTCACCCTTTCAAGTGGAAAATATGGTGTTTCTTGCTAGGTTACTTCATCTACTAGTTCTTAAATACAATTGATATTATAACATTGAGAATCTTCATTTTGATGACACACTGCTTCAAAAATATTGAAGAGCAATTTCTTATCTTTGAACCTCAACAAGATTTCACCTAGCTCCACATCAATCATGGATATACCCATGGCAAAAAATGATCTTCCTATGAAGAGAAATATTGACATATTTTAGCATATCTAAGATTACAAAGTCGGTATTTAATGGACCCGTCATATTTGTAGGTTTGACCTCTCCACCTTCTAGTTTCTTCATTATGGACAGATACATCAAATTAATTCTAACTCCTATATTACACAAAGGTTTCTCTATAAATAACTTTTTAATGGCGTATGAGATTATAAAACTACCAGGGTTCTCCAACTTTGGAGGGATATTTCATTACAGGATTACACTAGAACCTTTAGTAAATGACATTGATTCATCACCTTATGGTTTTATTTTATTAGACAATAACTTCTTCATAATTATGGGTGTTCAAAAACTGATTCTCTTGCCTTAGGAAAATATGTGCAAAATTGTTTTGTTCATCACCCTCGCATTCTAGTACATAATCACCACTTGCATGACCTCTTACATAGAAATCAAACCAAAAAGTTATTTAAGGAGTAATTTTTAATACTTTATACAACTAGTTGCTTAGTTGGTGTTTATAGCTATACACTCATAAAGTTGGTTATTGCTAAAAGTCCCATATATTCTTCTTTTTAGCACCCCTATCATTGAGTGCACATAATTCATTTTGTACCATCACTATGCCAAACAAGACCATAGAAAATGTTTTTTTTGCCTTAGACAACGCTTTAAAACGTTGTCTAAACCTGCGCTGCTAAAGGTTTAGACAACGCTTTGGTTAATGACAAAAGTGTTGTCTAAAGGGGCTTTATGCAACGCTTTTATTGTCAAAAGCGCTTTCTAAACCCCGCTTTAGACAGCGTTTTTTGCCTTTTTCTCATATACCTTAGACAACGCTTTTTTATTTATTTTAATGGTATACCTTAGACAACGCTTTCACTAAAAGCGTTGTCTAAACACCACCTTAGACATCACTTTTATTGAAAGCGCTTTCTAAACCCCACCTTAGACACCGATTTTCCTTGAAAGCGTTGTCTAAGGTATACGAAAAATTTAAAATTTTTTCCTTTAAAAAGTGATGTCTAAGGTTGCCAAATTATATGCACCTATTTTTATCCGCTTTTTCACCTGATTTTTAAACCAGAATTTGTACCTGTTTTCTAATCCAGAATTTGCACTAAATTATCCTATTTAAATCTACTAATTTAGGCACCGATTTATAGATACAAAATAATCAGATTTTCAATCATCAATATCTACGAAACAATTCATACAATCGTACCAATATCTACGAAACAATATTAACGAAACAATTCATACAATTCATTTCATCAAACTGTACATTTTTGGTTCAAATGAAATTCTACATAAACTAAAATGTGATAACACTCCGAGCTATACATTTTCATTCAGTTGCAACTATACTATAACCTGAAACAACATAAACATATTGTAATTGATCAATTAAAACAAGTCATAATCAATATGTCTATAGTTACATACACATACTCAAAATTTTCATCAATTAAAGTAAGAGTACAATATACCTTATAACATATTTAGCCCCATAATGAATTGACATCATTCCTCTTAAATTTCATCCAAATGATTACTTGAGTAATACGCACACTTGAATTCATCAAAGTACTACATAATAATATAACATACTTTGATTTAGTTTCAACTATTTAATTATATGACAAATATGTGTTAAATATTAAAATAACTCATTAGTTAGAAATACATACATCAGATGGAATCTCTAATCGACCCAAAGAAAGAGTTTCTCTCATAAACCTCAACATGAAATATCCGCAATATATACCATTACGTTGCAGAGGACACTACACGTGAAAATAAAATATGGATAAATCCTAAGTTTTATCAAGTATCATCACTAATATAATAAAAACTGTGATAATTAATAATATACCGCCACTTTTATCCATGTAATGTTGCTGGCTCTCCTCTTTGATACTTGGATATCTCGTTGGATTCGAAAAGCTTGTATAATGCTAATAAAATATAAAAGAATATTTAGAACAATTCACATAAATTAATAAATACACACAAGAATATTTAGAACAATCTCACTTACGTGTCAATCATGTTCTTCATATCCGGGTATGTTGTCCAATCATTTCCTAACGAGTCAAGATAATAAACAATTTCTCTGATAGGATTGATTGCGATCAACAACAAATGTTCATTGTATGATTAAACAAATGTTAGATGGAAATTTTCTACACGACGACAAAATACAAAATAATTATGATAGATGAATTTAGAATGAAAATCTAACCCGGTATTAAACAGTAAAAAGAACAACTTTTCCGTATCTTTGCTGGCCATGAAGAGGTTGCGAACGTATACCATCACGTCATCTGGTCTACTTAAGATTAAAGCTAAATTAACGGACGCGGGGCTTAAGAATCCAAATCTTTCGTCCAATCCACTTGAGCGCATCACTTTTTCATACAAAAACCTTAAATAAAAACATCATTAACATTAGACTATTCATTTGAAACATAAAGTAAATAATTTGTTCAATTAATATAACAAATTAGACCGGATATACCTCACATATGTATTGACAACACTGATTCCTATTTCTTCATGACGAAAGATTTGTATAAATTCTTCATTACCAACTGATTGTTCATATTCAAAGCCAAAAATACCTTCCTCCATATGTATAAGCCGAATACCTCCGGTCGGAATATCTGTCAACTCTAGAAATGTCTGAAGGCACGACCTATACTTGGAGGTAGGTTTTTTCCTAGCCGCGGTCTTCTTAGCACCAACCTTTTTTTGTTGTGTGGAGACGTTGCTAACCTCCTTATCATGAAGCTACATATCATATAAATAGTTAGATGAAGTATAAAATCAAGAATTTAACATTTTCCATGCATAAATATCATATAATTGTAATGTACCTGTTTTTCTAAACAACGAACTCGGTATGTTGCAGAATAGCCTTATCTTTTGATTTGGATCTTGTTGGAGTCTAATTAACATAACCATGTAAAAAATATACGTTAAATGCGCGTAAAAACTTTGAATCTACATATTAAGGTTAACAAATGTTCATAATGGTTTTAAGCAATACCTCATATCCTACGCTAATGAGGCCTGCCGGCCATGCAACAAACGAACCTATTGCTTGTTCCACCGTTGTTGCATCCAAAATATCGTCAATATATGGTAATAATGCATTCGGCTCTGCTGCAATATCAACCACGACTTTCAAACATCCAGTAGGGAGAGGTCTAGTGTGAAGTAATTCTCTGCTAGTGTTATGCACTTTTCCTTTGCCAACCATCCGATAATATGGCGACGATAAGTAGAACTGGCAATGGGAAATGCCCTAAAACCAATAATAAATATGAAATTGTTAATGTGTATATATGTCAATTACATGATTTAAACTAATAGTTCAATTTAAGACAAATATATATAATTACCTCTGGAATGTTCGGTTCAAAGTTACAATTGATATTATCTTTGTCTGAACCATCTCTTAAACATGCTGAAGCGCTAGCCTCTTTTTCTTTCCTTAATGCATGAACTTCAGCTTCCAGTGCTTCCAATTTTGCTTTAAGCTCTTTATTACTAGGATCCTTTCCTTTTTAATACTCAAGGAGGTCGGAGTGATCCCAAATCCCTTACCCCTCACCCGACCCGAATAATCACGAACATCTAATGCCCGACTAAGTATACTCCTAGTATCATCTGGAGATAAAGCTGACTGGGATAGCGCCTCCTGAAAATTAGATGAATATCGAATACTTGTCAAATATTTGTTAATAAAGTTTTTATTTAATTAAAGAAATAATGTTATACTTACACATTTCTCAAATACTTGTTGAACATCTTCTTTAACAACTCCAGATTGGCCCACACTGGCTTCCTTCCACAAAACATGTGCAGGAAGAGATGTTTCAGAACTTTTCTCCTTCTACAACTACACATTAAGTCATAAATATGATCAAATAAAACTCATGATGAACAAATATATTATTTCAATTTATAGATACTTACCATAGATTATTCTAAGCGTCTATATCCGACACGTCCTTTTCGGTATGGATACGCGGGACTTGATGCTCTTTCCCAATTATGTCACTTATTCTTTTAAATGTTGGTTCCTTTCGTTTGGATTTAAACGCTTCCCATTCTTCTGGTGAAATCAAACTTTCATATTTCTTTGGAAGCTCCACATCAACATGATTACCATCTTCATCCCTAAGATACTTGGATGATAAAAATGTTATAAACCCTCTTAGTAGCTTTCCGGCCAATTTAAGACAAAAATCTCTTCTATCATCTTCGATGTTGAAATACCTCTAAGAAAAAATTCACATTGTGCGTTAGTACAAGTAATTTAAAAGACATAATTAGTTTGCGTAATTAAAGACATAATTATTGTACCTTTATCTCAGTCCAAATTTTTTCTTTGGATTCATTCAACTCTTTTTTTCTCCAATCATCACAAGTAATTGGAATCTCATTCCTTACTAGTGCACCAATGAAACTAGTCAAGGTATGACTGTTAGGTTCTATAAGCTTCCCAAGCTCGCTCCAATGCACATCAAGAATTATGCCTCGGTATCTACCATGAACCACTCTCCTCATCATTGTTATGCCTCTTCTAATCTTGTCTTCCGTAGATACCTTTTTATTACCTCCTTCATGCGTAGAATGATCATCATGTGGGTGATTATCGTTAGTGGCCATATCTAACCTGTAATAAAGAAACCAAGGATATTAAATATAAATTATAATGAAAGCAATTGAAAATGAAAAATAAAGAAACCAAGGATATCAAATATAAGTTATAATGAAAGCAATTGAAAATGAAAAATAAAGAAACCAAGGATATCAAATATAAATTATAATGAAAGCAATTGAAAATGAAAATGACATAATATATAACGTTTTACTATATTACCCCTTTCACTAGCATCTCTTTCTTTTCTTTGTTGGAATATTAATTACTTGTTTCTTAGCAATACGGACGGATGAATTGATCCAAATTCCCTCGTTATGATCATTCCTGATATATGACTCATCCGCTATAAGATCCTCATCTTGATCATTTCTATTCAACTTATTCCGTCTAATGCATGACTCATTCTCAACATCAATATCACATTGATTGACACTGCTATCATCAACCACTTTGTTAGAGAAAAGCACTATAGACCATTTTGTACTCGTCGGGTCATTCACATAGAACACTTGTTTAGCTTGAGATGCTAGAATAAAAGGTTCATCTTGGTACCCAACCCTAGTAAGATCAACTTGCAAAAATCCAGACTTATCCATTCGTATGCCACTACTATTTACCCATTTGCAACCAAAGATGGGAATCTGAAACTTCTCGTAATCAAACACCTAAATATGCTCAATAACTCCAAAATATGACAAATTTGCATATTTGGGGTTTAAAATGTGTATAAAATATGTATCCATTAATTGCGTATGCGCTATGAGAAAATACATGCAAACTTGGACCATATGCCAAACATCTCAACCTTTTTGTTACCTAAGCAGGATCTGAAGAGCGCTTCGAATAAATATGATCCTTTAACCATTGTATGAAACTTTGATTGTGCTCTCGTACTATCCAATTTTCATTTTTGTTCGGATTTAACCTTCGGAGTACATCCTTATGCATTTAAAGATATGGCTCAACCTCATTATCATTGTGCAGAACATACAAATGCACTTGATCTCATTCATCCCTTGATACTGTCACAATTATATTTCCAATTAATTTTTTATCTTCCTTTTTTTCGAAAATCTGAGCTTTGGGGAGTCCGATCGATTGAACGTTGGACAAATATTCAGTACAAAACTCAACAGCTTCTTCAACAATGTATCGTTCAATAATATAACCCTCTGGTCAACTTCGGATTTCACGTACCCTTTTAATATTTTCATATACCGTTCAGCAGGGTACATCCATCTCATATAAGCTGGTCCACACAAATGTGTCTCTTTCATAAGATAAACAACTAGATGAACCATTATGTTAAAAAAAGAGGGAGGAGAATACATTTATAGCTCACACAAGGTAATTACAATCTCTTTTTGTAGTGTTGGTAAGATCTCGGGATCGATCACCTTACTACAGATTGACCTAAAGAAAAAACACAATTTAGTTATTGCACTTCTTACTTTTTCTGGAAAAATAGAACGTATACTTATTGGTAGAAAATGTTCCATTATAACATGGCAATCATGTGTCTTCAAACTCTTCAACTTGAGGTCTTTCATAGACACAAGTCTTCTAATATCTGAAGAGTATCCTTCTAGAACCTTAACTTCACTCAGAAACTTACACAAATTTTTTTCTCCTTTCTAGATAGAGTAAAAGTAGCAGGTGTTAGATATTTTCGTCTTCCTTTCTTCAGGGTGCTAATTCAATTCTCATTCCCATTTTTAACATGTCCTCCCTTACTTTAAGGCCATCCTTAGACTTTCCTTTTATATTGAGTAACGTACCGATAACACTTTCAAATACATTTTTTTCCAATATGCATAACATTGAGAAAATGTCTCACGTACAAAGACTTCCAATATGGAAATTCAAAAAATATCGACCTCTTCTTCCACCCACCTTTGACAACTTTATGTGCAAAGGCTTGCCAAACTCAGTATGCACATCTTTCACCTTTTCAAAAACTTGGTCACTATTGCACCCCAAAATTTGCCCTCACCAAGACAAGAAATTGTGTACTAAGAGGTTCACAAGACATATCACAAGGTTCACAGGGTATCTCAAGAGGTTCACAAGGTTCACAATTAGTCAGAAGGTGTGACAATTCCCTCAGACAATGCATCCTCCTAAGCAGTACATCTTAAACTAGGGTTTTGACTTTCATCAGGCTAAATGGACTTCCAAGACTTCAAGTGAGCTTCATAGCATCCTATATGTGTTCAAGAATTCCCATGTCAAGTTTCAAGACTTTCCCAAAAGATTTGCTCAGTCAGATGATCAGATAGGTTAAAATCAGTCAAGGCAGTCAAAATGTCAAACTGAGGTCAACTGTGGTCAAACCAAAGTCAAACTTCATGATTTTTTGCCAACATCAAGTTTATGAAGTAAAATTCATCATTTGATCAAGGTTTTATCATTATTCATCAAGGAGATTTCAGATCATCAAGAATCAGGAGTTTCTAAATTAGGGTTTTCATAGGAAAAGTCAACTGAACTTTGACCAGCCATAACTTTCACATGCTTCATCAAAATTTTTCCATCCAAAGCTCATTTTGAAGGAAATTGAATTCTATACAACTTTGTGTCTCACAAGCCAAGCCCAAAAATGCTTCATTTGGAAGGTATGAGCTAAGACATTATAGGTCCTTTTAAAAGTCAACAAAAAGTCAACATCTTCCAAAGAGCATAACTTGAGAATGGTAAAAGATATGGACATGAGACCAAAGAGGTTGGTTAAAGGACTATCTAAGATTTCTAAAATTTCCAAGAACACCTTCATAGCATTAAAATTGAGGGATTTGTGCCCATGCAAAGTTGGGAAATATTTGGGAAGTTTATGAAGCAAATGAGGCCTTAAAACCAATTTTTGCTAAATGGGCCTACCAAATTGCCATCCAATCTTCATAATATCATCAAGCACGACCCAACCCATGCCTTTTCTGATTTTTTATATTTTATTTAGTATTTATTTGAATTTTATTCTTTAAAATACAAATTAAATCAAAATCAAATATGAAAATCAAATATTTGGATGAGATTATGATTCTAGAAAGTCATAAACATCAATTATAGATGATTGATCTGATCCAAATTCGTGCTAGCTTGATTTGGCAAGGTTAGATGTGATCTTTTTCAATATTTGAAAGAAGGAAACTTCATGATCAAACAATTAATACAAAGCCCATAAATCCATAACTTTTTGACCTAATTTACATCTCTACATATACCTGAATACATCCCAACAAGCAAAGGATGATTTTCCAGCCTCCAAGCATGTCCTTCAAGCTTCAAAATATCAAGAAAAAGTCACATACGGTTTTGGACTTAGAGGGACTTTCAAGACAAAATAAAGGTTGTTACACGTTCCTTGGACATCACTGATGCATTCCCAATCATCACCATCATTCAAAACCTCATAAATCATGAAAACCGAATTCATGTTCTTCATCCTTTTTTCAATTTTCAATTTCATTCATTTAGCCATTATAAATTGTTTTTGCGTTGTTAATCTTGTTTGTTGTGATGTTTAGATGATTTCTGGGCAAGAATATTGAAGAATCGTGACCTAAACCGAAAACCACCATTGTTAGGGTTAGAGCTCTCAAATTGGGAATTCACGATTTGCTTAATATAAACGAATTCTAAAAACATGGTTATGACGTATAAACATCATATAATTGATATGGGTTGATAATTTGTATTGATATTGAGGTTTGCTTGATGTTTCAAAAACGTAGGTTTTCTGGTTTATGAACACGCAGGTGAATTCGCAGGAAAAGTCACATGAATTTTCGCAGGAAATTCAAATGAAGAAGATGAAGTTTGCGCGCGGGTTTGATTTTCAAATTTTGTTTTATCTTATTACATTTGTTTGTCATTATATTTACAAAGAGCGTTGTTGGCTCAGTTGGTGGACATACGCGTATATGAAGCACAAGACTTGAGTTCGAATCCGTCCTCAGTCTTTCCTTTTGGTATGAGTTCCATTTATTTCCAGGTTTAAAATATAAGAATTAGCATCCATCCTATATTCACATGCGCATGCCTGGCCTGGTGGTAGCCTTGTTGGTCCAAGGAAGTAATGACCTAGGGCGTGGGTTCGATCCCTGCCCCAGGTAAGTTTTTTTTACTTCATTTTTGTTTTATTATTATTTATCTATTTATTTTATAATTAATCCAAAATTATATTTTCATAAGAAAATTATTTTTAAATAATAATATATAAGTATATACAACTTCATATTTTTTTCTAAAATCATAATTTATTTATTTTATTTAAATTGTTTATATTTATTTTTTATAATTTGTTTATATTATTATTGTATATATTTTTTATAATTTAATTAAGTTTAGATTAAATAATCAAAACCCTAATCCTGATTTTCTTAATTGTAAAATTAACCCTAATTTCAAATCCTAATTTCTAACCCTAATTTTTGTTTAACTTTAAACTTAATTAATTTTTCTAATATATAATTAAATAATTAATCATGTTTTGTAAATAGTTATTATATTGTTTATTATTATTATTCTCATTATCTTATTTTCTTTTAAAAATTCTTTAAAATTGCTTATTTAACTTAAAAATATCCTCTTAAATTTTATATTCTTTATATTTGTTCTAACCTCTTTTTCTTATGATTATTATTGTTGCTAACCCTTTTAATTGTTATTTATTTATTATATATCTATTATTTAATTATTTATATTATAATGTAACTGCAAAAGCCTTGTAATAGTCATAGGTTTATTATCGTTGTTATTTTATTGTTTATAAATATTTTTGCCATGGTTAGTAACTATAGAGAGTGATAACATGTTTGTGATTTAAAAATTAATTTAGAATGACTTACTTAATAAGATAAATATATGAATATGAACACTCACACACGTAAGTCGATCTTTGATCGCCATCCTACACTTTCTAAGGTTACCTCTCATGTTGCCTACTTCTAAAGGTCAAGTAAGGTGTCTTAAAGCAAAGTCCCTTCACTAATATCATCAAGTCCCTTTAAGATTATAAGATCAAGTCTCTTCGATGTTGCCTACGGTAAATGATCTTGTCCCTTCGAATAAAAGATGATAAGTCCCTATGAATTGCTAAAGACACCTTGCAGTTGCCTATACTCAGATGTCCCTTCACATGTCCCTTATCACATCCAAGGTAATGACTACCTATTCCTTAATAATATGGCTAGTCTTACCATTGAAAGAACATATAAGAACAGTAAAGATTTAGCATAGGGTAGGTTCCTCTTAAGTACTTGCTCACCTTTTCAAAAATACTCTTTTACACTTCACATTTCAAACAAAATTTTCAAAACAAAGTCTTTATATACATCCATACGAGGATCATTATAAAGTACTTAGAAAATTTTAATCACACACTACACTTTTCAAAACGATTTAAAGTGAGTTAAGTAACTAAGAGCCCATGGATAACCATGGATATAGAGGGTGCTAACACCTTCCCTTTATATAACCTACCCCCCGAACTCAAAATCTTTTTAAGGTCTTTCCTGTTCTTTTATGTCCTTTCCTTTTGGATAAAATAAAAGTCGGTGGCGACTCTTGCTATCCGCAACATTTAACTAAAGTCAGTTCTCCCTCCGTGGTACAGAGACCTAACAATGCAAGTGGAGCTTTACGATGTTCGGTGTCTCTATTGAATGCTTTTCTCCACCCATGGTAGTGATGTTTAGAATGTAAGATTCTACGATGACCGAGAAACATATTCTTCTGACAAAGTTCCAATCGAATCATATCGGTTCCATCTTCACAAATAGGACACGCACGTTGACCTTTAATGCTATACCCAGATAGATTCCCGTATGCTGGAAAATCATTAATTGTGCCAAACAACATCGCCCTCAAATTGAAACTTTCTTTCCTATATCCATCATAAACCTCCACACTGTTCTCCCACAAAATCTTTAAATCTTCGACCAAAGGTGTCAAGTATACGTCTATGTCATTCCCTGGTTGTTTAGGCCCAGAGATTAACATAGATAACATCATGTACTTACACTTCATATATATCCATAGAGGTGGGTTATAAATCATAAGAATCACATGCTAATATGGTATGTGAGATACTTTGAAGACCATGCGGGTTCATTCCATCAGTAGATAATGTCAAGCGAAGGTTTCTTGCTTCTTCTCCAAAGTTAGGATAATCATTATCAATCTTCGACCACTGTGGTGAATCAGCCGGATGCCGATACTTTCCATCAATAATTCTTTCTTCTGCATGCCAAGTCAGGTTTCTTGCATCGGTTTCACTATGAAACATGCGCCTAAATCTCGGAATTATAGGAAAATACCATAAGACTTTTGCTGGAGACAATCTTTTCTTATATCGAAACAAACCGCATTTAGGGCACTCGGTTAATGATGTATATTCCTTACGAAACAAAACGCAATCGTTAAGACAAACATGTATCTTATCATAGCTCATGCCAATAGAGCACAAATTTTTTTTTGCCTCATAGGTTCGATTAGGAAGAACATTATCCTCCGGTAGCATTTCTCTCATAAGGGCCAACAACTCTGTGAAACTTTTATCCGACCATCCATTGCCCGCCTTTAAGTTGTACAACTTTAATACCGCAGATAGTCTTGAGAATTTAGTGCAACTTTTATTCAACGGTTTCTCTGCATCGCTTACCAACCTCTAAAACATTTCAGGACAATCATGAAGATCTTCTTCAAGTGCTTTTACAATCTCTTCAACTCGATCACAATCGTATGTTTCTGTGTCTTTGTCGTCTGAAGCTTAGGTCGTATTACTTTTCCCACTCGGTTCAACATTCTCGTTAATTTTCTCACCATGAAATTTCCAACACTAATAACTTCGATCAATTCCATGCCTCAGTAAATGCGATTTCAATCCATTTGCGTCAACCTTACCAATATAACAATAACGCAAGCAAGGACATTTCATTTGTCTGGGGTTTTTAACGTGTTGAACAACAAACTTAACGAATTTCACAACCCCATTCTCGTACTCTTTGGACAATCGATCGACACACATCCATGTTTTATCCATGGTTTTCCTACTTATTAAAGTAAGCAATCAATATCAACTTCAATAACGTATACATAACCAATGTAAATCCAAACGAAAATAACCTATATATACATAACCAATGTAAATCCAAATGACAATAACCTATACATAACCAATGTAAATCCAAGCGACAATAACCTATACTATTTTCAATATTTTCACAAAATCAGTCAAGAACGAAAACTATTGTATTAGAATTATAGAGTTTTGGACATGAGAAGCAACTAGATTGATTTTGCAGCAGACAACAAGCTAGATTAATAGTCGGGTAGTATCTTCGAATATCCTAAATACAATGCTACTAAGTATTACGATCTTACTACACTTGCCATACCTGTGTGTCGCATAAATTTTAAGAAAGAAACTAAACAATTGCCTTAAAAGGCTAAAAATTACATTGGATGAGGTATCATCACAACTCACTTCTTAATTTTGTCCTTAAACAACAAACCTTCCAAAATGATTGAAACTTGAACTTCAAACATCATATTAGACTCTTTCATAAGGAAAATAAACTTATCATCTTATAAAAATCATTCTCAAATCTCAATCATTGTTCATCTATATGACAAACAATTTAGCTTCTAACAACTTTCAAGTTCACTTCATTTTCTCACAATTAACAGATATTTACATCATTCAAGTTGAAAATAGAGTTACATATAATAAAACAATATTAGACTTATCGAACATAACAACAATATAACAATAATATTAGAATCAATAAACAACATTATAACCAAAACTTCAGTCAAGAAAATAACAACAATATTATGACTTATCAAACATAACAACAACAATGTACCTTATGAGAACTCAGTAGAGGACAAACTCGGACGAACTCAGTCAAGAAAATGGACGAACTCGGTAGCTTATCGAACTCAGTCTACAGATACAAACAAGCAGAACATAACATATATAACAAACTCTTCTTCTACAAATTCAACAAAAACTCAGTCTACAGATACAAAAACAAGCAGAACAAGAACCATTTTCAAACCCTAATGACTAATCAGCTGGCAATAACTAAAAAGATTCTCAACATTTCAACAAAAACCAAAATGTCTATGAGAGAACAACGTACCTGTTCTTCAACCGTTCGTGATTCAACAAAAACTCAGTCAACCGTTCATGATCACGATTCTTCAAACACTTCCGACAATGATCGAAATCGAGAAATGAAGAGGATTCAAGGTTTATGGAGGTTTTTCAGGTTAGGTTTCACGTTCGCAGGAGGGAAAAGAAAGAACAGAAATGAACGAAAATAGAAACTGAGGTCTAATATTTTAATTTAATTAGACCTTAGACAGCGCTTTTGAGGAAAGCGCTGTCTAAGGGCGACCTTAAAAAGCGTTGTCTAAGATTGACCTTAGACAACACTTTTGATTTTATTTTTTTAATTTTAATACCTTAGACAGAGCTTTCTCAAAAGTGTTGTCTTAGATATACCTTTAAAAGCACATTGAGAAAGTGTTGTCTAAGGGGCACCTTAAACATCGTTTTTTAAAATATTTTGTGAACAGTTTCCGTGTTTTATATTTTTTTCACTTATAGCAGTGCTTTTTTAAATAAGCGATGTCTAAGGTGCGCTGTTAAATGTCATTTTTGGCATAGTGCATGTTCTCGATCAACTTATTTACTTTAATTTCAAATTTGTTATGAATCGTGCCTTTAAGAAACATTAAGGAAACTTGCATTTGAGCCACTTTATCTAGATGGTCATCAAGAAATTTTTTCAAAAATAATTTGAACCCCTATCTTGTTTCATAAAGAGAGTATGCATTATGTTGTTGAAAAATAAGAATCTCGCTCTTTCTTTTATAAACTTTGATATTGGAAAAAAATCGATATAACAATAATTATTCTAGATCATCCCAAATTGGATTGTTCTAGAAGGAAGAGAATGAAACTAATTTACTACCTAATGAGCAAAGTGAATTCGAGCAACCACGATCTCTTAAAAGCTTCTACAAACCTCATAAAAATGCTTCAAATATTGGTTAGGGTCTCAGGGGCAGAGACAGAGGGGTATAGGGTATTCCCTGGATTACCCTTTATTTTATTTTATTTTACTAATATACCATTTAACTATTTTTTTAATGCTATTATCATTATTAGGTTAAACAAATACAACATTCCAAATCTCATCCAAAACAGAAGCAATAGCCGCACAAGATACCACTCACCAGCAACATTTCAAAATCAAATTCGACTTTTTTTTAAGTTGTTCTAATAATAAAAGCTTAATTTTTAAATTCTCATGTTTATTATTACTTTAATCTGAATTTGCTTTTATCATTCTCATCGCCACTGTTAAGATCCGTTTGAATAACATCATGTCTTGTCTATTAATTTTTGATGTCTATCAGTGAGGAAGTAAGAGTCTGTTGCCAATGATTAGCGTCAACCATGGCTAAGCAAATGTTGCCCCTATTTTTTTTCCCTTTGTTAAAGCCAAGAATGATGAATAGGTTTATTAGCAAGAAAAATTGTGCTGACTGTTGCAAGAGTTTTTTTCTTCTTCTTAAAAGAGTAGCCACATGATTACTCCAACACTTCCAATTTATTTTTGTTACTTACTAGTTACTACCATTAATTGGATTTGTGATTATAATTGTTAATTTGTGATTTGAAATTTTGAATTGTAAAATTAATGTGATTTTGATTGTTATTGTAGAATGTTGCTCAAATACTTTACACCCGAGCCAAGATTTCCTGAGCCAAAGAAGCTTGCTCCTTCAAATGGGAAGTCTTGAGAACCTTCTTTGTTCCACTCTTCAAATGACGTACAACCAGAACCTCTTCCTTCATATAAGGTGTTTAAAAAATGAGCTTATTTGGAGACAGATCCTGGAAAAAGAAGTCAAATTCTTGAGTATCATCCAAATGATCAAGATGAGGTAAGAAGACTTATCTTATGAATGAGCCATGTAAAATTAAATTAACTGAATATGAATCCACAAATATTGGGGGAAGGGAGCGTTCTTTTCAATATAGTTGGTTTGATGAGTATGATTGGTTGGAATATGGTGTAGAAAAATATGTTATTTTTTGTTTGCCTTGTTATGTGTGCTACAAAGGTACTAGTAATTCTGCATTTATGGTGACTGGTTTTAAAGGTTGGAATCTAAAGCATAAGTTGAATAAACATGTTGGTGAAAAACTGAATAGTCATCATAAAAAATGTGTGAAAGCATGTGAAGATTATCTTGTTCGTTTAAAAGCATCACTTGAGGCTGTCAAATATCTTGTTAAAGGAGGATTGGCATTTATGGCATATAATGAGGGTGAAAATTCTGTTTATAAGGGTCATTTTCTAGAATTTGTAGAAGTCTTGGGGAGAAATAGTGAGAAAATAGTTGCAACAATAACAAGTGGTGGGGGAAATTATAAGATGACTTTTCCTGTTATTTAAAAAGAACTTGTAAATGCATGTGCGTTGAAACTATTAAGAAGATAGTTGGAGAAATTGGAGATGGTTTCTTTTATGTTCTTGTTGATGAATTTGGTGATTGCTCTGGTAAAGAACAAATGGCTATTGTAGTGCGGTTTATTGATGTTAGAGGGTTTATTGTAGAAAGATTTATTGGCATTATTCATGTTAAGGATACAAGTGCAATAGCGCTTAAAGAGGCTCTTGAATGTTTGTTGTTGGGGTTTGGGTTGTATATATCTAAAATTCGAGGTCAAGGGTATGATAGAGCAAGTAATATGCATGGTCAATTTGGAGGTTTGAAAACTTTGATTCAAAAGCAAAATCCATAAGCCTATTATGTCCATTGTTTTGCTCATCAACTTCAATTGGCTCTTGTTTCAATGGCGAGAAAACATGAGGATGTTGATTGTTTTTTTTGTAAAGTGTCTCGTATTGTTACTTTCTTACACTCATCTAACAAAAGACAAGCTCTACTTCGGAATAAACAAGTTGCTCATTTTGCAAATCTAATTGAAAAAGAATTGGTGGAAACTAGTACTTGTTTAAATCAAGAGTTGTCCACTGCAAGAACGAGTGATACACATTGGGGATCTCACTTTTGAACTCTTAATAGGTTGGTTGATTTGTTTACTCCAATTATTGAAGTGTTCAAAGATTTGAAAAGTGAGAGTCATTCTAAGGGTGAACCAAAAAATTTGTTACTTGTTATGCAAACTTTTGGTTTTGTGTTTATGTTGCACTTAATGGTTGAGATTTTATCTTTGACAAATAATTTGTCATAATCATTGCAAAAGGGGGATCAAGATATTGTGCATGCCATGGAACTTGTCCAAATATGCAAGAAAAAGTTGCAAGAATTTAGAGATGGTGGATGAGAAACACTTTATGAGCAAGTTGTGGCTTCTTGTGGTAATGTTGAAATTGATGTTCCTGACATGGAGTCTCGGTATGTGAAAGATAAGAAATCCAAACGACTTGCTCCTTTTATTACAAATTTTCCTTATTTCAATAATGATTGCTTCTTACATGTCATAGATGTGGTATTGAAAGAGTTGAATGATCGATTTACACCTGAAAATACTGAGTTGATCAATTGTGTTGCTTGCTTGAGTCCTTGTTATTCATTTGAAGCATTTGACATTAAATCACTTGTGAGATTGACAAGATTGCACCCAAATGACTTTGAGGATATTACCGATAAGGAATTGTCTAGTGAGTTGGATACTTATATTGAGAGTATCAAGATGGATGATCACTTTTCCAATTTGTCTGGCATATCAGAACTTTGTAGGACTCTTGTTCGAACAAAGAAGCATAAGACATTTAGGTTTGTGTACACACTTGTCAAACTAGCTTTGTCCTTATCGGTGGCCACTGCAAGTGTTGAGCGAGTATTCTCGGGGATGAAATATGTTAAGAATGAGTTGAGAAGTAGAATGGCTAATCCATGGCTAAATGATTATTTAGTGACATTTGTGGAAGAGGTGTTTAATACAATCGATGATATGGATATCATCAAGCGTTTCCAAGGAATGAACAAGAGAAGAATGTATTTACGATTAAACTAGAATGATTTCTATTTTTGAGTTTTATTGAAATACTAATACATTTTTATGAAGTAATATTATCTTACTTTTTGTCATTAATTTTTTCTTACATTTTTTTTTGGTATATTTTACTCATTATGAGAATCTCCTGAATTTTTATCCTGGCTCCGCCCCTGTAGGGTCTTTGTGACATCCTTCAGAATATTGATCTTCTTTAAGAGCGACTAACACAAACTTCTTGATCTTAAAGGAAATTGGATTTGTCAGTTGAAACTTGTGAGTAACATGTCCTATATTGTTTCGTATTCCATAGGATGCGTTTGAGTTGCAAAAAAAAAAGTACCGGACAAAATAGTACTAGACAGTACAAGACAACTTTGTGTTTTGTACTATGTTTAATGATCGATGTACTGAACAATTTTTTTTGTCTATTTTGTTTGATATATCTATACATTAAATAATATAATTTTTACTGCAATATTTTTATTGATATATAAAATATTGATATTCATGAATCAAAATATTAAATAATGAGAAGAAGAAAAATGATGAAGAGAAAAAAAAATCTTACTCAACTTTATTTTATATGGACAAAAATAATATAATATAGTTATAATTTTTTTATTAATAAATAAAATATTAATATTATATTTATAAATCAAAACATTAAATCGATTAAAATTTGTAGTTTGATATTTTTGATAATTTGTATTTAGGATAAAAAATTGTATTATGGTTTACTAAGAGACAAGAGTTTATATTTTTGTCTTGTGTCATATATAAAAATTATATTTTAATATTTTTTGATAATTTGTATTTGCGATAAAAAGTTATATCATGGTTTACCGAAAGATAATAGTTTATGTTTTTGTCTTGTGTCATATATTTTGTTTTCTTCCATATTAAAATTTTGTATTAAACAGGGTAAAAAAAAATTTGCTAATATTTTAACAAATCAAATACACTATAATCTATATACGTAGTCTAATATTTTAGCAAATCAAATACACCATACCATAATCTATGATGAAGGATGATACGTCATTCTTCTTGTTTATCTTTTTTTTGACTTTCTTATTTTTGGAATCTAACTTTTTATTTTATTTTTCTTATGGATTTTTTGAAATCTAACTTTTTTTCAATTTCCTTTTTTGTTCTTTTCAATTTATAGGTCAAAATAGTAATCTACTCAATCCTTCCCCTAACATCCACGACTCCTAAATATATTAGTAGTAATGCACGGTTAGAACAAAAAACTAAAAATTGATTATTTTTGGTATTTTCCTTTTTATTTCACAATTCTTTCCTATTTTACTTTGATTTTTCTCAAAATAAGTTGTTGCCTTCCCATACTTATAATATAATTTCTTTTGTCATCAACTTCTTGCCAATGTATTCATAATGAGAAGAAGACTATATATCCATGTCACAATTCTCTTACTCTCTTATGTAACTTTCTTTATACATTATTGATACCATCCTTAACTATACAAGCTTTTAGAGTAAATTTAACAAATAAAAAAAAAAGTTTGGAGTGTTAAGTTAGTTAAGTATTTGTATAATTTTACAAAGAAAGAAATTCTTTTAAAGTCTTTTTTAAAGAGTCTTATAATCTTTTTTAAAAATCTTATATTTAAGAACATAATATTAATTATAGACTCAAATAATTATTGAAATACCAATTATTACATCCTTTTCAATATCACTCCACAAACCATAACAATCCTCATTTTTGTTTCTTTCTCTTCATCTATATCCATTTTATCTACTTTCCCCCACAAAAGTCTAGTACCTTTTTCTATTTAAAATAAATAAATAAAACCCAATAAAACAATAGTCAAACAAACTCAAAATAAATATCTATCCTAAATCCTAATTCATTAAATCCAATTATCCACAACTTAATCTCCTTTTCACTTCATTAAATAATTGAATTTTTTCTTTTTATTTTCTAAGCTTTTTCAATGACGCTTCTATTACACTACCCTGAGGTTCACGTTGCTCTTCAATTCGCACAAAACCCTAACCCTAATCTGAGGAAATTTCACAGCTTCAAACCCTATGCAAAATTGAAGGCGGTTGGAACAAAGAACGCGGTGAAAATTTCTAACGAAGTAAAGGTTTGTGCGGTTTTGGATTTGGATTTGGATTTGGATAGGAACGTGAAGCAGTACGGTCAGTTTTCGGTTCCGGTGAAGAGTGGGTCGCGGTCGAGTAAAGAGGAAGAGGAAGAAAAACAGAATTATTATGTGAATTTGGGATATGCTATACGAACTTTGAGGGAGGAGTTTCCTGATCTCTTTTCTAAGGAACTTAGCTATGACATCTATAGGTTTGGATTTTGCTTCATTTGTTTCGTGATTTTGCATAATTTAATGTTATTGTTTTTTCAGTGTGGAAGGATATCATGATTTTGCTTAGTCCATAATGATAGGTAGATGATAGAAATCAATTTTTAGATAGGTTTTCAAGGATGAGTTTGGAAGATTATTTATGAGTAAATAGATAAATTGATTCTCAGAATTTGTGATTATCAGTTAAAAATAGTCTCTGGATTATGTAAATTGGCAAAATAATCTCGGGAATTGTAGTGATTCGGTCAAATGAACATGTGGCCTTCTGCGTGGTTTCTACTCTTTGATTGATGATCACTATTTCAAATCAGAAAACAATCATTATTTGGGTTTGTTTCGGCGTCGGCGTGGGAGGGGAAAAACATAGAAGGAAGATTTATGGGAAACTTTCACATTATGAATTCATAAAATGTGTCCTAGGATAATTTCATCTGGTTTAACAGAAGAGAGTCCAAAGGGAAGCAAGACGAGTTAAACATACTGGTGTTGAGCGAGCACAGGAGTAGTGCTATAGGCTTTCGAAGTTGCGCCACCGGCCATCACTGTTCGCAATAATTTGCCCATATTGGATTGGGGCCGTCAAGTTTGTCTCTCACCCACTTGTTAAAACGTGGGAAATGACGTGTCCCCAAATCGGCTAACTAAAAGGGGGCAGTCAAACAGGGAAACTGTCCCTCACGATTCAAGGGAGGGTAAAACCGACTCACCACGTGTTTCCTGTTCTTGGAGTCGGAATAATTCACTCTCTGGTTCTTTGACACGGGCCCAAGGGACCTCTATAAGTATTGCAATCTTTGGTTGAAGAGGGATCGAATCATTTAACCGGAAAAACACATATACATAGTTTCTCACCACTCCGCGTGAGCTAACTCTAAACACCATCGACAACCCTAAACACCACATAACAGCCCTCAAAGTACAGGTCTACCCTCATTGTACTTATTTAGCAAATACAAAATGTTAACATCGAGAATAGAGATTCAAATTCAAACATGATCAGTGAGTTATTGCATGGTATCCTTCCTATTCGCAATGCTATAACTTAGTCAGAAGAGGTCCAAACATATTTTAGTGTGATTTAGCACACCCCGTGTTTGGAAGGGACCAGTAGGGCCAAACTAAACTTCTTGGAGCTTTTGTCATTGGACATACTTGTTTCTAGAGAGACCTTCAGGCCTAAGCCTCTTTCCACCCCCATTCAATGTATGAAATAAAATATGTTTTTCCACTACTTGCTTGGAACATGATATAGTTTGGTTATGTTATGTGCTTGTTTTAAATAATAAACTCCATATTCATGTTTCTCTACTCTGATCTGCTAAATTTGCTTTTCTTCTTTCCAGGGATGATATTGTGTTGAAGGATCCTCTGAATACATTTACAGGTATTGAGAATTACAAATCGATATTCTGGAACCTAAGATTTCATGGCAAGATATTTTTCAAAGCTTTATGGATTGACATAAACAGTGTGTGGCAGCCTGTTGAGAATGTTATTATGGTTCGCTGGACTGTTCACGGGATCCCACGAGTTCCATGGGAAAGCAGTGGTAGGTTTGATGGGACTTCTGAGTATAAACTTGATAAACAGGGCAAGATTTACGAGCATCGGGTTGACAACATTGCTTGGAAAAAACCTCCTAGGTTTAAAGTTATGGGTGTGGAAGAATTGATTCAATCTCTTGGCGGTCAGCAGACCCCAGGACCAACTTACTTTGAAATATCTTCATCTGCTAAGAGAAAGTAAAAGCTACACTCATGCCCTTCAAAAAGTTTTGGACCAAATTGTGCATATTATGGTATACATTAAGCTAGATATTTAGCATCTTGTTGTTGCATAAACCCTTGAGAAAATTGTATTTTTCTTTAGACATAATGGTTTATATGTAAATAATGGTTCCCAGATCTACTGGCACCAGTTTAAAGGGTCTTTGTTGGCTGTGTAGTGTAAATAGTTGAATTTGAAAAGCCGTGTATACTATGAAAAGTCAAAGAAGTGCCAGTCAAATGTTCACTAAAAAATATTTTTTTCTTTGTTTGACACTCTTTGAATCGATTGTTGACATCCGTATGACACTCATAATATATATGTCAGACAATTCAGACAAGTGTTCCAAACAAAAAATTGTTTTTTTTCTCTCTTCAACACACCTTTATACATATTTTAGACAAATCTCACAAATTTAAAATTGTTAAACATTTTTAAGTTATCTTATCCGTAAAGAATTAAAGACATTAATTTGATTAGAATATTTTCAATTTTTTTAATCATAACGGTGTCTTATATATAATGGTGTCTGTGTCCTATGTTTTAATATTATTCGTGTCGGAGTGTCCGTGTCGTGTTTCAGTGTTCGTGTCGGAATCTCTGATATATAATGGTGTATGTATCCTATGTTTTAATATTATCCGTGTCGGAGTGTCTGTGTCGTGTTTCGATGTCTGTGTATTCCGTGTCGGAGTGTCCGTGTCGTGTTTCAGTGTTCGTGTCGGAATCTCTGATATATAATGGTGTATGTATCCTATGTTTTAATATTATCCGTGTCGGAGTGTCCTTGTCGTGTTTCGATCTCCGTGTTGGGATCTTTATGGTGTGTAATGCAGTATCTACTTCAATCTTCCTTTAGCTTTATATGAGCAGGTGTGTAATGCAGTTCTACTTCAATCTTCCTTTAGCTTTATATTAGCAATTCATGTACTGATGTTGCTAGAAAAATTATACTTTCCATTTTTCAATCTTTGCTTCTCACTATATCTAATATTAGCAAACACATATATCAACACCTAAACAGCCTTTAAATAGCAAGTGATTGATTGGTAAATAGATTAGTAAGGATGTTGAATCCTAAGAAAGTGGAAAATAACTAGATTGAATTGTAAATCTGTCTTTTGTAAATGAGAATGAATAAGAACAAAAATAATTGATTGTTGTCACATGCTCAATTTTTGGAGTAAACAATGGTAGTTTAAAGAGAGTAACTAAATTTAATAATGGAGAGCATATCGGATAATAATTTGTCAATATAAGTTGTGTAATGTGTGTACATAATGCGTCATGTGGTGTCAGAAGAGATAAAAAAGTGATTTTATGATATATCTCTACAACATCATAAATATATATAGTAAAGCAATGAAACAAATCTCTGAGTCCCGTTTGTTACTTTAATGCATGTTTGGTTTTATTCTTAATATCTTTTATAAATGTAACTTTTTATCTTTAAAGTAGTTAATCTAATGAATATCTCTATACTACTATTTTCAATCACTTTTATCATGAAATTTGCTTGTTGTAGGATCTCTAACAACAAGATTGTATCTTTTCCTAAGTTGATCAATTAAAGAAGCATATTTATGATAGTTTAACACATGATAAAACAAGACACTAAAAACACATCCACTTAAATACAAACAACTATTTACATTAATTTCACATTGTTCAACATAAAAAGGTTTAGCTTATGTTGAACTTAGTACATAAATCAATATTGGTTGTTAATTTAAACATTCTTAAACACATAATAAAAAAGAAATGAAAATCTAAGAGTATTTTCTTCGTCTTCTTGAAATTGTTAATCACCAAGAAATGGTCTCTGTCACGCCAGATACTAGTAGCATACACTTGAGATGATGAGAAGAAGAACCTTTCCACTTTGTTCAGCTTACTCTCCTCACCAATTTTCTTTCTTTGAGTTGTTGAACCTTTTTGCATTTCCTTCAAGAGGTCCTTTTATAGTCACGTACATCTAGGGTTTTTGGTGTTGTCTTGGATCATGAGCTTGTGTATATTTTGTGAATTCTGACCCAAATGAATCAACATAATTCTCTCAAAATCTTCCATTTCGTACCAATGCAGATCAGGGAACAATCACTGTGTAGGAGACAAAGTGTCTTATGTCAGGCTAATGACGCATGCATTTAGGCACCCATGTCTTACATTTGTCCTTTGCAGCAACATAGTGCATGCATTCAGGCGGTTGCGTCTTACATTTTTTCCTTGCTACAACATAGCGTTGTAGTGCGTGTACTATGGCGCAGAGTTTTATCCTCAAACTCCTTCATCTTATCCCTTTGCATATTTAATTCAAATGCCTTCCATTATATAGATAGTTGTCATGTGCCTTAGAAAAGGGAATGACATCTCTTTTTAACTTACATTGCATCCAACTTTCTTCTTTCAGTTGCGGTTAGAGAGTTATACCAAAACTGTCATGCAAGGCATCATCAAAAGTTAACTCGCGGTTAGAGAGTTATACCCAAACTGTCATGCAAGGCATCATCAAAAGTTAACTCTACATAAGTAACAAATACATAAAAACTAACAAAATAGAGCACCTGGTGTACTCTTTATAAACTACTAAAAACAACAAAATGCATTAAAACAAAATAGCAAACAACAAAATAAAAGGGATAGATTCAAGTGCTAAGGTTTATATTAACTCATAAAATGCGAGCTATCACACCCCAAACTTAAATTTACTTGTCCTTAGGTGATGTAACATATAATATGGAAAGAAACATTTTACTTCCCTCCATCCTTTAATCTAACAAGTTATTTTTTACTCAACTCAAAATTAATCTAAGGAGACCACATTCAAAAGTTGGCATAGCTCATTCTATTTACAATTTAGCTCTGTTAGTGGATGTGTGTGCTTCCTGATGTTGTATGTCATGTCAAAATTTTTTAGTTAAGATGGTTTGCTTTAATGCTAGTTTGGTTATCTTATCCTATGGTCCAATAATTCACTTTTTAGTTTCAGAAGGGGTCAACTATTTTGCTCTTGGCTTTTAGCTCATTTTGAACTTGAGTCTTCCACATGCATTTTTATTATGATTTATAAATCTTGTTAGATGCTTCACATTTTCACCTTATATGATCTCACTTATAACGGATCCAACCAATTATTAATGGTGAAGACATCCACAGATGTTCCTCCGGTTTCGGGAACAAAAACTTATTTGAAATGCTCATTGGCTTACTTCATTCTTTTTATAGATTTTTGTGTATTTATAAATGCAGTGTATAATTTTGTAGGCAATTGTCTTTTCTCCTACCTTTGAACAATAAACTTATCAGACTCATTCATGTTCCTATTAAATATTATTTCATAACCATTGTCACAAAATTGACTAATGATTAGTAGGTTATGTTTTAGTACATCTACTAACTAAACATTATTAACTATTGATCGTACCTGGAGATCAGGATCCGATGCGGCTGGCTTCGAGAGCTGATGAAAGACGGTCGGTGAGGAGAGAAGAGGGGTGTACCTGCAAGGCACTCCGATGCTAAAGTAAGTAACCGAGCAAAGAGTGGGCAAGTACGAGAATAAAGGTCAGAGAAATTGAATACCTGGCCCTCCCAAATGAGAGGGTTTATATAAGGGGCTAAATGGAAGATTATTGGTCCATACTGTGAGGCGCGGATCGAGGAATCCGTAAAAATAGGAAACGGTCAAGACTAGCCGTTAGGGAACTTTGTCGTGGTCGGAATGCTTATGCTCGACAGAGACCATTATTCCTAATTCTGCCCGACGTCGGGCATTGCTATTGGATTGGTTTGCTTGGCCTAATTGTGGGGATTGGGGTAGTCCAGAACAGGAGCCCCCCAAGTTATTGCTCGTGTGGAAGAGCAGTGACTTAGAAATGATTTTGTGCTCGGCGATGAGCAGTGTTAAGGCCAGGAATTTATGATGCAGATCTTCGGGGAACGGGCAGCTGGTACGTTGCTCGACAGGGGAATGTGAAACGAAAAGCTGGAATATCTGGGAATTTGCGCTTATTAATGATTTGACGGCTAGCCTAGGGGCTAGTGTGTAGGGGTCACGCGTGCTTGCACGTGTTTTGCCTCTTATAAATAGGGTTCTCAAGGCCTATTCTGCACTTTTTCGCTTCATCTTCTTCTCCGACGCTCTGCTCGTTCAACTGCCACCACTTCAGCCGTCGACCACCGCATTTCCTTGCCGACCACCACTTCCAGAACGCTTTTCTTCTTCAAAAATGTCTTCCCAGGCGCAAGGTACGGTTCTTTTTCGCCGTTTTAGGTGTTTATAGCTTAGGTTTCGTAGAAATGCATGTGGTTTAGGATAGTTTTGACGGTAGTTTTAGATTTAGAACCGGTAAACTTTAGGACTTCTGCCACCGTAGTCGGTCGGTTGCAAACCCTAGCTCAGGGTCGACGTAGGTGCTGGTCGACCTCGACTTAGGTTTTGACAAATATCTAAGTTAGATCCTTGATTTAAAATGTTGGGCGTAAGCCGTCGCTCCGAGCGATGGTCAGCCAGGGCTATAGCTCGGGACCTAGTCTCTGAGCTGATGCGCGCCCTTTCACTTGTCGAGCGGTGGAAGGGTGGATTTGATATTCTTAATCGAATTCACTGACGCCTTTCCTCTGCTTTTCAGGTGAAAACTCGCTCGTGGATCCATTGGACGTGTCTTCGGAAGAGACGTCCTCGGAAGATTCAGGATCATCTGCGTCCGTCCCTTCTGGCTCTGGGAGTTCCTCGGGGAATTCGGATGCGAGTACTACAGGAGCATCAACAGATTCGCCCCAATGTCCCGACCGGACGAGGGTCTCGCCCGAAGAACTGGTGGTGGAGGATTTGTTGGACAAGGTGTCCTCATTTTCGAGACCCCGAACAGAACCACTGCCCGTTGTTGGCGACCCTGCCGATTGGATCGTAACCTGCCCGGGGGACGATGACCGCATCTTCTCAGATTTTCGCGGTCGGGCTTTCTCCATGTATGAATACGCAGTCTCAGTCCTGGGGGTAACTTTTCCCTTCAGTGACTTTGTGAGTGCCGTGCTCGGGCACCTATGCGTCGCCCCTTCCCAGCTGCATCCCAATTCATACGCGTCCCTGAGAGCGTTTGAGATGACGTGCGCCCATCTGGGTGTTGGTGCCACGCTTCCTCTATTTTTCCGCCTGTTCTCCCTGCAGCGCCAAGTCGGGCGAGGAACCGATCGGAAGGGATTTGTGTCCTTCAAGCAGCGGACGAAAATATTTAAGGCCCATTCAGAATCTATCTGGGCCTTCAAAACTGATTACTTTCTGATCAAACCCGCGAGCGCGGTGGCCGTGAGGGCAATGAGCTTCGTGGGGGATAGACACCGACGAGAATGACGAGCCTAAGCTCGACGATCAAGGGCAGGTGATCCCGAGGAGGCTGTGGTTGTTCCCATTTTCCTGGAGCTATGCTCACTATGAGAAACATGTCGGTGAGTTTGTTCAGGTGGGGGACTCATTGAATGATGATGACGCGGCCAGTTTCGAGGCCTTCAGAAAATTGATAGCGTCCTTCACTCCGACCCCCCTACTGGATGGAGATGGAAAAGTTATACTTGAGCAGGATGGGGGGAAGCTGTGGAGCGTCCTTTGATTAATGTTACCGAGTTGCTGGCCTGTCATACCGGGCAGGAAGTGTCCTACTACTTTGGTATCTGTTTATCTATATTAGTCAAATTTTTGTTTTAACTTTGTCGTCCACGACTAATCTGATCTTTCTCCTTTTTCAGGCTCTCTGTTGAACCCACTGGATAAAATTCAAGAACGCCTGCTTCAGCAGCAGAAGAAAAGATCAAGGGTCGTGCAGACCAAGCTGACGGAGACAAGTGGCTCGGGGTCGGGCCCCTTGGTCCAAGGTTCTCCGAGCGCCTCGACCGGCTCTTTGATGAAGAAACATAAGTCCGCAGCCACTGTATACTTGACGGCCAACGTTCCCCCTAAGCCGAAGCATGGGCTGCCTCCGTGCTTCGTGAAGCGCAATTTCTTCGAAGGAACGAGCATGAAGGTGGACCGTGCGGATTCCTTGTTTTTGGAGGGTATGGATCGTCCTGCCCGACGATTATCTCTGGCCCAGGACGCAAGCGCGGTTATGCGGGTCCTGACAATGGCCTGGCTGACAGCCGAAGGGAGCCCTGGACAGGAGCGAGATATGGGTAGGCTGAAGGAGCAGCTGGCTGCCACTGAGGCAAAACTGACAACGGCCACTGAGGAGGCTAAATCTGCGGCCAAGGAGTTGACTGAACGGGCCAACGTCATCGCCAAGTTGGAGGTCGACAAGAAAAGGGTGCTGGAGCAAAATAAAAAGCCGAGGGACGCTTTCTGCCCTAAGGAGGATGAGGATGAAGAAACCAAAAATCTGGTAACGAGGGCTCAGCTGCTTGCTCGGATCGACCAAGACATGGAATATCTGAACTCATCAACTGAGCTCAGCTTCCAGAACGCGGTGGATCAGATGAAGGCTCTCCATCCTGACCTGGCTTTGGACGTTGGTCGAATCAGCTATCTGTACAAGGTAGAAGACGGCCAAATTGTGGTTCCTTCGGACCTGGTGGCAGCTAATTCTCAGCCGGGGTCGATTGCTCAGCTAGAACAGCCCGAAGCGCAACTGGAGCAGGAGGAGGCTCGCCATGAAGAAGGCCGTCCAGAAGGCGATGGTAATTAGTTTCTGGCTTGCGTGCCATGTAATTTATTATGTTTCTTTTTGGGGGCGTGGACCCCTTTGCATGTAATCCTGAACAAGTCGGCCTTTCGGGGTCGCATCTTTAATTTCATATGTACGACCTTGATGGTCGATTTCTATATTTCATTTGCTCGTAATGATGCGTCCGTCGGAGGACATATTTTATTTGTTATTTTTACTAAGTGTTTGGTATGTATCTTTGCATTAATTGGATGTGATCGAATAAATATGAGGTGTGTATGTGATCTGTTGGTTAGGGGGACCAATCAGATCTTGGAGTTTTACTCCTGGTCGGTGCCCGGGCCAAGGTAATGGCCCGGGCTCCGTGGCTTGAACATCCCATCGCGAGCTGGGGTTCTGCCTGGTCGTGGTACTTAGGCGAGGTCGGACTCGTTTGAGTATCTGTCCATGCGGCAGGTTTCTCCTTCCCTTGAAAGGAGATCTCGCTTGATTTTACCAATTTTGGGCTGTCGTGCTCGTACCTAGGCACGCAGTTTTCAGTCGGTCCCTTTGCTCCTTGCTTGAAAGTTGAGCAGGGCGACTTTGTGATTTAGCTGTAATATTATTTGAGTTTCTCGGCGCTCCAAGGCCGAGCAAGCTCTTCCCCGTGTAAATTTTCTAAATAAAAGGCCCCGTTCTCGGTTTTTGCTCGGACGCGATACGGGCCCTCCCAGTTGGGTGTAAATTTTCCCTCGCGGGGATCCCTGTGATTTCTTCTAAGGACAAGACTGCCTACCTCGAACGTTCGTCTTATGACCTTAGAATCATACCGAGCGGCTATTTTTTGTTTGAGAATGGTTTCTCGAAGAGCAGCTTCTGACCGAACTTCTTCGATCATGTCGAGCTCGTCCCTCAAAGCTTCGGAGTTGGTGTCTTGGTCCATAGGGGATTCTGTGCGTTTGGATAGGACGTGCATTTCTATAGGGATCACCGCCTCGGTTCCATATGCTAATTGAAATGGGCATTCCCCGGTTGTTGAGTGGGGTGTGGTCCTATATGCCCATAGTACGCTATGTAGCTCCTCGACCCAGTGCTTCTTATGCTCGTCCAGTCTTCGTTTCAAACCTCTTAGGATTACCCTATTCGCGGCCTCTGCTTGTCCGTTAGTTTGGGGGTGCTCGACCGAAGCGAAATGTTGTTTCGTTCCTATTGATGCAACGAATTCTTTGAAGTGTGTATCTGTGAACTGAGTGTCGTTGTCGGTCACGATGGCGAGCGGTACCCCGAACCGGGCGAGGATGTTTCTCTTAAAGAAACGTAGTATGTTGAGCGCAGTGATTTTGGCTAAGGCCTCAGCTTTTATCCACTTGGTGAAATAGTCGACGCCTACAATTAAGTATTTATTTTGACCGGACCCGACGGCGAATGGTCCTAAGATATCCATCCCCCACCATGCGAATGGCCAAGGCGACGATAATGATTTTAGCCCGGACGGGGGTGCTACGTGTACATACCCGTGTCGTTGGCATTTGTCGCACCTCTTCACGTGCTCCTTTGCGTCGTGTTGGAGTGTGGGCCAATAGTATCCTGCCCGTAGAATTTTTCGAGCCAACGACCGTCCGCCAGGATGTTGCGCATTGATTCCTTCATGGACTTCCCTTAGTACGTGCGGGATGTTTTCTTCTTCTACGCACCTGAGGAGGGGTGTAGAGAATCCTCGACGATACATACGTCCACCTACTAGAGAATATGAGCATGCCCTTCGTCGTATTGTACTGGCCGGTTTTGGGTCGGTCGGTAATTCTCCTTTAGTTAGGTAGTTAAATACTGGGGTCATCCAGCAGCTTGTGTCGCCCACGAGGTTAATGTCTATGTGGACCGATGATTGCCCGATGCTAGGTTGGGGAAGCGTTTTCTGTATGACGGATTTGTTGTTTCCTTTCCTTTTAGTGCTCGCCAATTTGGAAAGGATGTCTGCGCGGATGTTGTTCTCTCGCGGGATGTGTTTGACTTCCACACTTTTGAACCATTTCAGTTCGCCTTTTACGAGGGCCAAATATTCGGCCATGTTATCGTTTTTGGCTTGAAATTCTCCTCGAACTTGGCTGGCGACCAACTGAGAATCCGTGCAGATTGTGATCTCTTCTGCTTCCAAATCGGTCGCGAGCTGTATGCCCGCTAGAAAAGCTTCGTACTCTGCCTGGTTGTTAGAAGTGGGGAAAGATAAGGTTAGGGACATTTCGATGACGTTTCCCTTTTCGTTCTCCAAGATATTTCCAGCCCCGCTACCTGATGGACCAGATGCTCCGTCCACGAAAATAACCCACCTGGATGAGATTTTCGGCTCTTGCTCGGTGAAAGTAAGTTTAGCCACGAAGTCGGCCAGCGCTTAAGCTTTGAGAGCTTGTCTTCCCTCGAATTTGACGCCAAAATCGGATAGTTCCAATGACCACTTTAACATTCGTCCGGCCATGTCTGGTCGACCGAGCAATTGTCTTATGGGTTGATCGGTTCTTACGATGATGGTGTGAGCCAGGAAGTAATGGCGTAGCCTTCTGGCTGCGAGAAAGAGGGCCAAAGCCACCTTTTCTATCTGGAGATATCGAATTTCCGGGCCATGGAGTGCTTTACTTGTAAAATATACAGGCTTTTGCCCTTCGGGTAGGTCGCGCACGAGTGCCGCGCTTACTGCCTTGTTTGCAACGGCGAGGTAGAGATACAGTATCTCCCCTTCTTCGGGTCTAGACAAGACTGGGGGTTCACTCAGTGCCTTTTTTAGGTGGGACAACGCCAGCTCGCACTCCTCTGTCCATTCGAAAGTTGCTTCTTTGCGAAGGAGCTTGTAGAAGGGGAGAGCGTGTTGAGCGGATTTAGCTACGAACCGAGCGAGGGAGGTAAGGACCCCGTTTAGTGACTGCATGGATTTTTTAGAAGTAGGTGTTGGGAGTTCCGCGAATGCCCGACATTTGTTGGGGTTGGCCTCAATACCTCGTTCAGTCAAGTAGAATCCGAGGAATTTCCCTGCTCGGATCCCAAATGTGCATTTTTCAGGGTTGAAACGCATCTTGCACTTCCGTGCCTGATCGAACACCTTTCGTAAGTGGGACGCGTGGTCCATTTCTTGTTGAGATTTGACGATCATGTCGTCCATGTATACTTCGAGCATATCTCCGATTTCTGCCCGGAAAACTTTATTCATCATGCGCTAATATGTCGCGCCTGCGTTTTTCAGACCGAAGGGCATAACGTTGTAAAAGTAATTGCCCGATTCGGTCATGAAGGTCGTGTATTTTTTGTCAGACACGGCCATGGGTATCTGATTATATCTTGAGTATGCATCCATGAAGGACAATATCTTGAAGTCGGACGAATTGTCGACCAATTTATCAATGTTAGGTAAAGGGTATGCATCTTTCGGGCATGCCCGATTAAGATCGGTATAGTCAACGCACATTCTCCATTTTCCATTATATTTTTTCACCAGTACAACATTTGAGAGCCAGGTTGTGTACCTAGCCTCGGTTACAAATTTAGCCTATAGGAGGTCTTTAACAGCAGATTCAGCTGCTTCAGTTTTCTTGTTGAGCGACCGCCTTGTGTGTTGGGTCAATGGAGAGGTGGTGGCAGGCTGTCTCGGGGTCGAGCCCTAGCATTTCTGCGGCGCTCCAGGAAAATAAATCTGCATTCCCTCTGAGGCAAGCTTTCAGCTGTCGCTTCACCAAGTCGGGCATATGTGCCCCGATTTTAACGCACCGAGTTGGGTCCTCTCCCAAAGGAATTAATTCGAACTCTCCATCTGGTATTGGTCGGGATAGCGACTCTGTTGGCCTTTGCACGCCCTCGCTACTGTCCGAGAATCTGCAGTCTAGGTCGATCGAGTCCACCTGAGGGAAAGCCCTGGGAACATCTGGTGAATTTGATGTTGGAGGATTCAGTTGGTATGATATTGAGCTGAGACCCTTTGATGCTGCTTCGAAACACCTGCGGGTAGCGTCGACGTCTCCGTGTAATGTGGCGACCTTACCTGAAGTAGTGTAATATTTCATCTTCAGGTGGACGGTGGATGGCACGACGATTAGCTCGGCTAATGTTGGTCGTCCTAGGATGCATTGGTACAACGACGGGCAGTCCACGACTAGGAACTAGACCCTGACCGTCCTGGCTGTCTCACCTGCCCCGAAGGTGACAAATAGATCGACATAGCCCCATGGTCGGGAGACTGCTCCGTTGAAACCCTGCAGGTCTGATTCGACATATGGAGTTAAGTGTGTCTCGTTCAGCTGGAGTGTCGAAAACAGCTGGGAGTACATAATGTCGCAGGAGCTGCTCTGGTCCACCAGGATTCTTCTCACATGAAGTTTGCCATGCGTGCCTGGATGAGCAGAGGAATGCTGGCGTTGGGCGCCCCTCCTAGGAGCTCTTCTCGGTAAAAGGCAAGGGGTACCGAGCCTTCCCTTGGTGGATCCAGGGTGGCGTTTTGCGCGGGCCCCTTTGCAATCAGCTGGTCGAATTTCCGTTTCACGGATCCGACCGTGATTTTATTGAACCCTCCTCCTGAGATGACCATTGTGGAAGGGAAAGTTTCCCATGAACTATAGGAGGAGAAGTACCCCGGATTCTCGGCGTGGTCCGGTAGGAAGAAATCCTCCGGACGATAAATGCTTAGAGCGACCTGCATGTTAGCATCTGCAGGGATGGGTATGGCTTCCTCGACTTTTTGGGTCTCCTGAGCTTCTTGTCAAGGAGTGTCTCTGGATTTGGTGAACTGTTTTAGGTGCCCGTCCTTGATGAGAATTTCGATTGCATCCTTGAGATGGATGCAGTCCTCTGTGTTGTGGCCGTGACTCTTGTGGAATCTGCAGTATTTCGTTTTATCTGTGTCGGGCTTGCTGGGTTGTTGCCTCGGGAAACGTACCCCTGCTTGTTTGAATTCCGAATTGGCACATTCAGACAAAATTTTCTCCCTGGAGGCCAGGAGGGGTGTGTACTCATGGAACCGACCGACGGGTCCTCGGTGCTCCCGCGGTTCACGGGAGCGATCGTCCTTTCTTTTGTCTCCTCCTCGGCGAGATGTCGAAGGTTCATCGACTCGGTGAGGCTTAGCATCTTCTCGGCGTCGAGCGTCTCTTACCGAACTGGCCGCTTGTTTTTCCTCATACTGAATGTAGGCTTGGGCTTTCAGTAAGAACGCGTCGAGGGTGGTCGGGGTCTCAATGCCGATCGCCCGATGAAAATCAATCGCCGGGCGTAATCCTCGGTCCAGCAAATATTTTTTCATGTCGTCGGTCGTGGATACTTGGACCGCTTCTTTATTGAACCTTTCGATGTAGGTTCGTAAAGGTTCGTCCCTCCCCTGGATGATCGCTTCGAGCGAAGCTTCTGTCTTCGGGTGCCGCCTTGATGCGGTGAAGTGCCTGGAGAACGTGGGTCCAAGTTGTTTCCAGGAGGTGATGGACTCAGCTTCGAGGCTTTTGTACCATGTCATCGCTCCTTTCCTCAGCGTCGTAGGAAAAAGGCGACATTTGATTGCCCCCCGTACACCTCGATAGTCGAGCAGCGCATCGATATTCTCGATGTGCTCGTTTGGATCCGTGGTTCCGTCGTACGAGCCTAGCGGCGGGGACTTCTCTAAACCTCTTGGAAGCTTAGCTGCCATGATTTCAAACGAGAGGGGACCCCGAGCGTCCTCGTCGTCGCTGGAGTTGAACAAAGGAGACCTGTGAGCGTGTTTCTTCGTTCGTCGGGGAGAAGCAGATCTTGATCTGCTCCTTCTTGATTTTCTTGTAGGAGAAGATCGTGGGGAAGACTGGCGGAGACGTTTGTCGCCCGTTGATTCGTCAGCGTGCCCTTTCCTCTTCTTCCTGGCTGGAGAAGGAGTATGCTTTCTTTGGGGTCTCGCGGGAGACTGTGGTCGACGAGAATTATCTTCGAGACGGGCGATTTTCTCGCCATGGGCGAGGAGCAGCAAGTTTGTCTGATTCAGGATCTCGGCCAGCGCGGCGAAATCTGATCCCGAAGGAGTCGAGGGAAAAAGAGTTTCCGGGCGACTTTCCAGAGGTTGATCGCGATCGGGTGAAGGCGATGCTGTCTTCCCGTCCGGGTGGTCTTGCACAGTTTCCTCGTGCGGGGGAGGATGGATGTTGCTCTCACGTTGTGTGAGAATCATGCCATCGTTTGATCGGTTTTCTTGGTTGTCCCGAGCAGCCATGGATCTTGTTAAAACTTTGGTTCCTTGAAGATTTTGAAAGAAGAACGGGGAAATCAGTTTCCCACAGACGGCGCCACCTGATCGTACCTGGAGATCAGGATCCGATGCGGCTGGCTTCGAGAGCTGATGAAAGACGGTCGGTGAGGAGAGAAGAGGGGTGTACCTGCAAGGCACTCCGATGCTAAAGTAAGTAACCGAGCAAAGAGTGGGCAAGTACGAGAATAAATTTCAGAGAAATTGAATACCTGACCCTCCCAAATGAGAGGGTTTATATAAGGGGCTAAATGGAAGATTATTGGTCCATACTGTGAGGCGCGGATCGAGGAATCCGTAAAAATAGACAACGGTCAAGACTAGCCGTTAGGGAACTTCGTCGTGGTCGGAATGCTTATGCTCGACAGAGACCATTATTCCTAATTCTGCCTGACGTCGGGCATAGCTATTGGATTGGTTTGCTTGGCCCAATTGTGGGGATTGGGCTAGTCCAGAACAACTATAATAAAGAAGAATTGCCAATAGTACATGTAACTAGGGGTAGACAACGGACCATGTTGGATGGATTCGGACCCAAAACCACGACCCAATTGAAACCGCGAATGATAATATAAGGACGGATTCCACCCAAATTTAAATACGATTTTGACAGGTTGGATTACATCGGGTTGCGGGTATTATTGAAAATATATTTTGGGTTATAAGGCTAATTGAATTTTAGGCCCAATGACATTTTTTGAACTTTAAAAAAAATATATTGGGTTAGTAGAAATTTTGCCCAATCACATTTTATTTTGTCTTTCACTCAGTATCTTCTAATATATTGTTAACCATACATATATAATTACAATATTTCAAATTTACCTTAAAAGTTACACCAATTTCTTTTTTGAGATAAATAAAATTATTAGATTTATTGCAAATATTCATAAAATAAATGATCCACCATTTCTTCAACAAAACCAACATGTAACTTTAACAACAAATTAATCACAAGTTTATAAAACAAAATTAATTTTAGATAAATAAAGGTTAAATTAAATCAATTAAATATAACAACTAACTTCAACACTCATACAATCATAGCAGAAACAACAAAAATCACAATCATTGAATCTATGAATGAATGCACAAATAATTTTTGATAAGTTATTACATCACAAAGAACTCGATGAATATCATAATGTATTAGTAACATAAATCTAAAAATCACTTATTTAAAGAAAAAAATACAACATGTATTACCTCATTACAAGTTTATTTTATGCTTGTTTCTGCACTTGGAACACTAACTTGTAATATGCAACAACAAAAAATGAGAGATGAGAGAACATTAAAAAAAATAAAGTAAAAATCAAATTATAAATGTTGGATCATTAACAATCTAAAAATCAACATCTCAAAAATATGAATGATCAAATCAAAACTAAACAAAATAAAATAATATAGGAAACCCTAAAACTTAAAAATAACTAAATACTTAAATCAACAAAATAAACTTAAACCCTTACCTTCAAAACAATAAGGATGAGAGGTGATAAAATGTGAATATGATCCTGGAAAAAAAACATAAACAAACTTAGTTAGAATATAAACAAAACTAAAGATTAAAGGGATAATACAAAAATCCCTAAAAGAAAAAACATAAAATTCGAAAACTCTAAAGACAAAATTAAAAGATTGTAAGAGTGGTGATGAGGGCAATGACAGTAGTGGTGATGATCGTTGAAGATGGAATGAGAGGAGGAAGGTGAATGTTGATGATACGTTGCAAATGAAGGAGCAATTGCAATTTGAATATATATATATAAAGAGAAATAACAACCCTTAAATAGTGTGTGAGGTGTAGGGTTTGTGAGAAAATAATATTAAAAGTAATTAGGAAATTATGTTGTTATTTTTAACTACGAGTGGGTTAGGATACTTGCAGTTCTATTTTAGGAACTCAGATCCGTATGTATTAACCTATTTCAACCTATTAGTTAGGTCCGTTGAACTGATGGCTTACTTAAAATCGGAAAACTTTTTTTCCGGTTATTTCGGACTGGACCGGGTTATCGTTTTCTGTCCAGCCTAAATCTATCAATGATCTTTCCTTTTATAGTTTTCTCCAAACTCCATAGTTCGTCCCTTTTTCAGAGTTAGGGTTTGTTTCTCTTGTCATATATTGTGAGTGATCATTGTCCAAGTACCAGAACTACAACTTTGCTCCTCACTTGAAGCATATATGATGCAAATATAATTTCAGATTCAGGTACCCATAATCTCATGAGTCCTTTGGGGTTGGTACTGCAGAGATTTTTCTTATTTGTTACCTTAGATTTCATGAAGTGGGGCTTAAGGTCATTCAAGAATATTGGTTTAAAAGTTTTGTGTCTTGAATCAATCGTAGCCTTTGGTTGTGAACCTTTCAGATCCTTATACTGTGATGTATTAAGTTATGGTATGTTCGAAACTTTTGACTTTGGAGTCTTCGATTATGGTTTCTTTAGAACCTTTGACTCTACAGTCTTTAGTTCTAAATGGTTTAGAACCTTTGCTTTGTCAATAATTGGTACAAAGTAGTAATATAGCCCTTTTTAGCATAGCTTGAACAAGAAGGTTTCATTGGTTTAACCAAAGTTTCTACCTTTTGATTGAAAAGGTTTTTGTGAAAAACCAAAGCCAACTTCTTTATTCCTGCTTACACCATAAATCATATATGCTACTTTTGTCCTATCAAAGCCATTTATGACAAATTCCTGAAGAGAAACTTCATGCTCATATGGATATTTCTCAGACATTTTTTTCACTTGAGTAATATGGTTTTTTTTCTTCTAAAACTTCATTTCTAATTTGAAAAGATTTTAATTCATTTGTCACTAGCTCATATTGTTTTTTTAAAATTTTAATGACTTGCTTTATCTTGACAACGACCCATAAGATCTTGAATAAGAGTAATTAAATCAGAACTAGATACTTAAGAAAATACCTCATCTTCTTCTTCAGAATCTAACCAGAGTCTGAGTCTAATTTTGTGTTTGAATATGTTATAGCCATCATAGCTAAATTGGTTTCTTCTACATATTTAGCAAATTCTTCTTCTTTGTCAAGTTCATCCCATGTTGCCATGAGACTCTTCTTGAATTTCTTTCTAAAGTTGTCCTTCTGATAGCTTCCTTTCTAGGACTTATCCTTCAGCAACTCTTGACAGTCAGCAATAAAGTGATAAGGCTTTTTATATTTAAAGCATACATTTTGGTCATCTTTCTTGTCCCTGGAACTTCATCCTCTGAAGCCATTTCTTCTTGAGGACTTTCTGTTCTTCCTAGCCAAATATTGAAACCTCTTGATTATAAATTCCATTTATTCATCATCTGGTCCTTCTTCAGAACCTCTTATATGAGCAACTTCTTTAGGTTTCTAGACTCTATAAGACTTGGTAGATTTACCAACAGACTTCAAGGCAAGAGACTTGGATTTATTTGCAGGTTCATCTCCTATGAGCTCCATCCCATGACTCTGAAGATTGGTAATCAAACTTTCAAGACTTATTTTTTTTCAAATCCTTAGCTTTTTGGGTGGTTTTCACCTTTTGTCTATATTTGACGGGAAGACTCCTAAGTATCTTCTTGACATGATTAGAAGTAGTATCGCTTTTGTTCAAAACTTGAAGTCTAGATATCAAAACTTGAAACCTTGAGAATATGGTTTCAATATATTCATATTCCTTCATTCTGGACAATTCATATTGTTGAACCAAAATATTAGCCTTTTCCTCTTTCACCTATTGATTGCCTTCATAGGTAACACACAAGGATTCAAAAATTATTTTTGTAGTCGACTTGTCAATTATCTTGAGGTATTCAGAGTGAGGTTTTCTATAAATCTTCTTTTGAGCATGTGTGAGACTTTTTCTATCAATAACCATTATTACTTCATCAACTGGAATATCAATATCATCTTCTAGATTGTCCCACAACTCATCATCAATGCTTATCATGTGAGTGCGTATCTTACTTTTCCACCATTAAAACATTTTGGAATATCCTCAAAATGTTGGAGGTTTAGCAATATAGTTTTTCTTCTCATAATCACTATAATCATAGTTCACAACATTGTCACCACCATTACCACCATAGTTATCAGCAAACTCAACAGACATTTAGTGGTGGATAAAAACAGGTTCAGAGAGAGTGAAACAAAGAGAGACACAATCAAGTTTATACTTGTTCCTCCAACAAATGTTCAAGAACACAAGAAAGGGACTTCCAATGCTTAAAAACACAAGTAAGATACTTCTAATACTCAAATACACAATCAAGATACTTCAGATGCTCAAGCACACAAGCAAGATACATCTAACAATCTAACTTAATTAGATAAAAGATTGTTTGAATATTTCACTTAAATCAAAGGTGTAAATAGAATATAACTCAAAAAAACTATTACGACTTATGAATTTCTAAGATATACAAACAATAAAAAATCAAAGCTAAACTTGTGCTTTTGGTTTGACAGAGTAACAACTCTTTCAATAGTCAACGATTCGTTGTTTTTTTCAAGTCTTCAACTCCTTATATAGAGAGACAGAAAAGAGTCGTTGAAGAAAATAGCTTGCACAAGTAAGTCTTGGATAAGTTTGATCATAAACATTGGAATGTTTCTTGATATGGCTAATGTCATTAAAAAGACGTTTGAATTCCCTTTGCTTTAATAGGAATTATATATTATATACCAACTATTTGTGTAGACTTTTGTTTGCATCTGCTCATGATCAGAAGAAGACAAAATGATTTATGAGTCTGATAGAAACTTATTAGAGTCTTCTTGATCCTTGCGTTGACCTTCTTTAGAGTCTGAGAACTTCAGAGGAAGTTGACCTCCTCTAGAGTCTGATTCTTCAAAGTCAGGATCTCAAGTTCCGATCCTTCAGAGTCTGGATCTTTTAGCATTTTTTACTATTCGTTTTTATTTCTTGTACTAAGTTTTATATCATAAATTTTAGTCTATGTTCTTGCACACTTGAACATATATTATGTACCTAATTATTCTTTAAAAACTTTGTCATTAAAACTTTAAAGATATGGCACAAACAAATTTTGTTCCAATAAATTATACAAAAAGTGGACAAAACGTTGGCATGATAAGAGCATCATCAGGAGAAAACTTTGTGGAGAACTTGTATTTCCATTTAATTCCATGTTGAATTTATTTCGTAGGAAATCCACTCTCGATGGTTGGAACCCTTTCATGTGAAAAGAGTAATGCCTTCAGGAGTGGTGGAAGTATGAAGTACAACCATCGTTGGACCATTTATACTGAATGGGCGGAGGCTAAAACACTATGATACTTGCGAGAATGTTGAAAGGGGGTTTGCTTAACTTTGAAATCACCCCCCCCCCCCCTAGAAACTTAAAAATGAAAAGACAATATAAATGACTTTAAACAAAGCGTTGTGTGGGAGACAACCCACCCATTTTTCATTCTTGTTTTGTTATGTGTTTAATTAGTAAAATAATGAGATCAATCGTCGTGAAAATGTAAGAAATTAAAGCATACTTTTTTTATTAAATCCCTGAGAAGTTAATTTATAAAGTCAAACATACTTTTGATTCACACACAAAGTTCGAAGAGAAGGAAAAAATTTAGGACTGAAAATAATGAAATATTTGAAATAGTTTTTGATAAAAGAAAAAAAAAAACATGACTTAGGTACAAGGTCATTGTTTGAATAGGTATTTTACAGCACAATATTTAGTGTGTAACTTGCAATTTGTATTTCTACAATACTCTTGGTGTTATCTAAATTTAGGATCATATATATATATATATATATATATATATATATATATATATATATATATATATATATATATATGTTTTTTTTTAAATCAATTGGATTAAAACATAATACAAGGGCTATTCACCCAATACAATAGAAATCCAAACACAGAAAATTCACCTCCAACTCTACTAGCCTAGAAACAAAAAGGATCCAAAACAAAGGCTAAGTAATTAAAGTTGGGCAGGTGAATTTCACTATAACAAGTCCATCTCCAAACTAAAAACTTAACATCCCAACTAAGATTATTCCCAGACACAAGGTAATCTTTAAAAAAATTGTCATTTCTAGCCTTCCATAGCACCCAAACAACAGCTATCCAAATCCAACTCAATCTAATTTTCTCTTTTTCCCTTCTTATTCTCACACCAATTGATGAAACAAGACAAATGACAACCTTCAAATTCAAACAAAATACTGCACCATTCTGCAACATCCTCCATAATCCCAAAGCTATTGGACAAAAGAAAAACAGATGGAAAAAATCCTCCTGCACAGACCTACACATGGCGCACGACAAGTCCGAAATTCCCACTCCACGCTTCACCAGTTCGTCCTTCAAAGGAAATATTTTTCCAAAGAAACCTCCACCCAAACAGTTGCACATTTGCCATAACTTTTGAACCCCAAAAAATTTTAAGGGCGGAAGAAAAACAGTAGGAATAAGTGTTGCAGATGCGTCAAATACCATCATTTTCCTAATAGATGCAGTAGAAAAATTATGGCAAGGACTGAGTTTCCAACTAATTATGTCCCTAACACCAAAAAGAGGTAAACTGAATCAACCGTCAAATCCGCCCTGAGCTCCACTTCAGATTCAGACACTACAACATTACCTAGGTCTCCCCAAAATAGGGTTTCATCGTTAAAGCCTCCCATAGCAGACAAAAAAAATTCTTCTTAGAACAATTCAAGTACATTTCCTCAAACTGAACACATAACGGAATGTCGTTGAGCCACGCTGCCATCCAAAGAGGAGTAGCTTTGCCTTCACCAATCTTATGAGAAACTTCCCCTGAAAAATAAAAACTATCATTAGTAATAACAACTTCGATCTTCAATAGGTCTTTCCGCCAAAAAGATGTCATTCTCGAGGACTTAACACTCCCCTTCAAAATAATATCCTCCACCGCACCGTATCTCCCACACAAAACCTTTTTCCACAAGGAAGATTTGTCTTCGAGTAATTTCCATTTCCACTTTACAAGCAGCGGCACATTCAAACTGTTTAGGTCCATCACCCTCAATCATCCCTATTCTTTTGATCTTCACACCACATCTCACCCTAACCAATGTATCTTTGATTTAACATCATCTCCTCCCCATAAAAACCTTTTACGAATGCCATAAATCCTTCTTAAAACAGTAATCAGAATTTTGTAGAAAGAAAACCAGAATATAGGAAGGCTTGTGAGAACCGAATTACATAACACCACTCTACCAGCCAACAAGAGAAACCTACCCCTCCACTTAGCCAACTTCTTGGAAAAAATCTCCACATGAAAATTCTAAGAGTTGACTCTTCTAAGATTACATCCTATCATAATTCCCAAGAATTTAAAAGAAGAGGTTTCAATCCTACATGAAAAGAAATTTGCAGCAACAACCAATAAATGATTACTAATATTGATTCTAATAAGACAACTTTTGAGGAAATTCATTTTCAATCCCGAGACTAATTCAAACACCCTCAAAACCGCTTTGATACTCCAAAGATTGGTCTACCCTCATTCTCCAATTATTAGAGTATCGTCCGCAAATTGTATTATGTCAAATTTCAAACTTGGATTAATACTGAAGCCTTTGAAGATACCACACTCTGAAACCTTATGCAAGAGTTGTGTAAGACCTTCGATAACCAAGACAAAAAGAAATGGAGACAATGAATCTCCTTGTCTAAGATCCCGTTCGACCTTAAAATCCTTCGTAGGGCTACCATTCACCAAAATAGATAAATGACAATTAAAAATGCATGCCTCCATCCATCTTCTCCACCTACTACTGAATCTCATAGTGATAAGCGAATGACGGAGAAAATTCCAATTCACACAATCGTATGCTTTCTCCATATCAACCTTAAACAATAAGAACTCCTTGTTATCTCTCGTAGCCATATCGACCACTTCATTTGTAATGACCACTCCCTCCAACAACTGTCTACCCGAGATGAAAGCCAACTGGTTATGCGAAACAAGTCCCCCATTGACTTAGTTCATTCTGAAAGATAACAACTTAGAGAGAATCTTATAAAGGCTCCCTACCAAACAAATAGGTCTAAGCTCTTCTAATCTTAACGAATTCACAACCTTAGGAATAAGGGTAGTAAACATGGAGCAAATAGCTTTAGTAAGGAAAGCGTTCGGGTGAAAATCCCTCAGAAAACTAGTTATATCCTCCTTAAGAAACCCCCAACACTTTTTAATGAATAAGAAATTAAAATCATCAGGATCTGGACTCTTCGAGCTATCGCAACTCCAAACCGTTGTTCTAATTTCCTCATTCGAGAATGGTTCTTCCAAAGTTGCTGCATCTTCTTCAGACGGAGATCTGAATTCACATCTATTAAGCAGAGGTCTATCCATATTAGGTTCAACAGACTTCTCCAAAAAGAAACTCCTAATCTCATTTTCATATATGTTTTTTGAATTTACGTTTCTTTTATGCAAGTTAGGTTGTTGGAGAACAAAAAACAATTAAAATATGGAGTTTGATGACAAGTATTTTTATCGTATTAATTAACTCATTTTTAATAATTTCAATGTCATTTTACATTCATCAACTACCTACACATTAACAAAACATGCTACTAATCTCCCTATTTTACTCTTTTACTAAATATACATTGTACCACACCTTTCCCTTCATTTTAATTGACTAATACATTTTTATGGGCCAATGAAAACAACTTATTGCCAAGTGGCAGAACAAATTGCCACTACCTTTCCAAATTTCATCTATGTCACTCCCTCCTTTTATCTCTTTTTCAAATTTTGAAATTCAAACTATTATTATTTACTTTGTTATCCCTCACTTAACATTCGGTCTCTCTCGTAAACATCTTCATCTTCATCATCCATTTTTTCACATTGCTTTAGTTCTTTATTGCATCTTTTCCATCAAGATTTTTTATTTTAAGTTCCTTTTCCTTCCCTAACTTTCTTTAATGATTCCTAAAAGTTAAAAATTTTCAAAGGTTGTTTCCATTTTAAACGTTTTGTTGATTTGATATTGTTTATTAATGATAAAATTGTCCAACAATGACTCCCTTTATCCCTTAAATTGATTTGTTGATTTAGTATTGTTTATGATTTTGATTCAAAGTTTAGAACTTTATGTTATCGTTGATTGTAAAATTTAGAGAGAAAAAAATGTATTCAACCAACAACCTTGCTTGCCATACATGATACAAGATTGATCTAGTTCCATTGTAAAATTCCATACAATCCCTTTACATATCCAACTCCTCATATACATCCTTGCCATACAAGATACGAGATTGATCTAGTTCCTGCAAGCTTCAGTTTGGTAAAATTCCTTACAATCTCTTTACATATCCAAATTTGTTTTATTTTAAGTTGAAAATTCTAATGCAATAGTTATATTTTACTTCTTATTAAATGATTGTTCAACATAAGATTTTTAAGAATTATTCAAATACTTTGTCTACATTTAATTTCTAAAATTCTTGCTTCTTATAATCTTATTTTGAAATGATAAGTTTAAACTCCAATGAGAAGTTTAAACTAAATAATTAAGTTACAAAAGTCAGTATATTGCAATTTTAAACTCCAATGACACTAGTTTAGTATCATCTAAGCATAGCATAATTTTCATTATGGTTAGTAATTGAATTTTATATAAATAAAATGGATAAATATGAATCATTGCTTTCGTCTCTCACACTATTAATAAATTAATTTCATAATTTCATCTTTCACACAAAAATTTAGGTTTTTCGCATAGGATTTAAATATTAGTCAAAGAGATCAGATATTAGCATTTCTACTTGACATCTACAAAGTAAAAATTATCCTATTTCTAACACCAACCCCTTCATTTCATATCTTATTTCCAATAAAATCACCATAATCATCTCAATGAAACCGATCGATTCTCCACTCTTCCAACTCTAACAAAATTAGTGAAAAATAAATCGGATACATTAGTATCAGATTATTATGCTTATATCTGAAAACAGATTGACGTAAGAAATATGATAATATTTTTACACAACTCACTTGAGAAAAAGAAAAAGAAAAATTAAATTGAAAATGAGTGAGTTGTGGTTCTAAGCTTTAAATTGAAAAATGGAAATGTAGCCGAGGTTTCAAGATACACCAAAACAAAATAAATCTGGGTATCCTACGATTCGGCAATTCAATCTGCGAAGTTATTGAAATTAATAGTTAGAGCGGCCTCAATAGTAAGAGTAACTCGCCTCTCTGCTGGGATCTTCGCATTCATCATCAAAATAATAAAAAAAAATATTTAAAAAATGTATTAATAATGTATGAAATCTAAATCAAAAGATGAACCAAGTTAACTGATAAAAAAACTTGGTCAGTAATGAGATCTAGATCTCAGTTCAATTTCCGAAAGCAAACTTGAAGTAAAAACGCACTGATTGCGTTTCCTCCATAGGACCTTCGATTGAAACGAAAAAATTGACAAAAAAAAGTAGAGAAAAATATCAATGAACGATGAACAGAGAGAAAAGTGTTGAGTGATGATGATGCTCAGGGAATACGAACCAAAACAAAGGGATCATGTTGCTGTTTGATTAGCAATCACTAATTTCCTTTTGTTTGTTTCTCTTCATCGCATAAATCATCAACTGAAGGCACATATTTTTGGTTAATAGAGAAAAAATAATAATGAAAGCTAGAATGTTTGTTTCTGGTATGAAAGAAGAGAAGCTGCGGCTGTAAACCTAATAGCTACAGAATATGTTGAGATATGCTTCTGCAAAAGCTGCTTTATATAATAATGCATTCTGGTTTCCGATTCTAATGCTAAACCTAAAGGCCCAGTTATTTTTACTTTTTGAAGGCCCAATTGTAGTCTTAATAATTATTTTTTGAAAGCTAGTTTTCTTCTTTCTTTTTTTTTAAATAAAATGTAGATTAACTTGGTCCAAATTTAAAAAGAAGTAGATATTCCCGAGTCATTTGATAGTTGTGTAGAAAAAAAAATTATTTTCTTTATTTATTCGAGTTATATTCATTGATACTTTACTTTTGAGTGTATATTTCATTCAAAATGTTCTATCATTTATATGTTTCATTTATTGACTTATCTTTTTATTAAATTTTAAGATAGTGTGACTCTAGACTTGTTTTCTTTTTATTTATTTTTACAAAAAAAATTTAAACAATCAAAAATCAAAATTGAGGTATTTACATAGACCAAAAATATATTAAACACACATTACAATATCATCAAATACACTCAAATTATGGTTGGTCTTGACCATTGGTAATATTTGAGTGAAAGAAATGTGAACAATTGAAGATTTGAAGGAAGTTGTAGATAAACATACAAATTCATCAAAGTTTGGAAATTCTCATGAGGCCACATGAGAGAAGTTAACAGTGGCTATAATAAGATGGGACATTGGTCACTTTGCTTGACAATCGTCTAATATGTCCAACATTAAGGTAAACACAATATGTCACGAGTGGTCCATTTTCTTCCAGTCAAGTTGGTATCCTAGTAAAACCGGTTCAATAATTTTAAAAATAAGTTTAAAAAATATTAATTTATATCGAATTTTAAAAAAACGGTATAAAATCATAGATTTTAAAATTAAATTATTATTTTACACCTCTTTTTAAGAAACGTGTGTAAATAGATTCTTGTAACACCCTCAAAATTTACCCTCTTATTTATTACTATTTTCAAATAGCTTATGCTTCTTTTCACACATCGTTTAATTCATACTCACATGCATTGTATTGTATTCAAGTCATACAAAAATAAAACATACCTCATTGGTTGTGCATAGGGCATGTGATCAATGGATTTCCATAATATTGGTCATCCAAGGCAAGAGGACCAAAGTCAAGTGTCTTCAAACAAGACCCAACGCTCTCTTATATTTGTGTTCTCTCATTTGGATCCATCAAGTCATTTGAAGATGAGAATTCACCAAAAAATTGGACAGTGCATCGCCTCCTAGCAGAACAATCAAAATTATGGTTTAGCCCAAGATCAATTTATTTATGATTCTTGGGCCAAAACTTGGTCTCGTGGTGTTCCATATGCTATCAACTGTCTAAGGATGGAAGATTGCTCATTGGTTCATTTCACAGGGGATTCAATTGATCAGTTGCTTGAGAATTAAGGAATTGGGGAAAAATCAACCAAAAGTCAACTCTTGACTTTTTGAGGTCACAAGGTCCTATGATATCCCCAAGGTGTTTATTTGATGGAATTTGGTCATGAGATGATCAAATAATTAGGAATCAAGACTTATTGCAAAAGTTTCCAATATGTCATCAATGAACACCACCACAAAACGATCCAAATAGACATGGAAGATACAATTCATATACTCCATAAATACTCTCGGCGCATTAGTAATATCGAAAGGCATCATTGAATACTCGTAATGTCCATAACGTGTTTTGAACACCGTCTTCTGAATATCCTTATCTTTCACTTTAATCTGATGATAGCCCGATCTCAAATCGATCTTGCTAAACACACAAGCACCTACCAACTGATCCATCAAATCATCTATTCTCGGAAGCGGATACTTGTTCTTAATCGTCACTTTATTCAACTATCTATAATCAACACAAAGTCTCATACTTCCATCTTTCTTCTTTACTAACAACACTGGAGCTCCCCACGGCGATACACTTGGTCTCACAAACTCCTTCTCGAGTAGCTCTTCCAATTGCTTCTTTAATTCCAACAATTTAGATGCAGACATCTTGTACGGTGCCATAGACACAGGTCAAGTACCAAGTACAAGATCAATCACATATTCAACCTCTCTCTCTGGAGGTACATCGGGAATTTCATCAAGGAAAATTTCAGGACATTCACGCACCACCTGCAACTCTTCAATCTTAGTTTTGCTCTCCGTGGACAATGTCGCCATCAACGAAAACATCTGAGCTTCTTCTTTCATCAACTGCTACAATCCTCTAAAAGACAACAAACCAACTCCTTCCTCTTCAGGAGTAGAAAATTTCACCGACTTACTATAACAATTGATATGAACATAGTTATACTCTAACCAGTTCATTCATAAGATCACATCCATTTTGATTAATGGCAAACATACCAAATAAACAGTAAAGTCTCTATCGAAGATAGATAAAGGACATTTTAAACACACAAGAGAAGTAATCACTAATCCCTTAGCCGGAATCTTGACGACCAATTCTCCATTTATAGCAGACAACTTAAGACCCAATATTTTAACACAATCAACAGCAATAAAGCAATGATTAGAACTAGTATCAATAATAGTAATTAAAGGAGTACTATTAATGAAACATGTACCTCGGATAAGTATGTCCTCATTAGTTGTCTGAGTCCCAGCCAACACAAACACCTTCCCAGTCTGCGCCTTCTTAGGTTTCTCACACTGGCTATCAATGTGTCCCTCTTCACCACAGTTGAAGCGGATCATCTCCTTATGCTTGCATTCAGATATTGTATGCCCAGTCTTACCACAACGGAAACACCTCTTTGCTTCAGCAGTACACATGTTACTCTTATGACCAAGTTTTCCACACTTAAAACAAACAATATCAGCAGGAGCATCTCCCCCACTAGTTCTCTTACCATCAGCTACTTTCTGTTTACCCTTCCCAGCTGTAGCATCATAAAGTTTACCACGATTCTGTTGGTGCTTGCCTTTCCTCTCATTAATGATCTTGTAGTGATCATTGTTATCCTCTTCATAAATCCTACAACTATCAACCAAATCAGCAAAGACACGAATTTTCTAATATCCAAGTGCCTTCTTAATCTCATGACGCAACCCATTCTCAAACTCGATGCACTTCGAAAATTCAGCATTCGCCTCATTGTAATGCATGTAGACTTAGCCAACTCTATGAAATTAGCAGCATAATCAGTAACCAACATGTTACCTTGCTTTAGCTCGAGAAATTTAATCTCCTTCTTTCCACGGACATCCTTCGGGTAATACTTCCTCAGAAGTTCCCTGCAGAACATAACCCAAGTGATCTCCTCACCTGTAACATCCAATCTCTGACGAGTCTCTAGCCACCAGTCATCAGCCTCGACTTCCAGCATATGAGTCCCATACTGAACCTTCTGTGTTGGAGTACAATCCATCACATGAAAGATTCTCTAAATATATTTCAACCAAGCCAACACCGCATCAGGATCATACTTTTCCTTGAAGGTAGGCGAATTCTCCCTCTGGAAAGTCGCCAAGCTACGAGATCCAGCATCCTCGCGCGTTCGGAAAATTCTTCACAGCTTGAGCCATTGCTTGCATAGCAGCAATCATCGCAACATCGTTCCTTCCAACCATCTCAACTTAATCATTACAACACAACAAAAATTAGAACTAGCTAACAATACTCGATTGTTAAACCACTATGACTCGACAACTTAGTCGGACGAACCGACCTGCTCTGATACCACTAATGTAACACCCTATTTCTACCTGATAATTATTAACAGATTCAGAGTAATACAATTTCAACAAAACAAATGAGATGGTACATTTCAACTTAAAACAATAGTCAACATCCTGATAAAAAAACAAATACTTCACTAATACGCAACGAATTCATACAATTCAACTGAAAATAACTTAAATCGTATCCAACATGAAAACAACTCAAAAACAACAAGTCTTTAATAAAAAACTTTAAAATTCAGCAACTAAATCAAAATCCAACATCAGCATAAGACAAGCGTTATCCCCCCAAGTGCTACATATCAGAGTGACAACACCGACTCGAACCTACTAAGATACTCCGCTCTACTCCGGATTACCTGCATGTTACCAACAGAGGGCAACATTCAAAGAAAATTTGTGAGATATCTAATAATATAATCAAGAATATGATAAATAACATATTGAATTAGATTACATAGATCACCACTTCACAACTTAATAAACAACTTAAAAAAACAACACAAGATACAACACGACAACATAATATGCAACTAAGACAAATGTGATGCATGTGGTACCATTGAGCAAAACTCCCAACTTATAATCATGCCAATTAATAGATCCGAAACAGAAGGCATAAGCCTTCAACTTTATTTCTGCCAATCCAGACCAACTTATTGAGCAAACAACTCCAACATAAAATAATGATACGTTATACGACTCAACATGATTATCAAACAACAACTATAACAACATAACAACATTCAACTTGGGCCAAAGGCCTGCAACTCATAACCTTTCCATTTATAAGGCTTTATAACATACAACAACCAACAACTTTTCATCTGACAGCAAGCATCACCATACAAGTACAACAAATTATACCTCACTCTTATTTACAAAGTCCCGAATAAACCTATTAATTAAAGTAATTAATATGCTCTGTTATTACTACATATAATTAATTTGTTACCATGCTTCTGTTCAATCCATAACAACAACCAACATACCAACCTGCTACCAATTCTACTCTTGTGTTACTTATTTTTCTTCTACTGATTCAGTGCCTAATTACTTATCAATCCCCTGTCAATTGATTATTATGACCTATGTTACTTCACTTACTATTCTTCAACTTAATTATGCTACTATAATTAATTTATGACAGACCAATATTTGCAAACACAGGCCCAGCACGACACAAAAATGAAATAACAATTTGTTCCCCAAACTCGTGTGACCATCGTCACAATTGGGTGACCCTTGTCACAATTGGGTGACCCTTGTCACAGTTGGGCTTGTGACAATCGTGTTAGGGATGTGACGGATGTCACAATTCCCATACAGACGTCAGGCTTAAGGGACCGTCGTCCCACAACCAACTCTGCAACTTCTCTTTGTTTCTATCCTTCGTCTCTGTAACTTCTACCAGACCAATTCCAATCAACACAGTACGACAATTCAACAATACAACATATTCATCCACAAACAACATTACATAATCAATTTATGATTAATTCGACAACTTTATTTAATTCTCTTATTCGACTAAAAAAGCTTATCAAAACTAAAACAGCTTATTTAAACCAATTTAACACAGCAATCTGACAGAACCAATTCATATACCCAATCCCACGTATATTCATCATATAATCCCGATTATAAGGTTAGAACCCCACCCTTACCTTTGTATTGAAGGTGACTCTAATGTTTTTTGATCGGAACCCTAGCTCCTCCTGCTCTTATGCACTTCACGTAACCTTTAATTCTCAACTTCTTGTTTTTCCCTTCTTTTAGTGATAAACCCTAATTCTATATTTCTAATTAATTTATGATTTTATCTAATTAATCTTAAATTTTCCACTGGGCCTAAATCACACACCCCCATAATTATAACTTCTAATCACCCAACAAGCCCATTTATCAAAATAATGCAATTCTACTAATAACCCACACCTTAATCAACTCAACTTTATTCTAAGTAACAACAATACAACTTAAATCAACTTAATCCACTTATTCAACTTAATTCAAACCAACTTAGCAACTCAACGCAAAACAATACCAAACATACGACAATATTTAATTAAATAAACATAGCGTTACACTTAGCACCGCATGTGAGATTGGGAGGGGTTTACAGGTATGCAAGTAACTTTGACCTCAACATACCCGGTTTCGTTTGGTTTTCTTATGAATCGTTTGGTAACTTATATTTTTTACCAAACTATGAAGCAAGCTGGAACTCTTGTTGTCAAACTGCCCATTTCGTTTCCTTGTCTTATTTGTGGAATTATCCTCAATCAACATCCTGGAATTATGTTGGGTACTGATATTGTGAGCAAGAGGGAAACTCCTTTGTCTCTTCATTATAAGTTATTTTCAGGGAAACATGTCCCATACATTGTTTCAACATCATCAACTGTTGAAGGTTCAACCACCACCAAAGAGGGTGTTATCTTTGAATTGATTGAGGCATGCAAAGAACTGGATGAAGTCATTCATGTTAGCTCTGCAAGGATGTTGAAATATGAGGCATTAATCAGAGCCCTGAGGCTAGCTGCAGAACAACAAGGTGGTGATGGTGAGGAGACTGCTCATGAAAAAAAATGATGAGGAAACTAATTTTGATGAGTCTGTTAGTGATGAAGAAGGGGATTCTGAATCAGATATTAGTGATGCAGATTGGACTTTTGCTTCAGATGAAGACAAGTGATAGAGATCATGTTGTTTCTGGTCCTGATAATGGATTTTTTTTTGTTTTGGTTATGTTTTTAGGGCACTTCAAGTGCTTGGTTTGTACTCTTGTTTTTTTTTCTTCTGAATTATCTCCATATGACTCTGATGGTTTTTGTTTTCTTCTAATGTAACTTGTCATGATTCTAAATGACTATGTTCCTATCTGGCTTGTTTTCTATTGGTAGTTTTTCTGATTATGCCTAAAAAAAGGGAGAGCTGTTACATATAGGAAGTTCATGGGTTGTGTGATGAATTGCCACTACAGGTTAAGGAGGTGTTCTTGAATATGTTGTTAGGTTACACTGCAGGTTGTCTTGAGGGGGAGCTGATCTTTTTTTATTAGCGTGTTTCTACTGCAACATTTTCTCTGATATGGTGTGTGCTAAATTTGTGTTTTCGCCAAAAAAAATTGCCAAATAGGGAGTTTGTAGGTTATATTAATTGGCAAAAATTTGCTAAAACATGTGGCTACAAATTGATGTCATTCTTGATGTCTTAACATATGAGACTTATAGTCTACAGGTGGTTTTCTCATATGTTGTAGGTTTTACTCATGATATCAAGGCTATGTTATGACATGTTCTTCTGAAAACTCAGTTCAGTATTTGTGCTTTATGTGTTGCGTGTGTTAAACAATATTTTGTGTGACTTTGGTGAGTGATTGTTGACGCATTTATTGGTGGAGATTTTATTCAGGACTGATATGCTTATTAAGGAAGTTCAACTGTTACTACTTTAGTTCCTTTGATTGTAGAATAATTAGGTTAATTTGGTTATTTTAGAAGGCCAAATTCCATGTTTTATGAAGTCTTTTTAAAGGTTGCAGAAACCCTACTTTGGATGCAAACAGAAGATATTGAAGTTGTGTGCATTGTATTAGGGTTTTGTCTTGTGTTTCTTGTGAGCCAATCAATCATCACATTGATGATTGACTTGGACTGAGTTTATTAAGTTGTAAGTTGTTCACTTTATGCTTTTAAGCACAAGTATGTTTGTACTTGATTGAAGCTTTTAAGCAAGATCAAGGTGTGTGTAATACCCCGTATTTTAATTAAATTCTCTGGATAATATTAATTGAATTTAATAGGGTTCTGGTGTGCTCTGAGAGTTTTCAATCGAAATAATTAGAGCAACCGACGAACTTAAATTAATTAATTAGTATTATCTGACTTAGAGGTTTTATTAAATATTTGACTCAAAGACATTTTTGGGTACTCTTAATTTGGACCAGTTAGTGTTACTAAATGATAGATATTTATTAATTATAAAAAGAGAAAGAAGAGGAAAGTTAGTAAGAGAGAAACGAAAAGAAAGGGAAGAGAAGAAAAGAAATGGAGAAAAAGAGAGAAGAGGAAAAATGGAAACCTATAAGCTCAGGAGATGCTTGGATCATCATTCTTTTTCATCAATCATCATCTTCATCAAACTCCTCTTCATTGTCAAGGTGGGTTCTAGTTAGATACCTTTTTCTAGAGTTTTGTAGAATTTTTTAGGTTAGGAAAAAATTCTAGAAAATCGTAGAATTGAGAATTTGAACGGTTGAATATCGATTAAATGCTTGATTATGTTGCTAGTATGTATAGAAACATCTGTTTTGAATCATTTTGGTGTTTGAAGTTGATTGGATTGGGAATGGGAAAATTATGCATTTTAAAACGCAACTTTTTTGGCTACTGTCTACAAGTAACCGGTTATCGTCTAGTCAATAACCAGTTACCTGTTGAAAAATTGGAATTTTGGGCGCATTTTTACACTGATAACCGGTTACCCTCTGGGTAGTAACCGGTTACCACTGTTATGAGCACACAAAAAAAACTATTTTGAACTTCTTTTAAAAATTTCTAACTTCATCATCCTTTATCCAATTTATGTGTTTTTTATATCGACTCGAAGCTAAAAATATGTACTATCTTATGATGCCGAGAAATCTTATTTTTACCCGACTTTTCTAATTAACTGTAATTATGTTAGTTAGGGAATTGTGGTATTAATCGATTTGTGGAATATATGTTTAATAATGAGGATTGAATGAAATAGAGACAATGATATCATTGTGGGATTAGTTTAATTGTGATAATTAAATTAAAATGTTAGATTATGTGATTGAGAATTATAAAAATTAAAAGGCATCAAGAATGGAGAAAGAGTGAGGAAACCTTACCATAAACCAATAGTATGGCCTAGTAATGTAACTAGAAATTGTTAGATGATATGGCATGTGAGATGCTTAGGACTACACTAGGTGTCCTCCGTAAAGTCTTGAGTATGTCTTGTGGTGGGTATTACACTGAGTCCCACGGGGAGCATCTGTAAAGGCTTGAGGTACCGTTGGTGAGGTGATGGTAGTGACTTGTGGTGGGTATTACACTGAGTCCCACGAGAAGTCTTGCCCGAGTTAAGGCTTGTGGTGGGTATTACACTGAGTCCTAAGGGAAGCATGGTTTAGGCTTGTGGTGGGGTATTACACTGAGTTCCACGGGAAGCATGGTTTAGGCTTGTGGTGGGTATTACACTAAGTCCCACGGGAAGCATGGTTTAGGCTTGTGGTGGGTATTACACAGAGTCCCACGGAAAGCATGGTTTAGGATTGTGGTGGATATTACACTGAGTCCCACGGGAAACATGGTTTAGGCTTGTGGTGGGTATTACACTGAGTCTCACGGGAAGCATGGTAGCGACTTGTGGTGGGTATTACACTGAGTCTCACGGGAAGCATGGTAGCGACTTGTGGTGGGTATTACACTGAGTCCCACGGGAAGTCTTACCCGATGAAGTCTTGAGTAAGTCTTTAGGTGGGTTATTCTGAGTCCCACGGGAAGCATCTGTAAAGACTTGAGGTAGATGTTCCACTCGTTTAGTGGTGTGAACGTTGTATGGATATTTCCATCTCGTTTTGGCTTCTTTGTAGAGAAGAGACCAAAGACTTGAGTAGTGATTAGAATTGAACCTTTAGAGTCGAGAGAACTCTAAGATAGGGAACTCACTGAGATGTTGATATCTCACCCCACTATTGTTGTTACTTTTCAGGTTTCTTTTGCAGGTTTGATTTACAAGTGGTGTTATGCTCGAGATGTTTCAAGAGAAGCATAAATTTAGATTCCGCTGTGTATTTATCTTTGTACAATAAGGGATATTATATTGATCTTATCATTTTTGTTTTAGTATAATTTCCATGTCTTGCACCATAGTTTGTATTGTTCTTAGAATTGGTCAAGAATGTGAATTATGCTATTAGGCACTTATGATGGTGTCAGTACCAAAATAACACTTGTATAATATTATTCTAGATATATATTATATGGGTGTTACAATGTGTCTTTGAAGTGTGTTCTTCTCTATTGTATTTTTGTGCTCTTATCACTGTTTGTGATTGAGGGGTGTTAGAGGTGTCTATTATCTAAGTGTGTCTTAGATAGAAATTACACAGGTACAAATTAGGTGAGAAGACTGTAGATTGAAGATTGTTTGCTGAGAGTCTTTGAACTAATTCTATTTAGTGAATTTCCTTCCGGGCTTGGTAGCCTCCAACGTTGATGTGATTGCACTGAGCTGGGTTAACAATTGCTTGTGTCCTTTACAATTGTTTACTGCTTAATTTATCTTGTTCATATGTTAATCATTGTTCATATATTAGTGTCGTGACATCTCCTTCGACATCTCATATATGATACCAGAATTTCAATGTTTATTATAAATGTATGTCATTAGCAGTAACCTCACTCTCTCGATGAATGACCACAACAAAGTCATCTTTCTCTATGTCATTCTCAAGAGTATGATATCATGTCTTATTCAAATCTACAAAGTCTTCGGTCACTATGTCATTCACTGTGACATTTACATATTCATCATTCTCTATGTCCTTCACATTGTCATTAACTAGTATATCATGTTTGGACGTTTTAGGCATGTAGCTTGTAGATTCTTTAATCACTAACTTATCAACATTCTTGTGTTTCAACTTCCAACATTTGTAAAATTATGTTATATTGATGACAATATATTAAACACAATGTTTGAACAATGTGTGTGGCAATAAGTATGCGTAATAAAAAGAATAAAAACAAAATTTAAATAAAACAGGAATTGTTAATCCAGTTTGATGGAAAGTAACTTACGTCTAGGGGGCATTAATCCAATGAAATGAAATTTATTTTTAATAGTCAGAAATACAAATTGGTATTATTTGATCTCTCCCAATTCAATATTATTTTTCGAATAATATCAATGAACTTCAATTCATGTTTCTCCTAAATCTGATACTCCTTCTATTTTCACTCAAACCTCTCCGAAGGATTTGGACAATTACAAATGTATGTGAAAGATGAAATAATAATACCACTCAGATACTTTATTATCTTAATTTAGAAATATGACATAATAATAGACTATTACATAACAAACAAAGACACAATAACAATAAGACACACCAAGCATAGTAATGCAATGTTTGAGTCTTCACAATGGAGAATGAATCCTTAAATAACAACAATAGTCTAGCTAGGTTTTTGGTTTGAGATACGACTGAATGATAACACTCTATCATCATGTAATTTATATAAAAATGTATATATGGTTTTTTTAATGATTTTTACGTTAAAAAAACAAAGAAGTGAACAAATAAAGAAAAAAATAATAAAGAAATTAAGAAGAAAATAGCATTTTGTCTAAAAAAATTGATTATATATAAAATTGTGACTACGATTAAGGTGGGATTTTTTGTAAATGAAAGCTAAATTACTAGGGGTGTTCAGATCCAAACCAAACCAAAATATATGTATATACTTTTATATTTTTTTATTAGTATGATATATTATGTTAATTTAATATTAGATGATATTTACTTTTTTAAATACAATTTATTATTAGTTTGATTCTATCTATTTATTTTTTATCATTATTTATTAGTACTTCTAAAATATTACTTCGAAAATATTAATAAAAGTTATAATTTGTAATTTGGATATCCAAAAAACAGATCCAGATCCAAATCGCATGATATTGGATTGAATCAAATTTTTATAATCAATCATCCAATACTAAACCGAATCACGAATAATATTTTACTTCAAAACCGATTTAAACCGAACCACGAACACCCGTACCAACCACAAGAAAAATTGAGTGATAATGTCTTAGCTCAAGAAATACAAACTTCAAGAAGATTCTCTTTGTTATTTCAAGAAACATAATAAATATTAGATTAAAGTAACATAATAAATATTAGAATAAAGTAACAATGTCTTAACACCCCAGAGTAAATTAGATTAACTCAAGAAATACAAACTTCATTGCCCATAATAAAGCATAGGTTCCTTTGTTATTATTTCAAGAAACATAATAAATATTAGATTAAAGTAGCAATGTATTAACACTCCTAATAAATATTAGATTAACTCAAGAAATACAAACTTCATTGCCCATAATAAAACATACAGTGAAGATGGTTCCTTTGTTAATTCTAGAAAAAGTTATTTCCCAGCCTTACACCACTAAAATAAAATAAAATAAGTATTTGAATAAAGTAACAATGTCTTTAGGGGTGTTCGTGGGTTGTGGGTCTAATTTGATTAAATCCAATACCCGACCCGGTCAATATTCTTTGGGTTGGGTTGAGTGTTCAACCCGTAATTTCAAGATTATACCCGAACCAATCCAACCCGTTTATCAATGGGTTGGGTTGGGTTCGTGGGTCATCTACTAAACATAATTTTCAAATTCTAAATAAAATCTATCATTTAATTAACTTATTTATATTACAAAAAAATTAAATAAATCATAAACTTTTACTATTCAATTTGAATAAAATTTATTGGTTAATAAAAAATATACAAATGGTGTAAAGTATAATATAAAAATTAAGATATATCTCTCTTTGAATAGATAAAATTGATCTCTCAAATTTGATTTAGACTTATGTTTTTACAATTAATAAAAACTATAATTATATTAAAAAAAATATATGCATTCTAAGAATTATGCTAGATAATTTATAAATAAAATTAAATAAAAATAGTGTGAGATATATTAATGGGTTGGGTTCGCGGGTTCTTGGATTTAAAACTTCAAACCCGTTACCCGAACCAAACACCAATGGGTTTGAATGGGTTAGTTCGGGTTGGACCCGTGCATGATTGGGTTGGGTAAAAATAAGGGTTGGGTTGGGTTGGATGAGTGGGTTCGCGGGTTGGCCCGTACCCATGAACACCCCTAAATGTCTTAGCTCAATATATACAAACTTCATTGCCCATATAGCATTCTTTTAATAGGTTGTAAACATTTACCAAATACGTTTTCTAAAACATACTAGGAAGGTCCCCTTTATTATTTCTGGAAAAAGTTATTTCCCAGCAATAACACATTCCTAAATAAAATAGACTATAGAGTATAGTAACAATGTAATCACTCAATATATTTTAGAATTAATATAAAAATATAAACTTCATTGCCTTTACCTTGATTTAAACAAAAAGCGAATCAAAGCACGTTTAGCATATTGAATCTCACCGGTGCATTATCAAGCATTGAAATGCATGAAAAACCAAAAACTTGTAGCATAAATAAATTTTTCAAGTTACAGCAGCAGTTAACAAATTAAGAACTGATGTCCAACTGTGTAGCCAATAAATCCATATGCAAAATTTTAAAATACATCCTACGGAGTAATACCCACCTATAAAAAATCCAAAACAAAGGCTCTATAAAGACATTCCAAGATGAACTGTATAAAGGCATTCCAGAGGAACTTCTTTTTCTTCTATCAGGAAGATAGATTCTTAAGCACTAAGCTAACTTGCCTTTCAATGCACCGATTGGGATCTTATTCAAGACCTTACTCAAGACCTTTTCATCAAACACTGCATACTGCTTTTTAATCTCGATGAACGCCTTTTCGGCCAGAGGGTCTATCTTGTCCTCATACTTGTCATAAACGAAAGGAACTGTGTGCAACAAAACAAAAGCTGCAAATGAAGAGTATGCAAATTAGTAAAACTTCAGTTCATAACAATAAAATTGTATAAAATCAGTTTGATAAGAATTCTTCTTACTTATGTAGAACAAGGTCAAGAAATTGGCCCAGTTTCCCAATTTTGATAGAATCCACAAGCCAACAACAACCTAACAAAGCATCAACAACAAAACCATTAGCAAAAGTGAGCAACATGACAACAATAGTTTAGTTCTATACGAAAACTATGATAATAGTAGATTAGGAACCAAAAATGCAAATAAACCATCTTGTAAATTAGTAAGTCAACATAGTTGGCATGCTTTTTGCCACCATCATTGATTCAATTCGCAGATTACTTGATTTTATAATACTATTTAATATAGATAAATGAACTAGCAAGTTTGCAGGTGACTTACAGAGAGGAATGTCTTCAAATCTCTTCCAGAACCAATATCTCGCAAGGCAGAAAATCCGCGGTTAATTTCAATCCTCAATACAGAAGCAAACTGCAGAAATGGTTCCTCGGGAAGATGGACTACTGGGATGTGAGGTGGAGTCCTACAAAACATTATTTAACATTCATCACATGCAAATTACTATCAGATAAGAATTTAATCTAACATGCAAAACTGTGCCTCAAATCAATAAATGATTAGATATGAGTTTAATCCAGCATGCACAATTGTGACTCAAACCAATAAAACAACAGGATCTGAAGAATCTATCTTACTTGTGAATAAATGTATGAGCATTAGACCACAAGAACAATAGTGCAAGAACCAGAATGGAACTGTGACAAATGAGAGTAAGAAAGTGATACTCAAGCAGCTCAAAAAACACCCAAATAGCAGTTGCTACACCGAGTGCACCACCAGATATCTTCTTGTTCTTCCATAAGAAGACATCAGCAGCTGCAATAATACAACACAAAATTGAAAATTCAACTCTTCTTCTGGAGGCATATATCATGATTCATGAATCAATAATATGCGAGAAGCAAAACAGCAAAACTATTGTAGTAAAAGCAAGAATCACAAAATTCCACACCCAATTTAGACATCTGAGATAAATCAAGTGATTCATAGATATGATTCAATGAGCTCAACTAGCAAAAAAACCACTAAAAACTATGATTCAATTTAATGGACTAGCTTTTACTAGAAAATAAACGAAAAACAAATGGTATGTTAGATTCAAAAGTAGTAAATGACAAGATCTTCAATTCAATGCCATAAATGACTTAAAAGATCTAGACCAAGCACAATTTCCATTCACAAGTAATAACAAATCAAAATGTAGCATTCAAAATATTACTATTTTCCACAGATCTAAACTAAAACAATAAAGTAAACAGTATATAGAGAGAGGGAAACTGATCCATACACTTTCCGCCGCCGAGAACGGAATGAACGGGCTTCTCCCTTCCAAAAAGGCGAAAAACCTTGTCCTTAACTGAAACCGCCGGTTTAACGGAATCAGAATGAGAATCGGAGTCGGAGTCGGAGGACGATTCGTCAAAGTGAAGCTTCTCTGTGATCTTTTCAAGCAACGAATCGCCGCCAGCAGCTGCCGTCACGGTGCTTCCCGATTCGTCAGTCATTTTTCTCCGAAACCCTAAATCTTAGGAAAAGTAACAAATTTGAAAAAAAGGAAAAAGTTCTTTCGGTTTTAGGCAGTTTAGAAACGAGTGTACTGTGGTAAGAGGGTAGAGTCTCGTGGCCGTTTTTTATAGTATTGTGTTTAACGAGGTTTGGATTCCGAAGCTGAGGTTCGGGAGATTTTTGAATCTCATTCGGAGTAGACGGAATTTGAGATTTTGAGTATTTTTATTGTTTGATTTTTTCACGCCGTTGAGATTAACGGTAATTAAAAATTAAACTTTTAATTTTGCTGTATTTTCGATGAAAATTGTAACTTCTTCCCTCTTATAATAATAGGTGTTTTTTTTTGTTTCAAATTATTAGTAATTATCAATGTGATATTTATTTTTTTCACTAACTTATTCTTATTTATTATATTTTAACTTATATAATTATTCTATTATCTATTATTAATATGATTATTTTAGTAAATAATATTCGTTTTATTATTGAAATTAATACAATTAATCATTAACTTAAAAAAAAATGTAAAAATCTCAAAAATACACCTATTATGAGACGGATAGAATACTAATTATATAGGAGTAATTTTTTTTTACCTATCCTCTTCAAATTAAATAAAATTTATCTCGTTAAGACAATTTAATGACTGTATATAAAAATATTAAGTGTAAAGGTGTGGGTTTGAATTCAATCATTAGATCACTTAATTTAAAAAAAACAATCACAAATCATACCAAATAAATATTTATTAAAGTTTTTTGAAATTAACCTAAAAAATCAATATCACAAAATTTGATTCAATACAAATTTAAAAGAATACGCTGTCAACAGAAATGTTTATACATTAATTTTTATTTTATTGGTAATTTTTTCAAAAGGAAACTTATATCTATACAATGTTTCAAATAAGAAATATTTTTTTTAGTATTCTTATAATTTTATTAAAAGTAGTTTTTCCTTTAAAAAAAACTAAAAAAAAATGCTCTAAATTTAAAATTTATACTTTAATCTTTAAAATATCTCTTATTTTTTATCATATTTTTATTCAAAATAAAAAACAATTATAACTCCAAGAGTAAGTCTCTTTAACTTCATAATCATAATTTTTAAATTAGATTCAATCAATGACTAAATTATCATTTATACTTATAACAATTGGATTGAATCTAATTTAAATACTATGATTATGAAGTAAATTAAAAAGATTTACTTTTTTATTATGAAGTAAATTAAAAAGACTTACTTCAGATGCATCCCGTTATCAGTTTGAGTGCCCTTTATCTATTTCGATTGCCCTTAATCAAATCTATCGCCCAACTTTTCATTTTCTCGTCTAATATGTGTTTGTGGGTATAATGTGTAATAAGTTAAATAAACAGTGCATAAAGAGACGTGGGGTCTAACATTCTCTCATGGATTTTCAAATATTAACCACCCACTCCCACGAGGATCGTGGGGAGATGTGAAGATTTGGTTTCCTCGATATAGGGCTCTTGGGAGGTTATATATACAAGAGGACTTCAATACAAAAGGGATCTCTATGACTATAACACATAGAGAAAACCACCATACAGAGCTTCTCACCATCTCTGTGTGAGCTAGCTTTAACCATCAACAAGCCTTAAGCCTTTGACATCCTTAATCCTTTTTGTTTTGTTATGCTAATAGAACTTTTATCCATTACAATTGGTGCCCACTGTGGGGTCCTGGTAACACTGACATGGACCACATTCATTACACCCGACCAAAGTATTATCTTTACCCTCACCTCATACCATGTTGGATAGGAAGACGACTACTCTGGATAGCGAATAATCAAACGAAAAGGGAAGTGTCATGGCGGAGATGCGTACCACCATGGATGGTTTTCGGCAACAAAATAAAACTTGAGAAGACAACGTTCACCATATCCAACAACACCAATATAGAACTGATATGGTGAACAAACTGGAGGCCCTATATGTAACACCTCAATTTAGTTTATTTATGGATTTGTATATTCAACTAATTATTGAGCTATGTTGATTAAATAAATAAATTGTAATTCTTGTATGAGTATGCGGGTTATGGGAGGGTGTAGGGAGAGTTTGGCGGATTGGTAGAGTAATTAGAAGCAAATACAATCTAAATAATATTTTAGATAATTTAAATAATTAAATTAGTTAGTAAATAATAAAAATAGAAGAAATTGGAGTTAGTAAAGGAATGAAGGGTATTTTGGCGATATGAAGATAAGTAAGGACATCATGGAGATGACAAATTAAAAAAAAAAGTTAGGTTTCTAATAAAAAAAGGATTAGTAAAGAGTGTGTGGGATTAGAACGTGAAAATATAAGTTTTGGAGAAAGAGGCAGAGGTGTGAAGAATAAGTATATGGCTCAATGAGGAAAGAACCAAACTTGATTAATGAGCTTGCTTGATGGAAATCTAAGGTAAGAGGGAAAATAACTTTTAATAAAGGCTTATGCATGATAGATAAGGTAGATGAGTCATTAACCTCCAATAGGGTGTATGATATGGATGAATTCTAATTATATGTGATGTGTGATGAGAATTTCCTCGAATCATTGATGAATTTTATGCATTATTCATTACTGATATTTCTGTTTTGATACTTGATGTGTTTTCCACCATTGTCGCGATTTCGATGGTTTTAGACATAACATAAAATTAATGATTTGATGCTTTAATTGTGTTAAAATTGTGAATTAACTTGAGATAATTAGGATATTGCATAGTTTGTAATTTTTTGAGCGTTTGGGTTTTTAGGGAATCAAAATTGGAAGTCCGAAAGACCTCTACCGATGAAAAATGCAGAAAATTATGCATTTTGTCCATCACAAATGCGCTCAGCCCAGGGGGGTCGTGCTCAGCGGGAGATTTGTTGTTCGTCTTTTTTAGTCGAAATCATTTTGGCCATAACCTTGGCTTTGAAAGTCCAAATCGAATGTTGTTTGAAGCGTTAGAGAGCTAACACATATAAATATTTATTAATGTCAATATTTGAGTTATCTTTTATATGATTATTGAATGTCATATGAAAAACAAATGATTTTTCTTAACCAAATTAATGATTTTCATAGTGATATTGATGATGTTGTTAAATGCGATTGTTGTGTTATGATGGAGATGCTTATATTGTAATAGCAAGGCTTCTCAAAGATCATTTTGATGATAACAGCTCCACATCAAGTTTTGATAGCTCAAAAAAGATTATTCAAAGTTTGATCAAATAAAGCATTTTTTTTATAAATACACAAGTATATTGATCGAAAGTTATAATATTATTTTTCATGAAGCAATAATATTGATAAGTGTTCATTTATAAGGTGCATTTGTGTTTTAACTTTGGAAAAAAATATTACATTTTCCTCTTTCTGTTGTACTGGTTTCAAAAGGAATTTTTCATATTTTTCCTCAAGTAACCGGTTACCTTATAGGTCGTAACCGGTTACTTCAACCCATAATTCAAATTTTTTTTGTTACGTTATAACATAACCGGTTACCTCATGGGTAGTAACCGGTTACCACTATACAGAAGTGAAAAATCGCAATTTTTTAATATAAGTGTGTCTTTCTATTTTTTTGTTCAAATCAAAGCATCCCTTCATATTTTTTTACATCTTTTTAAAGGGATGTCTTAACACTTATAAATACTCTTTATGATCAGAATTTTTTCCTTCACCCCCTAAAAATTTCATAATTATTTTCTTACTCACTTATTCTCTATTTTCATAAAATTTTGAGTACACTTATTCAAAATCTTCAAAAGTGAAACTTTACATTAAAAATTTCATATCATTTTTAAAGTTTCATTACATACACTAGTGAACACTTATATATTATTGTGAGTGAAAATATTCATAAAAGGAGAAGATCAATACTTGTATTGATAGAAAGTTCAAGACTTCAACATTTTCATCTATTCAAGAACAACTTATCTCTTTGTATCATTATTACTATTTATCCTTAGGTTTGTTAGGGATAAATTAATGGGATTACCTTGCTTTCAAGGTTGTAGAAAGTAAGTGTGTGCTTTGAAGAGGATTGTTCTTCTAACACTTGAAATACCTATAGGTTAGATAAGTAAGCATCACCATAGTGTAAATAGGCTGTACAATTCTCTAACTATAGTGAAATCTCTTTCAATTGAAAGGGGACTGGACGTACTCTCGGATTGTGAGGGGAACCAAGATAATTCTCTTGTGTCACTTTTCTTTCCGCACTTTATTTTTCAAGTCCTTAACTACTTCGGAAAAACTTCGAAGAAAATTTTGGCAACCTAATTCACCCCTATCTTAGGCGCACTTACAAGTTACAATTGGAATCAGAGCATGTGATAGGTGTCATGTTCTTATTTGATTCAAATGGCTTCCGTAAATAATAGTCTTTTATTCAGAGACGGTGGTAGTAGCAACAAGCCTCCTTTGTTTTGTGGCGAATATTTCGACTTCAGGAAGATTCGCATGAAGGCACATTTAGAAGCACAAGGAAGTGACATATGGGAGGCTGTTCAAAATGGTCATTTTATTCCTACAACGGTTGTCAATGAAGTTAGTTCAACAAAGCCTCAAGGATCTTGGGATGATGATGACAGGAAAAGGGTTCTCTATGACAAAAAGGCGATAAATCTTTTACAAAGTGCACTTGGAATGGATGAATTATTCCGTATCTCAACATGTACAACGGCCAAGCAAATTTGGGATACTCTTGTAGAAACTCACGAAGGAACCGCCGAAGTCAAAAGATCCAAATTGAACACGTTAAGTCAAGAGTACGAGTTATTCATAATGCAACCAGGAGAATCAATCCTTGACTTGCAAAAAAAAGATTTGTGCATTTGACAAATCACTTAAATGCACTTGGTAAGACACTAACTAATGATGAACTTAATCTTAAAGTGCTTAGGTCTTTATCAAGAGAATGGCAACCTAAAGTGACGGCGATTTCCGAAAAGAAAAGTCTATCAACAATGACATCCGCTACTTTATTCAGAAAGCTTCAAGAATATAAGACGGAACTTGGACGATTGGAAAAACATTGAGACTCAAGAAAATAAATCCAAGAGCATTGCATTAAAGGTTGATTCCAAAGAAGTGGAGAAAGAAGACTCCCGAAGAGGACAAAAATTGTATGCTCCCTGTAAAAAGACTAGGAAAATATTTTGGTGCAAAAAATAATATTATAAACTCTAATTTTATGAGAAGGAAGAAATTTTCAAAGAACAAAGAGAAAGAAACAGCAATATCTAATCAAGACATTAAATGCTACGAATGTGGAAAGCAATGTCACATCAAACCGGAATGTCCTAAACTCACAAAGAATCGTGACAACAAAGGGAGAAAGGATTACGAAAAGAAGTCCTATATTGTTTGTGATGATAACGAAATAAGTTCTTCATCGGACTTCGATAGTGATCAAATCGCAAATTTAGAATTTATGGCATCACGTCATTCCGACGATGAAGACAATGAGATTAGTAGTGATTTCCCAATTTTTGATAATGATGCTCAAGGAGCAATTGATGAACTTTTAAGTGAATACAAAATTTTATATAAAACTATTTCATCTCAAAAGAAACAAATATCAATTTTAGAAGAAAATATTGAGAAAATGAAAAATAATTTTTAAGATGAAAAAGAATAATTAATTAAGAATTTTGTATGCACTAAATGTGAGTCACTTTCATTTCAAATTGAAATTCTGGTATGATAGACTCAGATGTCTAATATGATGTTGAGACATCTTATCTGTTACTTATAAACATGGTAAGGTATACATATCAGTACTTAAATAATTCTGTTATATCAGAGTCAAACATGCTTCAGGATGTTGGGACATCTGATAGGACATTCAGTTCAGGTACTGCATAAAACATAAAAGATATAAAGAACACAGCAGAAGTTTGTTAACCCAGTTCAGTGTATAACCACACCTACATCTGGAGGCTACCAAGCCAGGAGGAAATCCACTATAAGTAATATTAATTCTAGACTTAAACCACCCTGTTTAATCTATCACTTAATAACTACCCAATGCAATTTCTACCTAAGACACAACTTAGATATGAGTACCCTACTCACTCCCCCTCAATCACACAGTGATCTTTTACAATGATTAATAAAATTGAAGTCACACTTCAAACACAACAGCTTGATCTTACTTAGAAGTTTCAATCAAGACACAATACTTCTCTTGCTTACAAGCTTCGAGAATCACAAGTGAAACAGCCACAATAGAGTTACTTGTTATGCACGGCTGCCACAAGAACACAACCCTAATAGTGTTTACATTTTCGGTTGATTGGGTTCATTCTAAACTAGGTTACAGGGTTTCTTTTATAACCTATTCCCAACTGGATTTGGGCCTAAACAATCACAACAATAGCTGCTACAAATATGCAGAAATATCTGCTACAAATATGCAGAAATATCTGCTACAATTATTCCAAAAGATCTTCAACTCCTAAAATATCTCTAAATATAGAAACCTATATTTTTCAATATTTGTCTTCAATTTAAATTGAGTCTTTAAGATCTTCTAGATCAGCACCACATATGATTGCATAATATCTCCAGAATATTCTGCATAATTCAGATCTGATAAATCCAATGTCATCACCTTGAATTAGGGTTTGTTACTTCCTAGATTCTAGGTGATTTAGTTCATCTGATTATGCTGAAGTTTCATAACAACTCTCCCTACAGATGCGCCTTGTTCTGTTTTTGTCCATCCATAATTAATTCCAGATAGATTCCCCTGAATTTACTCAGTTCTGTTATGCATTAATTAATTCTGGTAACAGGTCTGAGATGTCTCAACATCTGTTGGGACATCCTGAAAAACTGAACTTACTTCATTTACTGATACAATGTCACAACATATGATGTGACATCCTGTAAACTGAACTTATTCCATCAACTGATACAATGTCCTAACATCTGGTGTGACATCCTGATATCTTGACTTAAGTTCATTAACTGTTACTCTGTGTCACAACATTTGGTGTGACATCCTGAACTAAGTTCAACACTTCTTGTTTGATATCTATATGTAACATATGATAGTAATGTTGTCATGACAGTTGCAGATGTTTCAACATTCTCTTTGACATCTGTCATGACATTTGCAGATGTTTCAACATTCTCTTTGACATCTGTCATGACATTTGCAGATGTTTCAGCATCTTCTTTGACATCTGTCTGTAGCATATGACAGTAATTCTGTCATGACATTTGCAGATGTTTCAACATCTTCTTTGACATCTGTCTGTAACATTCTGTCATGACATTTGCAGATACTTCAACATCTTCTTTGACATCTGACTGTAACATATGACAACATCTGTTGGGACATCCTGAATTTAGTTCTTCTACTCTGTTTGATAATGTCCCAACATCTGATAGGACATTCTGAACTGAATTCAACATCTTCTTTGACAACTTCCACATTTATCTGTGCCACCATGTCAGGACATCATGTTTGACATGTTCTTCCAGAGTCTATACTATGTTAATATGGAACTTCTTATTCAACATTTTCCAGCCATATTAGTTTTACCAAACATAATGCCAATCATAAAATAATAGCATTAACAATCTCCCCCTTTGGCTTATTTTGGCTAAAACTAATTTACATACAGGTGTAGTAGTACCTTATGTAGAAGTTCCTTAACATCACATCTTCATATCAGACCTCACACTATTACTTCTCCCCCTTTTTAGCCATAAAAAGACAAAGGTACCATAAAAATAGAGGTATATAATCTCCATAAAAACAGAGAGAAGCTTTATGTAATATAGCCTTCTAGACTCTTAGGATTCTCCTTATCTAGTTAAGGTATTACTCCCCCTTAACACCACAAAATCAAGTGCACATACTTGTAACACACTCCCCCTGTCTAGGATACTCCATGCTTCTCTGTACATTGATGAAAGGAAAACATAAGACGCATCTTCATGTCTTCAAGAGCTCACTCTCTGTTCAATTCCCAATCGAACACATTCACTTCTTGTACCAAAGCATACCTGATTCCTTTCTAGGTTTGTAGTTACCACAGACTACACAAGATGAACATCTTCTAGCACACAGGTTCTTGACACTAAGCCTTTACACACCAAAGGCCATACAATCCAGATAAAACACATCTAAACTAATTATGAAATTAGAATGAATGTCCACAAACAAACTTCCAAGCAATCAATACCTGATATACTTCTGGTGGATCAACAGAGATGTGCTATTCAGTTGAGGCCTTGTGCTGATCCTCAGATGCTTCTTCATCACAATTATTGAAGGCCTTTTTCTGGTCCTCAGATGTTTCAACATCTATTGGGACATCCTGTTGAGCAGGAGTGTCCTTTGCAGCCTGAGTTTGTTGATCTTCTTGTGGGGCTGGCATAGTGTTCAGAGGGATAGATATGCCACTTACCACTCTTTGCTCAGATAGGATCTTGGTTACCAACTCCTTTATGGAATCATCCACATATTCAGAAGCTTTTGGAGTGTTGTATAATGATGAAGGTATGCCTTTGGTCTTGCTGAAAACTTGATCTTTTTGGAGTTCTTGGCTTTTTAGCATGAGGAACACTTCCAGTCTCTTCTACATGTTTTTTCCAATATAGATCATCTACTTCATCATTCTCCCATATGATTAGGTAGTCTAATAATAGAAACCATGTAGATAAACACCACAGATAATGTACTAACACTTAGTTAGAACATTTTTTCATACACCAAGACCTTATCACCATGATCCTAGATGTGCTCCACCAACTGGACTTACTATAGCATAGTAATCCAAGAACTGAAAATCTTCAACTACACTGTGCCACCAGTTAGAATCAGAAATCCAGAAAGAGTGATAAACTCTCATCCACCTTCAAGAAGAATAAATCCTCTTGAGTCTTCAACTCATCACTCCTCTGCCCAAGAGCAATTTGTTCCAAGACAATCCTCAAGAACAACCAGCTGCCACACTCTGATTATCTTGATTCTTCAAATCCACTTTAAAGATCAACCAATTACCACATTTTGATAACCTTCTTTATGAATCCTCATATGAAAAAGCCAATTTCCACTTGTGTCTTCTTCACTTTTATAATAAATCTTCCAAAGATATCCTGATCAAAAAAGTTGATCTTCACCAATTAGACTCTGATGTTGAACTAGATGTTTAAACATTATTAGCCCACATCCAACTGTTAAATTCAGTTCCTTCTTCTGCCACTTGAAAGAACCTCCTTCCTTTATAGAAAAAGAGTTACATGCTCTCATAGACTTGATTTATCCATCAAGTTTGAGTAGACAACCTCCATTCTATTGGTTTTGCAGAAGTTCTTACCAATAACACATATTGATGAGAAACTTCCAATGTTTCTCCAAAGTCTTCAAACCTGCCACTGTCTGATTATTCAGAAGGAATAGTTAAGAACTACACCTCAAAACTATACCAAGGATGCCACCTTTCCTTGAGTAAGGCAGTCTAAACAAATTTATGATATCTCCACCTATCTTAACTCCATGATGAGCATTCTGGACTACACCTAGATCAGAAAAAAATCAATCCAAGTAGTCACCAAGATTATGATATGTTCATGGTCTTTCATCTCCATCTTCAGAATCAACAATATCCAGACAAGTTCTTGCCAAGAAACTTTCCAGAGATACATAACTCCTGTCACACAAGACTGAAGCCAATGTTACAGCTTATGCAATCCCTCTCCCATGATTCTGCACAAACTCTGATGATAAGATGTTCCAACATCTTTTTGAACATCACCAATCTTGAATCACAAGGATAATCAATCAAATATTTGTGAATTCCACAAACAACAATTGATCTTAAATCCTTGTATAATACCTTATCAGATAGTTCTACACAATCTAATCTTTTACTTTTGAAGGATTTTAAGATTAGCTCCAGATAAGATTAGCAAGATCTCCTCATGTCATGGATAAATAATACTCCAGCTGAGCATGTACTCCACTAATTCTCAATTTCACACCCCTGATGAACATACAAAGAGCACAACTGATAAATATCCACACTTGATTTTATATTCCAAAACAGATGCTCTTAGTTTGCTTGCTACAAAGGGTTTATACTGCCACTATCCATGACTAGTAGTGGAAGAGACTACCAGTTCAACAACCATTCTGATCAGACTTCCCAATCTGACATTCTTCCCTTGCTTCTAGCAATTTTTGGTCACATTGCTAGCTTTAATCATGACCAAAGTCATGCATTTATCACCCACATTTGTAAATACATTTAGAAGCTTCTTCATCTTCAGATTCACCATCAGATTCATCAGTATTCTGAGCAACCTCTTCCAGCTCCAGCCTTTGAAATACTTCCTCAAGCTTTTTCTTCCTGGCATCTAGATTTTTGCAAGTGTTCTTCAGATCTGCAATCAAGGCAGCTTTGGATATGGGAGTCTTTGCTTTTGAAGGTCCAACAGATGTCCTAGTGGAAGCTTCAACATCAGCAGCATGATGGCTCAAGAAAAGTTTGTAATGAAAGGCCAGAGGACTTTTTCTTTTGCATACTGAATCCTTCTCAGTGAGGATACCTGGATACTGGCTTAGTATGATTCCACATAGCAGAGAGGGAAAAGTAATGGGAAGCTTTGTTGCAGATGTTCCAACATGCTTCAATGTCTGATCAAAAATATAAGCCCCAAAGTCCAGCTTTGCTTGGGTGCCCACAACATATATGAACCTGCTCAATTCAGTTGCTATTGAGGAGGTATGGTTGGTAGGGACCCAATTTGAAGTGCCAATTCTATGCAGCATTGCATACTTCCTTGTCAGCAAGCTAACAGAAAATTTCCCTTTGACTGGCCAAGCTTTGAATTGATTAGCAGTGATGACCTTGCACACATGGTTATTTGCTTTCCCAGCTCATTAGGTCCATCAGATTCTCTTTCTAGATAGTGGTTGATAACCCTAGAAGAGGATTCCACACATCTCCCTCTTACATACTCCTTTCTGAAGTCATCTGATTTACCATCAGCACAGTCCTCTTGTAGGTTGACAATGAATTCCTTGACTAGCAGCTCATAGCAAGGTGAAAAGTTTGATACCAGCAGAAGAAATTAGGTCAATTACCTCAGTGCACTCAAGTGCATTGCTGCCCAGCTCTCTTTCAAGTGCTACCCTTCTTTGGTATACAAATTTCCATCTGCTCACACTTGACACATGATGGAATGAAACATTGTCCAGAGGAGCTTCTGGAACAGCAGAGGTGGACCTTGAGGGTGCTGGTTTCTTCTTTGGTTGGGATGTTGGGACATCCTCTTCAACATCTGAATCTGGTGGAGTTACAGCTTTCCTCTTTTGGGTATTCACCTTGCTCCATTGTTTAGTAGGACCAAGTATCACTTTTACCTTGTCTTTCTTTGGAGTAGGCTGCTTCTTTTCAGGAGTTGAATGTCCTGCAGTCTTCTTTTCCTTTCTAGCCCTAAGCCTTTTGGCTATGCTAGGGTCCACAGAAGCAATGATCTCTGTGTCAGAGTCATTATATAAGTCTTCAACATGTAGCATAGATGCCTCCTCTTCCAGGTTAGGAGTAGGTTCCAAACATATGTGATCATCACACATTTGTCTAGCACCTAAAGCATCCATCATCACACCAGTTTCCTTCTTCTGGAACACAAAACTAAGCTTGGTTCATAAACTGTTGATGTGTAGTGTGGTGTTAAGCCATTAGGATTGACATATCAATTCAGCTTCTTTCTTGATGAAACTTCCTTCAGTTCATGATTTAGACAATCATAAGCATGTATCTTCACAAGAGAGATTTTCTCCAGCTATACCTAAACAACATAGGACACCATAACCAGGAAGGATATCCTCATTAGGTCACCATAAATAAGCTTAAGAGATAACTTATCAAGATTTTCACTCCCGCATGAAATATTTGATAATTATACTCTTTTGTTTTGGCTCCAACCTCTTCTTTCATCAAGAACCACAACATTCTGAACTAAGTGTTCTCCAGTTCTCACAGAAAACAAAATACAAGCCTCCTTCAATTATAGAATTCTCTGAACCAAGATGTCAGGACATTCTGTTTGACATCATAGCTACACAGCAATTCACCAGCAAATTTCCAGCCCTGATAACACCAGACTGGTCCAATATACACCATATGATGAATAGTCCATCCTCCACTTCTAGGGACCATTCAAACACCAATATGAACCTCTCAAGTTCCAACAGCTTTTCATTATATCATCCTTCTTCCTTTACCATGAACCAGAAAGTATCCCCCTTAGATCTCATCCAGAAACAGACCAGGATGCCAGCTCTGATACCAATTGAAATTCTGGTATGACAGACTCAGATGTCTAATATGATGTTGAGACATCTTATCTGTTACTTATAAACATGGTAAGGTATACATATCAGTACTTAAATAATTCTGTTATATCAGAGTCAAACATGCTTCAGGATGTTGGGACATCTGATAGGACATTCAGTTCAGGTACTGCATAAAACATAAAAGATATAAAGAACACAGCAGAAGTTTGTTAACCCAGTTCAGTGTATAACCACACCTACATCTGGAGGCTACCAAGCCAGGAGGAAATCCACTATAAGTAATATTAATTCTAGACTTAAACCACCCTGTTTAATCTATCACTTAATAACTACCCAATGCAATTTCTACCTAAGACACAACTTAGATATGAGTACCCTACTCACTCCCCCTCAATCACACAGTGATCTTTTACAATGATTAATAAAATTGAAGTCACACTTCAAACACAACAGCTTGATCTTACTTAGAAGTTTCAATCAAGACACAATACTTCTCTTGCTTACAAGCTTCGAGAATCACAAGTGAAACAGCCACAATAGAGTTACTTGTTATGCACGGCTGCCACAAGAACACAACCCTAATAGTGTTTACATTTTCGGTTGATTGGGTTCATTCTAAACTAGGTTACAGGGTTTCTTTTATAACCTATTCCCAACTGGATTTGGGCCTAAACAATCACAACAATAGCTGCTACAAATATGCAGAAATATCTGCTACAAATATGCAGAAATATCTGCTACAATTATTCCAAAAGATCTTCAACTCCTAAAATATCTCTAAATATAGAAACCTATATTTTTCAATATTTGTCTTCAATTTAAATTGAGTCTTTAAGATCTTCTAGATCAGCACCACATATGATTGCATAATATCTCCAGAATATTCTGCATAATTCAGATCTGATAAATCCAATGTCATCACCTTGAATTAGGGTTTGTTACTTCCTAGATTCTAGGTGATTTAGTTCATCTGATTATGCTGAAGTTTCATAACAACTCTCCCTACAGATGCGCCTTGTTCTGTTTTTGTCCATCCATAATTAATTCCAGATAGATTCCCCTGAATTTACTCAGTTCTGTTATGCATTAATTAATTCTGGTAACAGGTCTGAGATGTCTCAACATCTGTTGGGACATCCTGAAAAACTGAACTTACTTCATTTACTGATACAATGTCACAACATCTGATGTGACATCCTGTAAACTGAACTTATTCCATCAACTGATACAATGTCCTAACATCTGGTGTGACATCCTGATATCTTGACTTAAGTTCATTAACTGTTACTCTGTGTCACAACATTTGGTGTGACATCCTGAACTAAGTTCAACACTTCTTGTTTGATATCTATATGTAACATATGACAGTAATGTTGTCATGACAGTTGCAGATGTTTCAACATTCTCTTTGACATCTGTCATGACATTTGCAGATGTTTCAACATTCTCTTTGACATCTGTCATGACATTTGCAGATGTTTCAGCATCTTCTTTGACATCTGTCTGTAGCATATGACAGTAATTCTGTCATGACATTTGCAGATGTTTCAACATCTTCTTTGACATCTGTCTGTAACATTCTGTCATGACATTTGCAGATACTTCAACATCTTCTTTGACATCTGACTGTAACATATGACAACATCTGTTGGGACATCCTGAATTTAGTTCTTCTACTCTGTTTGATAATGTCCCAACATCTGATAGGACATTCTGAACTGAATTCAACATCTTCTTTGACAACTTCCACATTTATCTGTGCCACCATGTCAGGACATCATGTTTGACATGTTCTTCTAGAGTCTATACTATGTTAATATGGAACTTCTTATTCAACATTTTCCAGCCATATTAGTTTTACCAAACATAATGCCAATCATAAAATAATAGCATTAACACAAATAGCTCAATTAAAAAGAGTCCTGGAAAGATATGATAAAGGACAAATTGGATTGGAATGTGTTCTTAGTAATCAAAGATACTTAAATGATAAAAGTGGTCTTAGTTACTCAAAATTTTCTACACCAACTTTAAACAATACCATCTTTGTAAAAGCTAAAGAACAAATTCCCAAAGAAAAAAGTGACAAGCATAAAGTGGTTCATCAATATGCTAAAAAGAAAAGAAATAATAATAAGAAAAAATCTTATAATAAGAAGAAATCTTATCCCCTAGATATAAAAGTAACTTTGATCCTACTTGTTTCTATTGTGGTATAAAAGGTCATACTCCAAATGCATGTTATGTTAGAAACATTAGTGTTGCTCAAGAACATTATGTATGGGTTAAGAAAGGGACTAACTTTGAAGGATCCAAGGAAATTTGGGTACATAATAAAACTTAAATCTATTTTGTAGGTATGCTTGAAGACCTATTCAAATCAATGGTATCTTGATAATGGATGTTCGAGGCATATGACGGATGACTTAAGCAAATTTTCACATCTAACGCTTAAGGCCACGTGATTTGTTGCTTATGGTGACAACAACAAAGGAAGAATCCTTGGCATAGACATCATTGGTTCACCGCCTTCAACAACTATAGAAGATGTCATATATGTAGAAGGCCTAAATCATAGTCTCCTTAGCATTAGCCAATTGTGTAACCGAGGTTTCAAAATCAACTTCACTAAAAATGAATGCTTGATAGAAAACGAAGTTACTCGTGAAGTTATGCTAAAAGGTAAAAGAGTTAACAACATATTTATGATTTCCTTTGATAACTTATCTTTGAATGTTAGGTGTCTCTGGGCAAGAAAAAATGAATCATGGTTATGGCATAAAAGGTTTACTCACATTCATATGGAGCACTTGAATAAATTGATCAAACATGACTTAGTCATTGGATTGCCGAATATTAAATTCATCAAAGATAGGTTGTGTGGCGCTTGCCAAAAAGGAAAGCAAACTAAGTCAACTTGCACATCCAAGAATGTGGTGTCCACTACTATGCCACTACAATTGTTGCATATGGATCTCTTTGGTCCATCAAGAACAAAAAGCTTAGGAGATAATGTTTATGCATTAGTAATTGTAGATGATTTTTCTAGATACACTTGGACTTTCTTCTTAATGCAGAAAAGTGAAGCTTTCAAGGCATTCAAGAAGTATGCAAAACAAATTCAAAATGAGAAGTCTCTTACAATTGCCTCCATTAGAAGCGACCACAGTGGAGAATTCCAAAACGCCTTATTTGAAGAATTTTGTGAAGAACATAGAATCTCACACAATTTCTTCGCACCAAGAACTCCACAACAAAATGGTGTCGTAGAAAGAAAGATAGGTCTTTGGTGGAACTTGCAAGGACAATGCTAAGTGATTCAAATCTTCCTAAATACTTTTGGGCAGATGCAGTGAGCATGGCATGTTTTGTAAGTAACCGTGTTAACATTCGACTTATTCCCAAGAAAACCCCTTATAAACTTTTCAAGGGGAGAAAACCAAATATTTCCTTCTTTTATATTTTTGGGTGCAAGTGTTTTGTCCTAAACAATGACAAAGACAACCTTGGTAAGTTTGACGAGAAATCCGATGAAGGTATTTTTCTCGGCTACACTCTCTCTCTCTCTCTCTAGTAAGGCTTTTAGAATTTATAATAAAAGAACTTTAACTATAGAAGAGTCTATGCATGTCAAATTTGATGAATCTAACCCCTCGAAAGAGGATATTGTTGTTTGTGATGATGATGATGATTTTGTACAAATCCCTAAAGAAGATACTTCTAAAGATATCATTGAAGAACATCAAGATAGACCGATTCAACAAGATTCCAATGTCAACGATCTACTAAAGGAACAGAGGACTTATAGAGATCATCCTATTTGCAAAGTTATCAGAGACATAAGTCAAGGTATTGCTACAAGATTAAATCTTAAAGATGCTTGTCTCAACATGACATTCGTTTCTCAAATAGAACCTTCTAAAGTCCAAGAGGCCTTAGATGATGATCAATGGATTCTAGCGATGCAAGAATAACTAAATCAATTTGAAAGAAATAAGGTATGGGACTTAGTTCCAAGACCAAAAGGTAAACACATTATTGGTACTAAATGTATTTTCAAAAATAAACTAGATGAAAATGGTATCATTATAAGGAACAATGTGAGATTAGTGGCCCAAGTCTATAATCAAGATGAAGGTATAGACTTTGAGGAAACATATTCACATATTGCTAGACTAGAAGCAATTAGATTATTGTTAGAATATGCTTGTTCTTTGAATTTTCAGTTGTACCTGATGGACGTTAAAAGCGCCTTCCTAAATGGTTACATACTTGAAGAAGTTTATGTAAGTCATCCTCTAGGATTTGAAGATTTCAAACATCCTAATCATGTTTACAAACTCAAAAAGACCTTGTATGGATTGAATTAAGCACCAAAGGTGTGGTATGATAAGTTAAGTAATTTTCTATGCGAACATGGTTTCAAAAAAGGTAAAGTAGATACTACTTTGTTTATCAAAATAATTAACAATCATACTATCTTAGTGCAAATCTATGTAGATGACATCATATTCGGATCCACAAATAACTCCTTATGTGAAGAATTCTCATCAATCATGCAAGGAGAGTTTGAAATGTCCATGATGTGTAAGTTGAACTATTTCCTTGGGTTGCATATTAAACAAACAAAGGATGGGATATTTATCAACCAATCTAAGTATTGCAATGAGCTTCTCAAAAGATTTGACATGGATTCATGCAAAGAGATAAAACTCCAATGGGATCTGGCACTTATCTTGATCATGACGAATTCGGGGTTCCAATTGATATTACAAAATATCGAGGTATGATCGGATCTTTATTATATCTAACTGCTAGTCGATCTGATATTATGTTTAATGTATGTTTATGTGCACGATTTCAAGCATGCCCAAAGGAATCACATCTCACTGTTGTGAAGAGGATAATGAAGTATCTTAAAGGATCATTTAATGTCGGTTTATGGTACCCCAAAGGTAGTGCATGTAATCTTGTTGGTTTCTCTGATGCAGATTATGCAGGATGTAAGACGGACAGAAAAAGCACAGGTGGTACGTGTCACATTTTTTGAAATGCCTTAGTCTCTTGGCCATGCAAAAAACAAGCAATTGTGGCTTTTAGTACTGCTGAAGTAGAACATATCACCTTCGGTAGTTGTTGTTCACAAATACTTTGGTTAAAGCAACAACTTCGTGACTATGGTGTAAATCTAGGAAGCTCTCTCTCAAATGTGACAATATTGGTGCAATCAACATATCAAAGAATCCAATCATACATTCAAGAACCAAGCACTTCGATATAAGACATCACTTCCTTTGTGATCATGTGTTAAGAGACGACATTGATATTTCCTTCATCGATACACAAAACCAACTTGCTGATATCTTCACAAAACCACTCGCGAAAGAACCATTTTTCAAGATTCGGCGAGAACTCGGTGTTCTCGATAAAGGTGAAATCTAACTCTTCTAAAATTACTTTGTATATAGTCAAGGTACATGAAAGTTCGTTTATTTCACTTTAACAATGTGGTATGCTATAATAAATTACATGATGTGTTTTGTCGGTTATGGTTTTTCTCACTTTTGCACACTTTAATTTCATCGGTTGTTAAAAAAAATTGATCAAAATTTGCCTTATGTATGTGCTAGCATGTTTGAAAAACTTTTTTATCAAAACCCTTCATCAATTTTCTGGTGCAAAGCTGCTGTGTTTAAAAAAAAAATTTGGCAGGCGTAACCGGTTACCTGTTGATTTTTGTCATTTTATGCGCAGATTTTGCACGCGTAACCGGTTACCACTAATACTTTTTGAATTTTTTTTTCGTTTTCTTTAAAATTAAAAAAGTGTGTTTATTCATTTTAAATGCTTTTAGTCTCTTTAATGTGTGATAAAAGCATTTTGGGAACACAAGCTAGGTCAAAGAACTTCTTGGAAACTCATTCTTCATTCATTCTCTCATCTTCCCAACTTATCTCATGAAACCTTTGACTCCATTAAACCCCCAAAATCAAACCCTCTCATATCTATATAACCTCCATTCACAAAAAACTTTATCTCCACCTCTCTCAAACCATTTAATCTGAAAATCAAACTAAACCCTAACCTTCAAAACTCCTTCATGGCCTCTTCAAGAAATATGGGTAAGCAAGTTGTTGTTGAAAGCTCAGACTCAGCTAAAGAACAATTCATGAAGCCTAAAAAACAAAGACGACTTGATGTTGACATTTGATCGAGAAAGTTTATGAGCATCAAATATGTGAAGTTTGAAGACTTCCCATCTCATAGATTCACCTTTGAAGCTCTTCTTGCAGCCTCCGGTGTCAAGGAGTTAGTATCTGAAGTTGGAACCATTTATCCTGATCTGGTAAGACAATTCTTTCATACTGTTTCTTTTAGACATGATGAGTTTGGAGATGAGCAACTCACTGCTAGAATTAACAAAAAGGCTATTTTTGTGACTAACGAGGAATTAGAAACAATTTTAGGTGTCCTATCTGTCGCTCCCACCAAAATGACACCCGGTTAAGAAGGGGTACAGACGCGAACGGTCGGCGAAAGGAGAGAGAACACACAAGGGTGAACTCAGAAAGACAAGAGTCGCCAGCTAGGCATTTTTATCCCGGAGGAAAGGTAATGCTGCATAGACCTAAAGAAAGATAGATAAGACGGTCGCAAACCAAAGAGACTGAGAAAGGGGGTTGGTTACAACCTGGGAAGGTATTAGCACCCAGATTGTCCGTCGTACTCGACGGTATCCACGCTTAAAAGATTTGTGTTTTAAAGGGGTAGTGTCAGTGCTATTTGTGTATCAAAGCTGGAAAGAATGCAAGTGTCAGTGTAAAAGAGATGTGAAATGTATAAGTGAAGTGTCAGTGTAAGAACAAGAATGAAGTGCTCAAGACTATGAGGCTTAAAGAATGATGCTAGAAGGAGGGGGAATATACAGAGACTTTTGTTCGATAACCGTTAAGTTATGCCTACGTATCCTCTCGTGCAATGAGGAAGTCAGAACACCGTAGTTCGACTCGAAGAGACTTAAGGATGAATTGACTTGTGAACTGCTTACTAGTCTATGCTCAAGTGTATGACCTGTCTGGCTCAGGTGCTAACTGTCTTGCATTAGACGGAAGAAGCGAGTTCTCGTTTGTGAGTGAATGAGGTGAGAAAAGAATCCCGAAGGAGACGATTATTGTTTGTTTTTGTGTTTTCAGTCTTTTATTGCCTTTTTTAGGGTTTGTCATAAGAAAATGAGCTTAAGCCTAAACCAAGGGTTTAGTAAACTCATCACATCCTCCCTCTGATTAGGGGTAATGAGAATACCTTAAGTGTGAAGTAAGCACCTCACACTTAATCACCATGATGTAGGATCAAGATCATTAACCTACTTGTAATTATTTAGATGTTTTTGTTGTTTTTGTTTAGTGTTAAGTAATGAGTTTAAGCCATAATCAAAGATTTAATGGACTCATTACACTATCCTAATAGAAGGAAAATAGATGAGAACATTTAAGTTGAGGAAGGCTCCTCAACTTAATCCATGATTAGGGATTAACCTCATGACAAAACAAAGCCTTTATTAAATGGATTTTAGTTAATGATAAGATGAAGAAGTGATTTTTATGGTTTGTAAGACAACTTGAGGGGGACTTGTCCATTAACACTAGGGTTAGTCCTTCTTAACCAATTAAGGAAGAATTAGAACCCTAATGCAAGGCCCAAGTTACAAGCTTGATGTCTTAGTGATTATTAAGTGGATTGATTAAAGGATTTAAACACATTAAGGGTTTAACACTTAGGATTAAAGTTATACACTCCATCCTAATAGAAGGATGCAGGCATAAGCTTAATCACAAAGCCTTAAAACCTTTAAGGTTTAGTCCTTAATTATGAGATGAGAAGAGAAGACTCAAAGATGACACAAAGGTAAAACTAATGGGGGAATAATCAAGCCCTAATTGTTATCATGCTTAGTTGTTCCTAGGGTTAATGAGGCTTGCAAGAAGATCTTCAGAGAAACCACCAGGAAGGAAGCAGATGAAAGGAGAAAAAGCAGGGTGAAGCAAGACAAGTTGCTTCACTTAGGAAGACAAGTTGCTTGGAGAAAGAAAGTAGGAAAGGGAATGAATGAGCAAGCTCACTCAAACACAAGATAAAATGCAGAAATGATGCATAAGAGAGATGAAGAGAGATTGTGAGAAGTGAAGGCAAATTCACTTCCCAAAACAACTTACCACCTGAAAAGTTAGCAAAAGAAATGAAGTGCAATGCAAATGAGATGAAATGTCATGATGAAAAACCAAAGTCAGAAGCATAAACATGATGTTAAGGATGCTAAGGGATGATGCAAACACAAGGCAAGACATGAGAATGATCATACAAGGACATGGATGCAGATGAAGCATGCTTGAACCATGGAAGTTCATGAAAGCTTATGAAATGTAATGGACACATAACATGGCAAATGAAAGATGCAATGATCAAACATGGTTCTAATATGTCCTAAGATGTATAATGAATCATGTGGATGCACAAAATGTCATGGCAAGTCATTGGATGCAAGCAAATGAAAAAATGGATGCAAAGGAAGGCATAAATTAGGGTTTATGATCAACACACCAAGCAAAATTCAAAATCAGAAGCAAATGACATGATAAAAAATTGAAAATGCAATCAAAGATACCCTAAACCTATACAAGTTCACTTCCCAAAGGAGGAGACCTAACTCTTAACCTAGTGAAAGTTATGATTTTTCTAAGTCAATTAGGGTTTTAAGGTACCTCATCATGAAAAATGCAAAACAAATTGGAAATGGATGACCAATTCAAACCAAATTTATCCTATAAACTACATGCCATGAAGGATGCAATGCAAGAAGAACCATCATCAAACTCTCAATGGTTAGGCAGAATGGATTTTTCAATGTTTGAACCAAAATATTGTCTTAAAATTGATTTAATTCCAACAAAAATTGTCAAAATACATCAAGAACAAAAAAGAAATTTGGTTTGAGAGTTTGATAATGTTTCTAAATGTTTTGGAATGCAATGTGAATTTTTTTTGTGATTTTTAAATACCTAAATGTATTTTTAATTAATTAATTTTCATTAACTAATTAAAAATAAACATTTAAATGATTTAAAAATAATTTCAAATGCAAAAAATAAAAATAAAATTATATTCAGAATGAGAAAAATATTTTAAGTCAGCATGCAAAAAATAAAATTTTTATAATGTGTTTTGCTATTTTAAAATAAATGAGAAAGAAAATGCAATAAAAATGAATTTTAAATATGAATTAATGAAGGTAATCCAATCCAGTGGCTGAGATTCAAACAAAAAGGGGAGGGAATTGACCTGTGCACGCGAATGAACGGTCCAAATTCAAACTTGCCTAATTATGTCATTAGCCCTAATCCTAACCCTAATCACTTTCAAATGACCGGAACAGTGTTCCGGTCATCTTCTCCGGCCAATCAATTTCTCAATCTCACTCAAAACACATCAAAACCTCACTAAACTCTCCAGAATCAATCTATGAACATCATTAAACATAAACCCTACAACAAACATCATTTATTTTTCGTGAATCAAGAGAAACAAGCAAAATCATTTTCACGGGCAAACTTTCAGACAGTCAATACATGCTTGTTTCTTGACCATTTTCAAAACCAAACACATCCAGATGATCAGTGCAACTCATAGAATCATTTTATAACAAGAAATTAAAGTTCAGGAAAAAATGTTCTTGAGCTCACCTGAACTGGAGCTTTCGAAACAAGGACTTTTTGGCTGCTTCTTTGGTCCAAACAAGCTCCAATGATCCTCCCCAGAAGTTTGTGATGCTTATCTGGGGTTTATATGGTCTCTAGAGGAAGTTTGCAGAAGCTCAGGTCAATGGAGGAGGGAAATCGTGTTTTTGATGTGGGAGGTTTCAGGCCAGAACAATGGTTGGGAAATGATCAGAGGATCATGGTGAGTGATTTGGTGAAGTTTGTTTTGATGTTTGAAGGCTGTGTTTTGAGATTCGAAGCAAAATGCATAAGAGGTCAATTTTGGGAACTATGGCTTGTGAGAGAGATCAGGCTGTGTTGTGCTATGTGTTGAGTCTCTTTTGGTACATGTATCAAGTTGGGATAGGTCAGAGAGTTGTTGCTGGCCTAGCTTGATTGGTATGGGTCTTTTTGCATAAAGTCAACTTTTTGTGTAAGAGAGGTATGGGCAATGGCAGTCAAGGTACAAAGGCATGGCTTGGCTCAGCATGCTTCAAGGAGAACCATGGAAATGGATTAGAGGCAATGCAGCAAGTGGATTAGGGTTTGTGTGAGTTTTTGCAAATTTCACAAAGTTTGGCCCTTTTGAAGTTTCTTAATGCACAAGTCATGAAAATGGACAATTCTTTGGTGCATTCTAATTTTTAGGTCATGGTTCATGTTTGTGTAATGCATAGAAGTCAATTAGAGATCACATAAAGGCTTGGCATGAGGTTTTGCAACTTTGCCTCTTTGGTACAAAAGTGAAATTTCAATGATTTTATCCAACTTTGCAAGGCCATAACTTTTGATCCAAAATGAATCAAAATGAGTTCTTGTACTTTTTGAAAATGGAATGATCCATTCTACAACTTTCATGACCAAAGTTTTCTCATTTGAAGCATTTTTGAATCAAAAAGAGGAGGTTGAAAAACTTTCCCAAAATGGCAAGTTTTCATTACAAGTCACTTTCCCAAAAAGGCAACTTTGCAAATGGCTTGAAATTCTTCAATTTTGTGAACTTCTAACATCTTCTATGATCAAATAAAGATAATACACATTCAAAATAATGGAGAATGCCCTTTGGTTGGGACATAGGGGGTCTCAGATGCCCTGATTTTGCACTGACTTGTTCAAGAAGTCATCTCTTGATTAGATGTCTTCCCCATGGAATTTCTTCATGAAAATTGATATGCATGATCCTCATAACATATAGAGACCAATAGAAACAAGAATGACCAAAATTTTTGGAGTTATGGCCTCTGAAACCAAAACCCTAATTCTAGGTCATCTGTGCAGTTAAACCTGGCTCTGCTTCCATGCCTTGCCTAATTCTTGTGATTCTTTGACTTTCTTGACCTTGTGAGGATATAATATGATGCTTTAACATACATGGACCCCTTTGAAGTGATTAAAGACCTTTGAAGTGGCTCAAATGGCTCAGGGATGGCTCAGATCACAAACCCTAGATGCAGATGACTTTGAACCAATACAGTGAAGCAAAAATGCAATATAAGATGCTATGATTGAACTTATGCATATGAAAAGATCACAAGCCATGGTGAAATGAGTGAGGACAAATTTGGGGTGTTTACAGCTGCCCCTATTCAAGCATGAGTTAGCTGTGCAGGATGTAAGCAATGGCTTAACAGACAAATAAGATAACTTGTGGTTGAATACCAAAGACAATCCAAAATTTGCACTCACAAAATGAAGAAGAAAAGGGATATAGATTGTAAAAGGAAGTAAAGTATGATTATAAAGTGCGGGCGACGGAGGACGACCGTCGAGCAGAGGACGACTGCTGGGGATGAAGCAATGACGGGGACGACCGACATGCTGGGAAAAATGCGGGAAATAAAGCAATGACGGGGACGGCCGACAAGCTGGGGATGTAAGAAATTATGATGGGGACAGCCATCAAGTAACAAAATAAGACTTTCTAGGGATTAAGAGGTAAAAGCAATGACGGGGATGGCCATCGGGTTTAAAACATAACGAAATAAATGATGAGGTACAATCATCAAAGGTTAAGGACGATCACCTAGCAGGGTACGGCTGCTCTGTTGGAGATAAAGATGAGGGACAGTCATCTAAGGTGAAGGACGGTCACCTGGCAGGGTACGGCTGCCGAAAGTATCACGACATAGGACGAATGTCGGATGAAAAGGTCGACGATGGGGATGGCCATCGGATAAGCATGATGAAGGACGATCATCAAGAGGTGAAGGACGATCACCTAGCAGGGGACGACTGCTCTTAGGGTTTATCATGACATAGGGTGAATGTCAGATAACAAGATCAACGATGGGGACAGCCATCGGATAGAATGATGAAGCACGATCATCAAGAGGTGAAGGACGATCACCTAGCAGGGGACGACTGCTAAAAAAATCACGACATAGGACGAATGTCGGATAGGAAAGGGTTCTAATGAATAGAGACTCCGCAGGGGTTGATGAAGGACGATCATCAAAAAGGTGAAGGATGATCACCTGGCAGGGTACGGCTGCCGAAAGGTATCACGACATAGGACGAATGTCAGATAGAAGAGAAGTTTTACTGGGGACTTCGCTGGGGAATAGTAAACACATACGAGTGTCTACATTCAAGAGATGAGAGGTATAAGTGTTTGACACTGTGTATAGATTAAAGATGCGGACGAGCATCTTTAAGACTACGATACGGACGAGTATCGATAGAAACAAATGCTGACACATGTTCAGAGATGATGATACGGACGAGTACCAACTGGTTAACAAAGAACACGGACGAGTGTTGACTCTGAGGGGACTCTTCTGGGGAATAATAGACACAGATGAGTGTCTAAATTCAAGAAGATATAAGTGTTTGACATAGTGCATAGATTAAAGATGCGGACGAGCATCCTTAAGACTATGATACGGACGAGTATCGGTAGAAACAAATGCTGACACATGTTCAGAGATGATGATACGGGCGAGTACCAACTAGTTAACAAAGAACACGGACGAGTGTCGGATCTGAGAGGATATAAGTGGTTTATACAAGATATGGGCGGGTATCTGTATGAGTGAAAAGTGATGGACGAGTGTTTAACTTGTTAGGGAGAACGCGACACGGACGAGTGTCGGAAAAAGTATATTATAAACAAGTATGTGGTTTCCAAAGTGTTTGGGTAACTATGCTGGGGAAGGTGACACGGACGGGCGTCAGGGAATTGTGTATATATGAATCTGTGAGTGCACAGGGGACGCTTTGGCTTTCTACTGGGGATATGACACAGACGGGTGTCAAGAAGTATCTGTACTGTATATGCATCTGTTTGCTTCGGGCAATTTACTGGGGAATGATGACACGGACGAGTGCCGAAGGGAGCACGTATCTGTATCTTTAAGGAAGATGCTTTGGCTCTCTGGTGATGAATTTGAGAGGTATTTTTGTATATTGTTGATGAATGGTCGGTATTTACCAGTGTCCAGTTTGACACATGGCTTGTGATTATGCAATATGTTTGACTTTTGTCGTAATGCTCCGTATTAGACGGAATGCTACGCTCTGTGGGGAAAATATGATGCGAATGCTATGATTATGCAAAGATAATGATCCGGGACTCGGATCCCGTTGCTGTGAAAATCCCTGACTGATCCGCTTGAAGTGGACATCCCAGCTAGGGATAAGATCATTGGTAGATCTGACATGTGTGATTCTGCTTGGGGAAGTAGATCACTGATAGATCTATCTCGGTAATGAGGGACCCAGCTGGGGTTTGTGGAAGCTCTCGTCACTCTGTCGTGAGATCTTCGGGCGCCGCTCTTCTGGATAGAGGCTGAAACTCTGTGGGGAGATGGTTCCCTGTCTAGCACTTGGCTGGGGAGGAGTGATGATTGACAGCTCGGCTGGGGAAGAAGGAAGATCACTAAAAGATCTTCCTATAGGTTCCTGTAGGGATCCTGCTGAGGATAATACTTGACGACTCAGCTGGGGATATGAGCACCTTCTGGTGCTGCTCTTTGAAGGAAATGTTGGAGAAGTGATGTCTGGCAACTCTGATGGGGAGAAAACACCTCTGGTGCTGTTTGGAAGGTGTGTTGAGGAAACAATGGTTTGGCAGCCTACTGGGGAGAAGCCTTCATGCCCCATGTTGCGCTTTGGATTCCTGCAATCCTGTAATGACAAAGAAACACACAAGTACCCCGAGGTATCCCTTACTGGATTCCATCATAAGAGTTTAGACGCTCTCGGGTGTAAGTATATTTCCTGTAAGCACGTATTTTTATAAGGGAAACATCTGTATTTATGCAATCAATATATTAATGACATCGGACATCTTGCAAATAAAAGAGTACGAGACGAAGTATGACTGAAAATCTGATTTTATTAATTCACGTGCCCTGAATTGGCAAGGTACAGTCAAAGAAACGGATCCTGTTACAAATTGAGAAACGAAAAGATGCTGGCAATGTTGACGACGCTTCGAGGAGCTTCCCCTTTTGCTATGACTCGTATGACATTGACGTTCTTCCCGTCTTGCTTTTGAAGAAGGCTGATTCTGACCGACGCTTGAACCTTTCGGATTTTACCGGGTTGTAAGTGATACAGATGAATTCAGAATGCAGTTGTTCGCTTATTCCCTTATTTTGCGTGGATCGCCTTTTCAGGTTTTCAATCCACCGGGATACCCATTTTTGCCTGAGTTGTCCAATGCGGCTTTTCAACTCAACGGGTGTACATTTTTTATTTATTTTCCCTTATTTTTGCCCGAGTCTTTTATTCTGTTTTTGACTCGCCGGGATGCCCTATTTTTGCCTGGACTTACATTCTGTTTTTATGTCCAGCGGGTCATTTTATGCGAAGTATTTTTTAAGTGCATCTGAATTCACAGGGGACAGGAAATCTTCACCATCCATAGTACTGAGCATCAGTGCTCCACCAGAGAAAACTTTCTTCACTACGAACGACCCTTCATAGTTCGGAGTCCACTTGCCCCTGTGGTCTGTATGAGGAGGGAGGAGTCTTTTCAGCACAAGATCTCCTACTTGATACTCTCGGAGTCTGACTTTCTGATCGAAGGCTTTCTTCATTCTTTTCTGGTACAACTGCCCATGACAGATTGCAGGCAATCTCTTCTCTTCAATCAGATTCAGTTGTTCGTATCGGGACCGGACCCATTCTGCTTCATTCAACTTAACATCCATCAGTACCCGCAGGGAGGGTAATTCAACTTCAACAGGTAGGACTGCCTCCATACCATACACAAGTTGATACGGTGTTGCCCTAGTGGATGTTCTGATTGACGTACGGTACCCATGCAAGGCAAATGGTAGCATTTAATGCCAGTCTTTGTAGGTAACTACCATCTTCTGCACAATCTTCTTGATATTCTTATTATCCGCTTCAACAGCGCCATTCATCTTTGGCCTGTAAGGAGAAGAATTGTGGTGTTGGATCTTGAAGTCCCGACATAGTTCTGCCATCATTTTATTGTTTAAGTTGGAACCATTATCAGTAATGATTCGCTCGGGTACTCCATACCGACAGATGATGTCTCTCTTTAGAAATCGAGCTACCACTTGTCTTGTAACATTTGCATATGAAGCTGCTTCGACCCACCTGGTAAAATAGTCAATGGCTACCAGGATGAATCTGTGGCCATTTGAAGCAGTCGGCTCAATCTTACTAATCATATCAATGCCCCACATGGCAAAGGGCCAGGGTGAAGACATCACATTCAGAGGATTGGGAGGTACATGCACTTTATCCGCATAAATCTGGCATTTATGGCATTTTCTGGCGTAGGCACAACAGTCTGCATCCATTGTGATCCAGTAATAGCCTGATCTTAGCAACTTTTTAGCCATAGCATGTCCTCCGGCATGGGTACCAAAAGATCCTTCGTACACCTCGTGTATCAACAAGTCTGCTTCTGTCCTATCAACGCATCTGAGGAGTACCATATCAAAGTTTCTCTTGTACAGGGAACCATCAGTATTCAGAAAGAAACTACCAGCTAGCCTTCTTAATGTCTTCTTGTCATTGGAAGATGCCCCAGGTGGGTATGTTTGATCCTCCAAGAAGCACTTGATGTCATGGAACCAAGGCTTATCATCTTTAACAGTGTCTGCTGAGAAAACATATGCTGGTCTGTCAAGTCTGGATACTGAAATCCGAGGCACAAAGTTGGCAGCTTGAACTTTGATTATGGATGAAATGGTAGCCAGAGCATCTGCAAACTGATTTTCGTCTCGAGGGATATACTCAAGCTTGACTATTGTGAAGAAAGTCAATAACCTTCTTGTATAATCCCGATAAGGTATCAGATGGTCTTGGTGGGTGTACCATTTGCCGTTGGTTTGATTAATTACCAAAGTTGAATCTCCGAACACAGTCAAAGTCTTGATCCTGAGGTCAATGGCTTCCTCAAGACTCATAATGCAAGCTTCATATTCAGCTTCATTGTTAGTGCAGTTGAAGGTGAGCTTTGCCGAGAAAGGTATGTGAACTCCTTTAGGTGTAATGAGTACTGCACCAACACCACGACCATTCATGTTAACAACCCCATCAAACATCATAGTCCATTCTTCTTCTGGGTCAGGCCCTTGAGTGTGAACAGGCTCTTCATGATCTTTTGCTTTTATGAACATGATGTCTTCATCAGGGAAGTCAAATCTCATAGGCTGGTAATCATCAATGGGCTGCTCAGCAAGATAATCAGACAACACACTGCCCTTGATGGCCTTCTGAGATGTGTACTGAATGTCATATTCTGTGAGGATCATTTGCCATCTTGCAACCCGTACGGTGAGTGCTGGCTTCTCAAAAATGTACTTGACTGGGTCCATCTTGGAGATCAATAAAGTAGTGTGGGTCAACATATACTGTCTTAGTCGGCGAGCAGCCCACGCTAAATCACATCAAGTTTTCTCGAGCAGTGAATAACGTTGTTCACAGTCGGTAAACTTTTTGCTTAGGTAGTATATTGCATACTCTTTTCGACCAGACTCGTCATGCTGGCCCAGCACACACCCCATTGACTCTTCTAATACTGTCAAGTACATTATCAGAGGTCTTCCTTCAACTGGAGGCATAAGGATTGGAGGCTCTTGCAAGTATTCCTTGATTTTGTCAAAAGCCCTCTGGCAGTCTTCATTCCACCTGACCGTTTGTTCTTTTCTTAACAACTTGAACAAGGGTTCACAGGTTGCTGTAAGGTGAGATATGAACCTTGAAATGTAGTTCAATCTACCTAAAAACCCCCAAACTTCTTTTTCTGTCTTCGGTGCAGGCATTTCTTGAATGGCTTTGACTTTATCAGGGTCAACTTCAATCCCTTTCTCACTTACAATAAATCCCAGCAGCTTACCGGATCGCACCCCGAATTGTTGGGGTTTAACTTCAATTGGTACTTCCTCAGACGCTTGAATAACTTCAACAGATTTACCAGGTGGTCTTCTTCTGTAAGGGACTTGGAAATCATGTCATCCACATAAGATTCAATTTCTTTATGGATCATGTCATGGAATAATGTTACCATAGCCCGTTGATAAGTTGCACCAGCATTCTTCAGTCCGAATGGCATCACCTTATAACAGAACGTGCCCCAGGGTGTGATGAAAGTTGTCTTATCCATGTCTTCAGGTGACATCTTGATCTGATTGTATCCTGAAAATCCGTCCATGAAGGAGAATACCGAGAACTGAGCCGTATTGTCAACCAATACATCGATGTGAGGTAATGGGAAGTCATCTTTCGGGCTGGCTCTGTTCAGGTCCCGGTAATCCACACACATCCTCACCTTACCGTCTTTCTTAGGCACAGGTACAATATTAGCAACCCACGGCGGATAGCTAGTCACAGCGAGGAAACCGGCGTCCCACTGCTTTTGTACTTCTTCTTTAATCTTCATTGCCATATCTGGGCGAGTACGGCGCAGTTTCTGTTTTACTGGCGGGCATTCTTCTTTTAAAGGTAGCTTGTGCATGACAATATCGGTGTCCAACCCTGGCATATCCTGATAAGACCAAGCAAAGACATCTACATACTCTCGAAGCATATCAATCAGTTGTTCTTTCACTGAATCTTGTAGGCAGGCCCCGATCTTAACTTCTTTCACGTCTTCTTCCGTACCAAGATTAACCGTTTCGACCTCCTCCTGATGAGGAGTGATAACCTTCTCCTCTTGCCTTAGCAACCTGGCTAGCTCTTCAGGTAGCTCGTAATCTTCTTCAACCCCTTCATCGGCTTGATTGATTGGATTGTCAAAGTCATACGAAGTCATAGCAGTGTTGTTGTCGGTGCAGTCTGGAAGGCACTTTCTGCAAGGGTTTAGATTGGTTTATTTTAGTGATCGATTTTATCTTATTTAGAAAAAGTGAAATGAAGTTATCATTTTGAAAAACATTGCCATTTTATTTTTTGTACAAAAAAGAAAAATGAAAAAAACAGTGAGCGAAAAAGAGACTCATTTGCAAAAGATGTCCGATATTCATTGATTAATCCATTTGCACAAAATTACAAGATTGCCCGATTACAAAATGAGTCTTGTCATCTTGGGCAAGATGCAAGACTTGATGCATGCTTAAAAAATACAGGAAATAATAATTACTCTGCGGGAGTAACCCTTATAATTTCCTGGGAAGACCAGTTAAGGACTTGGCTCCCCGGGATCCTTGGACGTAACCAGCTTTCCAGGTTGCGGTCGCTTTCCTCCTCGTCTTCCAAGTTGTTCACAGCATCCGGGGTGAGCATTCCCCCGCTGACAAAACTGGGCTTCTTGGTAGCCTCTGATTGATCTTGTTGAGTTGGTCTGTAACCCAACCCAAATCTGTCTTCTTTCTTTTCCACGGGCAGCAACTTGCCCCAGCCTTGGGCGGTACCCTCTTCAACAACCTTCTGAGCTTGCTGATATGACGTTATGGAGGTCCCCAGTACAGCAGATGCTTCATTAATGTTCAGGGCCTCAAACCCTTGGCTCATGGTTTCATGGATCTCTCCATCCATTTCTATGTACTTGTATGTAGTCAGATGACTAACAAAGATGTCTTCTTCCCCACAGATAGTGATGATATGGCCTTCCCATTTGAATTTCAACTTTTGATGAAGGGTAGACGTAACAGCGCCAGCGGCATGGATCCAGGGTCTACCCAACAAACAGTTGTAGGCCGACTGGATGTCCATCACATAGAAGGTAGTTTTGAAGGTCTGCGGGCCAATCATCACAGGCAGATCAATCTCTCCAAGCACTGATCTTTTAGAGCCATCAAATGCTCTCACCACCAAATTACTCGGACGCAATGCCAAGCCATCATACTCCAGCTTCACTAAGGCTTTCTTTGGTAGAACATTGAGTGATGACCCAGTGTCCACCAGTACATGAGACAGAACAACACCCTTGCATTCCAAGGTGATATGTAGAGCCTTGTTGTGGTTACGTCCCTCAGTTGTTAAGTCAGCATTGGTGAAGCCCAGTCCGTGACTGGTGTTGACATTTGCCACCACAGTTTCTAGCTGATTAACAGTGATCTCCTCTGGCACGTATGATGCGTGCAGGACTTTCAATAATGCATTCCTGTGAGCTTCAGAACACATCAACAGGGATAATATGGAGATTTTTTAGGGAGTTTGGTGAAGCTGGTCCACCACCTTGTAATCACTCCTTTTTATGATTCTCATGAACTCGTCTACATCTTGTTCAAAATATGTCTTCTGAGTTTCTCTGACAATTGGCTCTTCAGATATCACGCTCTTTCCTTTTGCTTTGGCAACAGCTTCTGCTTCAGCATTAGGTCTTTGCACTTGTGAGGCAAAAAGGCGTCCGCTTCTGGTGAAGCCTCCGCCTCCCACAACATTATCAATCTGTGGAGAAGAGGTTGAAGAATCCAAAGTGATTTTCTCCCCGTTGTAGTAGAGATCAGAGCCATAATGCCAAGGTATGGCATTACTGCTTTCATAGGGAACCGGTCCAGGAACCGTGATGGTAACTGGACTTACTGCTGCAGAGGAGGGTACCGTAATGGTGTGCAGATCGTAGTAAATTGTAACTGGTGATCTGGCAGGAAGTGCCACTGCTTGTTGTTGGAAATTGTTGTTTGGAGGAACATCTGATGGATCATAGTAAATGGTGACTGCTGAGACATCTTCATTAATTTCTGTTGGCGTTGTAGAAGATTCTGCTGATAAAAAGGATGCTGATGTTGTAGAAGAAATGGTTGTTGACATTTGATTTGTTGAAGTGATGGGTGGAGCCATTGTTGATGATATTGATGAATCGGTTGGAATGATTGTTGCTACTGTTGTAGAAGAATCAGGAATGGTTGTCAAAGGAATTGCTGGATTTGTAGGCGCCGTTGTTGAGATCTGAAAGATACCATCCTTGATAAGACTATCTATGCCACTTCTCAAATTATCACACCCGTTGACTGCAATGTTGCAATACCCACAACCGAGCTCACACCCGGGAAACACCTGGCACTCTAGAAGCTGAGCTTTGATTTCGACCAGAGGTGTTCGAATTTGTGCAACACTGGTAATCAAAGTAGACGGTTTATCTTCCTCAATGGCATTAATCCTTGGCCCACCATGATTAGGCATAGGATTTCTGTTGACATTTGGAGGAGGTGCGAAGTTGAGGGCTTTAGAATCCACCAGATCTTGAACTTTCATTTGCAAAGCCCTGCACTTCTCAGTATTGTGGCCAGGTGCATTCGAATGGAAAGCACACCTGGCGTTGATATCATAATTCTTCGGGAGATTGGAGGGATCGGGAGGTGCCAATGTCCTTAACTCAACCAAGTTAAGTTTCAGGAGTTGTGGCAATAAGGCAGCATAGGGCATAGGGATGGGATCAATCACCCTATTTGCCTGTGATGGTCTTTGCTGGAAGGGTCTTTGTTGCTGATTGCTATTGTTGTTGTAGGTTCTTTGTGGCGGATACTGAACTTGCTGTTGATAATGGGGTTGTTGTTGTTGATATGTTGGTTGCTGAGGAATCGGAGCTGGGATGGTGACGGCTGCTACTGATCTGTGGACATACTGAGGTCTGCCCCTGCTGGCATGAATGGCATTTGTCTCACTGGTCCTTCGAGGTCCCACAAAAGGCTTCCTGGGATTACCGGACGAACTTGTACCATTATCAGAAATTTTGCCCATTTTTAGCAGACTTTCAATTCTTTCACCGGCTATAACCACGTCTGCGAAGCTGGTGGAAGAAAAGGCAGCCAGTCTATCAATGTATGTTCCTTGCAGAGTATTCATGAACATGTCAGCCATTTCTCTTTCCGACATGGGTGGCTGGACAGCAGCAGCAAGATGTCTCCACCTTTGGGCGTATTCCCTGAAGCTTTCTCTGGAGGATTGAGACATTCCCATCAAGAGGGTCCTGTTAGGAGCCATGTCTAGATTGTATTGGTACTGCCTGATGAAGGCTTCAGCTAAGTCCTTCCAGCATCTGATAGTGGCTCTGGTCAAGTGTGAATACCACTCTTTTGAGGCCCCAGTCAAACTGTCTTCAAAATAGAACATCCACAATTTTTCATCCATGGTATATGCTTTAAGTCTCCCCAGAAAAGACTGCAGGTGAGTTCGTGGACAGGAGGTTCCATTGTATTTCTCGAAGCACGGAGGTTTGAACTTGTGGGGAATTCTCACCCCATCCACTAACCCCATATCCATCACATCGAAGCCCAAAGAGTTTTGAGACTCCAGAGATCTCAATTTCTCAGCAATTTCATCAAATCTCCTATCATAGACTTCGTCTCCGACTCCCATGACAGTAAATGGCTCCTCTTGGGGGTCTTCTTGTAAGATCCTCCCCCCAGTAGTATTTCCTTGCACATTACCCGAGACATTGACTTCCGGGTCTAGATGAGGTCCAAATACAGGTGGATTAACATAAGGCTGTCCCCTCTCATTATTACTTGTTCCTCTAGTACCCGGATGAGGTTCCTCGGGAGTTTGTCTTTCTACCAATGCCCTTAACCTCTCTTGGCTTTGGGCCAGGCCAGTCATCACAGTCATGAACTGGGTCATTTGGTTTCTCATCTCCACTCTTTCATTAGCCATCTGGGTTCTGACCTCAGTTAGGTCCTGCTGTACTTGCTCCATTATAATACCCGGAAGATTGTTGCGAGTAGGATACCAGTGTGCACAGTTGACAGGGAACACTCTTCTGCGAGCAAAATTTCCTGAGATCAAAGCAAAGTTAGAAACAAACAAAAAACCTACAAAACAAAATAAGAGTTAGTATGCAATGCAGTATGCTTATTTGTTTTCCAAGGTATCCGGCTTGGTTCTTGGTTTTGACCTTTCCAAACCTCGAGGAAGATGCTTTGGTGTTGCTTGAGAAAAGAAACCCAATGAAAACAAACTAGAAAATATATTACAAATGGTGAATAATACATAATCTGTATTTTTTTAGAACACATGCCCCTGAAGGGTCAAAATACAACATAAAAGAAGAGTACATCAAATGAAAACAACAACAATCAAAAAGTCAGACATCTAGCCCAAACTCATCCTCCTTAACCTCCTTCAGAAGTGCCTCAGTCACTGGACCAGCTGGATGCTCTGTAATAGTCCTGATGAGGAGGTTTCTGGTGGCAATGGCAGTGGTCAGCTTCTTGTGCCTGTCCTGATCCTTTGACCTTTTCAAACCAGCCCTAAGCTTCAATTCTGAGATCTCCTTCTGGGCTGCCAGCAAAGCTTCCTGCTGCTTCTTTTCATTGGCCTCTAACTGCTCAATCCTGGCTTGAGTTCTCTTATCTTCTTGAGTACGAGCTTCAGTGATCCTGACCCACCTAGCTTGACTTTCTTGTAGATAGAGATCAGTCCTAGCCTTCTGAAGCTTGGCCTCTTTACAGGCATTCTTCAATATTTACTCTCCAGCTCTTGCTTTCTTGATGTAGTCCTTTGTTTTCTTAATCTTGGCCAGATGCTCCATGTAAACACCCCAAATTTGCCCTCACCCATTCACACCATGGCTTGTGATCATTTCATATGCATAAACACACTCATATCATCTCATATCTCATTTTTGATTCACTGCATAGTTTCTAAGTCATCTGCATCTAGGGTTTGTGATCTGAGCAATCCAAGAGCTTCTTGAGCCACTCCAAAGGTCATCAATCACTTCAAAGGAGTCTATATGTGTTCAAGCATCATATTATATCCTCTCAAAGTCAATAATTCAAAAGAATCACAAGAACTGGGATTGGTGTGGATGCAGAGCCAAGTTTGACTGCACAGTTGACCTAAAATTAGGGTTTTGGTTTCAGAGGCCATAACTCCAAATTTTTTGGTCATTCTTGTTTCCACTGGTCTCTATATGGTATAGGGAGTATGCATATCAAGTTTCATGAAGAAATTCCATGGTGAAGTCATCTGATCAAGAGTTGACTTTTCAGACAAGTCAGTGCAAAATCAGGGCATCTGAGGCCCCCAATGACCCAACCAAGGGATGATCTTCATCATTTTGAGTGTATATGATCTTTATTTGATCATGGAAGAAGGTTGAAGTTCACAAAAATCAAGAATTTGAAGTTTTTGCAAAGTTGACTTTTTTAGGGCATGGTTGACTTTTCAAGAATATGTCATTTTATGCCATTTTTCAAGCCTTGCTTTTTGATCCAAAAATGCTTCAAATGGAAAAACTTTGGTCATGAAAGTTGTAGAATACATTTTTCCCTTTTCAAAAAGTACAAGAACATGACCTAATTCATCTTGGATCAAAAGTTATGGTGTGACAAAGTTGGCAAAAATCACTAATTTTCAAGTTATGCACCAAAAGGAAAATTTGCAAAATCATGAACCAAGGCAAATTGTAACTTCTAGTTCATATCAAACCAAGGCATAAACATTCCATGTGACCTAAAATCAGATTTGGACCAAGATTTCACATGATCATGTTTGGCAAAGTAAGAGATTTTCATGAAGTTTCAAAAGTAAGCAACTTGCAAAAACTATCATCACACTTCACCAACTAGTTGCCTTGGCTGCTGAACCTTCATAGCATCATACACACACCATGCTGCGCCAGCCCATGCTCTTGTACCAAGCTAGAGTTTAGCCCATGCCTCTCTTACAACAAAGTGGACTTTTTGCAAAAGTAAACATCCCAATCACAGCAGGCCAAGTCACATCCTCTGGCCACTTGGAATTGTTTATACTATCCATTTGCAAGCTAAACACATCAAGAAGCAAGGCTGAAACAGATCAGATCATCGCATACACAAAAACACTCCATCAAGCAAAACTCTTCGAATCTCTCTATACAGTTCACAAACACAAAAACCATTTCCATAGACCAACTCACCTTGCTTCACTGAGCCAAAACCAGCAAGACTTGGGCCTGAATCCAGCAAGAACACCATTCCTCCATTTTCACCCCCAGAAGCAAAACCATTCGAAACTCACTCCACAGTTCACTAACACTCAAACAAACTTCATAAACCTTCTCCATTCATCACACTGGTCACAAAGAACCACTCACATTGGCCTGAAACAACTTGAATCACCATCACCATCTTCAACTGAGCTTGGACAGAACTTGTTCAAACTCCTTAACCAGCCAACATAAATTTCTTTCAAGCACTCAAGGATCATCAGGGGACCAAGTAGAGTGGATTTCATCAAAGGGAGAGGGCAGAAAGTTGCTGGAGTGAAAGCTTCGAAACTCAGGTAGCTCAAGAACTTTTTTTTCCAGAAATCATTTTTTAAGTCCTTAAGTTGTTCTATATGCTTCACTGATTGTTCTGATACCTTTAGTTTTGAAAATGGTGGAGAGATGAGAGTTTAATTGGTTTCTGAAAGTTTTGACCTAAAATCTTCTTTGTTTCGATTCATGAGTTTGAAGAAATATAAATGTTGTTTGTGATGGGGTTTTGATTCAGCAAGTTGTGGGAATCATTTCCATGTTTTTAGATTTCATTTTGGTTAGGTTTTGAGAGTTTTGGAGATTTTCAGGTGGGGTTCCCACCGGAGAAGATGACCGGAGGTCTTCTCCGGCCACCTGAAAATCATTAGGGCTTAATCCTGTAATTAAATGCCATTTGAATTTGGAGCGTAGGATCAGTTGACCCCATTGACCTCCAGCGCGTGTGAATGGCTCAGATCTGATCATTATGCCCTAATCCTTTTTCATTAATTAAATAAATCTTAATTAAACTAATTAACTCAGAAGCAATCCTGGCCCTCCACTAACGCGCGTGGTCAACCCTTTTAAACCCAGAGCTCATCCCAGCCTTCCATTCGTTTGACTTTCTTTTTACTTCAATTTATTTTCATTTCTTTTCATTTTATTTGTCCAATTTATTTAAAATAGTAAAAATTGTCTAAAAATTGTGAAACTTTTTCTCAAGAATTTCATTAATTTTTAAGACACAAAAATATTTTAATTTTTATTTTTAGCATTAAAAAAAGTATTTTTAAATATTTAAAAGTTTATTTTTAATTGATTAATGAGAATTAATTTATTAAAAATACTTTTAGGTATTTAAAAATCACCAAAAAATTCATGAAATGTTCTAAGACATTTAGAAACATTGTCCAACCTTCAAACCAAATTTATTTTTTGATCTTGATGCATTTTAAGAATTTCTCATTGAATTAAAATCATTTTTGTGCATTATTTTGATCCAAAGTTCAAAAAATCATTTCTGCCTATTCATGAGGAGTTGGACATTGATTCTTTTTGCATTGCATTGTGTTTAACATGTAGTTTGTAAGATTAAATGGCCATGATTTGATCTCTCATTTTCAATTTGTTTGACATTTCTTTTGTTTGGAAACCCTAAAACCCTAGAAAACTTGTAAAAATCATATCTTGAGATTGGTTAGGAGTTGAGATCTTTCCTTTGGGCATTGGGTTAGTATAGGATTAGGGGTCCTTTGTGTGGCATTTTCAATTTTTTATCTTAGGGTTTGCTTCTGGTTTTGATTTTTGTTTGTTGCATTGATCATAAACCCTAATTTGGGCTTCCATATGCATCCATCTTGCATTCTCTTGCATAACATGCCTTGCCATGACATTCCATGCTTCCATGTGATTCATTTGACATCATAAGACATATTGAAAGCATGTTTGATCATTGCATCATGTATTTGCCATGTTGTATGTCATGTGCACTTCATAACTTTTCATGTATGTTCATGGTTCTTAACTTGTTTCATTTGCATTCATGAACTTGTATGATCATTTCCATGTGCTGCCTCATGTTTGTAGCATCTCATAGCATCATTAGCATCATGTATGTGCTTCTGGTTTTGTTTCTCATCATGTCATCTCATCCCATTTTGCATTGCATTGCATTCCTTTTCTAACCCTTTCAGGTGGTAAGTGATTTTGGGAAGTGAATTTGCCTTCACTTCTCATAACTTCTCTTCATCTCTCTCTTGCATCCATTGCTGCATTTTTATATGTGTTTGAGATTGAGCTTGCTCATTCTTCTTCTCCCCACTTTCTTTCTTCAAGTGACTTGACTTCTTGAATGAAGCAAGTTGCTTTGCTTCTCTTGATCCTTTCATCTGCTTCCTGGTGGTTCCATTGAAGATTGTTCTTGCAAACCTCACAAACCTTAGGAACAACCAAGCATGACAATGATTAGGGTTTTGATTAGTCTCCCCTCTTAGTTTTACCTTTGTGTCTCTTTTGAGTTTTCTCTTCTCACCTCATAATCAGGGACTAAACCCTAAAGGCTTTAAGGCTTTGTGATTAAGCTTATGCCTGCATCCTTCTCTTAGGATGGAGTGTATAACTTTAATCCTAAGTGTTAAACCCTTAATGTGTTTAAATCTCTTAATCAATCCACTTAATAATCATCAAGACATCACACTTGTAACTTGGGCCTTGCATTAGGGTTCTAATTCTTCCTTAATTGGTTAAGAAGGACTAACCCTAGTGTTAATGGACAAGTCCCCCTCAAGTTGTCTTACAAACCCTAAAAATCACTTCATCATCATACCATTAAATAAAATCCACTTAATCAAAGGCTTGTTTTGTCATGAGTTTAATCCCTAATCATGGATTAAGTTGAGGAGCTTTCCTCAGCTTAAACATTCTCATCTATTATCCTTCTATTAGGATGGTGTAATGAGTCTGTTTAATCTTTGATTATGGCTTAACCTCATTACTCAACACTAAACAAAAACAACAAAAACATCTAATTAATCACAAGTAGGTTAATGATCTTAATCCTACACCAAAGGTGTTTAAGTGTGAGAAGCTGACTTCACACTTAAGGTATTCTCATTACCCCTAATCAGAGGGAAGATGTGATGAGTTTACTAAATCCATTGGTTTAGACTTAAGCTCATTAACTTATGACAAAACCCAAAAACAATAAAAGACTGAAAACACAAAAACAAACAATAATCGTCTCCTCCGGGATTCTTTTCTCATCTCATTCACTCACAAACGAGAGCTCGCTTCTTCCGTCTAATGCAAGACAGTTAGCATCTGTGCCAGACAGATCATACACTTGAGCATAGACAAGCAAGCAGTTCATCAGTCAATTCATCTTTCAGTCTCTTTGGGTCGAACTACGGTGTTCTGACTTCCTCATTGCACGAGAGGATACGTAGACATAACTCAACGGTTATCGAACAAAAGTCTCTGTATATTCCCCCTCTTTCCAGCTTCATTATTTTAAGCCTCATGATCTTGAGCATTTCATTCTTTCTCTCACACTGACACATCATTTATCACACTTCACACTTCTGCTACACTGACACCTGTACATTCTTTTCCAGCTATCTTACACACAAATTGCACTGACACTACCCCTTTAAAACACAAATCATTCAAGCGTGGATCCCGTCGAGTACGGCGGACAATCTGGGTGCTAATACCTTCCCAGGTTGTAACCAACCCCCTTTCTCAGTCTCTCTGGTTCGCAACCGTCTTATCCATCTTTTTCTAGGCCTATGCAGCATTGCCTTTCCTCCGGGATAAAAATGCCTAGCTGGCGACTCTATTCATCTCCAGTGAGTTCACGGCTGTGTGTTCTCATTGTCCCTCTCGCCGACCGTTCGCGTCTGTACCCCATCTGACTTAGCTTCATTTGGTGGGAGCGACAGCTTGGCGACTCTGCTGGGGACCCTTATACTGCAACCAGGGCTTCTGGTTCTTTTTGTGGGTTCCTCCTAGCGCTTGTTTGATTTGTTGTTTACTGGGGTGTTATGTGCTTATTTGTGTTTGTATATTTGTATTTATTTTTGCCTTATGTGCAGTTTTGTTTACTGCTTTCTTTATAGCTTTATGCATATATATTCATATTGTCATACTGTGCTGCTGGCTGGATCTGTTTGTTTGCTTTGGTGGGTGGGTGTTCCATTGAGAGTTAAGGTCCTATACCTGGGACCTGAGTGACACTTAGGCTAGAGTGAATCATATTCTTTCCCATTCCATCTCGGTCTGGTGCGGGAATATGAAACACGGTTCAGATATGGGTTTCTTCTTGAGAACTCTGTATTGCAGATTTCCTGCAGTACTAGGGTTATCTGGGAAGCCCGCTAAGTCTGGATGACCTTTTAGTATTGACCTTCAGAAACTGAGGTGAATTAGAGGAGGAACTTTTATGGTTATTGTAAACACTGTACCTCCGGGTTAGAAGTGTTTACACTTCTCATAACTGATCCAAGTCTGAGGATCCTTGTTTTAGAACACCACCTGTGAGGGGGTTGGGCTGTTTACAGGTTTGCAGGTACCTTGACCTCAGAATACCCTGTTACTTTGACTTGATTAAGAATACTCCATGTTGGAACGGTTCTTGTGATTCTAAACCCTGGACATGTGGCTCTTTATTTGAGTCCCCCACCTTGGTTACTGGATTTATAGACCTCCATCTGGATTTCTTGAACATACTTGGACCTATATCAGGGCATTTGATCAGATTCAGCTCAGTCACAAACCCTTGCATATCATTTGCATACATAAACATTGCATCATATTGACATTTGCTTATTTGTGTTTCAGGGTATCCATCTTCATTTGGTTTTGGTTTTGACCCCATCTTCAGTACTGACCTATCTTCATCAGCATTTGCTTCAGCTATCTACTTCAGTTATCTGCACCAGCCAATCAGTGGCCCATTCTTCAGTGTTATCATCAGCACCTGTCTCTACTCAGTCTCAGCATCATGGCTCCTAAAAAGAGCAACATCACCTATCACTTCTTCCAGCCAGGGCTATCTGACATCAGGAGGATTCAGACCCTGATCACCCCAGATCACATACCATTGTTCAGGGAACACTACGGAGATATACTTGATATGGTTATGGATCTGGACCCTTCACAGAGAAGCCTGATCCACACGTGCATTCAGTTCTATGATCCCCCACTGAGATGCTTCACTTTCCAGGACTTTCAGTTAGGCCCTCTACTAGAAGAATACTCATCATTGGTTGGTATGCCTATCAGGGGTGGAATCCCTTTCAACCCTGAGATGGTCTTTCCTGGTAATGGAGAAGTAGCAAAGGCTTTGCATCTGGAACCTATCCTAATTGAACAGCATATGACTTCCAAAGCTGGAATCCCTGGTTTTCATCTGGATTTCTTGATCTCTCAAGCTGCCCTGAAAGCTTCTCTAGGAGAGTGGAAAGCTGTCTGTGCTTTATTGGCCTTGAGCATATATGGAATTGTGTTGTTTGCGGATGAGCCTCGATTCATTAGCAAGAACGCAATCCATCTTTTCATCTTGCAGAACCCAGTGCCCACTTTATTGGGGGATCTCTACTATTCAGTGCATCAGAGGAATGAAAAGCAGAGGGGAAGATTAGTGAGGTGTTGTGCTCCATTGTTCCATACTTGGCTTCTCAGGCATCTACCCAGGACGGATGCATTTTTGAACCCTCATCAGCAGAGAAACTGGGCTAAGAGACTCACTGCTCTAACTTCAGCCGATATCAGATGGTGCACCCAAAGCACCAAGGGCAGGGATATCCTCACCAGCTGTGGGCATTTTCCCAATGTGCCCCTAATAGGAGTTAAGGGTAGTATTAATTACAATCCTCTGCTGTTTAGAAGACAACTGGGCTATGCACTGGTCCACACTCCTAAGGCACAGGACTTGGTTGAGACTCTTTATTGCGAGAACAAGCCTAATCTGGCTATTGTTAGGCAGGCTGCTTGGGCCTGGGATCATGTTCAAACCAAGGGAATAACCATTTTGGGGAAGTGCAGCAATGTGGCATCATCACAATATTATGAATGGTCCCGTGCCAGGGCTCAATTCTCTGGGATGCCCTTTACCATAGAAGATATGCCTGAATCATCTTCAGCACCACCCCCTGCAACTATCAGTTTGGAGGAGTTTGAGAGCTTGAAGGAAAGAAATGAGAAGTTAACTCAGGCTTTGCAGAAGACTCTCCGGGAGAGGAATGATGGCAGGATGGAGATTGAGAGGCTGGAGAAGTTGAGAGTGGAGCATCTGACTAAGATTGAGAAGTCTGGGGATTATATCAAAAAGTCTAAGGCTGGAGAGCAAATCCTGAAGAATGCTTGCAAAGAGGCCCAGTTCCAGAGAGAAAGGACAGACTTGTATCTGAAGGAGAGTCAGGCTAGGTGGGTCAGGATCACCGAAGCCCGAACTCTGGAAGACAAGAGAGTTCAAGACAAGATGGAGCAACTGGAAGCTAGTGCAAAAGAGCAGCAAGAAGCCCTGGCAGCAGCCCAGGAGGAGATATCAGAGCTGAAGATCAAAGCAGGAGTGAAGAGGTCAAAGGACCAAAGTCAGCACAAGAAGCTAACAGCAGCTGTTACGACCCGGAATCTCCTCATCAGGAATCTCACGGAGCGTCCGGCTGATCCTGTGACCGAAGCACTTCTCAAGGAAGTTCGTGAGGATGAGTTTGGTCTTGGTGTTTGACCATTTGTTTGTTGTTGCTTTCATTCCATGTACTTTTATTTTCCTGTAATGTATTTTGACCCCTCAGAGGGCTTGTATTTGTAAACAAACTATGTACCATTTTGCCTTTTGTAATATATGTATTAGTTTGTCCCATCCGAGTTTACTTCGAAAGCAACATCAACAGCATCTTCAAGGGTCTGGAAGGGTCAAAACTGAATGCCAAACCGGATACCTTGAGAACAAATAAGCATACTGCATTGCATGCTAACCCTTTTGTTTGTTTTGTAGGTTTTTGTTTTATTGCCACTAACTCTGTTGTGATGTTCAGGAACTATTGCTCGGCGCCGGGTATTTCCCCTCAACCGTCCGCACCGTTATCCGACCCGTAACAACCTTCCGGGCATTCAAATGGATCAGATGCAGCAGGACCTTACTGAGGTCAGAAACCAAATGGCGAATGAAAGGCTAGAAATGAGGAACCAGATGACTCAGTTTATGGAAGTGATGAACAACATGGCTCAGAGCCAGGAAAGATTGAGGGCCATGGTGGAAAGGCAGAATCAAGAAGATCCACATATAGGAACTGCTGGCACAAGCAATAACGAGAGGGTCCAACCTCATGTCAATCCCCCTGTATTTGGACCACACCTCCATCCTGAGGTCAATATTCCTGCAAATGTTCAAGGGACTGCCACTGCAGCCAGGGTACTGCAAGAAGACCCCCAAGAGGATCAATTCACAGTAATGGGTGCTGGGGAAGAAGCTTATGATAGAAGGCTGGATGAGATAGCTGAGAAATTGAGGTCCTTAGAATCTCAAAACTCTTTGGGCTTTGACGTCATGGACATGGGCTTGGTAGAAGGGGTCAGGATTCCCCATAAGTTTAAGCCTCCTTGTTTTGAAAAATACAACGGGACTTCATGCCCCCGGACTCATTTACAATCATTTCTGGGAAGGCTGAAGGCCTATACTATGGATGAGAAGCTCTGGATGTTCTATTTCGAGGATAGCTTAACTGGAGCGTCAAGAGAATGGTACTCTCACCTGACAAGAGCAACTATCAGGTGTTGGAAGGACCTGGCAGAGGCCTTTATCAGACAGTATCAGTACAACTTAGATATGGCACCCAACAGGACCCTCCTAATGGGAATGTCACAGTCGTCAAGGGAAAGTTTCCGAGAATATGCCCAGAGATGGAGGCAATTGGCTGCTGCTGTTCAACCACCTATGTCTGAGAGGGAAATGGCAGATATGTTTATGAACACCCTTCAGGGGACATATATTGACAGGCTGGCTGCTTTCTCTTCCACTAGCTTTGCAGATGTAGTCATAGCTGGGGAAAGAATTGAGAGCCTGTTAAAAATGGGTAAGATCTCAGACAACGGTGCCAGCTCGTCCAGTAGTACAAGGAAGCCTTTTGCAGGCCCGAGAAGAACTGGCGAGACCAATGTCATCCACACCAGCAGGGGCAGGCCCCAATATGTTCACAGATCAGTGGCAGCAGTCACCATTCCCGCTCCAGCTCATCCTCAACCAGTTTATCAACCTCCGCAACAAAACTATCAACAGCAACCTCAGTACCATCAACAAAATCAGTATCCTCCGAGAAATTACAACAACAGCAACACCAATAACAATAATCAGCAAAGGCCATTCCAACAGAGGCCTTCTCAAGCCAACAGGGTAATCGATCCGATCCCTATGCCATATGCTACATTGCTGCCACAACTCCTGAAACTCAACCTAGTTGAGCTAAGGACGCTGGCACCTCTAGATCCCAACAGTTTACCCAGGAATTATGATTCCAACGCCAGATGTGCCTTCCATTCAAATGCACCTGGCCACAGTACAGAAAAGTGCAGAGCCTTGCACATGAAGGTACAAGACCTGGTAGACTCAAAAGCTCTGAATTTTGCACCACCACCCAATGTCAATAAGAACCCTATGCCAAACCACGGTGTTCCCAGGATTAACGCTATTGAAGAAGACAAGCCGTCTTATTTAATAACCAGTGTGGGTCAGATCAGGACACCGTTGGTAGAAATTAAGGCTCAGCTCCTCGAATGTCAAATGTTCCCGGGGTGTGAGTTGGGGTGTGCTTACTGCAATATTTCAGTCAATGGGTGCGATAACCTGAGAAATGGCATAGACGGTCTCATTCAGAATGGCCAACTTCAGATCACCACATCATTTCCAACAAATCCAGCAATCTCATCAGCAACAACTCCAGAACCTCCTACAACTGCAACAACCATTGTTCCTGACAATTCTTCGGCTTCATCAACAAGTACTTCATCTATTATCTCAACTGATCAGTCATCAACAAATTTTTCTTCTACAACTCCAGCATCACTCCATTTTGAAACTCCTACAACAACAACATCCATCCTTCCACTAATGTCTCCTACAACACCAGCAACAAATCATGAAGATGTCTCAACTGTCACAATATTTTACGATCCAGAAAATAACTCTGTCTACAACTCAGAAGGTGCTGCTCCCATCAGGGCGCCGGTCACAATTTATTATGATCCGCAAACTATCACAATTCCTTCCGCAGCTGCAGTCAGTCCAGTCACTATCACGGTGCCTGGACCAGTACCTTATGAAAGCAGTAATGCTATCCCCTGGCATTACGGCTCTGACCTGTACTGTGAAGGACAAAGAATCACTTTTGAATCATCAACCCCTGCACCACAAATTGACAATGTGGGAGGAGGCGGAGGCTTCACTCGAAGCGGACGTCTTTTCGCTCCACAAATTCAGAGACCCACTGCCGAAGCAGAAGCTGCTGCTAAAGCAAAAGGAAAAAGCTTGGTGCAGGATGAGCAGACTGTTAAAGAAGCCTTGAGAACACCCTTCGATCAAGAGGTTGATGAGTTCATGCGAATCATCAAAAAGAGTGATTATAAAATAGTGGATCAGCTTCATCAGACGCCTTCCAAGATCTCAATCCTATCATTGCTTATGTGCTCCGAAGCCCATCGGAACGCACTACTCAAAGTCTTGCACGCAGCTTACGTGCCTGAAGAGATCACTGTCAATCAGCTGGAAGCTGTAGTTGGAAATGTTAATGCTAGTCACGGACTAGGGTTCACCAATACTGATTTGACAACGGAAGGCCGCAACCATAACAAAGCCTTGCACATAACCATGGAATGTAAAGGTGCTGTCCTTTCCCATGTGCTGGTGGACACGGGGTCATCCCTCAATGTCTTACCTAAGAAGGCCTTGGTGAAGCTAGAATATGACGGATTGGCGTTGAGACCCAGCAACCTGGTGGTGAGAGCCTTTGATGGTTCAAAGAGATCGGTTCTGGGAGAAATTGAATTGCCCATAACAATTGGCCCGCAGACCTTCAAAACGACCTTCTGCGTGATGGATATACAGCCTGCCTACAGCTGTCTATTGGGTAGGCCATGGATTCACGCCGCTGGCGCCGTGACCTCTACCCTTCACCAGAAGTTAAAATATGAGTGGGAGGGTCAAATCGTTACAATCTGTGGAGAGGAGGATATTTTTGTCAGCCACCTGGCTACCTATAAGTATATTGAAATGGATGGGAAGATCCATGAAACAATGAGTCAGGGGTTCGAAGCCTTGAATATCAATGAAACATCTGCTGTGCCTGGTACTTCAATATCATCATACCAACAAGCCCGGAAGGTTGTTGAGGGAGGAAACGCCCAAGGCTGGGGCAAACTGTTATCGGTGGAGAAGAAAGAGGACAGATTTGGGTTGGGTTACAAACCAACTCAACAAGATCAAGCAGAGGCTGCGAAAGAGCCCAACTTTATGAGTGGGGGGATGCTCACCCCTGATGCTGTCAACTGTCTGGAAGAAGAGCTGGAAGAAGAACGCAACCTGGAAGGCTGGATTCGTCCAAAGATCCCGGGGAGCAGTATCTCAAACTGGTCTTCCCAGGAAATTATAAGAGTTACTCATGCAGAGTAATTATTATTTCCTGTATTTTTATAGCATGCATCAAAGTCTTGCATCTTGCCCAAGATGACAAGACTCATTTTGTAATCGGGCCATCTGTGCTTTTTGTGCAACAAGATTAATCAATGAAATATCAGACATCTTTTTGCAAATGAGTCCTTTTCTTTTCCGTTCACTGTTTTTCCATTTTTCTTTTTGTACAAAAAATAAATGGCAGTGTTTTCAAAATGACAACTTTATTTCACTTTTCTAAAACAAGGTTAAAATCAAATCACTAAAATGAACAAACTGAACCCTTGCAGAGTGTGCCTTCCAGACAGCACCGACAACAGCACGGCTATGACTTCGTATGACTTTGACAATCCAATCAATCAAGCTGATGAAGGGGTTGAAGAAGAATATGAGCTTCCTGAAGAGCTAGCCAGGTTGTTGAGACAAGAGGAAAAGGTTATTACTCCTCACCAGGAGGAGGTTGAAGTGATCAATCTGGGTACAGATGAAGACGTGAAAGAAGTTAAAATCGGGGCCTGCCTGCAAGACTCAGTGAAGAGACAACTGATCGACCTGCTGCAAGAGTATGTGGACGTGTTTGCTTGGTCTTATCAAGATATGCCGGGGTTGGATACCGACATTGTCGTGCACAAGCTACCTTTGAGGGAAGAATGCCCGCCAGTTAAGCAGAAACTGCGCCGTACTCGCCCGGACATGGCAATGAAGATCAAGGAGGAGGTACAAAAGCAATGGGACGCCGGGTTCCTCGCTGTAACTAGCTATCCACCGTGGGTTGCTAATATAGTACCTGTGCCTAAGAAAGACGACAAAGTAAGAATGTGTGTTGACTACCGGGATCTGAACAGAGCCAGCCCAAAAGATGACTTCCCATTACCTCACATTGATGTATTGGTGGATAATACGGCTCAGTTCTCGGTATTCTCCTTCATGGACGGATTTTCAGGATACAATCAGATTAAAATGTCACCTGAGGACATGGAGAAGACAACATTCATCACACCCTGGGGCACGTTCTGCTACAAGGTAATGCCATTTGGACTGAAGAACGCCGGTGCAACATATCAACGGGCTATGGTGACATTATTCCACGATATGATCCATAAAGAAATAGAATGTTATGTGGATGACATGATTGCCAAGTCCCTTACTGAAGAAGACCACCTGGTGAATCTACTGAAGTTATTCAAGCGTCTGAGGAAATACCAACTGAAGTTGAACCCCAACAAATGCACATTCGGGGTGCGATCCGGTAAGCTGCTGGGTTTTATTGTAAGCGAGAAAGGGATTGAAGTTGACCCTGATAAAGTCAAAGCCATCCAAGAGATGCCTGCACCGAAGACTGAGAAGGAAGTTCGAGGGTTCTTAGGTCGATTGAACTACATCTCACGGTTCATATCTCACCTCACTGCAACCTGCGAACCTTTGTTCAAGCTGTTAAGAAAGGAACAGACGGTCAGGTGGAATGAAGACTGCCAGAAGGCTTTTGACAAGATCAAGGAATACTTACAAGAACCTCCAATCCTTATGCCTCCAGTTGAAGGAAGACCTCTGATCATGTACTTGACAGTATTAGAAGAGTCAATGGGGTGTGTGCTGGACCAGCATGACGAGTCTGGTCGAAAAGAGTACGCAATATACTACCTAAGCAAAAAGTTTACCGACTGTGAACAGCGTTATTCACTGCTCGAGAAAACTTGCTGTGCTTTAGCGTGGGCTGCTCGCCGACTGAGACAGTATATGCTGACCCACACCACTTTGTTGATCTCAAAAATGGACCCAGTCAAGTACATTTTCGAGAAGCCAGCTCTTACCGGACGGGTTGCCAGATGGCAAATGATTCTCACAGAATATGACATCCAATACACATCTCAGAAAGCCATCAAGGGCAGTGTATTGTCTGAATATCTTGCTGAGCAACCCATTGATGACTACCAGCCTATGAGATTTGACTTCCCTGATGAGGACATCATGTTCATAAAAGCAAAAGATCATGAAGAGCCTATTCACACTGAAGGGCCTGACCCGGAAGAAGAATGGACTATGATGTTTGATGGGGCTGTTAACATGAATGGTCGTGGTGTTGGTGCCGTACTCATTACACCTAAGGGAGTTCATATGCCTTTCTCGGCAAAACTCACTTTCAACTGCACTAACAACGAAGCTGAATACGAAGCTTGCATTATAGGTCTTGAGGAATCCATTGACCTCAGGATCAAGACATTGACCGTATTCGGAGATTCAGCTTTGGTAATCAATCAGACCAACGGCAAATGGTATACACATCAAGATCATCTGATACCTTACAGGGATTATACAAGGAGGTTATTGACTTTCTTCACAACGGTCAAGCTTGAGTATATCCCTCGGGACGAAAATCAGTTCGCAGATGCTCTTGCTACCATTTCATCCATGATCAAAGTTCAGGCTGCCAACTTTGTACCTCAGATTTCAGTGTCCAGACTTGACAGACCAGCATACGTGTTCGCAGCAGATGTTGTTAAAGATGATAAGCCTTGGTTCCATGACATTAAGTGCTTCTTGGAGGATCAAACATACCCATCTGGGGCATCTCCCAATGATAAGAAGACTTTGAGAAGGCTTGCTGGTAGTTTCTTTCTAAACACTGATGGGTCTTTATACAAAAGGAACTTTGATATGGTACTCCTCAGGTGTGTTGATAAGACAGAAGCAGACTTGTTGATGCATGAAGTGCACGAAGGATCCTTTGGTACCCATGCAGGAGGGCATGCCATGGCTAAGAAATTGCTAAGATCAGGTTATTACTGGGTCACAATGGATGCCGACTGTTGTGCTTACGCCAGAAAATGCCATAAATGCCAGATCTATGCAGATAAGGTGCATGTGCCTCCCAATCCTTTGAACATCATGTCTTCACCCTGGGCCTTTGCTATGTGGGGCATTGACATGATTGGCAAGATTGAGCCAACTGCTTCAAATGGCCACAGATTCATCCTGGTCGCCATTGACTATTTCACCAAGTGGGTTGAAGCAGCCTCATATGCAAACGTCACGAGACAAGTGGTAGCCGGATTTCTGAAAAGAGATATCATCTGTCGATACGGAGTGCCCGAGCGAATCATTACTGATAATGGTTCCAATCTAAACAACAAAATGATGGCTGAGTTATGCCGGGACTTCAAGATCCAACACCACAATTCTTCTCCCTACAGGCCAAAGATGAATGGCGCTGTTGAGGCAGCTAATAAGAACATCAAGAAGATTGTGCAGAAGATGGTAGTCACTTACAAAGACTGGCATGAAATGCTACCGTTTTCCTTGCATGGGTACCGCACGTCAATCAGAACGTCCACTGGGGCAACACCGTATCAGCTTGTGTATGGTATGGAAGCAGTCCTACCTGTTGAAGTTGAATTACCCTCCCTCCGGGTACTGATGGATGTTAAGCTGAGTGAAGCAGAGTGGGTCCGATCCCGATTCGAGCAACTGAGTCTGATTGAAGAGAAAAGATTGGCTGCAATCTGTCATGGGCAGTTGTATCAGAAAAGAATGAAGAGAGCCTTCGATCAGAAAGTCAGGCACCGGGAGTACCAGGTGGGGGATCTTGTGCTGAAAAGAATCCTCCCTCCTCATACAGACCACAGGGGCAAATGGACTCCGAACTACGAAGGACCATTTGTATTGAAGAAAGTTTTCTCTGGTGGAGCACTGATGCTCAGCACCATGGATGGTGAAGATTTCCCGTCCCCTGTGAATTCAGATGCAGTTAAAAAATACTTCGCATAAAAATGACCCGCTGGACATAAAAACAGAATGTAAGTCCAGGAAAAAATAGGGCATCCCGGCGAGTCAAAAACAGAATAAAAGACTCGGGCAAAAATAAGGGAAAATAAACAAAAATGTACACCCGCTGAGTTGAAAAGCCGCATTGGACAGCTCAGGCAAAAATGGGTATCCCGATGGATTGAAAACCCGAAAGGGCGATCCATGCAAAATAAGGGAATAAGCGAACAACTGCATTCTGAATTCGTATGTATCACCTACAACTTGGTGAGCCTCGAAAGGATCAAGCTTCAGTCAGAATCAACATTCTTCAGAAAGCAAGATGAGAAGAACGTCAAAAGTCATACGGGTCATAGTGAAGAGGAAGCTCCTCAAAGCGTCATCAACACTGCCAACATTTTGTTTCTCAATTTGTAACAATCTCCTCATTTCAGGGGATATGTTCCCTTGACTGTATCTCGCCATTTCAGGGCATATGAATTAATAAAATCAGATTTTTAGTCATGTCTCGTTTTGTACATTTTATTTGCAAAAAATGTCTGATGTCTTAAAAGAGAAAAAACTGATTGCATAAGAATACAGATGTTTATCTTCAAATAAAAAACATGCTTGCAGGAAATATGCTTACTCTCAGAAGTATCTAAACTCCTATGACGGAATCCAGTAAGGGATACTTCGGGATTACCTTGCGCGTTTCTCTATCTTTTTCAGGATTGCAGGTATCCAGAATGCAACTTGGGGCATGTAAGCTTCATCCCAGCAAGCTGGCAAATCAACACTCGACTTTAGCACCCAAAGTGTTCTCTCCCCAGCTGAGTTGCCTTTCATGACCCTTCCCAGCTGAGTTGGCCACTTATTACTGATCCCCATCAGAATGGGCAGTTATCACCGAAGATGCCCATATCCCCGGCCGAGTCAAGGATCCTCTTCAACAGAATCCCTAGGGAGGTCTCTCAATGATCTCTTTTCCTCCCCAGCCGAGTTGCCATCTCGCCCTCAGCCGAGCACAAAAGTCAGAGAGCCATCCCCCCACAGAGCCCCAGCCTCTATCCAGAAGAACAACGCGTGAAGGAGTCACAACAGAGTGAAGAAAGCTTCTACAAACCCCAGCTGGGTCTCTCATTTATAAGGATAGGTCTATCAATGACCCATATCCCCAAGCAGATATCATCTCATCAGATCTACCAATGATCTCATCCCCAGCTGGGATGTCTACTTCAAACAGATCGATCAAGGATCTTCGTAGCAACGGGACCCGGATCCCGGTTTGGTATCTTTGCATAATCATAGCATTCGCATCATATTTACCCACAAAGCGTAGCATTCCGTCTAGTACGGAGCATTACGGCAAAAATCCAACACATAGCATGATCATAAGTCATGTTTTGAACCAACACTTGTGAATAATGACAGTTCATCAACGTACAGAAAAATCCCCACAGGGTTCCCCAGCAAAAACAGCTGCCTCACAATCCACAAACACCGGTATATACTCCCTTGACACCCGTCCGTGTCATCACTCCCCAGTAAAGTCGCCTGAACACTCTTTACAAACAAGATCACCCGTATTACAGATACGTCCTGACACCCGTCCGTGTCATATCCCCAGCAGAAAGCCAAAGACATCCCCTTTGCACTCACATGTACCTATATACACTTTCTCGACACCCATCCGTGTCATATCCCCAGCACAGTCACCTACACTTTGTATATCAGATATTTGTTCATATTTTACTTTTCTCTCTCGACACTCGTCCGTGTCACCCTCCCCAGCAGATAAACACTCATCTATGTATATTCATACCGCTCATATCTATACAGATACTCGTCCGTATCTTGTATATACCTCATATCCCCACAGATTCGACTCTAGTCCTTGTTCTTTGTTAACCAGTTGGTACTTGTCCGTATCATCATCTCAGAACATGCGTCAAGCGTTTATTTCTACATGATACTCGTCCGTATCATAACCTTAAGGATGCTCGTCCGCATCTTTAATCCATACACCGTGTCAAACACTTATGTCCTCTTGAATATAGACACTCGTCTGTGCCTACTATTCCCCAGAAGAATCCTCTCAGATTCAACACTCGTCCGTGTTCTCTGTTAACCAGTTGATACTCGTCCGTATCATCATCTTTGAGCACGTGTCAGTTTGTCTCTACCCGATACTCGTCCGTATCGTAGTCTTAGGGATGCTCGTCCACATCTTTAATCTATACACAATACCAAACACTTATACCTTTTGTTTCTTGGATATAAACACTCGTCCGTGTTTACTACTCCCCAGTAGATCGCCAACAAAGCAAATTTTCCTTCTTATCTGACACTCGTCCTGTGTCATGATAAACCCTGAGAGCAGCCGTACCCTGCTAGGTGGTCGTCCTCCACCTCTTGATGGTCGTCCTCCATCATGCTCATCCGATGGCCGTCCCCCATCGTTGATTTTAGCAGCCGTCCCCTGCTAGGTGGTCGTCCTCCACCCGTTGATGATCGTCCTTCATCATTTTATCCAATGGCCGTCCCCATTGTTGATTTTGGTTATCGGGCATTCGTCCTATGTCATGATAAACCCTGAGAGCAGCCGTCCCCTGCTAGGTGGTCGTCCTCCACCTCTTGATGGTCGTCCTCCATCATGCTCATCCGATGGCCGTCCCCATCGTTGACCTTTTATCCGATGGCCGTCCCCATCGTTGATATTTTCGGCAGCCGTACCCTGCCAGGTGGTCGTCCTCCACCTTTGATGGCCGTCCCCATCATAATTCCTTTATTCCCCAACAGAGCAGCCGCCCCCTGCTAGGTGATCGTCCTTCACCTTTGATGGCCGTACCCCATCATCTGTTTATTTCATTTATTCTTTAACCCGATGGCCGTCCCCGTCGTGGTCCCTTTTCTTTTAGCCTGATGGCCGTCCCCATCGTTGGTTACCTTGCTTTATGAACTTGATGGCCGTCCCCGTCATGTTTTCCCGGAAAATTTTACAGCTTTATCGTGATGGTCGTCCCCATCATAATTTCTTATTTTTTTCCCAGCTAGTCGGCCGTCCCCGTCTTGGCTTTACCTTTTATCCCCAGCATGTCGGCCGTCCCCGTCATTGCTTTATTTCCCACACTTTACGATATACTTTATTTCCCTTTACAATCTATATCCCTTTTCTTCTTCATTCCGTGAGTGCAAATTTTGGACTGTCTTTGGTATTCAACCACAAGTTATCTTGTTTGCCTGTTAAGCCGTTGCTTACAACCTGCACAGCTAACTCATGTTTGAATAGGGGCAGCTGTAAACACCCCAAATTTGCCCTCACCCATTCACACCATGGCTTGTGATCATTTCATATGCATAAACACACTCATATCATCTCATATCTCATTTTTGATTCACTGCATAGTTTCTAAGTCATCTGCATCTAGGGTTTGTGATCTGAGCAATCCAAGAGCTTCTTGAGCCACTCCAAAGGTCATCAATCACTTCAAAGGAGTCTATATGTGTTCAAGCATCATATTATATCCTCTCAAAGTCAATAATTCAAAAGAATCACAAGAACTGGGATTGGTGTGGATGCAGAGCCAAGTTTGACTGCACAGTTGACCTAAAATTAGGGTTTTGGTTTCAGAGGCCATAAATCCAAATTTTTTGGTCATTCTTGTTTCCATTGGTCTCTATATGGTATAGGGAGTATGCATATCAAGTTTCATGAAGAAATTCCATGGGGAAGTCATCTGATCAAGAGTTGACTTTTCAGACAAGTCAGTGCAAAATCAGGGCATCTGAGGCCCCCAATGACCCAACCAAGGGATGATCTTCATCATTTTGAGTGTATATGATCTTTATTTGATCATGGAATAAGGTTGAAGTTCACAAAAATCAAGAATTTGAAGTTTTTGCAAAGTTGACTTTTTTAGGGCATGGTTGACTTTTCAAGAATATGTCATTTTATGCCATTTTTCAAGCCTTGCTTTTTGATCCAAAAATGCTTCAAATGGAAAAACTTTGGTCATGAAAGTTGTAGAATACATTTTTCCCTTTTCAAAAAGTACAAGAACATGACCTAATTCATCTTGGATCAAAAGTTATGGTGTGACAAAGTTGGCAAAAATCACTAATTTTCAAGTTATGCACCAAAAGGAAAATTTGCAAAATCATGAACCAAGGAAAATTGTAACTTCTAGTTCATATCAAACCAAGGCATAAACATTCCATGTGACCTAAAATCAGATTTGGACCAAGATTTCACATGATCATGTTTGGCAAAGTAAGAGATTTTCATGAAGTTTCAAAAGTAAGCAACTTGCAAAAACTATCATCACACTTCACCAACTAGTTGCCTTGGCTGCTGAACCTTCCTAGCATCATACACACACCATGCTGCGCAAGCCCATGCTCTTGTACCAAGCTAGAGTTTAGCCCATGCCTCTCTTACAACAAAGTGGACTTTTTGCAAAAGTAAACATCCCAATCACAGCAGGCCAAGTCACATCCTCTGGCCACTTGGAATTGTTTATACTATCCATTTGCAAGCTAAACACATCAAGAAGCAAGGCTGAAACAGATCAGATCATCGCATACACAAAAACACTCCATCAAGCAAAACTCTTCGAATCTCTCTATACAGTTCACAAACACAAAAACCATTTCCATAGACCAACTCACCTTGCTTCACTGAGCCAAAACCAGCAAGACTTAGGCCTGAATCCAGCAAGAACACCATTCCTCCATTTTCACCCCCAGAAGCAAAACCATTCGAAACTCACTCCACAGTTCACTAACACTCAAACAAACTTCATAAACCTTCTCCATTCATCACACTGGTCACAAAGAACCACTCACATTGGCCTGAAACAGCTTGAATCACCATCACCATCTTCAACTGAGCTTGGACAGAACTTGTTCAAACTCCTTAACCAGCCAACATAAATTTCTTTCAAGCACTCAAGGATCATCAGGGGACCAAGTAGAGTGGATTGCATCAAAGGGAGAGGGCAGAAAGTTGCTGGAGTGAAAGCTTCGAAACTCAGGTAGCTCAAGAACTTTTTTTTCCAGAAATCATTTTTTAAGTCCTTAAGTTGTTCTATATGTTTCACTGATTGTTCTGATACCTTTAGTTTTGAAAATGGTGGAGAGATGAGAGTTTAATTGGTTTCTGAAAGTTTTGACCTAAAATCTTCTTTGTTTCGATTCATGAGTTTGAAGAAATATAAATGTTGTTTGTGATGGGGTTTTGATTCAGCAAGTTGTGGGAATCATTTCCATGTTTTTAGATTTCATTTTGGTTAGGTTTTGAGAGTTTTGGAGATTTTCAGGTGGGGTTCCCACCGGAGAAGATGACCGGAGGTCTTCTCCGGCCACCTGAAAATCATTAGGGCTTAATCCTGTAATTAAATGCCATTTGAATTTGGAGCGTAGGATCAGTTGACCCCATGGACCTCCCGCGCGTGTGAATGGCTCAGATCTGATCATTATGCCCTAATCCTTTTTCATTAATTAAATAAATCTTAATTAAACTAATTAACTCAGAAGCAATCCTGGCCCTCCACTAACGCGCGTGGTCAACCCTTTTAAACCCAGAGCTCATCCCAGCCTTCCATTCGTTTGACTTTCTTTTTACTTCAATTTATTTTCATTTCTTTTCATTTTATTTGTCCAATTTATTTAAAATAGTAAAAATTGTCTAAAAATTGTGAAACTTTTTCTCAAGAATTTCATTAATTTTTAAGACACAAAAATATTTTAATTTTTATTTTTAGCATTAAAAAAGTATTTTTAAATATTTAAAAGTTTATTTTTAATTGATTAATGAGAATTAATTTATTAAAAATACTTTTAGGTATTTAAAAATCACCAAAAAATTCATGAAATGTTCTAAGACATTTAGAAACATTGTCCAACCTTCAAACCAAATTTATTTTTTGATCTTGATGCATTTTAAGAATTTCTCATTGAATTAAAATCATTTTTGTGCATTATTTTGATCCAAAGTTCAAAAAATCATTTCTGCCTATTCATGAGGAGTTGGACATTGATTCTTTTTGCATTGAATTGTGTTTAACATGTAGTTTGTAAGATTAAATGGCCATGATTTGATATCTCATTTTCAATTTGTTTGACATTTCTTTTGTTTGGAAACCCTAAAACCCTAGAAAACTTGTAAAAATCATATCTTGAGATTGGTTAGGAGTTGAGATCTCTCCTTTGGGCATTGGGTTAGTATAGGATTAGGGGTCCTTTGTGTGGCATTAACAATTTTTTATCTTAGGGTTTGCTTCTGGTTTTGATTTTTGTTTGTTGCATTGATCATAAACCCTAATTTGGGCTTCCATATGCATCCATCTTGCATTCTCTTGCATAACATGCCTTGCCATGACATTCCATGCTTCCATGTGATTCATTTGACATCATAAGACATATTGAAAGCATGTTTGATCATTGCATCATGTATTTGCCATGTTGTATGTCATGTGCACTTCATAACTTTTCATGTATGTTCATGGTTCTTAACTTGTTTCATTTGCATTCATGAACTTGTATGATCATTTCCATGTGCTGCCTCATGTTTGTAGCATCTCATAGCATCATTAGCATCATGTATGTGCTTCTGGTTTTGTTTCTCATCATGTCATCTCATCCCATTTTGCATTGCATTGCATTCCTTTTCTAACCCTTTCAGGTGGTAAGTGATTTTGGGAAGTGAATTTGCCTTCACTTCTCATAACTTCTCTTCATCTCTCTCTTGCATCCATTGCTGCATTTTTATATGTGTTTGAGATTGAGCTTGCTCATTCTTCTTCTCCCCACTTTCTTTCTTCAAGTGACTTGACTTCTTGAATGAAGCAAGTTGCTTTGCTTCTCTTGATCCTTTCATCTGCTTCCTGGTGGTTCCATTGAAGATTGTTCTTGCAAACCTCACAAACCTTAGGAACAACCAAGCATGACAATGATTAGGGTTTTGATTAGTCTCCCCTCTTAGTTTTACCTTTGTGTCTCTTTTGAGTTTTCTCTTCTCACCTCATAATCAGGGACTAAACCCTAAAGGCTTTAAGGCTTTGTGATTAAGCTTATGCCTGCATCCTTCTCTTAGGATGGAGTGTATAACTTTAATCCTAAGTGTTAAACCCTTAATGTGTTTAAATCTCTTAATCAATCCACTTAATAATCATCAAGACATCACACTTGTAACTTGGGCCTTGCATTAGGGTTCTAATTCTTCCTTAATTGGTTAAGAAGGACTAACCCTAGTGTTAATGGACAAGTCCCCCTCAAGTTGTCTTACAAACCCTAAAAATCACTTCATCATCATACCATTAAATAAAATCCACTTAATCAAAGGCTTGTTTTGTCATGAGTTTAATCCCTAATCATGGATTAAGTTGAGGAGCTTTCCTCAGCTTAAACATTCTCATCTATTATCCTTCTATTAGGATGGTGTAATGAGTCTGTTTAATCTTTGATTATGGCTTAACCTCATTACTCAACACTAAACAAAAACAACAAAAACATCTAATTAATCACAAGTAGGTTAATGATCTTAATCCTACACCAAAGGTGTTTAAGTGTGAGAAGCTGACTTCACACTTAAGGTATTCTCATTACCCCTAATCAGAGGGAAGATGTGATGAGTTTACTAAATCCATTGGTTTAGACTTAAGCTCATTAACTTATGACAAAACCCAAAAACAATAAAAGACTGAAAACACAAAAACAAACAATAATCGTCTCCTCCGGGATTCTTTTCTCATCTCATTCACTCACAAACGAGAGCTCGCTTCTTCCGTCTAATGCAAGACAGTTAGCATCTGTGCCAGACAGATCATACACTTGAGCATAGACAAGCAAGCAGTTCATCAGTTAATTCATCTTTCAGTCTCTTTGGGTCGAACTACGGTGTTCTGACTTCCTCATTGCACGAGAGGATACGTAGACATAACTCAACGGTTATCGAACAAAAGTCTCTGTATATTCCCCCTCTTTCCAGCTTCATTATTTTAAGCCTCATGATCTTGAGCATTTCATTCTTTCTCTCACACTGACACATCATTTATCACACTTCACACTTCTGCTACACTGACACCTGTACATTCTTTTCCAGCTATCTTACACACAAATTGCACTGACACTACCCCTTTAAAACACAAATCATTCAAGCGTGGATCCCGTCGAGTACGGCGGACAATCTGGGTGCTAATACCTTCCCAGGTTGTAACCAACCCCCTTTCTCAGTCTCTCTGGTTCGCAACCGTCTTATCCATCTTTTTCTAGGCCTATGCAGCATTGCCTTTCCTCCGGGATAAAAATGCCTAGCTGGCGACTCTATTCATCTCTAGTGAGTTCACGGCTGTGTGTTCTCATTGTCCCTCTCGCCGACCGTTCGCGTCTGTACCCCATCTGACTTAGCTTCATTTGGTGGGAGCGACAGCTTGGCGACTCTGCTGGGGACCCTTATACTGCAACCAGGGCTTCTGGTTCTTTTTGTGGGTTCCTCCTAGCGCTTGTTTGATTTGTTGTTTACTGGGGTGTTATGTGCTTATTTGTGTTTGTATATTTGTATTTATTTTTGCCTTATGTGCAGTTTTGTTTACTGCTTTCTTTATAGCTTTATGCATATATATTCATATTGTCATACTTAAAGAAGGTCAGATGACGAATTTGACATTGGTTGATCGATTAGATCTAATCAATCAAGATCAATGTTGTGAATTAAAAATTGATGAGAATGATGTGATTAGATTCAGAGATAGAGTTTGTGTTCCCGATGTTCTTGGACTTAAGAAAAGTATTCTTGAGGATGGACATCGAAGTGGTTGAAGTATTCATCTCGGTGCCTCGAAGATTATAAGACTTGAAGAGGATCTTTTGGTGGTCGGGAATGAAAAATGAGGGTTTTGAATTTGTGTATGCACGTTTGACTTGCTAGAAGTTAAAAGTTGAGCATCATAAGTCGTTAGGTTTGATGTAGTTGTTGTCTATTCCAAAGTGGAAATGGGAACAACATTTTGATGGGCTTTGTGTCAGGATTATTGAGGATAGAAAAGGGTTATGATACTATTTGGGTCATTGTGGATAGGTTGACTAAATCGACTCATTTAATTCCGGTTCGACTTAATCGTCCATTGGAGAAGTTAGTAGAGTTATATATTGAAAAATGTTGACAGTTTGCACGTGATTCCTTCCAGTATCGTATCTGACAGGGATCTAAGGTTTACGTCAAGATTCTGGGATAGTTTGCAGAAGGCTTTGGGTACGAAGTTGCGTTTGAGTTCTGTTTATCATTCGCAGATGGATGGTCTGACAGAGAGGACTATCAAATCCTTATAAGACTTGTTGAGAGCTTATGTGCTAGAACAATGAGGTGCTTCTGATAGCTTTCTATCATTGATTGAGTTTACCTACAACAACAATTTCCATTATAGCATTGAAATGGTGTCATTTGAGGCGTTGTATGGTAGGTGGTATATGATGCCTTTATGTTGGCATGAGTTAGGAGAGGGCATTGTGTTAGACCTGAGATCATCCAATAAACCACAAAGAATATCAAAGTGATTAAGGAGAATATGATAGATTCTCAAAGTTGTGAAACAAGTTATTTTGATAAATGAAGGAAAGCACTTGAGTTCCAAGAGGGAGATCATGTATTTTTTAGGGTTACTATAGTAACTAGTGTTGGTAGAGATTTGAAATCGTCTCGAAAGCTTACTTCGTGTTTCATTGGTCAGTACCAGATTATGCAGAATATATAAGAAATGGCCTAATCACATCGCTTTGTCATCATCGCTTATTAATCTTCATGATGTGCTTCATGTGTCTCAGTTGAGGAGATATATTATAAATCCATCTTATGTGATCCAAGTGGATGATGTACATGTGAGAAATAACCTGACTATTGAGGCATCACCTAAGAGGATAAAAAGGCCGGGAAGTGAAGCAGTTGCATGGTAAAAAGATGGCAAAATACCCATTTGGTCCCTTAACTATACCATGGGATTCAAATTGGTCCATTAATTTTTTTCCGTGTCATATTGGTCCCTTAACTCTTCAAAACTTACCATGTTAGTCCTTTTCGTCTAATTAGCGACAAAAAATTTCAAAAATCGGTCGCTATATTCGTCGCTAATTAGACAAAAAGGATTAAGATGACACATTTAAATAGATAAGGGACCAATCTGATACGGGACAAAAATTAAGGGACCAATATGAACCTAAAGATATAGTTAAGGGACCGAAAGGGGTATTTTGCCTAAAAAAGTTACCTTAGTGGAGGTAACTTGGGGATGACCATCTGGTAGAAACGTGACTTGGGAGCTTGAGAGCTAGACGGGGGTTTTGTATCTGAATCTGTTCACTTGAGTTAAATTTTTAGGGCAAAAAATCTTTAAGTGAGGGAAAGTTGTAACACCCTAATTTATATTATTTATGAATTTGTATATTTAATTAATTATTGAGCTATGTTAATCAAATAAATAAATTGTGATTCTTGTATTATTTTAGACAATTCAAATAATTAAATTAATTAGTAAATAATAAAAAATATAAGAAATTAGAGTTAGTAGAGAAATGAGGGGTATTTTGGTGAATAGGAGAATAATTAAGGACATTGTGGAGATTACAAATTAAAAAGAGGTTGGGTTTCTAGTAAAAAGGGATCAATAGAGAGATTTTGGGATTAGAACGTGAAAACAAAAGTTTTGGAGAAAGAGGTAAAGGCGTGAAGAACAAGTTTAGGGCTCAAGAAGGGAAGAACCAAACTTGATTAGGGAGCTTACTTGCTGGAAATCTAAGGTAAGGGGGAGAATAACCTTTAATAAGGGCTTATGCATGAGGGATAGGATAAAGGGGTCTTTAACCTCCAATGGGGTGTATGATATGGATGAATTATGATTATATGTGATATGTGATTTATTATGAGATATAAATTGGTGTGTTTTAATTGAGTATTTCTGTTGTGATGATACCCTAAGGGAAGGTGAGCATGCAATGGCATGTGTTGCATATTTATTTAAATTAAGTGTTAAATGATCAGAAGATGTGTGTTTCTATATGTGTAACATACTATGTGTTAATGTTGTTAAAAATATCTGATTTAATTATAATTATGTGTTCGGGAAATAAAGTATTACACTAGACCCCCGGTCTATATCGGACAAGATATGAGAGGCATCATTCCCCGAAAATTCAAACCACCATCGTTGGCTAAATTTGATGGATGCAACAACCCCTACAAACATGTGGCCTCCATCAACTCCTAGATGGCTATCATCAGAGCACTTTACTCCCTAAAATGCAAGCTTATGTACGAAACTTTTAGGTACACAATTCTAAGATGGTATATGGGCCTCCCCACACTCTCTGTCACAAGCTATCAAGACCCGGTGAAGAAATTAGTCCATTAATTTGCTGCAAGAAGATACCAAAAGCTAACCACTACCAGTCTATTCAACATATGTTAAAGGGCATCCGATTCATTTAGGAAGTATCCCTTTCGGTTCAATGAGGCAACCATTGAGATGGTCCCCCCCCCAATCAGGAAATGAATCCCTCGTACATAGACTGATGACGATGTTGGAAGAGGTAGTAATACAAGAAAAATGTTACATCAAGGAAGAGGAAAGTAATGCTTAGAAGAAGGTCGTGACACCAACTAGTTCACCTTCGACATGAATGGCTTGAGAAAGAACCAATGCACGTCACCTATAAGGAACTCGGCGAAATTCAAGCGAGGTGGAAATTATAACGAAAGCTTTACCCTCTAAATGTCTGTCAAGAACACGTATGGCAAAATATCTTACACATGAACAATATCCCTTAACTAGTAACTCCCAAGATGGAAGTCATGAGGCTTAACCCTCATCGTAGATGCAAATACCATAAGGTGAAAGAACATCGGACATAAGATTATTACCAACTAAAGAATAAGATATAACACCTCATTCAAGAAGGACATATGAAATAGTATATCAAGAGCAACTTTGTTAGAGGATCGAGTGGATCCCATTCCTATGGCCGAGATTTTTCAGGGAGCCAACTAAAACTGGAGAGCATCAAGCTATTCTAAATATGTTTAACACGATTACAAAAGGATTCACCGAGGGTAGGATCTATAGTCTCACCTAGACAGAGCAAGCCCGTCAGGTCTTGACCATGAATGGTTCTTCAAATGAACATAAAACTGGCTAGGCAAATGATCCAGGGGCCACAATTATCTTTTTAGTGGAGGATGTCTTTGAGATTCAATCTCATAACAATAACTTTGTGGTTATCGTCGTTTATTGTGATGATTGGGAAATCAAAAGGGTTTTGATTGATCAGAGAAGCTACACAGACATAATCTACTAGGACGCATTTGTGAAACTTCATATGAATATGGTGTAACTACATAGTGCAACCTAAGAGGAAGTGAATTAAGTTTTCTGGATTTTTCTTGTTTTACACGACAATTCTTTCCTTTTTTTTCTTCCGGAATTGAGTGTATGAACTTTTAATGAACGTGTAGGAAAAAGAAATGCAAGAAAGTAAAAGACACAAAGATATATCCTGGTTCCCCTTTCAAAATAAGAGTATTTCGGTTCTTTCACACCCCGTGAAGGATTTTCACTATGTTAGATATTTGTACAAGCCTCACACTAAGACCTCACTTACAATCTTCTAATACATGCACACCAGATCTATGGTGGACTTTGAATCAACCTAATTCAAAGGACTTTTTCATAAATACTAAAACTATGGTGGACTTTGAATCTCCACAAGTCAAAGAACCTTTTACAAAACAAATAAAAATTATACCACTTTCTATTTGCAAACACTTTTATAAAGTATACACACTTTATTTACAAATTAAGTCACCATACACTTGGTGATCAATTATAATAATATGATAAAAATATGCTTTGAGTAACAATGATTTTGGAGACTTTCCAAAATTCAAAAAGTTGCACTACTACGGAGAACCCCTTTCACAATGGTTGGAAAAGGGGTACCATCACACCTAACATACTGTTGTTAAGTAGAGTGTCGTTGTAAGTTCAATGTTTCTAAAACGGTCTGGAAACCGTTATTGAAAGCCAGGACGTGCGCTACATATCACAACGATTATGCTTATAAACCATTGTGATATATACACTTAGGTACTTGGTTTGAAACCCATCAACAACAAATTATGTAAAACATAAATTACCTTTAATCTCGGTTACAATAGATAATTGTCGTTGAAAGTACCAAAAGTTTATTATATTATATGTAGATTTCTTGTTTTCCATACACCTCACTAAAGAAATACAAGAATTCAAATTTAAGTAGAAGTCTATAATCTAAAAATTAAACTATTCTTGAAAACCAACTTAAACAAACCATTGTTGTTTTCTTATTGCATTCATCTCATCATGCATCTTACGTTGTTTTACATATACTATGGTATAATGACCTGGCTCCTTAGATGCATCACGATCTTCGATTATAGTTAAATTTCCATAACAACATGACATTGGATAATCTGCCTCATTGTAACACGGTGGGAGAACTGACTTTAGTTATGTTGCGGATAGCAAGAGTCGCCACCGACTTTTATTTTATCCAAAGGAAAGGGCATAAAAGAACAGGAAAGACCTTAAAAGATTTTTGAGTTCGGGGGGTAGGTTATGTAAAGGGAAGGTGTTAGCACCCTTTACATCCATGGTTATCCATGGGCTCTTAGTTACTTAACTCACTTTAAACTGTTTTGAGAAGTGTAGTGTGTGATTAAAATTTTTCTTAAGTACTTTATAATGACCCTTGTACGGATATATATAAAGACTTTGTTTTGAAAATTGTTTAAAATGTAAAGTGTAATGAAGTGTTTTTGAATGAGTGAGCAAGTACTGAAGAGGAACCTACCCTAAATTGAATCTTTTATGTTCTTAAATGTTCTTTCAATGGTAAGACTATCCCTATTATTAAGGAATATGTAGTCATTACCTTGGATGTTTGAGGGACAAGTGAAGGGACAACTATGATTTAGGCAACTGTAAGGTGTATTTAGCAATTCGAAGGGACTTATCATCTTTATTCGAAAGGGACAAGATCATTTACGAAGGCAACCATGAAGGGACTTGATCTTTTTATCTTTTAAGGGACTAGATGATATGAGAGAAGGGACTTTGCTTTACACCTTACTTGACCTTTTTGTTTAGGCAACATGAGAGGTATCCTTAAGAATGTGAGATGGCGATCCAAGATCGACTTACGTGTGTGCGTGTACAAATTCATATATTTATCTTGAGATTAATGATCTAAATTCAATTTTAATTACAAACATGTTTTACACTCCTTATTTTACTAACCATGGCAATTTAAAATAAATAATAAGAAATTCTACAACTATTACATAGTGGATACAATTACATTATAATAATTAAAATAATTAAAATAAATAAATAAGCATATAATAAATAAATAATTAAATGGGTTAGTAATAACAAACAAAAATAAATAAATATAAGAGGGTTAGTATAACAATATAATATAGAAATAAATTAAAAGTTCAAAATTAAATAAATAAATATTTTTTAAGAGAATTTTAACAAAAGAAATAAATAATAATAATTATATACTAATAAATGTGACTAATAATTCTAATAATTTAATTTTATATACATATTATAAAAAATATCTAATTATAATTAAATAAGCATATAAAAATAATAAATTAAATTCATAAAATAAAGTTAGGGTTTTTAATTGTTTAGAAAAAATAAATTAGGGTTTACTACTCAATTAAATTATTTAAATTATTTATATATAAAAACTACATATAATATGAACAAATTATGAAATTAAAATAAACAAATAAATTAATATTTACAATATAATTAGGGTTTATAAAAGAAAATTAGGTTTTATGTAAAAATATTAGGGTTTATAAATTAATCTAAATATAATTAAATTTTTTATACAAAACATATAATATATACAATAAAATAAATATTAAATAATTCTATTAATAAAGTTAAATTTTTTTAAAATATAAGTTCTTTGAATTATACACAAGAAAATAATATAAACATTTTTTGTTTTAACATTTATTCATTTATTAAATTAATTAAAATATAAACAAAAATCAAGAAAAGTAAGAAAAAGTGAGAAAAAGACTTACCTGGGGCTGGGATTCGAACCCAGGCCCTAGGCTTTGCAATCTCCAAGACCAGCAATCTCTCCACTAGGCCAGCGCACGTTTGGTGATAATAAAATAGCTTCAATTCTTTTTATTTTTATCCTGCAAAAATCATTGAAAAATAACCAAAAACAAAAGGGCCTGGGGACGATTCGAACCCAGGCCTCATTCATCACACAAACGCCTTAACCAACTGAGCTATCACATTGTTCTGAAATAATATCAGTAACATATCATAAAATATTATATCCAACTTTTGAATATGAATTTTGGCGCCAGACTTCATCTTCTTCATTTGAATTACCTGCGAAATTTCCTAGGCTTTCTCCTACGAATTTTCCTGCAAACATTCAAAACCAGAATCCTATGTTTTTGTGAATATCATTCAAACCGCAACATTAATTCAAATTAACAACCCAGATCAAATATACAAGGATCATATGTCACAGCCATGTTCTTAGAATTTATTTTAAGGCCCTAAATGCTTGGTTCCCGATTTGAAGTTCCAAACCCTAGCAATGGTAAATTTCGATACAGTCCACAATAATTGAATTAACTCATTCAGAAAGTTTCTAAACATCACAACAAACACAAATCCATAGTTAGTTTTCAATATCAATGCACAAATCAATCAAATCGAAAAAACTTAGAACATGAAGAAGATGCATTCGGTTTGTGCAAATTAGGGCATGAATGGATAATGTTATGATCCAGAATCAATCTATGAACTCCAAGGAACAAGTTGCAACCTTTGGTTTGTCTTGAAAGCAGCTCTAGGTATCAAACCGAATTGGTGTTCTTAGGGTGAATTTTGAAACTTTGTTCTTACCTTTGGAGGCTGAATTTTTTTCGTCTCTTTGTGTTTGTATAAGTTATACATATATAGTAGAACATAATTAGGTCAAAAAATCAGACTATCCTTTGGATTTTTGGATCAATTGAGATTGAAAAAGATCATGCCATAAAACTTGAATATTCTTTGATATATCATTGCTATTTTGAGACAATCTTCATAATTTCCATATCAATTAAATCCAATCAACTTTCACGACTTTCTAGAAGCAAAATATTTTTAAATCTTCATCATTTTATATTTTATTTGAATTTAAAATGATTTTTAATATAAAAAATCATAATAAATAAAAATAAAATGAATAAAATTATGAAAATATTAAATAAATTTCGTGCATGATGTCATGGAACACATTGGGTCACAAAAAAGTCAGCCCATTTGAAGAATTATGGTTTTAAGACCCCATTTACTTCATAAACCACTCAAAAATTTCCCAACTTTGCAAGGGCACAAATCCTTCAATTTTAATGCTATGAGGGTGTTCTTGGACATTTTGGAAAGCTTAAAGAGTCCTCTAACCAACCCCATTGGTTTCATGTCCATATCTTTTACCATTCTCAAGTTATGCTCTTTTGAAGTTGTTGACTTTCAAAAGGACCTATAATGTCTTAGCTCATACCTTCCAAATGAAGCATTTTTGGGCTTGGATTGTGAGACACAAAGTTTTAGAGAATTCAATTTCCTTCAAAATGAGCTTTGGATGGAAAAATTTTGATGAAGCATGTGAAAGTTATGGCTGGTCAAAGTTCAGTTGACTTTTCCTGAGGAAACCCTAATTTAGAAACCCCTGATTCTTGATGATCTGAAATATCCTTGATGAATCATGATCAACCCTTGATCAAATGATGAATTTTACTTCATATACTTGATGTTGGAAAAAAATCATGAAGTTTGACTTTGGTTTGACCACAGTTGACCTTAGTTTGACTTTTTAACTGCTTTGACTGATCTTGACCTATCTGATCATCTGACTGAGCAACCCTTTGGGAAAAGTCTTGAAACTTGTCATGGGGATTCTTAAACACATATAAGATGTTATGAAGCTCACTTGAAGTCTTGGAAGTCCATTTAGCCTGATTAAAGTCAAAACCCTAGTTTAGGATGCATTGCTTAGGAGGATGCAATGTCTGAGGGAAATGTCAAATCTTCTGACTAATTGTGAACTTTGTGAACCTTGTGAATCTCATGAGATGCCTTGTGAGGGAAAATTTTGGGGTGCAACACTCATCATCATCATCACTTATTATCGTAATTTTATAATCATGTTTTTTACGATTATAAGTGTTGATGGTGAGGCATATTATCCAATAAAGTGTATTTAATGAAATTTAAATATAATTGAATATTGCGATGGATCTAAAGAGCTAGATCATTATACCATAATATATGTAAAACAACGTGAGATGAACGACATGACACATGCAATTCAGAAACATTGATTCGTATGAGTTGGTTTTCAAATACAACTTAATTTGCAGATTATAAGTATCTATGTCCATTTAAATGAATGTATTTTAAGTGAGGATTAGTGAAACAAATAATCTACATAAAATATAATAAAATCAAACAACATCATACACTAGAACCAGATATTATAAATTTATCAACAAAACCCTAACCGCATACAATATCACAAACTATATTAAATTGTTTCGAGAACACACCTTTTATTGAATATATTCGCAAAACTATGAATTTTATCTAGTTTGTGAAGCAATGAAAAAGAAATACCAGGTGGATGAAGTTTCCACAATGACTTCATACTTCTTGTATTTTTTTTCCATTGATACACAAACCATATGAACCTTATCAACTCATATTATATATTTGCTACCACCGCATGCTATTGTAGCGGTAAAATCATGAGTGTAAGTTATTAGCTAACTTAACTCAAGGTAAACAGAGTCGCCACCGCGCTTTTATTTTATTCCAAATGGAAAAGGGAAAAAGAGCGAATAAAACCTAATGAATCTAAAAGCAAAAAGCTAAAAGAATCGAACAGAGAATGGGTAAGGGGATAGGTTACAAATTGAGAAGGTTTTACGCACCTAAAATGTCTGTGGTACTCCACGGGAGCCCTTTGAAATATTTATTGCTTTTTTGGTTTGAAAATGGTTTGTTTGAAAGAGATTGAAGAGATGAGAAGAGAAATGTTTTTTTAATATTTTTGTGTTTGAAGAGACGATTGTCTCATGCCTACGTACCCACAAAGTGCAATGCGATATCAAAACCTCGTAGTTCGTGGTACAAAATGTGAAAAGAAACAATGAGTGGAATTGATTTTAAAATGTAAAGATAAGTCGTCATTCTTTAGCGAATAATTCCGCTAGAAAGAATGAATCATATCTAAACATATGAAAAGAAAAGCGCACGAGGGCACAAAAAAAATTGAATGAGTTTTGAATTTTTTTTAAGTATTTTGAAAAATGAAGTTTCGATATGCTTATGTGGTTTAGCATTTATTAAGAAATGAAATGAAAAGGTAAAACCGCATGACCTAAGTCAAGGTTTGATTTCGATAACATTTTGATGTTTGAAAACAAAGAAGATTTGAAAATAGGGAGAAGATTTGAAAATTTAAGAAGTGGGAGAAGATGAAGTGATTGTCCTAAGACTTGAATGTAAAAGTTAAGAGAAGAATAACCAAACCGTATGGTGAACATTCTTCGAAACAATAGGACTTCCATCTTCATAAACAAGTGAACTAAATCGGCTAATAGTCTTCAATCCATAATAGCTCAAGCAAAGGAATGAACCTAGAATCTAAGTCCAAAACTCCAAATCCAATGCTAAGGATAGTGGCCATAGTCCAAAGTTAAAGTCACAAGTCTTTTTAGATGTTTAATCCTTTACTAATGTTTTTGTATCCAAATGGACAAAAGAAAAATTATAAGCATAACAATTTAAACATAAACAATATGATGAATGATATAGTATAATAAAAGCAAAATAAAAGAGATAAGGAGCGAGAGATTGAAATAAAGAGGATAAGGTGCGAGAATGAATTAAAATGTTAGTATATTAATAGTATAATAATATTTACATAGAAATGGTATGATGAACTTAATCAAACACAACCAAAAAGATAACCAAAATCGAGAGGCAACCAGATCCAATTGGATCTTATTCCGAATTCGGGACAAGTTTAGGTCTATGTTAAGCAATCGCCGAGTAATTTACGAAGTAATTACCCTACAAATGAGGCCGGCCACCACCAATTAAGGTGGAAAATATTTGTGCTAATACATGTTAGAGAAATGATATAATGAATCATTCTACGAAAACATATTGCACGAAAAGAAAAGCGGTAACGGTCTAATCTTAATCAAGATTTCACATTGAATTATCGAATGCAACCTATCACGATCTCAAAGTATGGAGAATGATCCAAATGATAATTCATCCATAGATTTGAAATAATGAAGATTAAGCGTCTTCGAAAACCAATAATCGTCGAATCGGAGATCTCATCGACCAAAAAAGAAAAATAAGATGAAGAAGGAATATGAATTTAAAATTTATGATCCATTCAAAAATCAACAAACCAAAACAAAAACAAATTGAGATAGTCATAAAGAAAATTAAAGAGAAATCACTAAAATCTTTTAAACAAAATTTTCTAAAAAAAAACTTTAACAATGGACAAAATCCATATCAATTTTCTTCTTTTTCTAAAAAAAGAAATTAAAACAAATGAAATAGAAAACAAAAAATGAAAAAAATGAAAAAAAGAAAGAAATAATGAGAGAGAGAGAGGCGCAACCAAATAAGGTGTGGATATGAATAAGTAGATCCAAGCTACTAAGCCCGAACACACTTAGCTTCCTCTTTTTCATTTATAACAAAAACATGTAAAACATTTTAAAGTAATAAAACTAAAATAAATAAATAAAAATGAAGGAAACAGTTCTTCTTCTTGCTATGAAAACGCATGGTACCATTCACCTTCTTCCTTTTAACGCACAAACTTCTTTCCGTCGTGAGAAAGAAATCCCTCCGCCGCACGAATCTCTCTCTCAGCCGCACGAACCTCTCCTCCAAATAATGTCAGCGACAATCGTTTATCACCGGAAAGGCTTTCAGCACACCGTCAATGTCGTTCTGTTTCATCTCCTCGAACTCTCGCCATTGTCGAATTATATGAATGTCGTCGATCCATCATCGTGTAGTTGGCTGGAAAACTATCAAGCTGACATCAAGTGGAGTTGTTCTGCCAAGGATCTTTGATCTCCTTCGCAAATCAAACCCTCAGGTAAGTAGAGATCCGGATTTGTCCTACTCTTTTTCGATATGCGTGTGAATTGGCTGTTATTGTGATGGGATGAATTTGAGCGAAGGTCTCTTGTAGAAGAAAATTGGTGGAGTGCTTATGTTATGTAAACTTCCTGCACATTGTTTTTTATTGATGAAGGTGGATGAAGTGTATATTGAAGCTTGAGTTTGAATTTCAGCAGGGAGATTTTGGCTCTTCAAGCTTGGTGGAAATGAGAGGGAGGATCCCAATTTATAGAAGGAAATAGAAGGAATCAGATGCCGTTTTGAATCGATTTGAAAGCGTTTTGCATCCATGAAATCCGCGTGTTCTACTGAGCATTTTTCTGCGTTTTATTCATTTTGGGCCTGCGTTTTGATGTTTTAATTTGTTGTTGCGCTGCGTTCTGGTGCGTTTTGAGGTGTGGCTTTGCGTGACGCTGATTGTTTTCCGCGTGAGTTTTGTGTGAAGCTTTTCTTGCGTTTAACTTGTGTTCTTCTGCGTTTTGTGTGAGGTGAAGTTGTTTTGTTGCAGCTGCGTTTTGGTGTTGTACGGAGTTTTGGTCAGCTGCGTGATGGCTTGCGTTTTGTTTTGTGTCCTCTGCGTTTTGGATGATCCGATATGGGTTGGCTTGGAGGAAAGTTGTAGTTGATGCAGAAAGTTTGTGCGGCTAATGAAGCTGGTGACGGTGTGAATGGCTAAGGAGCCTTGGCGTGTAGCGTGATGCTGGCTGGTAGCTGAAGATGAGTCACATGTGTAGTAAATGTAATAACATAACTTGGTTCTCTATCTTTTTTTAATAGTAATTGGGCTTGAGATTAACAAAGGGACTTAGAAAAAAAATTGGATAATTGATTTAAAAGTTTATTATTATTATTTTTTGGTATAATTTTGTGATGGTTTAAAAAAATGGAAATAGAAATAAAAGGTTTATGGATAAATGACTAAAAAAATGGAAATTAATTTATGGTAATATAATGGAATATTTGGACATCGGATGAAAAGGAAATTGATTAAAATAAATGGATTTGGAATAACAATCGGAAATTGGTAAAATATTGATATTTGGAAATGAAAATAAAAATGGAAATTTAAAAGGTGAATAATCGGAATGGATCAAATAATGAAAATATGGATGGGATAAGAAAAGGTGACTAGAAAAAATGTATGAATCGAATAATGAACGAAACAATGATTTTTTTAGCCCAGAACCGAATCTTGATTTTTCACAAGCCACTGATTAAAATGAACACAGCCATCACTGAACCATTGAACAAACTTGCCACTCCAACCACAATCACTGAAATTTGTCTTGATTATTCGAATCCATGTTGAGGAAAATAAATCCTCAAATGAACTGCTGATAAACTGGTGAACTTGAAGATTCAAACCAAACTTCGCACGAAACACTGCTTGATAAAATGATGATTTTCACGCACAACACAACTTGAATTTTGAACACGCACTGCCTGAGGAATAAAACACCGGCACAAACAACTTGCGGTTGAAACAATCTTTTGATAGTTTGACCAAGATTAGGTCAAACGTCCATCTGAATCGAATCATAACTGAACAACCACGTTTGAATTGAAATAACTGCCCTGTCTTTGAAATCCTGCAACACAGAGAAGAAGAGGAAGAGAACTGCAACATATTTTTGGTATTTTGGTTAGAGGTTAGTAAATATAAACAGATACAATCAAGTAAAAACACGGTGATCCCCTGCGAGGCAAAGATCTGCAACCGAGAAGGATAAACGAAACAGTGCGTGATCTTGTTTGTATGCAAGATGCAGATGAGATGCGAAAAATCTTAGGGTCAAAAATTAGGGTATGACAGATGCCCCTATTTAAGTTTCTTCAATCCAGAGATAATGAAGATTGAAATCTTTGTTTCGACAAGATGGAAGATACTTAAATATCAAAAACCCAAAATTTTGATCCTAAGATGCCAAAAAATGGAATGAAATGAAATGAAATGATATGAAAATGATATGCGAATGATTCAAAATGTTATGAAATGATATGAAAGCAATATGAGATATATATGAAATGCAGAGAAATCCGTAAGTAACGAAACGACACACGAAATAGAATAAACGCTGGGGATAAGGAGAATGGAACTCTGACAAGGAAAAACAACATGCTAGAGATCACAACATGGCTCAGCTGAGACGAAAATGTCCAATAATAGCAATTGGACATAAAGGATCACAACTTCCAAGAATGACATTGGATAAAGCGAGAATAAGTTGTAGGAAGTTCATCAGAAGCATCCAAGGATGACATTACTGACTTTACAAGGTATATCCGAGAATGGCAATCGGAAAAAGGTAATCACAACATCTGAGAATAGCAATTAGATAAAAATGTGGATCACAACATTCAGGAACAGAACTGAATGAAATGAAAAAATTCGGGAAAGTACATCAACTCAATGATGACTCCAACATGGAAATCCGAGAATGGCAATCGGAAGAAAAGTGATCACAACATCCGAGAATAGCAATTAGATAAAATGTGAATCACAACATTCAGGAACATAACTGAATGAGATGGGAAAAAGGTCCAGGACAGTACATCAAATCAATGATGACTTCACTATGGACATCCGAGAATGGCAATCGGATAAAAAGGGTGTAATATCTGAGAAGAAACAACAAGTATATGAAGGAAAAGTTATGGAGAGACAAAGATAAATGCCAAGTAAGTTGGACTTTGATCACAAGGTAAGATGTTGAAAACAACATGACCTCGAGAAATGCACATGAGGACTAAAACACTCAGTATGCAGACATTTACGAAAATGGGGACTAAACCACCCAAGAACACGCATAATGAGGACTAAAACACTCAAATATACAAAGGAAAGTGGGGAATAACTCACCCAAGAAAATGCATAATGAGGAATAACACACTCAAATATGCGAAGGTATACAAAAATGGGGAATAACACACCCAAGAAAACGCATAATGAGGAATAACACACTCAAATACGCAAACTTTAACAAGAATGAGGAATAACACACCCAAGAACATAATATGAGAGAAAATGCTGACAACCAGTTTAGACTCCTAGAGGAGTGGAAAGAAGGAAGACTGATTCCTCAACACGGAGATCACTGCCATTCTGCTCGGAGATTAGAGATGCTAAATCTCTGTCACACCAGTAAACTGTATCAAGTTGAAAATATTTTGGGAGAATTCATGAAAAGCTGCTTGGAGATTCTTGAAGAAGATTGCCCCAAGTTCAATGACTGATGAAGGTAAACTGATAATGGATTCAGTTCCTGACTACTGGTGAAGAAAATTAATCAAATCTTTGAGATAATTGTTGAGAAGAATAAACTGATCATGGCTTCAGTTCTTGAAATGAATGCTGAGAATATAAACTCAGTATGAATCTTGCAGAGAATCTTCTGACTAACCAAATCTGAGAATAACTTGCGCTGAGCAACAACTCTTGAACCATAGGAACTGAGAAAAACCTGCCCCTAATAAGATCACTGACCAAGTTTCTCAACTGTTTGAAAAATTCCTTGATGAGGAAAGTTTGTTTGCAAATAAAAAGTGTTTGTACAAACTTGGTAATTTTAATGCAAAGTTCAATGCAAAGTTTGAAATCAAAATTCATTTTTGGAATGAAATTTATAGATGAAAAGTAAATGAAAACATTGTCAAAACACTGCGGTTGAGACAACATGAAAGATAAAGCAAAAGTTAAGAAACAAATTATTGGTAACGAACTTGGGAGTCAGTTTACGCAACCTCGTTATAGTATGCTTTTCAAAAGAAACCTGGATTCAATTAGGACTTTTGAAGGTTGTAACGTGGTCTGGTTCACGGTTTATGAAACAAATGATATATGCTCAAAGTTATTTGTACCCAACCCAACTTCGCTATGAACTCCAGTCCTATATTCAATTAATTCAGCCTATGCATTCAGGTTCCAAGACATTTGGGATTGCACAGATGAAGATGGCTCATAAGCCAAGAGATTTTGAGATAGCAGCCACATCTCCCTTTTGTTATTTTTGGTGAGGACTTTGGTCTACTCATCTTATTTTTGTTGAGGATTTTGATAACCTCTTGATAAATCTTTCTTTTTATTATCCCTAACTTTTTCCTGAACTGTGTCATTTGAACTTACAGCCAGCGGGATGCCCCGGTTTTTGCCTGAGTCTCCTTCATAGGTTTTGACTTAGCGGGCTTTAATTTTTTTCAATAATTTTTTTTTCAATATCATTTTTTTAAAGATAATGACTGCACGACTTAATGATTACGATGAACCATCATTGGCTTATGAATTGAGAAACATCTTCAACACTTCTTTGATGTGTATGAAGGAAAGCTTGAGATTGCAACCTTTATTGAAAGGCATCTTGAATGATTTTCTTGTTCTTGAATGCACGTTCGAATTAATTGAGAACTACCCATCCCCAGGTTAAAATTGCGGGTTTTTCTGAATAAAAAGAAACTCCAACTTCCAGGCTCAAAGGGGTTGGCAAGGGATTAACTTCCTTATTTCTCTAGTGTTTGGGATTTGAAACAATGCCTGTATATCATCAGCCAAGTCTCAATTGAAAGCATACTAACAACAAATATGGGTATCTCGTTTTCATCATCCTCCCTCCAATCATTGTAAAAGCTTGAGAAAAGATAAATGAACTTTGAGATATAAAGCATAAAGATGCAAATAGTAAATGAAATTGAATCAAAACAAAGCAATGCTCATTTCATTAAAATCAACATGAAAGCACAAACAAGCTTAAAAGCAAACAACTTAATAAGATTGAAGAAAAATTGCAAACATAAAGAAACAATGGCCTAGTTATCCATCAGCAACAAGGATGAGCTGTCCCGTCTGAGATTCTGGCCTTGAAGAAAATTTGACTGTGGAATTCTTCTAGAAGATTCACTTCTCATGCTTCGGCAAAGGATTGTTGACAACATTAGGATTAGTGTCATGAAACGAAAGGATGTTGTTCCTGATAAGTTCTTGCACTTTAGCCTTCAGTGCAAAATAATGTTCCAAGTCATGACCAATTCCACCTTGATGAAACTCACAACGAAGATCCGATCTATGGTTAGCTGGAAGAGGATCTGGAACAGCAGGCAGATGCCTAGTAGAAATTATACGACTCTTAATCAAGGAAGGAAACAAATCAGTGTAAGTCATCGGGATAGGATCAAAGTTTGGCCTATTGCGATACTGATTTTGTCCATCAACAGGATGAGGAGCCTGAGCTTGAGCTCGAACTTGAACTTGAGCTTGAACTGGAACTGGTTGAGCTCGAACTTGAACTTGAGTTTGAGCTGGTTGAGCTTTGACAACAGGAGCGACTGCAGCTACGTATGGTTGAACACATCGTTGTTGCGGGCGATAAGGCCTCCTCTTAGTTGAAACAGCATAAGCATCGCCATCTCTTCTCTTTTGAAAGTTCCCAAGAGACTTTCTTGCAGCATTAGAAGATTCAACATTGGTAATCTTACCCTTCTTGATACCTTCCTCTAGTCTCTCTCCAATAGTGACTAGGTCAGAAAAACCAGATGAAACACTTCCTACCATTTTCTCCCAAAAGAACGGTTGAAGAGTGTCCATGAACAAACCAGTTAATTCTTTCTCGGCCAAAGGTGGCTCCACTTGAGCAACTAGCTCTCTCCAACGCTGAGCGTACTCTTTGAATGATTCCTTCTCTTTCTGTGACATGTTTTGAAGTTGACGATGATCAGGCGCCATGTCCAGATTGTACTTATATTGTCTTACGAAAGCATCAGATAAATCCTTCCAGCTTCGGATGCGACTCTTCTCGAGTCCCACATACCACTTCATAGAAGCACCACTCAGACTATCTTGAAAACAGTGAATAAGCAATTTGTCATCCTTGGCATGTGCAGCCATTTTGCGACAATACATCAGCAGATGAATCTTTGGACAAGTATGACCATTGTATTTCTCAAATACAGGAACTTTGAATTTATCAGGAAGAACCAAGTCAGAAACCAAACACATGTCTATCGCAGAAGCACCAAAGACATCTTTTCCTTCTAGACCTATTACCCTCTTCTCAAGAGTCAAACATTGCTCTCTAACTTCATCCATATATCCAGGTTCACCCTGACTTTCAGCTTGGGGGCCAGCAGCCTGGTACAAAAAAGGAGAATTCTGATACGTAGTCTGAGCAGTAGTGTGCACAACAGGTTGAGGTTTGACAAAAGTCGGAGCTAAAAAGACTGGCACAACAGATGGACCACCCATTTGAGCAGTAGCAACAGCTGGCACATAATCCGGAGGTAACCCAAATTCTGGCCAAGTAGAAGCCGATTGCTGAATAACAAGAGGGTCAACAACAGCAGTAACAAACTTCAGAGATAACAGTCCTTTAAGGTGGTTCACCTCGAGCAATCAGAACTTGCATCATTTCAGTGAGCCTGGTCATACTAACTTTCAACTCATCAATCTCCATTCAGACTTCCAGGTTATGATGTTCTTGGTTTTCCATTCTCAATATGATAGCTCTCAATCTGTTAGCAGCTCTAGTACCGTATCTGTGTTGAGGAAATAGCTTGACGGATCAACAGACAACTAAAGAAGGAAACAACCGGGATGAGTTCCCACACAACTCGGATGAACGCAAGAATGTGCGAGGATGCAATGAAATGCAATGTTCACTTCCATTTTCAGAAAAACAACTCGATTATTGCAAACATGGTCATCATCGAGAATACAGACATGAAAAATCTTGACAAAAAGGAATATTTACTTTTTCCAATATTTTCAATAATCGGAATTGTCTTCCTTGAAAAATGGTTGTGATGATGGTCATGATGAATATGTAGATGCAACAACCACAAACAAGATCACGCAAAGCACACAGGTTCAAAGGTTCAGATCACGAGCATGTTGTCAAGGGATAAGAACCAACAACCCACAAAGGCATGTATTAAGGTTTGTCTTCATTGTACCTGCAGAAAACCAAAAGGGTGCTAACAAAGGTTCCCAGAATTAACAACCATCTTTAGAATTTTATCGGTACATTGGATTACTCCCCAACCAATAACATTCTTAAAATAGACCTCGTCCGAGTGTAGTATCGCGTGACAACCACCTTAGGTTTACACCCGGATAGTTTTCGCACTACGTTCCTAAATTGGCTTGGATTTGTTAAGGGTTCTACAGTCCTCAGTATGATCAGCTCAAGGTCGGAAAATAATGCCACATATGATTACTCATCATGATAATGATAATCCAAGAGAGCCTAACCGAGTGGAGATGATCAAATTGATATCGCTTTGGACTACTCCATTGCGTATCGCTTCGAATATCGCCGTCCTATCATAAGTTCAACTCAGATCCGGGTTAGAATCTATCTAACTCACAGAGGATCACCGAAACCAAAACAGAACAATCAAATAACAAACAAATCAAACAAAAGCAGTAAATAAATCAAAGTAGGCCGAATCCACTTGGAGATTGACTCCCCAGCAGAGTCGCCACTTTTCTGTAGCGGTAAAATCATGAGTGTAAGTTATTAGCTAACTTAACTCAAGGTAAACAGAGTCGCCACCGCGCTTTTATTTTATTCCAAATGGAAAAGGGAAAAAGAGCGAATAAAACCTAATGAATCTAAAAGCAAAAAGCTAAAAGAATCGAACAGAGAATGGGTAAGGGGATAGGTTACAAATTGAGAAGGTTTTACGCACCCAAAATGTCCGTGGTACTCCACGGGAGCCCTTTGAAATATTTATTGCTTTTTTGGTTTGAAAATGGTTTGTTTGAAAGAGATTGAAGAGATGAGAAGAGAAATGTTTTTTAATATTTTTGTGTTTGAAGAGACGATTGTCTCATGCCTACGTACCCACAAAGTGCAATGCGAGATCAAAACCTCGTAGTTCGTGTTACAAAATGTGAAAAGAAACAATGATTGGAACTGATTTTAAAATGTAAAGATAAGTCGTCATTCTTTAGCGAATAATTCCGCTAGAAAGAATGAATCATATCTAAACATATGAAAAGAAAAGTGCACGAGGGCACAAAAACAATTGAATGAGTTTTGAATTTTTTTAAGTATTTTGAAAAATGAAGTTTCGATATGCTTTTGTGGTTTAGCATTTATTAAGAAATGAAATGAAAAGGTAAAACCGCATGACCTAAGTCAAGGTTTGATTGCGAAAACATTTTGAAGTTTGAAAACAAAGAAGATTTGAAAATAGGGAGAAGATTTGAAAATTTAAGAAGTGGGAGAAGATGAAGTGACTGTCCTAAGACTTGAATGTAAAAGTTAAGAGAAGAATAACCAAACCGTATGGTGAACATTCTTCAAAACAATAGGACTTCCATCTTCATAAACAAGTGAACTAAATCGGCTAATAGTCTTCAATCCATAATAGCTCAAGCAAAGGAATGACCCTAGAATCTAAGTCCAAAACTCCAAATCCAATGCTAAGGATAGTGGCCATAGTCCAAAGTTAAAGTCATAAGTCTTTTTAGATGTTTAATCCTTTATTAATGTTTTTGTATCCAAATGGACAAAATAAAATTACAAGCATAACAATTTAAACATAAACAATATGATGAATGATATAGTATAATAAAAGCAAAATAAAAGAGATAAGGAGCGAAAGATTGAAATAAAGAGGATGAGGTGCGAGAATGAATTAAAATGTTAGTATATTAATAGTATAATAATATTTACATAGAAATGGTATGATGAACTTAATCAAACACAACCAAAAAGATAACCAAAATTGAGAGGCAACCAGATCCAATTGGATCTTATTCCGAATTCGGGACAAGTTTAGGTCTATGTTAAGCAATCGCCGAGTAATTTACGAAGTAATTACCCTACAAATGAGGCCGGCCACCACCAATTAAGGTGGAAAATATTTGTGCTAATACATGTTAGAGAAATGATATAATGAATCATTCTCCGAAAACATGTCGCACGAAAAGAAAAACGGTAACGGTCTAATCTTAATCGAGATTTCACATTGAATTATCGAATGCAACCTATCACGATCTCAAAGTATGGAGAATGATCCAAATGATCATTCATCCATAGATTTGAAATAATGAAGATTAAGCGTCTTCGGAAACCAATAATCGTCGAATCGAAGATCTCATCGACCAAAAAAGAAAAATAAGATAAAGAAGGAATATGAATTTAAAATTTATGGTCCATTCAAAAGTCAACAAACCAAAACAAAAACAAATTGAGATAGTCATAAAGAAAATTAAAGAGAAATCACTAAAATCTTTTAAACAAAATTTTCTATAAAAAAACTTTAACAATGGACAAAATCCATATCAATTTTCTTCTTTTTTAAAAAAAAGAAATTAAAACAAATGAAATAGAAAACAAAAAATAAAAAAAATGAAAAAAAGAAAGAAATAATGAGAGAGAGAGAGAGGCGCAAAAAAATAAGGTGTGGATATGAATAAGTAGATCCAAGCTACTAAGCCCGAACACACTTAGCTTCCTCTTTTTCATTTATAACAAAAACCAGTATAACTTTTTAAAGTAATAAAACAAAATAAAAAATGAAGGAAACAATTCTTCTTCTTCCTATGAAAACGCAGGGTACCATTCACCTTCTTCCTTTTAACGCACAAACTTCTTTCCGTCGTGAGAAAGAAATCCCTCCGCCGCACGAATCTCTCTCTCAGCCGCACGAACCTCTCCTCCAAATAATGTCACCGACAATCGTTTATCACTGGAAAGGCTTTCAGCACACCGTCAATGTCGTTCTGTTTCATCTCCTCGAACTCTCGCCATTGTCGGATTATATGAATGTCGTCGATCCATCATCGTGTAGTTGGCTGGAAAACTATCAAGCTGACATCAAGTGGAGTTATTCTGCAAAGGCTCTTTGATCTCCTTCGCAAATCAAACCCTCAGGTAAGTAGAGATCCGAATTTGTCCTACTCTTTTTCGATATGCGTGTGAATTGGTTGTTATTATGATGGGATGAATTTGAGTGAAGGTCTCTTGAAGAAGAAAATTGGTGGAGTGCTTATGTTATGTAAACTTCCTACACTTTTTTTTATTGATGAAGGTGGATGAAGTGTATATTGAAGCTTGAGTTTGAATTTCAGCAGGGAGATTTTGGCTCTTCAAGCTTGGTGGAAATGAGAGGGAGAATCCCAATTTATAGAAGGAAATAGAAGGAATCAGATGTCGTTTTGAATCGATTTGAAAGCGTTTTGCATCCATGAAATCCGCGTGTTCTACTGAGCATTTTTTCTGCGTTTTATTCATTTTGGGCCTGCGTTTTGATGTTTTAATTCGTTGCTGCGTTGCGTTCTGGTGCGTTTTGAGGTGTGGCTTTGCGTGACGCTGATTGTTTTCCGCGTGAGTTTTGTGTGAAGCTTTTCTTGTGTTTAACTTGTGTTCGTCTGCGTTTTGTGTGAGGTGAAGTTGTTTTGTTGCAGCTGCGTTTTGGTGTTGTACGGAGTTTTGGTCAGCTGCGTGATGGTTTGCGTTTTGTTTTGCGTCCTCTGCGTTTTGGATGATCCGATATGGCTTGGCTTGGAGGAAAGTTGTAGTTGATGCAGAAAGTTTGTGCGGCTAATGAAGCTGGTGATGGTGTGAATGGCTAAGGGGCCTTGGCGTGTAGCGTGATGCTGGTTGGTAGCTGAAGAGGAGTCACATGTGTAGGAAATGTAATAACATGACTTGGTTCTCTATCTTTTTTTTAATAGTAATTGGGCTTGAGATTAACAAAGGGACTTAGAAAAAAAATTGGATAATTGATTTAAAAGTTTATTATTATTATTTTTTGGTATAATTTTGTGATGGTTTAAAAAAATGGAAATAGAAATAAAAGGTTTATGGATAAATGACTAAAAAAATGGAAACTAATTTGTGGTAATATAATGGAATATTTGGACATCGGATGAAAAGGAAATTGATTAAAATAAATGGATTTGGAATAACAATCGGAAATTGGTAGAATATTGATATTTGGAAATGAAAAAAAAATGGAAATTTAAAGGTGAATACTCGGAATGGATCAAATAATGAAAATATGGATGGGATAAGAAAAGGTGACTAGAAAAAATGTATGAATCGAATAATGAACGAAACAATGATTATTTTAGCCCAGAACCGAATCTTGATTTTTCACAAGCCACTGATTAAAATGAACACAGACATCACTGAACCACTGAACAAACTTGCCACTCCAACCACAATCACTAAAATCTGTCTTGATTATTCGAATCCATGTTGAGGAAAATAAATCCTCAAATGAACTGCTGATAAACTGGTGAACTTGAAGATTCAAACCAAACTTCGCACGAAACACTGCTTGATAAAATGATGATTTTCACGCACAACACAACTTGAACTTTGAACATGCACTCCCTGAGGAATAAAACACTGGCACAAACAACTTGCGGTTGAAACAATCTTTTGATAGTTTGACCAAGATTAGGTCAAACGTCCATCTGAATCGAATCATAACTGAACAACCACGTTTGAATTGAAATCACTGCCCTGTCTTTGAAATCCTGCAACACAGAGAAGAAGAGGAAGAGAACTGCAACATATTTTTGGTATTTTGGTTAGAGGTTAGTAAATATAAACAGATACAAGCAAGTAAAAACACGGTGATCCCCTGCGAGGCAAAGATATGCAACCGAGAAGGATAAACGAAACAGTGCGTGATCTTGTTTGTATGCAAGATGTAGATGAGATGCGAAAAATCTTAGGGTCAAAAATCAGGGTATGACAGCTATCACCATGTATCATCCCCTTAATCTGCAAGGAAACACACAAAAAAACTTCAACAATGAGCATTTTCAGTTGAAACCAAACCCTAAAACCATAATCCAGTGAAGAGTAAAGAGAGATCAAAAGAGAGTGTAGGAGAACATACCGTCTTTGTCGCCTTCGGAGTTTGGGATGAAAAATTAAGAACAATCAACAAAAACAACATGCAACAATCGTGGAACTGTAACAAATCAAGATATATTAAGTTCATCTAATTTGTGTAGCCATGAAGAAGAAATACATGTAGATAAGTTTCCATAATGACTTCATACTTTTATTTTTCTTCATTGCTACTCAAACCATATGAACCCTATCAACTCATATTATACGTTTGCTACCACCGCTTGCTATCACCATGTATCATCCCCTTAATCTGCAAGGAAACACAACAAGCTTCAACAATTAGCATATTCAGTTGATACTAAACCCTAAAATCATAATCCAATGAAGAGTAAAGATGGATCAAAAGAGAGAGCAGGAGAACATACCATATTCGCCACCATCGGAGTTTGGGACTAAAAAATGAGAACAGTCAACAAGATATATTAAGTTCATCTAATTTGTGTAGCCATGAAGAAGAAATATAAGGCGGATGAAGTTTATACAATAACTTCATACTTTTCATATTTTTTCTCCATGGCCACAAAAAACTTATAGTATGAAGCACAAGATTCACGTCTAATGGCGAAGAAGAAGAGAAAAAATGGGTGCTAGGGTTTTGTTTGGAAGGAAATGACGCTATTGTCAATAAGTGAGACTTTATTCGCTTATATATGGGTAAACTATTTCACAACGGTTAGGACTACCAACCGTTTTGATAAGTATTTATTTATTATAAATATATCACAATGGTTAATCAGAAGCACTATAGCGATGTCCCTTTTATTTGCGTCCTAACGTTAAAGGAATAAAATATTTATAGTGTTGAGGATCAAACCCATGAAAGCTTGATGGTATCACCATGGTTTACACATTAACCATTGTTATATACAAATAATTTTTAATCAAAAAATAAAAATATTATGATAGTGTCTTAGTTTAGAGATGTCCCCACGGTGTAGGGAAGAACCGTGGTGACTACGGCGTTGTTGTTTGCGCGTTTTATAGTAGTGTGGATCTTCCCTTTCAAATGAAAAAATTAACAATTATATAGAACTTAAGTGCTCAAAGATTTGATGAAATTTGTCTATAATATATGAAAATTATGCAAATAAAAGTTCCATGAAGTTTGTAATTGAACAATTGAAATTTGAATGAATTGTTTGAAAATTTGAATGAAAGAAGTGAATTGAAAATCTGATATATTTTGCTTTAAGTACATCATAAGATACCTCTTAGATTACTATAAATGTTTGGAGAAAGTTCATGATGGATTCAATGGTTTGGAATAACATTGGTTCATGAATTTTCAAATTTTCCTAGAGTACAATCAAATGCTTGAATGTTGCAATTGATTGTCACCTTTGTAAAGTTCAATTTTTGGGGGGGTAGAACCATCATACAATCAATTACACAAATGAAACAATCTCTTGACCCCAACTTAAGAAAATTATGGTTGTTTTCGATGCTATAATTTACAACAAAAAACTTTTTTTTTCTTTTTAAAAAGACTTGACATGAAATGTCTTGATGCATGAATATTTTAGAAACCTTAGAGATGAAAGTAATAAAGTTTTTTTGAGCATCTAATATTATGATCAAATCCTTTTGATTTCCAAATTATCTTAAGTCTTTGAAACCTTGATCCTTGGTGTAATACCTCAAAATTTTCCCTCATTCTTTTCCGCCTTAAATGGCTTATCGCTTCGCATTCATCTGCATTACCCACTAGGTCATAACCTTACAATCATACATTTGCATTAAATTCCTCAGGCATGAGATCAATGCCCTTTGAAGAGCCAGGTTATTCCGTTATTTTGTGGTTTCTACTTCGCTGGATTTTGTATCATGGATTATAGAATTAGGGCTTCGCACCCTATGTATGGTTATCCGATGAATTCAAAGTTTTGGTTATGGAGCTATTAATAACCCCAGTTTCTTGTGCGTTTGCTATTCGACTAGGGTTTATTTCCCGGATTAAGTGATCTTTAAGGAACTCACTCATAAAGGCTATTCATTGGTGCATCAGGCTCATTATCAAGGTGGATTAGGGTTTTTCGTGACTGAGCTTGAAGGCATTCCATCAACCGAGATCCTTCATGTTAACGTTTGATTTGGGATTATTTGATGAAGATGTTCATTTGCGTGTAGCATTTTCAAGTGAGGCAAATAGCATGGTCTGGGCTATTGATTTTTGGGATTTTATCATGACATCAAAGTTTGGGTCTAAGAAATCGATTCAAATTGGGAATTGAAAAAGGCACGATTATAATTTGGGTAGATGACATTATTCATGTTCAAACTCAAGGACTTGATGCCCGTTTCAGATGTAAACCATTACCATTTTCCATTTTTTATTATTCAATTTAAACCATTCCTTAAAGTCCATATTTGATTCCCAATATTCAGTCTCAATCCATATCCTTTTATATAATTCCACACTTTATTCAATAACCAATTTCCACCTACTCTAACCTAATCACCATTTTAGGCCCATATCCAAATATCCAATTGACCATTTCTTTTAGAATCCATCTCTTTAAATCTATATCCAATTTTATCCATTTTTGTCCATTTTTCAAATTCTATCTTTAACTAAAACCAAATTCATATTGTCTTTTTGTTTCTAACAAAGTTTTATTTTTATTAGTCATAATTCTATTAAAAGCTGAACATCCATTTTTAAGTTATAATCCAAAACCAATATCACTCTTCTTTTAAACCATTTGAATCCAATACCATCTTATAAAAACAAAACTCTGTTGTTAAACCAAATTAATCCAAATACATGTTTTTCTAAAACCTTGATTTTTAATCAAGTACCTTGAGTTTCCCATTTTCAAATCACAACCAAAGTTTAAAGATTACATAGTAGTAAAAAGAAAAAGAGGTTCAACATAAGATATATTCAAAACAGAAAATCACAAGAGGAAAATCAGTGAAAATTGATGTATCATAATAAAAAAACTCAGAGATCTCGGATAGCAAAAATTTCAGTTACAGGTCTGCAACAACAAAAGATCAAAAAGAAACTCTCTAATTATTTTCAATGGTTCTCCATCCTCATCTTGACCTTTCTCCATTCATCCATCTCCAACCTGCAGAATTTCGGTCGCCTTTCAATCATTCATCAACTTCAATCTACTCCCTTCTAATCTCATCACCGTATTCGCAGACCGGCTGAAAAAGCTCCCATCAATATTCACCTCAATAATTTTGTAGCTTTATTCACACTTTCAACACACCGTCATCAATCTCTCGACGTCTTCTGCAATTTCAAGAACCAAAATTTCAACAGGTAATTATCAGGAAGAGAAATGCAGAAAACAGACATCGGAAATAAGAAAAGTCAGCACATATAAGGGTGACCAATCACTCTTTATCGAAATTTTCAGAAGGAAAAAAAATCATGAGAAAACCAATACAACAAATATTCAAAAGAGATCACTTCAATAAAAAATCACAAACTCACAACAAAATCCATAACAGAATTATAACCGAATCCTAACCGAATTTGTAACAGAAAAGCTAATTGAAATACCTGAGAAAGCTCTAGAACATAGCTGATTGAATCTCTATAAATCAGAACCAATCCTCTTCATTTTTTCGGTTCACCATAACTTCAATTCTTCTTCACAGTTTTCGATTCATTCATCTCTCTCACAACTTCTCCTCTCAATCTTTCTCTTCCTCTCCATCATTTTTTCCTGATTCTTCTTCACTCTTCACCGCCCTCTGATTTTTCTTCCTCATTCTCCACTTTCTGAACTTCATACTTTATAGTTTTATTCCTTTCTTCTGAACCTCATTCTTCATCACGTTTCACCATTTTTCAGACCTTCATCTCCATGATTTTTGTTTGCATCTTCACCATTCCTATCATCCTTTCTTCATACACTTAAACTTGTGTTCTTCAGCTCTAATTCAAACTCTCATCAATCTCCCTTTTTGAATTTACTCTAACCTTCCTTCATCCATCTTTATCGCATCCTCAACGAAGTTGAGAGTTCAAGAACGATTTCAAGGAACCTGCATCAAATCTAATGATGCAAATTCAATAAGGTAACATAGGCAACAAAGATCAATCAGAAGTGATAACGGAATCACAAGAAGAGATAAAGAGGAAGAACGACTCAGAGTTCATACCTCAAGCACCGTCTTCACGTCATCCTCGATCACCTCCATAGGACCTTCGAAGAAGCCGAGCGGAGATATCACTTCATTCTTCTCCACCGCGAATCGCTTGGTAGCGTCCCCATCGCGACCTCTGTGCTTCATCGACTAATAAGGTGCGAATCTGATTTTGGTTTTTAGGTGCGGTTGTTTGATTGATGTAGGACGTTAGTCAATTCATCAACGAGATTTTTGTTGAGGCTTTGAGTTCAGTTCTATAGTAGGCATGGAGGCTAGGTTAAGAAGATAGAAGGTTAGGGTTTGTGCACGAGTTTAGTTTGGCTGGAAGAAGAAGAAGTGTGGTGGCGGTTTTGTGAGGAAGATGAGATGGTTGCGGCTTAGAAGAAGAGGGAGAGAGACGAGGAGATGGTGGCGGCGACGGAGGAAATGAAGAAGAAGGGATTAGGGTTTCACGAGAGTCTTGTGGCCTTTGTGAAATGTTTCTTCATTTTTATGTATAAGGATAATTTATTTTAGTTAAGAAAATAATTAAGTTAATTAATGGGAGGATTAAAAGAATGTCTTGAGGATTTAAAAAGAATTTGTTGTGTTTAAGAGCAATTAAGGGCCATGTTTAATTCGCATAACCCCATTAAAAGCTATTAATCTGCTTTTCAAATTCTAAGAGGATGTGATTAGGATAGATTTTGTGATTTCCCAGCCACACCGATGGTGACACGTGTCACCATCCGGTTGGCTCTTAGTGCGGTTATTCAAGTGTGGATAGTACACCATAAGCCACCATGTTCCTGCAGTTGTGCATCTCATGATATGAATACATTTAGAAGAAGACAAGATCAACAGTCCTTGAGACGTCAGCATATTGACCAAAACTCCATAGGATACACCTTCAATTTCCTGCGCAATTGGGCCTGAAATTCTGCTTTTCGCACCCCCATGTAACAGGCCCATTAGGATTTTAACTTCAAAAAATACTAAACGCACCCATTTTTCTTTTTCATTTAGATTTAATTTTTAGTTTTAGCATAATTAGAAATAAATCCATAATAAAATAGAAAACTCATGATAAAATTCTACAAAAATTATAGTAGGTTTTTAATTCATTTTAGAAATTTGTAACATTTTCACTTTCTGAGTTTTGTCTTTTTTCGATTTAATTTCGATTTTCCATTTAATTAGCGTTTCATTGAAGTCTTTTAGTTACACATAATTTTGTTCATTTTATTTCTCCCACTTCCCGTAGGATTTTTAGCCCATTCGTTTTGCTATGATTAGAGGACTAATAATAGGATCTAGAATATTTTTTTGAAGATTTTTAGGCCATTTTATCCACTGTTTTGGTAGCTTAGTTCATGTAAAATTATGATTAATCCTTAGGTAGATTTAAGTGACTTTTAGGAATAGTTAGGTTCTGAATTTTTAGGATATTTTTTAGCACAATACTATAGTCAGGTTAAGGACCCTAGATAATTACTTTCATATTTTTTCCAGGACTTTTACTATTTTTAGTGCATTAATTTTTAGCCCCTTTTTACATGGTAAATCCACCTAGTTTAGCTTAGGATTTTTATGGTTCATTAAGATTTGGTTCAATTAGGTTTAATCTTAGGACTTTAGAATGATTTAGTATAGTTTAATTACTGATTTTAGAATGATGATATTAGATAATTTCCCTTAGTTTTAGGACTTAGGCTTATAATTTCCAATAAATATGTTTAAGTGAAGTTTAGGCTTACTTTTAGTTTTATGCCTTAATATGCATTTTTAGAATTTATTTCTTATTTAAATTTTAATGCTTTTGCCTTATTATTTGAATTTCCCACTTGTATAGGCTTCCCCATGCTTCTTAGAATCAACTTAACTTCCTTAGGAAGTAAGTTGAATTCTAGTAGTTTTTAGTTCCTTTTATTCATTAGGATTAGAAAACTCCACAAACCATTAGGATCACTTTTGAATAATGACTAAAATTAGGATTGAGTCTTAGTTCCCTTAGTTTTTCCCTTTTGCAACTTGAGTCTTTCTTTCTCTCCTCATAAAGAAAATAATAAAATACTTAATAAAGGTTGAATATTCTTGTACGCCATGAGACTTTGTTGCAGAGTACTTACACACGTCCTGTTTCGGAGCGAGGTGTAAGTATTTACCACGATGTATAGGTCTTAGTATGAGAATATTCACAAACAAATTCAAAATACTTCTCATAAAAGACAAAAACAAACAATAAGCGACTATCCTGTGGGAACTTCTTTTCTCACCTCATTCACTCTAAACGCAGACTTGCGACGACTTGTCTCGCATGCAAGACGGTAAACGCACTCGTACCAGACGAGCCTGCAACACCTGAGCATAGACATACGCAGTTACAGCGCATAAAAAATATAAACAAATAGTTCCCGCCTTAGTTAGGCGAACTACGTCGACTCTAATCCTCATTATCCCGATGAGGTACGTAGGCAGCGGGGTAGGGCCCGTTCGAGCACATTCTTTATTTTCCCTACATTTTCCCCATTCTTTCTTTTTGTTCTCTTTTCTTATTCCTTTCTTATTTCCATTCCCATTCCAGTTAGCAGTTGCAGCAATTATTTTTCTCACCCTTTGAAACAAAACAAGCAAGCGTGGATCCCGTCGGGTACGACGGACGATCTGGGATGCTAATACCTTCCTAGGTGGTAACCGACTCCCGAACCCAGATCTTTGGTTCGCAGGACCTTGTCCTTTCCTTCTTCCTCAGGTTTGTGCAGCATTACATTTCCCTTTCCTTCGGGATAAAAATGCATGGCTGACGACTCTATCTTTTCCGCGCCACTTTCGCGTTTGAACTAGGATGAAAATCCCGGGAGCGACACTTGGTTCCAAACCTTTTCTTATTTGATAAGCTTTTGTCTCTATCAAAACTAAAATAATATAGTTGATGAACATATTCTTCACACATGGAAGACCTAAAACCCTTTTTGGGATCGCTAGTTGGATTTTCTGGAGAACCGGTAAGGATAAGGGGCTACGTAATGATGGAAACTACTTTTGTGGTAGGAGAAAGTGCAAGAATAATCAAGGTAATATATATAGTTATTAATGCACCCTCATCGTATAATATGATCATTGGGCGACCCGCTTTTAACCACCTAGGACCTTTCTATCCACTTTGTATCTATGTATGAAGCACTCACTCCCGAAATGGCAAGTAGGCATTATCTAGGGAAACTAAGAGATCACAAGAAATATTATGCAAAAAGTATAAGGTTAAAAAGGATCCGAACAACATACATGAGCACAAAGACAATGATATAAACCAAAACAGGAAACTCGCGTAGAGGAGGTCCATGTTGTTCCTATTGGATTAACCCTTTCAATTGACTGCATTTTAGCAAAATAACAACTTAGAGAAGTGTACAAGTATTCAAGATTGGTCTAGCTTACTAAATATGTATCAAGCTATAGAAAGGACACATGATGGGTGTGATGCTTCATCATGTTGGTATGACATTTGGGCCTTGTACATTATGCACCAAAGTGTTGCGTTTTTTAGTATATTATGTAGAAGATATGTTAAAGATTTTATTTTTATTGATTTAATAATATGATTAGATGATTTGTTTGATAGCTGAATAATGTTTAATCCAGATTTAAATGAAGATTTTAATTAGAATTTAAATTTTAAAAAATCATATCTTGTGGGAGATATTCAAGGAGCAAATCTAATATCCAACAATTTCAGCTTTAATTTTGAATGAATTTAAAGATATTATCCAAGGAGAAAAGACCAAATTTACTTGGCATACCTTTATGTTTTAGTAACTTGGCATAAATTATTTGTCTAGTTGAATTATAATCAACATTGTTTATGTACACCTCTATGTTTCAGTAACTTGACATAGAAGATTTGTCTAGTTGAGTTGTAATATTTAACATTCTTTATCTTGTGAAGATTGATGTTAATCACCAGGGTTTGGTTGTTGTTTTCCTTTATCATTATGATTGTGGAAGAAAATAAAGTGAGAAGATTATCATATTTAGGGGAAAAATCTAAATAGAATTCATTGGGTAGGTGTAACACGGTGGGAGAACTGACTTTAGTTATGTTGCGGATAGCAAGAGTCGCCACCGACTTTTATTTTATCCAAAGGAAAGGCATAAAAGAACAGGAAAGACCTTTTAAAAGATTTTTGGGTCTGGGGGGTAGGTTATGTAAAGGGAAGGTGTTAGCACCCTTTACATCCATGGTTATCCATGGGCTCTTAGTTACTTAGCTCACTTTAAAATGTTTTTGAAATGTGAAGTGTGTGAATAAAAATTTTCTTAAGTGTTTTATAATGATCCATGTACGGATGCGTAAAAAACCTTTGTTTTGAAAATTGTTTGAAATGTGTGAAGTGTTTGAAATTGTTTTGAAGAGTGAGCAAGTATCTAAGAGGAATCTACCCTAAGTTTTAAGTCTTTTCTGTTCTTGAATCCTTTAAATGGTAAGACTATCCCTATTATTAAGGAATAGGTAGTCATTACCTTGGATGTGAGGGACAAGTGAAGGGACATTGTTATTTAGGCAACTGTGGGGTGTATAAGAAATTCGAAGGGACTTATCATCTTTATTCGAAAGGGACAAGATCATTACGAAGACAACATTCGAAAGGGACTTGATCTTTTATCTGTTAAGGGACTAGATTATGTGAAATTGAGGGACTTTGCTTTATACACCCTACTTGACCTTTTGATTAGGCAACATGAGAGGTATCCCTATGGAAGTGAGATGGCGATCAAAGATCGACTTACGTGTGTGAGTGTACAATTTTAATATTTATCTTTAAATTTAATGAGCTAAATTAATTTTAAATATACAAACATGTTACACTCCCTATTTTACTAACCATATCATAGAGTAAATATTAAAACATTACAATATTACATCCAGGAGACAATTACATAATAATAATAAAAGCAAATTAAATATAATAAGCAAAATATTAAATAATAATAATAATAATTGGGTTAGTAGAAAATAATAATAAACCATAATATATAAATGGGGTTAGTATCATATAAACATAATTAATAATATTAACATAATAATTAAAAAAATCAATTTTTATAAGCAATTATTATTTAAGATTAATAAGAAATATGAACAATTATACTAATTATTATAAAATTTTAAGTTATATGCAAATTATAAAAATTAAGTTAATTATAAATATATTATGAAAATAAAATTATAATTACGAAATTAAATTAGCAATTTTTTAACTATTTCTAAACATATATTAAAAATTATTTATATACAAAAATTAAATTGTAATTAAGTTATAGAATATAGGCATATTATGAAAATAAGATTAACTATAATTATATTTACAAAATTAAGTTAAGAATTTTATTGTTTTAGACATAATTTAAAATTATTTACATTATTTTAATAAGATTACATATAATGATAATTATAAATAAATAATATTAATAAAAATATAGAAAACATAATTAACATTTATATGAAAACAATTAGGGTTTTAGAAAAAATATATTTTTTAGGGTTAATCTTGGTTTATGAAAATGTTTTAGGATTTATTAAATTAGGGTTATAGTTTTAATTAGAATTAATAATAATAATAAACAAACAAAACAAATAATGGAGAAAAAGAGAAAAAAGAACTTACCTTGGCTGGGAGTTGAACCCAGCCCTCTGCTTTTTAACTATGTCTGCGTTTACAGGCTGCGGGAAGTCTTCACCATCCATAGTAGTAAGTATCATGGCACCTCCTGAGAATACTGTCTTGACTACAAATGGTCCTTCATATGTAGGAGTCCACTTGCCCCTAGGATCACTCTGTGGTAATATGATACGCTTGATTACCAAGTCACCAGCCTGATATACCTTTGGCTTAACCTTCTTATTAAAAGCTTTGATCATCCGTTTCTGGTACATCTGGCCATGACAAACTGCTGCTAACCTCTTCTCATCAATCAAGTTTATCTGGTCAAGTCGGGTCTGAATCCACTCATCTTCATCCAAGCCTGCATCCTTCATAATTCTTAAGGAGGGAATCTGAACTTCAATGGGCAGAACTGCTTCCATACCATATACTAAGGAGAATGGGGTTGCCCCTGTTGAAGTACGTATTGTGGTACGATAACCATGAAGAGCAAATGGTAACATCTCATGCCAATCCTTGTAAGTAACAGTCATCTTCTGTACAATCTTCTTAATGTTCTTATTAGCAGCTTCAACTGCCCCATTCATCTTTGGACGATACGGAGAAGAGTTGTGATGCTTAATCTTGAACTGCGTGCAGAGATCAGTAATCATAGTGTTGTTCAGATTAGAGCCATTGTCAGTAATAATCCTTTCAGGGATACCATACCTACATATGAGATTATTCTTAATGAATCGAGCCACAACATTCTTAGTAACAGATGCAAATGAAGCTGCCTCTACCCACTTCGTGAAGTAATCAATAGCAACCAGGATGAAACGATGTCCATTAGAAGCAGTATGTTTGATCTCACCAATCATATCAATGCCCCACATGGCAAAGGGCCAAGGAGCAGTCAACACATTCAATGGTGATGGAGGTATATGTACTTTATCAGCATAAATTTTACACTTGTGACATGTTCTGGAGTGTTGGTAGCAATCAGCTTCCATGGTAGACCAATAGTAACCTGCTCTCAATATCTTCTTTGCCATGGTATGCCCACTAGAATGAGTGCCAAAGATCCCATCATGCATATCTTCCATAATCTCTGTTGCTTCCTTCTTATCCACACAGCGAAGCATAGTTGAATCATGATTGCGTTTGTACAGAATGCCATTACTCAAAAAGAACTTAGCAGAAAACCTCCTCAGAAACTTCCTATCTTTGACAGATGCCCCTTCAGGGAATTCCTGAGCTTCAAGATATCTTTTCACTTCATAAAACCAAGGCTTCTTTTCTGCTTCTTCAGTGTCAATCTCATTGCAGTATGCAGGCTTCTCAAATCTATCAATAGTAATCTTGGGAGCTTCATCATCCCAACTGATCTCAAACATGGATGCCATGGTGGCTAAAGCATCTGCCAACTGATTCTCTCTTCGTGGAATATGTCCAAAGGTAATCTCTTTGAAATGTGGAATCAAAGCCAACACATGCTCTCTATAAGGAATGAGATTATCATGCTTGGTATCCCAATCTCCTTTTATCTGACTAACTACCAGGGCTGAATCTCCATACACATCAAGGAACTGAATCTTCATATCAATAGCAGCTTTAATACCCAGGATACATGCCTCATACTCAGCCATGTTATTGGTATAATAGAAACACAATCTTGCAGTAATCGGGGTATGACAACCTTCAGGGGAACTAATCACAACACCAACACCATTACCAAGTGCATTAGATGCTCCATCAAAAACCATAGTCCATCGGGATCCTTGTTCAGGTCCGTCATATTGTCCAGGTTCTTTGGTAATAATCATAATGTCTTCATCAGGGAACTCAAAACTCATTGACTGATAATCATCTACTGCTTGGTGAGCCAAATGATCAGCCACAACACTTCCTTTAATAGCCTTCTGAGTAGTGTACTGTATGTCATATTCTGTTAAGATCATTTGCCATCTTGCAATTCTTCCGGAGAGAGCAGGTTTCTCGAATATGTACTTGATTGGATCCATCTTTGAAATCAGTAAGGTAGTATGAGTCAACATATACTGTCTTAGTCGGCGAGCAGCCCATGCCAAAGCACATCAAGTTTTCTCGAGCAGTGAGTATCTTGTTTCACAGTCGGTAAACTTTTTGCTAAGGTAGTATATTGCCTGCTCTTTTCGACCAGACTCGTCATGTTGCCCCAACACACACCCCATTGAGTTGTTTAACACTGTTAAGTACATAATCAAGGGTCTTCCATCAACTGGTGGCATCAAAATTGGTGGTTCTAGCAGATACTTCTTGATTTCATCAAATGCTGTCTGACATTCATCATTCCATTCCATTCCATTACCTGATCTTTCTTCAACAACTTGAAAATTGGCTCACAGGTAGCAGTCAATTGGGAAATAAATCTTGCAATGTAATTCAGTCGTCCCAAGAAACCTCTAACTTCCTTCTCAGTACGGGGAGCTGGCATCTCTCGTATAGCTTTCACTTTTGCAGGATCCACTTCAATACCTTTTCCACTGACGATGAAACCCAGGAGTTTACCAGATCTAACTCCAAAAGTACACTTGTTTGGGTTCAATCTCAACTTGTATTTCTTCAACCTCTCAAACAATTTATGCAAATGATCAAGATGTTGTTCTTCATTTTGGGACCTGGCTATCATATCATCCACATATACCTCTATCTTATGATGAAACATATCATGAAACAAAGCCACCATAGCACGCTGATATGTTGCCCCTGCATTCTTCAAACCAAATGGCATCACCTTATAGCAAAAAGTGCCCCACTGTGTAACAAATGTTGTCTTCTCCATATCTTCAGGTGCCATCTTGATTTGATTGTAACCAGAGAAACCATCCATGAAAGAGAATACTTTATGCTGAGCAGTATTGTCTACCAGAACATCAATATGAGGAAGTGGAAAGTCATCTTTGGGGCTGGCCTTGTTCAAATCCCTGTAGTCTACGCACATACGTACCTTACCATCTTTCTTAGGAACTGGTACCACATTTGCAACCCACTGAGGATAAGAAGTCACAGCTAAGAACCCTGCATCAAACTGTTTCATTACCTCTGCCTTGATCTTCTCTGACATTTCAGGACGCATGCGACGAACCTTCTGTTTCTTTGGACGACAATCTTCTGTTACTGGTAAACGGTGAACCACAACGTCTGTATCCAACCCTGGCATATCTTCGTAAGACCAAGCAAAGATCTCCACATAGTCACGTAACATCTGAATCAATCTGCTCTTGACACTATCCTCTAAATCAGCCCCTATCTTGACCTCTTTCCTGTTTTCTTCAGTTCCCAGATTCACAACTTCGACTGGCTCTTCATGTGGCTGTATAGCTTTCTCTTCTTGTTGTAACAACCTAGCAAGCTCTACAGGTACTTCACAATCGTCCTCATTTCCGTCTTCAGCTTGATAGATCGGATTCTCGAAATTATAATTGGCAATAGTAGAACTGTTATCAACAGGATCCAGAGTGGATGAGGATCTGCATTTTAGTGATGTGGGTGTGTGTAAGAACACATAGCTGATAAAACAAAAATAAAAGAAAAGAAAGACAAGGAACACAATATTTACGAAAACGAAACGTCCACTGATTTTTATTGAATGAAGTATGCAAATGAAATGACATCCCGTAACAAGCACACCATTGTGCCCCGGGCAAGGCACAAGGCTTAAGAGTTTTAATTGTTCAAGAAATTACAAACTTAAAAAGCAACAACACAGTAATAGTATTTACTCCTGACTAAAGGAGATAGGAATAACATCTTCAGCCTTCCAGTTATTGAGTCCAGCACCCACAGTAGGAAAAATCCAATCATCCAAATTGTAGTCTTCATCATAGTCACCCACATCATTGATCTGATTCTTCACAATCCCCTGATTGGTGATACGAACAGCACGAGCACGACGAACAGCCTTCTGGGACTCTGCAGTGAAACCCAAACCAAATTTGTCAGACTTGTACGGAATATCAGGAAGCTGACCCCAAATAGTACAACCACCTTCATCCACCACAGCTCTAGCATCTTTAAGGGAGGCCATTGTAGGAGGTACTCTAGTGACCACAAGAACTTTCTTGACAACAAGAGGAGCTTCATAATCATTAACAATCCAAGGAACCACTTCAAATGTCTGACACGGAGTTTCAACGTATTCACCTTCCACTTCTAGATACTTAAAGGTGTTCACATGGCTAATCATATACCCTTCTTCTCCATAGACAGTGACAACCTTCCCTTCTACTGGATATCTCAACTTCTGATGCAATGTGGAGGTTACAACACCTACCCCATGGATCCAGGGACGCCCAAGCAAACAAGAATACGACGGACGAATATCCATGACATAAAAGGTAGCATTGAAAACCTGAGAGCCAACTTTGATTGGGAGATCAATTTCTCCATGCACCACTCTTCTCGAACCATCAAAAGCCTTCACCACTATGTTACTGGGTTTCAACACAGCATCTTCTGGACTAAGCTTATTCAGGACTTCTTTGGGCAACACATTCAGAGAGGAACCATTGTCTATTAACACATGTGACAGGGTAGTGCCCCTGCATTCAATAGAGATATGCAGAGCCCTGTTATGATCCCTCTTGGCAGGAGTCAAATCAGCATCAGAGAAACCTAACCCATTATCATAGGTCAAGTGGACAACACAATTTTCAAACTGGTCAACAGAAATTTCATTGGGTACATGGGCAGTCTTCAGAAACTTAATCAAAGCTTTGGCATGAGCTTCAGAACACAATAGCAAAGACAACATAAAAATCTTGGAGGGAGTATGCCCCAATTGATCAACAATGTCATAATCACTCTTGCGAATGATTTTCAATACTTCTTCCATCTGCTTAGAGAGATCATCAGCAGCTGGCACATCAGTAGGTATATGTTCAATAACAGGACCTTTGCCCCGAGCATCCGTGGTGAAGGTAACAGCTGGAGTAACTGCATTATTGGAAGTAATTGGAGGAGAGAAAACTCTTTCGCTTCGTGTGATCTTACTAGATCCAGCAATATTATCAATATCAACAGGCATATCAGCTAAGGGTTCCTGCTTAACACCATGGATATAAACATCAGACCCATAATGCCAAGGCACAGCTTTATCGGAAGTATACGGAATAGGACCAGGAGTGGTAATGACCATAGGAGCCACTCTAGCTTCAGCAACAATCTTCACAGGGCCTTCAACAGTAATCTTAATTGGACCCTTATGAGTGATTTTGACAAGTCCCTTGGAAGTGATTCTTACCGGTACTTTATCAACCATATCCACCTCTTCAATCTTCGCACGCTGGGTTAGATGATCAACCATACTTTCTACGGAAGGTGGAGTCCTCTCAAACACTATGGTATATTTATCCATGAGACGTTGAATTCCATCTCTCAACCTCCAGCAGCTATCTGGCTTATAGGTACAATACAGACAATCTTCACGACAACCTGGAAAGAACCCAGCTTGTACTAGCTTCTTCTTAATGACAGACAATGGTGTGGTCAACTCTGCAACTGAATAAATATGTGAATCTTCATCAATTGCATTGACAATCTTCTCATGATTTGGCATGGGAGCAGTAATCACATTTGGAGTACCCGGAGGGTCAAACTCAATTTCTCCAGCCTCAATCATATCTTGGATTTTGTTTTTCAAGACCCAGCAACTATTAGTATCATGTCCCTGACAATTTCGAATGATATGCACATCGTGCATTAGGATTATACCTGGGAGAGGTAACATTAGGATTCTGAGGAGCATCCTTCAGAGTAATAAGTTCAACCTTCAACAAGTGTTGTAATGCTTGGGCCATTGACATGTTGATCTTAGTGAACTGCCTTCTAGCCCTCTGTTGATTTCCCTGTGGCTGCTCTATTGTTGCAGGAGTTGGATTGGATATATGTACTGCACTCACAGACTGATGCCTTCTATTACGATCAGGTTGACCATAAACAGCATTTGATTCTTTCTTCCCACTGGGAGGCTTCTTTGCAGCACCTGATGAAGAAGTACCCACTTGAATATTGCCACTCCTAATACCACTTTCCACGCGCTCTCCTGTCATTATCAACTTAGTGAAGCCAGATGATGAGCTTCCAATGAGATGACTGTAAAAAGGACCATTTAACGTACATATGAACATATCAACTAACTCCCTGTCAGTTAAAGGGGGTTGTACTCTTCCAGCTAAATCTCTCCACTTCTGAGCATACTCCTTGAAGCTTTCTTTAGCACCCATAGACATGCTTTGCAGCTGCATGCGAGTGGGAGCTAAATCAGCATTGTATTGATACTGCTTGTAGAAGGCTTCGGCAAGATCATTCCAATCACGGATGTTGACACTCTCCAACTGATAGTACCATTCCAATTGAGCTCCAGATAAGCTCTCTTGGAAGAAATGGATCCACAACTTCTTATCAGCAGTATGAGGTTGGATTCTCCTGACATAAGACCTCAGATGCAACTTGGGACAAGAGACCCCATCATAAACAACAAAAGTAGGAACCTTGAAACCAATGGGTATGACTACCCCAGATATCAAACTCAAATCTTCAAAATCCAGCCCAGAAGACTTCTGCAACTCCATAGCATCCATTCTATCCACCAACATTTTGAACTTATCTTCATTAGGCTCATGATAGTAGTTGGCTTCAGAATCAGAGTCCCCCATAGTGTTGTGGAGACTGCCTCCCTCTTTTTCAGACCCTTCAGACTCATAATCTTCAACTGGTTCTTTGGTCTTGGCAATACCTCTGAACCTTCTTCCCATGTTGATCAGGCCACCTGACCTTCTAGTCTTCTTAGTTTTCTTGGCCAGCAGTGTCTTCAATTCATCCTGCCCCTTGGACAAGTTCAGGATCAGCTCTTGGAACTGTGCGTTTTGTGCCTGGAGATCCTTAACTGTTTGTTCAAGAGCAATTGCTGAAATAAACAGCGAGAAGATAAGAAACATGTGCACAATAAACCTGTGATGCAATGATATGATATGTGAATGCATATGCAATGTTTTCAAGGACCGCAGGATTTAAATTTGCTTAAACAAACAAGAAGGTAAACTTTTATTAGTAATAAATTTGTTTTGCCTCTTGGGCTTACAGAAAATGAAATGCAATAAATACAAGAGATGGGGTTTTAAGTCTCCCATGGACGTTTCCTCTTTGTGTTGAGGTACGAGTTGAGATTCCGTTCCTCGTGAAGTTGCTTTGTTAGTTCCAGGATTCTTTCTTGACTTGCTTTGTAATGAGCCTCGAAGGTATCCCTTTGCTCCTTCAACTGGATCCAGGATCTCTGTAAATCTTCCATGTCAGTAGGCATGTCTGGGTGAAGGATGGTATAAGAAGTGTCTCCTTCAGCAACAGGTTCCATGGTAACTGGCAGGATAGCAGGATATGGCATCATGAGAGTCTGATCACGAGATCGCACCCATCTGAGATAAGCTTCCATAAGAATAGTGTACTTAGGCTCCAGAGTCTTGCTGTCAACCTTGTTCACTTTTCCCCATGCTCGTATGAATTTCTGACGGTAACCTTGAAGATCGTTGTCGTAGTCAAACACAATGCCCTGAATCAACATGTCATGTGGGCCATCACTCCGAGCGTAACCAAACTGTCGTAAAGCTAGAGAGGGGTTGTAGGTGATGCCTCCTCTTATGCCTAGAAGTGGCACATTAGGAAACTCCCCACAACGGTCAATGATAGTGACATTCTCCATAGATCTGGAGCACCAATGGATATCTGAATGAGAGAGTGACATAATTCTCTTGGACCACCTGAACCCCTGTTCATTCTTCATCACTGAGCGAGGAAGGTGAGAAATAAACCACCTAGACAATAGAGGTATGCAACACATCAGAGTTCCTCGTGCCTTTGTAGTACGAGTATGAAGAGAGTGCAGGATGTCTCCAAGTAAGGTAGGCACTGGATTGTGACTCAGGAATATATTGATGGCATGAACGTCTATGAACTGATCAGGATTGGGGAACAACACTAAGCCATATATCAATAGGGCTAAGATCTCCTCAAAAGCATAATAGCTCATAGCTTTCAAGAACACTTGAGCTTTATCCACTAATACCTTAGCAAGAATACCCTTAACTCCGCTTCTCGTTTCTAAAACAATGTCAGACTTCTTCAGATGTAGAGCCGCAGCAATAACCTCTGGTTTAAGCTCCTTCTCCAAGCCTGTGAAGGGTCTTTGATCAAGAACAGGTATACCCAGAAGTTTAGAGAACTCTTCCATTGTTGGAACCAGCTGATAGTCGGGGAATGTGAAGCAATGGTGCTTAGGATCAAAGAACTGAAACAAGACACTCATCATGTCTTCATTGAATCCCGAGGTGACTAGATCCAATAGGTGACCATGTCTCTTGATAAACTGGGAATGATCAGACACTTGAGAAACCAACTCTTTAAGCTTAGCAGGTATGCCTACAAAGTTGATCCTGATAGTGTTTCTACGAGCAGAAGCCATGACCTGCAACAAAGAACAAAGATAAATCCTTTGGTCCTTGAAATGGTTAGTGAAAATGCTATGCTTATGATGCATGATGATGTCATGATGTTATGTTCAATCACAAACATGTGGCACACACAAACAAGTCACACCATAGCCCTAGGTTTAAAGGCTTGCATGAGGTTCAAAGGTAAGTAACCTCCCCTGAAGTTAGATGGTTCATCCTGTCCTATAAAGTAACCATGTTCTAAGGGATCTCAATATCATTGATCCTTCACAAGGGTGGTTGTTCAGTAGGCAACTTACTTGCCAACCAAAACCCTCCAAGTTTAAGATCTCAATGAGCGTAGCATCGAGTATCAACCAACTTTAGTCTGCACCAAAGCCGGTTATCTCACTACTTTTCTAAAGGCCAAGATGGGATGACTAGGGTTCTAAAAGTTAGTTAGTGCATTGAAAACATATGGCAGCCTCATATTATCCTCAACTTGACTTAAGGAACATAAGCACCAACCAAGAAGTCACACTAACTATGGCCACCAGATCAACCATATCGGTATACGCCGTACATTTTCCTTGGTCTATTGCCATTTACCTAAGGTACACTAGATCCGGGTTAGGATCTTTCACACATAAGAGCACCCAACAAGTAAGTATAAAGCAAACAAGGCAAACAATTTTAAAGTGATCTAATTCCTAAGGGTACCCCTCTTTTATTAATTCCCCAGCATAGTCGCCAGTTCTGTAACACGGTGGGAGAACTGACTTTAGTTATGTTGCGGATAGCAAGAGTCGCCACCGACTTTTATTTTATCCAAAGGAAAGGCATAAAAGAACAGGAAAGACCTTTTAAAAGATTTTTGGGTCCGGGGGGTAGGTTATGTAAAGGGAAGGTGTTAGCACCCTTTACATCCATGGTTATCCATGGGCTCTTAGTTACTTAGATCACTTTAAAATGTTTTTGAAATGTGAAGTGTGTGAATAAAAATTTTCTTAAGTGTTTTATAATGATCCATGTACGGATGCGTAAAAAACCTTTGTTTTGAAAATTGTTTGAAATGTGTGAAGTGTTTGAAATTGTTTTGAAGAGTGAGCAAGTATCTAAGAGGAACCTACCCTAAGTTTTAAGTCTTTTCTGTTCTTGAATCCTTTAAATGGTAAGACTATCCCTATTATTAAGGAATAGGTAGTCATTACCTTGGATGTGAGGGACAAGTGAAGGGACATTGTTATTTAGGCAACTGCGGGGTGTATAAGCAATTCGAAGGGACTCATCATCTTTATTCGAAAGGGACAAGATCATTACGAAGGCAACATTCGAAAGGGACTTGATCTTTTATCTGTTAAGGGACTAGATGATGTGAAATTGAGGGACTTTGCTTTATACACCCTACTTGACCTTTTGATTAGGCAACATGAGAGGTATCCCTATGGAAGTGAGATGGCGATCAAAGATCGACTTACGTGTGTGAGTGTACAATTTTAATATTTATCTTTAAATTTAATGAGCTAAATTAATTTTAAATATACAAACATGTTACACTCCCTATTTTACTAACCATATCATAGAGTAAATATTAAAACATTACAATATTACATCCAGGAGACAATTACATAATAATAATAAAAGCAAATTAAATATAATAAGCAAAATATTAAATAATAATAATAATAATTGGGTTAGTAGAAAATAATAATAAACCATAATATATAAATGGGGTTAGTATCATATAAACATAATTAATAATATTAACATAATAATTAAAAAAATCAATTTTTATAAGCAATTATTATTTAAGATTAATAAGAAATATGAACAATTATACTAATTATTATAAAATTTTAAGTTATATGCAAATTATAAAAATTAAGTTAATTATAAACATATTATGAAAATAAAATTATAATTACGAAATTAAATTAGCAATTTTTTAACTATTTCTAAACATATATTAAAAATTATTTATATACAAAAATTAAATTGTAATTAAGTTATAGAATATAGGCATATTATGAAAATAAGATTAACTATAATTATATTTACAAAATTAAGTTAAGAATTTTATTGTTTTAGACATAATTTAAAATTATTTACATTATTTTAATAAGATTACATATAATGATAATTATAAATAAATAATATTAATAAAAATATAGAAAACATAATTAACATTTATATGAAAACAATTAGGGTTTTAGAAAAAATATATTTTTTAGGGTTAATCTTGGTTTATGAAAATGTTTTAGGATTTATTAAATTAGGGTTATAGTTTTAATTAGAATTAATAATAATAATAAACAAACAAAACAAATAATGGAGAAAAAGAGAAAAAAGAACTTACCTTGGCTGGGAGTTGAACCCAGCCCTCTGCTTTTCACAAACTCCAGCCAACAAGATCAACCACTGGGCCAACGCGCGCTTGGTGATAAGGAAAGGGGTTCACTTGGTTTTGTTGCTTAATCCTGGAAAAATCATGAAAAAATAAAAACAACACAAAAGGCCTGGGGGGATTCGTACCCAGGACCTTTAAGCAATATGCATGCAAACTTTCCATCCAGCCGGGAGGGCGCTTCTGATATTAAGTTCACCACAATACATAATATATTAAACCTGCTAATTAAATGGTAAAAACAAGAAAAAAAGTGGTTTGGTCCAGGAATCGAACCAAGACCCTCAAGCAATACGCGTGTGTTCACAACCAACTGGGCTAACCATCCATCTGATAAAATACCAATAACATAACATAAAATATTATAATGAATTTTTAAAAATAAAACTTGGCGCGCGGACTTCATCTTCTTCCTTGGATTTTCGCAGGTTTTCCTGCGAAATTTCCTGCGATTTCTCCTGCGTTCAAAACCTGCCAATCTCATACACTCATCAATATGCAACAATTCATTAAATTGGTTACATGGTTGTGATCCCCAACCCTCATACAATTCAAATATGGTCTTAGAATCAATTTAAATTAAGTAAATCACAAAATCCCAATTTAGAGTTCAAAACCCTAACTATGGTGTTTTCATGAATCGACCATAATCCTTCACCAAACTGTCCAGAAACCATCTATAGTCAACAACAAACATCAATACATCTTTAAAATTCATTATAAACAAGTAAATGCAGTGAATCGAAAAAAAAATATATGAAGAACATGTATGTTTCGGTTCATGCATTATAGGGTGTCTTGGATGCAAATGAGCATTGGTACATGATCATTGAAGTCCAAGGATCATTCTCATGTCCTTAAAATACCTTAACAAGCCTTGTAATATGGAAATCGAATTGAAGTTTTTGTGAGATTTTTTGAAAATTTCAACTTACACTTGGAGGCCAGAATTTCGTCTCTTTGCATTAGGGTTGTGTTGTGTACTTATAGTACAATGGATTTAGGTCAAAAGAATGGATCATTGTGTGGATTATTTGATTGAAAAAGATTGAAAAAGATTAAGTCTTAAACTTCAAATATTTGTGAGTTAGACCTTTCTATTTCAAGCCAATCACCATAATTTTTGTATCAATTTGATCCAAGCAATCTTTATGACTTTCTAGAAGCACAATCTTATTTAAATATTTGATTTTTCTATTTTATTTTAATTTAAAATGATTTTAAATGAATAAAATCAAAATAAATAAAATAAAATGATGAAAAATCTGAATATTAGAGATTTGGGTCGTGCATGAAGTATTGGCATGGATTGGATCATCATATGGTAGCCCATTTAGAAAAAAATGGTTTTAAACCTCCATTTTCTTCATAAACCAACCAAAAATTTCCCAACTTTGCAAGGGCACACATCCTTAAATTTTAATGCTATGAGGGTGTTCTTGGACATTTTGGAAAGCTTGAAGAGTCCTCTAACCAACCCCACTGGTTTCATGTCCATATCATTTACCATTCTCAAGTTATGCCCTTTTGAAGTTGTTGACTTTTTGTTGACTTTCAAAAGGACCTATAATGTCTTAGCTCATACCTTCCAAATGAAGCATTTTTGGGCTTGGCTTGTGAGACACAAAGTTGTAGAGAATTCAATTTCCTTAAAAATGAGCTTTGGATGGAAAATTGGTGATGAAGCATGTGAAAGTTATGGCTGGTCAAAGTTCAGTTGACTTTTCCTGAGGAAACCCTAATTTAGAAACCTCTGATTCTTGATGATCTAAAATCTCCTTGATGAATCATGATCAACCCTTGATAAAATTATGAATTTTACTTCATATACTTGATGTTGGCAAAAAATCATGAAGTTTGACTTTGGTTTGACCACAGTTGACCTCAGTTTGACTTTTTAACTGATTTGACTGATTTTGACTTATTTGATCATTTGACTGAGCAAACCTTTGAGAAAAGTTCTGAAATTTGTCATGGGGATTCTTAGACACATATAAGATGTTATGAAGCTCACTTGAAGTCTTGGAAATCCATTTAGCCTGATTAAAGTCAAAACCCTAGCTTTGGATGCACTGCTTAGGAGGATGCATTGTCTGAGGGAATTGTCAAACTTTCTGACTATTTGTGAACTTTGTGAACGTTGTGAACCTCATAAGATGTCTTGTGAACCTTGTGAACCTCATGGGGGGTCTTGTGAACCTTGTGAACCTCATAAAGTGTCTTGTGAACCTTCTTAGCACACAAAGTCTTGTATTGTGAGGGCAAATTTTGGGGTGCAACAGTAGGGTTAAGAAGAGGCATTAAACAACATAAGGTTTATTGTTGCTTGTAAGTCTAAATGTACTAAACTAAATGAATTTCCTTTCTTGGGTTGTGGACTCGTCCCCCTAGATGTAGGTGTATTTTCACCAAACTTGGTAAATAATTTATTGTGTTCCTTATTACTTTTTTGCTCCATCATCTATTACTAGTTAGTGTATTTTTTCTGGTGTATCTCGTGGTACTTGTTTCAGAGCATCGTGTTCGACATATGTCCCTTGAGGAACAATATTTCAATTGGAATTAGAGAAGACACCCTAGCCTCTTGGGTGAGCTCCAAGAAAGATAAATTATGCTCAAATGGAGACAATTAAAGATGGAGTATTAGTTAATAAACCACTTATTTTGTATGATGCAAACTATGATTATGGGAAGGTAATGATGGTGGTTTTTTCCCAAAACACATGGGAAACAAAGCATGGTAAGTTATGATCAAGGGATAGAAACATCTAATTATTACCTCTTAAGATGGTACAACATGCCTAAAACCAGAGATTGATTGGACCGATGTTGAAGATGATGAAGCTCTTGGGAAGTCCAAGGAATTGAATGTGATTTTCAATGGTGTGGACAAGAAAATGTTCAGGTTGATCAACACATGTTCAGAAGCTAATGAAGCATGGAAATTATGAAAATTGAACACGAAGGAACATCGAAAGTTCGCTTGTCAAGGTTGAAGCTCCTAATAACAAAATTTGAGAACCTGAGGATGAATGAAGAAGAATATATTTATGAGTTCTACATCATATTGCCTGATATTTTCAACACCTCCTTTACCACATGTGAAAATATGTCTAAATAAAATCTTGACAGGAAAATTCTAAGATCATTTCTTAAGAGTTTTGATATTAAAGTAAGTGATATTGAAGAAACTCAAGACCTAAGAAGTATAAGTGTTTATGAACTCATTGGTTTCTTGCAAACCTTTGAGATGTCCATTAATGATAGATCATAGAAGAATAATAAATGTATAACCTTTCTATCCAACACTGAGGAAGTTGGTATTCAAGGTGACAAATAAGAGAGTTCAGTAGATGATATTGCTCTTCTTGGGAAAATTTTCAACAAAACCTTGAAGTATCTGGACAAGAAGTGGAGGACCAATGTCCCTAATAAGAGGTCCAACATCATTTAGGACAAAGACAAGAATGAAGAATATCCCAACATTAGGAAGGGTACTTAGTGATTTCAATGTGGAGGCTATGGACACATTAGACCAGAACCCCCTAACTTTTTAAGGAAACAAAAAAAGGATTAACTACTACTTAGTTTGATACTGAAAGTGAAAGTGATCAGGAAACTTCCAACACTACGATGGCATATTCTGAAAGAGATGAATTTGAATATGAGTCTGGCTCTGAAGAACTGACTGAAGAACTTCTGGCAACATATAATCTTGTTCTCACAAAGAGGGAAAAATCACACTTATCCTTAGACAAACTGAAGAAAACATAAACACACTTCAAAAGGAATCGGAAGAGTGTTCTTCTACCGCCAGATTCTTAGAAAAATAGGTCCCAACTCTAAACTCCAATCTAGGAAACTTGATTCTTATTGAAAGGAAGTTAAATAATTCAAGTGTACCTGATGAAAAATTATAATGTTGTGAAATGAACAAGGATGTGAAAAGAACCAATGAAGAGATGTGAATGAGAGATATGAACAAGAAGATTCCTCTCAAGGAGGTTGTTGTTTCTGGAATGAAGATTGAAGTTCTGAAGTTGAACCACATGTCACATCATAATGCTAAACATATGGGATCCCATCATAAAAGAGAAAGAAACATTATTTGATATGCCAGTATTGTATCAAATATGGACATATAAGGCCTTATTGCTTTGAATGGTTGAAGTTAAACATTAGAATTCACACGAAATGTCATGCTAAGAAGAAATGGAATCCCAATACTACTTCAATTGGCTCCATAAAAGATAGAGGTTCCTCAAGTAAAAGCTGATATTTTAATATTGAGAGTATCAGGCACATGGCTAGAGATAATACATCTCATGGGAATCATACAAAGGGAAGAATCAAAGGCTTAGGGAGATTGATTATTCCAGGACCAGAAGATATTCCACTGAGAAGAGAGTTATCTACCAATGTGGACCAACATTGGGTCAAAGGTAAAGAAGTTCTTATGCATAAAGGGGAAGACATCAAGAATTTGCAATACCTCAAGGTTGATAAAGTTATTATACTTGAAGAAAGGTCCACCAAGCTGTCAATACAAATGGTCTAACATTTGTCTTAGGAGTCTAAAGTAACTCATGAGGATTTTGTCATTAAAGAGAAGGTTGATGGTCAGACTAAAAGTCCTATTGACTTTGAATAGCCTTTTGGAGTTCAGCTAAGCAAGAATAGAGTTTATGATTGAATTCCTTCTCATATATTTGAAAGTATGACAAATCAACAATATTCCATGATGCTTTATGAATTAGAAGCAGATGCACTGGATTTTGTATCAAACAAGTATAATCTATATGTTGAGGGAATTTTGATTGGGACTATGAAAATTCTTCAAGATGAAGATTCCCAAAAATCAGGTTTGAGAAATCTTGATGGTGATATTGATATGTCAGACACCCTATCCAATAAGTTTTCTGAATCTTGAGTGCAGAAGGAAGTTAATGGTCATGTCCATGAAGATATTGATGGTGATGATAATGGTGTGGCTGATGATAGTGGTCATGCCATAGAATATGTGAATACACAAGGTCAAAGGGTGATATGTAAGAATAATGTTGATAATGGAATACTAAATAAGTACATAGAGAGAGAGATAGCTAGAACAAGGAAAAAGGAGACAAGAGAGAGAGAGAGAGGGAGGGAGAGAGAGAGAGAGAGAAAATGGAATATGATTACTTATTTATAGTGTTCCTTTTGACGCTTTGGTTGTGCAAAAAATCCATAAAATCCTTGAAGATTTGAGCCAAAAAAATTCAAAACTAAATATTTTTAAAACATGTAATCTAATTGATTATTTTTATGCCCTAATCGATAATGTAATGATGATTTTGAAGATCTCTCACATTTTCCATTAATGCTTTGATTTGATTTGCTTTGCTTGGAGGCAAAGATACAATCTGATTTGATTTGAAAATTGAAACGTGAGGATCATCTAATCGAATAGGCTAATTGATTATCTCCTTTAGTTTCATATGTTTTGACTTTTTGGGTGTTGGGTTGAGATTTGGCTTTGGCATACTGATTTTTACACCCCTTTAACCTTTTTGCACTCATTTCTTCCGAAATTCTAGAAAATCATACATTTTATTAGTAATAATAATTTCAAATGATGAGAATGTGAGGACAAAGGTGTTTAGTCCTTGTTTTAATGATGTCAAACCTTATGTAGCTCATAATGTGTACTTTGGGCGGTGTCATCATGTAACACCCCATTTTCCCATATTTAAAATACAAAATATGATAGCGGAAATAATCAGAGTTTATATAGAAGTAGGATGTCACATCTCATATAAAATACTATGAAGTCTTAAATGCTTCGTTTACTATTTTTCTCAACAAATGAATTAAACAACAAAAATAATGAATTTAATTAAACTCCATGGTGCTAAGGCCTTAACAACAAAATATCCACATAATTATGTGGTCTAACATATGTTCCTTAATTGAAGATACATAACAATTCAAATAAAACAAAACATAATAAAAATCCCGAATCCCGTGTTAGGTATCAGAGCGACTCCAAAGATTCGATCAAGCAACATGAACTCCAAGCACTACTCAGGTACCTGATTATTTGTACTTCCCGAGGAGTACATACACAATAACAGAAAAGGGGTGAGAATTGCATTCAATAAATAACGGTGAATAACACATGCTAAGGAGTAGTAATTCACACAATGCACGCATCACCACAAAATCAAGACATACTCATCATTTCCAATCACAACCAAGAAAAAATGTACAAATGCAATGTGACTCATTAAATTGACACAATGCATATGGTACCAACACAATCCAACAATTCATTCAATTGAACCTGATTCCCGTCGGAATCCGGTTAAGTCATATACGCTCCTTTGAGCTATGACTTATCTCCATCAAAACTCCCACATGCAGTCCGAATAAGATTAGGCACCCATCATGGATTCCCACCTAGCTCATCTCCACAAGATACATCATGAATGCATGAAAAACAATTATGCACAACACATATCAATTCATGCATAACACATGATCCTCGTTGATCACACATGAGTCATACACTCACCATAATTCCCACTGGAATTACCAATCATGCACAACACAATTATTCATATCCAATAACATCACATCATGCGGTATTAAACAATAATTATAGAAATAATCCACATCAACCCATGATTTACCATTATTCCTAACATTACTAAGTTATACACGTTCACTCAAGTCCTATTAGTCTCACAGTTCAAAAGAATATGCAACGGATGCAAAATCAGGAAAGAAATCATGAAATCAGGAAATTATGCATCTAGCTATGCTCCTACACATATGGCCCATTCGTACATGTATTACCCAAACTTAAACATGTAATGCCTTGGGTGTTACGCGTATAACCAGAGGAGTGTTTCTCCCTCACATCTCTCTAAAATTCCCATACGCGTACTGGCTCCTCACATGCGTAATGCCTTACTTCATACGTGTATCATTACGCATATGGGTAGAGGGTCGTGCCAGACATGGGTTTGGGTGTGTATCATACACGTAAGCCCCTCTAGGACACACAGTCATACGTGTAATGATTTCCTTGTTATGCGTATGGGTAGTGGACATCCAATTTCTCTATTTTCCCATACCATCACGAATTTGCACTCCTTGTTTCCACTCCTATAGTCCATATTTGTCCAAATTCAATTTTACACCAGTTTTAGGACCTATAATTTCGTAATACTCAATTCTCCTATTATTACTAGTGAAATTATCACTTATCAAATCTAGTTTCGTTGCTCTACAACCTACATAATTCCAGACCTGTAACCATAATTTACATAACTATAATAACATGATTTTCATTCACATAATTCATGACAAAACTCACCCATGCATACAGATTTCACAACAAACACATCAACACAACATCAGATTCTCACAAACAAAAATTATGTAGATCAAATCCTACGAGGGGAAAGAACCCTCACTACCCTCTCATGTTATAATTAATCACGTATATTGAACTCATTCTCCCCTTACCTCGAATCCAATCTGAATTCCAGCGAAAATCTGAGATGAAACCTTGCCCTAGCACTCTTGTTCTTCCTCTACTTGTTCATTTTTCACTTTTTACGTAAAACAACATTTATCTCCCTAAACCCTCACTATACTCAAATTAAGGGGTTTTCTCTTCCTTAATTATCTCCCATAATTAATACTTAATAATTAATAATGCGAATAATCCTAATAATAATAATAATCCTAGTAATAATAATATTAATATTCACAATAATAATAATAATAATAACTATACTACTATTATTATTTATTGCCACCTATTATTATTTGTCATTGTTAGCTCATAATTTCGATGGTCATATTATTTCTAAAGAGAATTAATCTAATAATTATATTCTTGAAGGAGATTAAGAAAGGGCTTCGACTGAAGCCATGTTGGGAGTTTAGGTCGAAGACATGCTTTGTGTTTAGAAAAGATGAGTTTGTGGACTTAGAATATTTCCAAGTATTTGGATATATATTTCAATTAGATGTTGCTGAAGGTATTCGACGTGCATGTTTTAAATTTAAATAATGGAGGGAACTTTGTCTTATCCTTTCTTGGAGAAGAGACAAGTGGCGTACATCTAAGGGCTGAAGACATGCAAGGCGATACTTGTCGTATTTCTAGTAGTTATTTGTTAATGATAGTTAGTTTGATTTATTATAAATAGAGAGTTATAGTGTTAGGATTTGTGTGTGAAAATCAATATTGTACAAGTTACTCAACTTCCATTCAAAGTACCTGTGTGTAGAGAAATGAGTGAATGTGAGAATGTACGTGAAGTAAACACCACCCTTATATTCAATTCAATTTCATTAATTTTTTATTAAAGAGTTTATCTTGTTTTCTTTACTTCTCATGCAAGTTATTTTTCATGAAATTTAATGGCTTTTCTTTGTTACTTTCCTTTATTTCTTTCGACTTTAAACACGTTTGAGTCTTCATTTCCTTTACATTTTTATATTTCAACTTTTGATAGTTTTATGAATGTTGTCAAAGTGTTTACTGCATTTTACCAGACATTAAATAAAAGAACTTGTAACACATGTACTAGGATCTATCTGATTGATCCTATGAGTAACTAAGAATTCTTTGTGTTCTTAGAGGACCAGCGATTGTTTGCCATTTCTCAAGATAAAAAAATTGGCACGCCCAGTGGGAGAGTGCTATAACTCTTGATCAAGGTTTTATAACCTTTGTAAAATTTTGTATTCATTGGTCTTGAATATTGTAAAAGTTTTGTTACATGCATTTGAGAAGTGGAAAAGTAGCCACTTTAAAGGAATATAGACTAAATAGAAGAAACACGAGGAAAATGACATCAATTTAGATAAATCCAAATGATCCTAATACTTAATTGAGTGGGTCGAATCCGCAATTGATTAATTTGAACGCTCAAATTAGTACCACCAATCCTCTAGATATACCAAGAAGTGACATGGTGCCACCCCCATCCCTTCAACAGGAGTACTAACAACGCCGACCATGGTGTCTGAACCAATACCTTCGATAGCAGGATCGGGGGCGACCTACACAACACCTTATACTCAACCAGTGTTGGAATACATTGGGGTTAACCCTCAAACTCCACTACCAGGGACATCAACGTATAGACCTTTCCCTCCCTCAAAGTTTTCATAGACATTGCTAAGGATTCCACCACATGTTATGCAAATTTTGGTGATGCAAAGCCTGCATAATGCTCCCCTAGTGTTTTCAGAGAATATAATTTCTTCGCCATTGCAAGAATCGGGATCTGGGATAAATATGGATCAAAATAGCCAAACTACAGGGTTAGGATATTCTATCTAAGGGCCTAATTTGACCAATACTTCTGTAGCATATCTAAGACAACACATGGATGAGAGTAACATGCAAATGGTATAAACCTTGTCCTAAACTATGGGAGAGATATTTCAGCCTTTGATCCAAAGTACCATTCAAACTAACCAACAATTGGCGTCCCAAATGGCACGCATAGCAGAATTTATGGGTGTACCTGCTCTTGTTTGACATCCAACGAGGGAATATATGAGATAAAACCAAGGTGTCGAAATAAGAGAAACTATTCAATAGGAGAACCCAGGAAACCAGGAGATAGTCGAACAACCGAGAGTCGAACCTCCTAGAAATCAAATACCAATTCCTGAAGAAATGGAACAAGGGGTAGTATTGGTAAATAGAAACCAAAATCATAATAATGTTGAACACCAGGTTCGATGTAACAACATAACGATAAACAACAACCTAGCAACCATGGTCGAAAGGATAATGGCTCGAAATGGGACGAATATGGGTTTTGCTAGACCAAATTTTACATCACCAATAGTAGACTATATACTTCAGTCAGAATTACCCCCTAAGACGAAAGTCCCAAAATTCACCAAATTTTCAGGGGATACTATTGAGTCTATTGTCAAACATGTATCCTATTACCTGATCGAAGTAAGGGAGATTGCAAATGAAGAAAGCCTTATGGTTAAGTATTTCCCTAGTTCTCTCACTAAGAATGCTTTCACATGGTTTACAACCTTGCCACCCAATTCGATTTGTAATTAGACTCAGTTAAAACGTTTGTTCTATGAACAATTCTATATGGGACAAACTAAGATTAGTCTTAAAGAATTGGATAACATCAAAAGAAAGTTTACTGAGCCAATAGATGATTACCTTAATAGGTTTCGGTTACTTAAGGCTAGATGTTTTACCCAAGTACCCGAAAATGAATTAGTCGAAATGGCTGCTGGTGGCCTAGATTATTCTATCAGAAAGAAATTGGACACCCAATATTTGAGGGATATGGTCCAATTGGCTGATAGGGTTCGACAGTTAGAGCGTTTGAAGGACGAAAAGACTAGGGCGAATAAGAACAAAAAGATAGCTTATGTCGAATACAATGAGGGGGTCAAAGAATTATACGACGAACCTTTGCAGTTCGACAAAAATGAAATAGATTTTGTTGAACTCAAGCAATGTCCACCATACTCTTGCAAACTGATAGCCCCTTAAAATGGGAAAAATCCTATCGAAACTAATGACAGGTTTCCAAAGAAATCATACACTTTCGACATCACCAAGTGTGACGAAATATTTGATTTGTTAGTTAAGGATGGACAAATGATTGTGCTTCCAGACGCTAAAATGCCACCTTTAGAACAAAGGAAAAAGAGAGGTTTTTGCAAATACCATAATATTTTGGGTCATAAAACTTCTCAGTGTTTTCTTTTCAGGGATTTGGGGCAAAATGCTATCCAAGAGGGCAGGCTGAAGTTTGGAGAGAAATCCAAGGGCCAAATGAAGATTAATTCAGACCCTCTACAAATGGTAGATGCCTATTACACTAAAGTAAACATGGTCGAAGTTGCTGATGTCTTCGATTATTCGATTAACATGGAGGAGATCACTGATGATATCTTAAATGATGTTGTCCTAGTAAAGGTTACTGATGATCTTGACATTGGTGATGTGAGAAAACTTATGAGCAAGACCGCTGGCCACCGAAAGCCTTGATGTAGCTTTCCACAAATTGAACATATCTAATGATGTTGATATGGAAATCAATATGGTGGAGATTAAGGAACACACTATGAATGTCGATGAGGTAAGCCACCATGAGGAAAATATTGTTGATTTCCTCCATAGATGCCAAAGAAGGAAATCTGAGGTTATGCGTTGCCCTCGATGCAATGAAATATTTGACAAGAAAGCTGCTAACAATATCCAAGGAGTCAGAGAGGAAAACAAAATGCATGAGTAGAGAACCCTTCAAGGTCGGAGGGATTTTGACCCAAGAAGATCTGCTGCACACCAACATGGAAGCAAATCTCAATACCCTGGAGCCAGACATACCACCTTTAAACCTACTAGTGAAGCCCCAAATGGGAAATGGGGAAGGTCTGTCAAAGGAAAAGCAAAAGGTCAACAGAAATGGAAAAACTTTGACGTCGAAAGAGGTTCTTCCATTTCTTACAAGAAGGAGTTTTCCTCCAACAAAACGACTTACATCTCTGAGAATTATAAAGGAAAAAATCTGATGTCTCGATCTCAGTGGAGAAGAGAGCAACGTTGAAGAAAGTCCCAAAGGAAGGCTCAAAGACAAAGATGAATCAAGCACCAACATGCCTGTTGATAACAATGAATGACACAAATAAAGAACTACAAAGAATCCATATGTGGGTCGAAAACTGTTTACCTCTCAAGAGGAAATAACTAGAGAGATGTTTGACAAAGTTGTTGCTGAAGACGAGACGATGATGAATAAATTTGATTCTAAGTCTGAAGTTTCTCTTGACATTTGTAAACACCCCAAATTTGCCCTCACCCTTTCACACCATGGCTTGTGATCTCTTCATATGCATAAGTTCAATCATAGCATCTCATATTGCATTTTTGATTCACTGCATTGTTCCCAAGTCATCTGCATCTAGGGTTTGTGATCTGAGCTATCCAAAAGCCATTTGAGCCACTCCAAAGGTCTTCAATCACTTCAAAGGGGTCCATGTATGTTCAAGCATCATATTGTATCCTCACAAAGTCAAGAAAGTCAAATAATCACAAGGACTGAGAAAGGCATGGAAGCAGAGCCAGGCTTGACTGCACAGATGACCTAGAATTAGGGTTTTGGTTTCAGAGGCCATAACTCCAAATTTTTTGGTCATTATTGTTTCTATTTGTCTCTATGTGGTATAGGGATCATGCATATCAATTTTCATGAAGAAATTCCATGGGGAAGGCATCTGATCAAGAGTTGACTTCTTGAGCAAGTCAGTGCAAAATCAGGGCATCTGAGGCCCCCAATGACCCAAACAAGGGGTGTTCTTCATCATTTTGATTGTGTATGATCTTTATTTGATCATAGAAGATGTTGGAAGTTCACAAAATTGAAGAATTTCAAGCCATTTGCAAAGTTGACTTTTTGGGAAAATGACTTGTAATGGAAACTTGCCATTTTGGGAAACTTTTTCAACCCTTGCTTTTTGATTCAAAAGTGCTTCAAATGAGAAAACTTTGGTCATGAAAGTTGTAGAATGGATCTTTCCCTTTTCAAAAAGTACAATAACTCATTATAATTCATTTTGGATCAAAAGTTATGGCTTGTCAAAGTTGGGAAAAATCACATAATTTGAAGTTTTCTACCAAAGAGGCAAAGTTGCAAAATCACTTACCAAGGCAAATTGAGACCTCAAAGTGACTTCTAAACTTTACACAAACATAAACCAAAGCCTAAAAATCAGAATGCACTAAAGGTTTGACCATTTTCATGACTTGTGGATCAAGAAATTTCAAAAGGGCCAAAGATGAACAAAGTTGCAAAACCTCATTCAAACCCTAATCCATTTGCTGGCTGGCTTCAAAACTGATCCTATGGCCCTCCTCACTTCTTGCTGCGCAGGACACCCCTCTTGTCCTTGGCTAACCATTGGCCCATACCTCTCTTACACAAAGCTTGACTTTTTTGCAAAAGACCCATACCAATCACAATAGGGCACAACCACTCCACAGACCTATCCATGAGTGATAAGTGGACCAAATGCAGCATAACACACCAGACACACAAGCCTGAAACCTCTCATAAGCCATAGTTCAAGAAACTCACCTCTTATGCACTTTCCTTTGAATCTGATCACACAAGCATCAAACATCAAAGCAAACTTCACCAAATCACTCACCATGATCCTCTGATCATTTCCCAACCATTGTTTTGGCCTGAAACCTCCCACATCACAAATACAATTTTCACACTCCCTTGGCCTGAGCTTCTGCCAACTCTCTCTAGAGGCCATATAAACTCCAGCTAAGTGTCAAAAGCTTCAAAGGAGGATCATTGGAGCTTGTCTGAACCAAAGAAGCAGCCAGAAAGTCCCTGTTTCGAAAGCTCAATCTCAGGTAACATGATGAACAAATTTTCCAGAACTTTGATTTCTTGTTAGAATGTTGTTCTACATGTTGCCCTGATCATGGGGATCTATTTATTTTTGAAAATGAGCCAGAAACAAGCATGTTATGATGATCTGAAAGTTTGCCCGTAAAAATGTTTTTGCTTGATTCCTTTGATTCATGAAAAATAAATGTTGTTTGATTTAGGGTTTATGCTTAGTGATGTTCATAGGTTGATTCTGGAGAGTTTTGTGAGGTTTTGATGCGTATTGAGAGAGATTGAGATTTTGGCTTGCCGGAGAAGATGACCGGAACACTGTTCCGGTCATCTGAAAGTAATTAGGGTTTTGGATTAGGGCTTAATCATAATTAGGCCAGTTTGAATGTGAGCCGTCCATTAGCGCGCCAGGTCAATTCCCGCCCCTGTGAGTTTGAATCTCAGCCATCAGATTGGCTGACTTTCCCATTTTCTCATTAAAATCATTTTTAATTCATTTTCTTTTGATTTATTTTGCACGAATTAATTAAAATAGTAAAAAATGTTTAAAAATTATGAAATTTTTTGTCAAGGTTTTCATTATTTTTCAGAACACAAAAATATTTTTATTTTTATTTTTTGCATTAAAAATTATTTTTAAATAATTTAAAAGTTTATTTTTAATTAATTAATGAAAATTAATTATTTAAAAATACTTTTAGGTATTTAAAAATCACAAAAAACTTCACATAGCATTTAAAAACATTTATAAACATTGTCCAACTCTCAAACCAAATTTCTTTTTTGTTCTTGATACCTTTTGATAATTTTCTTTGGATTTAATTTCATTTCAAGGCAATATTTTGTTTCAAACTTCAAAAATTCATTTCTGTCTAACCTTTGAGAGTTGGATCATGATTCTTTTTGCATTGCATCTTGTAGGGCATGTAGTTTATAGGATAAAATTGGCTTGATTTGATCTTGCATTTTCAATTTTTTTTTGCATTTTTCTTGACAAGGTACCTTAAAACCCTAGCAATCTTAGGAAATTCATAGCTCTCACTAGGGTAAGAGTTGGATCCCCTTCTTTGGGCAGTGAGTTTGTATAGGCTTAGGGTTTCCTTTGATTTCATTTTCAAATTTTTATCATGTCATTTGCTTCTGGTTTTGGATTTTTGCTTTGTGTGATGCATGTAACCCTAATTTATGCCTTCCTTTGCATCCATCTTCCATTTGCTTGCATACCATGACTTGCCATGACATTTTGTGCATTCATATGATTCATAATACATCTTAGGACATATTAGAATCATGTTGGATCATTGCATCTTTCATTTGCCATCTTGTATGTCCATAACATTTCATAACTTTTCATGTGCTTTCATGGTTCAATGCATGCCTCATTTGCATCCATATGTTTGTTTGATCATTCTCATGCCTTGCCTCATGATTGTATCATATCTTAGCATCATTAACATCATGTAAATGCTTCTGACTTTGGTTTGCATCATGATATTGCACCTCATTTGCATTGCATTTCATTTCTTTCACTAACTTTTCAGGTGGTAAGTTACTTTGAGAAGTGGATTTGCCTTCACTTCTCACATCCTCTCTTCATCTCTCTTATGCATCATTGCTGCATTCTTGTATGTGTATGGGATTGAGCTTGCTCATTCTTGTTCATCTTACTTTCTTTCTTCAAGCAACTTGTCTTCTTAAGTGAAGCAAGTTGTTTTGCTTCTCTTTGCTTCCTTCTCCTTTCATCTGCTTCCTTCCTGGTGGTTTCTCTGAAGATCATTCTTTCTTAAGCCTCACAAACCCTAGGATCTCCAAGTATGATAACAATTAGGGTTTTGATTAGTCCCCCATTTAGCTTTTACCTTTGTGTCATCTTTGAGTCTTCTCCTCTCATCTCATAATCAGGGACTAAACCCTAAAGGCTTTAAGGCTTTGTGATTAAGCTTATGCCTGCATCCTTCTATTAGGATGGAGTGTATAACTTTAATCCTAAGTGTTAAACCCTTAATGTGTTTAAATCCTTTAATCAATTCATCTAATAACCACTAAGACATCAAGCTTGTAACTTGGGCCTTGCATTAGGGTTCTAATTCTTCCTTAATTGGTTAAGAAGGACTAACCCTAGTATTAATGGACAAGTCCCCCTCAAGTTGTCTTACAAACCATAAAACTCATTTCTTCACCTTACCATTAACTAAAATCCATTTAATAAAGGCATTGTTTTGTCATGAGGTTAATCCCTAATCATGGATTAAGTTGAGGAGCCTTCCTTAGCTTAAACATTCTCATCTATTATCCTTCTATTAGGATGGTGTAATGAGTCTGTTTAATCCCTGATTATGGCTTAAACTCATTACTTAACACTAAACAAAAACAACAAAAACATCTAAATAAATGCAAGTAGGTTAATGATCTTAATCCTACACCAGGGTGATTAAGTGTGAGATGCTGACTTCACACTTAAGGTATTCTCATTACCCCTAATCAGAGGGAAGATGTGATGAGTTTACTAACCCACTGGTTTAGGCTTAAGCTCATTAACTTATGACAAACTTTCAAAAGCAATAAAAGATTGAAAACTCAAAAACAAACAATAATCGGCTCCCTTGGAATTCTTTTCTCATCATCTTCACTCATAAACGAGAACTTGCTTCTTCCGTCTAACGCAAGACAGTTTGCGCCTGAGCCAGATAGGTCATACACTTGAGCATAGACAAGTAAGCAGTTCACAAGTCAATTTACCTTTCAGTCTCTTTGGGTCGAACTACGGTGTTCTGACTTCCTCATTGCACGAGAGGATACGTAGGCATAACTTAACAGTTATCGAACAAAAGTCTCTGTATATTCCCCCTCCTTCCAGCATTATTCTTTAAGCCTCATTATCATGAGCATTTCACTCTTTCCTTACACTGACACTTCACTTATACACTTCACACTTCTTTTACATTGACACTTGCATCCCTTCCAGCTTTTGCACACAGATAGCACATACACTACCCCTTTAAAACATAAATCTTTTAAGCGTGGATCCCGTCGAGTACGGCGGACAATCTGGGTGCTAATACCTTCCCAGGTTGTAACCAACCCTCTTTCTCAGTCTCTCTGGTTCGCAACCGTCTTATCCATATCTTTTCCTAGGTTTATGCAGCATTACCTTTCCTTCGGGATAAAAATGCCTAGCTGGTGACTCTATTCATTTCCTCCTCTTTTCGCCGACCGTTCGCGTCTGTACCCCTTCTGACCTGAGGTGTCATTTTGGTGGGAGCGACAGCTTGGCGACTCTGCTGGGAACCCTTATACTGTAACCAGGGCTTCTGGTTCTTTTTGTGGGTTCCTCCTAGCGCTTGTTTGATTTGTGTTTACTGGGGTGTTATGTGCTAATTGTGTTTATATATTTGTTTTATTTACTGCTTTATGTACAGTTATTTATTGCTTTCTTTACAGCTTTATACATCATACTGTCATATTGTCATCTGGCTGGATCTGGTTTTTGTTTTGTTGGGTGGGGTTCTATTGAGAGTTTAAGGTCCTATACCTGGGACCTGAGTGACACCTAGGCTAGAGTGGTTCATGTTCTTTCCCATTCCATTTCGGTCTGGTGCGGGAATATGAAACACGGTTCAGATGTGGGTTTCTTCTTGAGAACTCTGTGCTACAGATTTCCTGTAGTGCTAGGGCTATCTGGGAAGCCTGCTAAGTTTGGGTGACCTTTATTATTGACCTTCAGAAACTGAGGTGAATTAGAGGAGGATCTTTTATGGTTATTGTAAACACTGTACCTCCGGGTTAGAAGTGTTTACACTTCTCATAACTGATCCAAGTCTGAGGATCCTTGTTTTAGAACATTACCTGTGAGGGGGTTGGGCTGTTTACAGGTTTGCAGGAACCCTTGGCCATATCATACCCTGATACTTGTTTTGTTTAAGAATGCTTCACTTTGGACAGTTCTTGTGATTTAACCCTGGACATGTGACTCTTTATTTGAGTTCCCCACCTTGGTTACTGGACTTCTGAACCTCCATCTGGACTTCTTAAACATACATGGACTTATATCGAGGCAGTAATCAGATCCAGCTTGATCACAAACCCTTGCATATCATTTGCATACATCATCATTGCATCATTTAACATTTGTTTGTTTGTTTTTCAGGGTATCCACATTACATCTGGCTTGGTTTTGACCCCTTCATCTGCATAGACCTTTATCTGCTTCAGCTATCTTCATCAGTTACCTGCTTCAGCTACTTCTATCACCAGCCTATCAGTGGTTCATCTCCAGTATCAGTCTTCATCATCAGCATCTGTTTTCAGCTCTTCATCAGTAGTTATGGCACCCAAGAAGAGCAACATTTCATACCATTTCTTTGAGCCTGTGTTGACTGGCATCAGGAAGGTCCAGACACTTATCACTCCAGACCACATCCCATTATTCAGAGAGCACTATGGAGGCATCCTTGACATGGTTATGGATCTAGACCCTTCCCAGAGGATTTTGATCCACACCTGCCTACAGTTTTATGACCCTCCTTTGAGATGCTTCACTTTCACGAACTTTCAGTTAGGACCTCTGCTGGAGGAGTTCTCATCATTGATTGGAGTACCTGTCAGGGGTGGGATCCCCTTCAACCCAGAAATGACTTTTCCCAGCAATGGAGAAGTGGCAAAAGCACTGCACCTGGAACCTATTGTGATTGAGCAGAACATGACAACAAAGGCTGGAATCCCTGGTTTGCACCTAGACTTTCTGACTTCTCAGGCCATCCTGAAGGCCTCCTTGGGAGAATGGAAGGCAGTTTGTGCATTGTTAGCCCTCAGAATATATGGGGTTATACTTTTTGCAGATGAGCCCAAGTTTATCAGCAAGAATGCCATTCATCTCTTCCTTCTGAGGAACCCAGTACCCACCTTACTTGGGGATTTCTATTATTCTGTTCACCAAAGAAATGAGAAGCAGAGAGGGAAGTTGGTGAGTGTTGCACCCCAAAATTTGCCCTCACAATACAAGACTTTGTGTGCTAAGCAGGTTCACAAGATTCACAACACTTACAAGACCTGTCATGAGGTTCATGAAGTCTACAAGTCACTTTATGAAGGTTCATAAGGTTCACAAGAGTCACAATGTTTTCAAGACCTTTCAAGAGGTTAATGAAGTCTACAAGTCACTTCATGAAGGTTCACAAGGTTCACAAGATTCACAATGCTTTCAAGACCTTTCATGAGGTTCATGAAGTCTACAAGTCACTTCATGAAGGTTCACAAGGTTCACAAGATTCACAATGCTTACAAGACCTTTCATGAGGTTCATGAAGTCTATAAGATACTTTATGAAGTTCACAAGGTTCACAAGGTTCACAATACCTCCCATGAGGTTCACAAGACATTTTATGAAGGTTCACAAGGTTCACAAAGTTCACAATTGGTCAGAAGAGTTGACAATTCCCTCAGACAATGCACCTCCTAAGCAGTGCATCCAAAACTAGGGTTTTGACTTTAATCAGGCTAAATGAACTTCCAAGACTTAAAGTGAGCTTCATAACATCTTATATGTGTGTAAGAACCCCCATGACAAGTTTCAAGACTTTTCTCAAAGGTTTGCTCAGTCAGATGATCAGATAAGTCAAAATCAGTCAAAGTAGTTAAAAAGTCAAACTGAGGTCAACTGTGGTCAAACCAAAGTCAAACTTCATGATTTTTTGCCAACATCAAGTATATGAAGTAAAATTCATCATTTGATCAAGGGTTGATCATGATTCATCAAGGAGATTTCAGATCATCAAGAATCAGGAGTTTCTAAATTAGGGTTTTCTCAGTAAAAGTCAACTGAACTTTGACCAGCCATAACTTTCACATACTTCATCACCAAGTCTCCATCCAAATCTCATTTTGAAGGAAATTGAATTCTCTACAACTTTGTGTCTCACAAGCCAATCCCAAAAATGCTTCATTTGGAAGGTATGAGCTAAGACATTATAGGTCCTTTTGAAAGTCAACAAAAAGTCAACAACTTCAAAAGGGCATAACTTGAGATTGGTAAATGATATGGACATGAAACCAGTGGGGTTGGTTAGAGGACTCTTCAAGCTTTCCAAAATGTCCAAGAACACCCTCATACCACTAAAATTGAAGGATATGTGCCCTTGCAAAGTTGGGAAATTTTGGGTTGGTTCATGAAGAAAAAGGAGGTCTAAAACCAATTTTTTCCAAATGGGCTTGCAAAATAATGACCCAATCCACTTCAAAACATCTTGCACGAAATTAAATTAATTTATTCATAATTTTATTTATTTTGTTTTTATTTATTATGATTTTTATATTAAAAAGTCATTTTAAATTCAAATAAAATATAGAATAATGAGAATTAATTTTAATTTTGCTTCTAGAAAGTTTTAAATCACATTTAAACTTGATTGATACAAGAGTTATGAAAATCCTCCCAAAATAGCAATGTGAGATCAAGGATATTCAAGTTTTAAGATCAAATATTTTTCAATCTAAAGAGGTCCAAAAATCCAAAGCTTTGATGAATCTCTTGACCTAATCTTGTTGTATCATATATATACAACACATAACAAACACGAACCCACGATTTTGCAGCCTCAAACACCACATTCAAAGTTTCAAAAGTTCATCAAAAATTCAAATTCGGGTTCCTCTTTTAAGGGCAGGAAAAGGTATTTTGAAGACATAGAGATGATCCTTGGACATGATATAATCGAAACCAACCTTCCATTGCATCAAAACCATGTCATATCATGCTAACCGAATCAATTTTATTCTTCAATATTATGTTTTTCGATTTCATATATCTAACCAATATTAATTGATTTTGTTGTGTGATTCGTGTTAGTTAGGACCTAGGGATACTTTCTGGACCATTTGATTGAAGGTTTAGGGCCTAAAGCTTAAAACACCATTATTAGGGTTTTGGAGCTCGAATTGGGATCTTATGATTTAACAAATATAAATGAATTGTGATAACATGATAACACTGTAAATGATGTGGTGATCACATTGGTGGTTTCAATTTGACAAAACTGTACAGGTAGCATGTTCGTTGACATGAACCTAGGAAATCCTGTAAAACCAAATTCGCAGGTAACTTTGTAGGAAAAAGTGCAGCTGATTTCGCAGGTAATATGGAGAAGATGAAGTTGGTTTGCGCGCGTTCTGAAAATTCAAATTTTATTTTTAATATTTTATGTTTTGTTGTTGGTTTATTATCACAAGCCAATGCTTGTCCCAGTGGTAAGGCTAGCGTGTGTTTAGTTGAAGGGCCTGTGTTCGAATCTTGGCTGTGTACATTTTTTCTTATTTTTTCAGGATAACCATGAAGCTTAATATATTATGTGTTATGGTCATTCCATTAACAGACGCGCTCACCCAGCAGGATTGGTAATGTACTTGTGTGATATTTGAAAGGCCCTGGGTTCGATTCTCCCCCAGGCCTTTTTGCTTCTTGTTATTTTTTTTCTTGATTTTTCCCAGACAAAGAACAAAACCAATTTGAGGCCCTTTACTATCACACGCGCGCTGATGGCCTAGTGGTGTGTTTTGTTGCTGGCAGACAGAACGTCCTGGGTTCAAATCCCAGCCAGGTAAGTTTCTATCTTTTTGCTTCTTTTTCTATTTTGTCTTGTTTATTTTATTTTGTTTAATTATTGTTATTAATAATCATATATAAATATATAATTAAGTAATTCCATGATAATATGTATATATTCAATATTTTCCCAAATTCTAAAAAATTATTTTCTAAATTCAAAAAAATTAGTTTTTATTATTATGTACTTCAATTATAAAATGTATACATTATTTAGTTAAATAAATTATTATTGTAAATTAAACCCTATTTATTTTCAAAACCCTAATTTTATAAACCCTAGTTTATCTTTTCTAAACAATTATTAAAAACCTAATTTTATTTTCTAATTTTTGTAAATATAATTATTAGGTACATATTTTTGTAATATAATTAATTTTTGTAAATATAATTATAATCAAATTTTTTTTTTATAATATGTAATTATTTCCATAATTTGTTTATAATCTAAATCTTATATATAAATAATTTTTGAATCTATGCTAATATAATCTTTTAATTATAATATGTTTAAAAATAATTTAATAATTTGTATATAATTCAAAATGTTATAATTACTTAATTGTTCATATTTTCTTTTATAATTGTCTATATAAAAATCTAATTTTTTTAATTATTATATTACTCTTTTTGCTTATTATTTTAATTATGTTCTTATAATATTTTTGCTAACCCTATTTATTTTAATTATTATTATTATTACTAATCCATTTATTTCTAAATTATGTTTATTATTATTATTTCATTAACTTTATTTATTTTTAATTATTACTACTAACCCCTATTATAATTATTATTGCTTATTTATTTATTTTACTTATTATTTATATTTTGCTTATTTATTTATTTTTGGCTATTTATTTAAATTGTTTTATTATTATGTAAATGCTCCTTGGTGTAATTTTTTGTAAATATTTAAATTATTTAATTTTTATGCCATGGTTAGTAAAATAGGGAGTGTAAACATGTATGATATTTAAAATTGAATTTAGATCATTTAAATTATAAGATAAATACAAAATTAAACACTCACACACGTAAGTCGATCTTTGATCGCCATCTCACTTTCTAGGGTTGCCTCTCAATGTTGCCTATTCAAAAAGGTCAAGTAGGGTGTATAAAGCAAAGTCCCTTAAAAGAAAAGTCATCTAGTCCCTTCATAATCAAAGATCAAGTCCCTAAAATGGTTGCCTTTCAATATGATCTTGTCCCATTCGAATAATGATGACAGTCCCTCCAAAATGCTTAATACACCCTACAGTTGCCTTCATTAAATAGATGTCCCTTTCATATGTCCCTCACATCCAAGGTAATGACTACCTATTCCTTAATAATAGGGATAGTCTTACCATTTAAAGGATAAAGAACAGAAAGACTTAAACTTTAGGGTAGGTTCCTCATAGTTACTTGCTCACTATTTCAAACAAATTTCAAAACACTTCACAATTAATTTTCAAACACAAGTTTTTTACGCATCCGTACATGGATCATTATCAAACTCTTATGAAAATTTCTATTCATACACTTCACATTTTCAAAAACAATTCAAAGTGAGCTAAGTAACTAAGAGCCCATGGATAACCATGGATGTAAAGGGTGCTAACACCTTCCATTTACATAACCTACCCCCCGGACCCAAAAATCTTTTTAAGGTCTTTCCTATTCTTTTATGCCTTTCCTTTGGATAAAATAAAAGTCGGTGGCGACTCTTGCTATCCGCAACATAACTAAAGTCAGTTCTCCCACCGTGTTACAGAACTGGCGACTCTGCTGGGGATTTAATTAAAGAGGGGTACCCTTAGGAATTAGATCACTTTAAATTGTTTGCCTTGTTTGCTTTATATTATCTTGTTGGGATGCTCTTATGTGTGAAAGATCCTAACCCGGATCTAGTGTACCTTAGGTAAATGGCAATAGACCAAGGAAACTGTACGACGTATATCGATATGGTTGATCTGGTGGCCATAGTTAGTGTGACTTCTTGGTTGGTGCTTATGTTCCTTAAGTCAAGTTGAGGATAATATGGGGCTGCCATATGTTGTCAATGCACTAACTAACTTTTAGAACCCTAGTTATCCCATCTTGGCCTTTAAAAGGTAGTGAGGTAACCGGCTTTGGTGCAGACTGAAGTTGGTTGACACTCGATACTACGCTCATTGAGATTCTAAACTTGGAGGGTTTTGGTTGGCAAGTAAGTTGCCTTCTGAACAACCACCCTTGTGAAGGATCAATGATATTGAGATCCTTTAGAACCTGGTTACTTTTGTAGGACAGGATGAACCATCTAACTTCAGGGGAGGGTACTTACCTTTAAACCTCATGCAAGCCTTCAAACCTAGGGCTATTGTGTGACTTGTTTGTGTGTGCCACATGTTTGTGATTGAACATAACATCATGACATCATCATGCATCATAAGCATAGCATTTTCACTAACCATTTCAAGGACCAAAGGATTTATCTTTGTTCTTTGTTGCAGGTCATGGCTTCTGCTCGTAGAAACACCATCAGGATCAACTTTGTGGGCATAGCTGCCAAGCTTAAAGAGTTGGTTTCTCAAGTGTCTGATCATTCCCAGTTCATCAAGAGACATGGTCACCTATTGGATCTAGTCACTTCAGGGTTCAATGAAGACATGATGAGTGTGTTGTTTCAGTTCTTTGACCCTAAGCACCATTGCTTTACATTCCCTGACTATCAGCTGGTCCCTACAATGGAGGAGTTCTCTAAACTTCTAGGTATACCTGTTCTTGATCAAAGACCCTTCACAGGCTTGGAGAAGGAACTTAAATCAGAGGTTATTGCTGCAGCTCTACATCTGAAGAAGTCTGACATTGTTCTAGAAACGAGAAGCGGAGTCAAGGGTATTCTTGCCAAGGTGTTAATAGAAAAAGCTCAGGTGTTCTTGAAGGCCATGAGCTATGATGCTTTTGAGGAGATCTTAGCCTTACTGATATATGGCTTAGTATTGTTCCCCAATCCAGATCAGTTCATAGACGTTCATGCCATCAACATATTCCTGAGTCACAATCCTGTACCTACATTGCTAGGAGACATCCTACATTCTCTTCACACCCGTACTACAAGGGCAAGAGGAACTTTGATGTGCTGCATACCTTTGCTTTCTAGGTGGTTTATTTCTCACCTTCCTCGCTCAGTAATGAAGAATGAGCAAGGGTTCAGATGGTCCAAGAGGATCATGTCACTTTCTCACTCAGATATCCATTGGTGCTCCAGATCTATGGAGAATGTCACCATCATTGACCGTTGTGGGGAGTTTCCTAATGTGCCACTTCTAGGCATAAGAGGAGGCATCACCTACAACCCCTCTCTAGCTTTACGACAGTTTGGTTACGCTCGGAGTGATGGTCCACATGACATGTTGATTCAGGGCATTGTGTTTGACTACGACAACGATCTTCAAGGTTACCGTCAGAGATTCATACGAGCATGGGGAAAAGTAAACAGGGTTGACAGCAAGACACTGGAGCCTAAGTACACTATTCCTATGGAAGCTTATCTCAGATGGGTACGATCTCGTGCTCAGACTCTCGTGATGCCATATCCTGCCGTCCTACCAGTTACCATGGAACCTGTTGCTGAAGGAGACACAGCTTATACCATCCTTCACCCAGACATGCCTACTGATATGGAAGACTTGCAAAGATCATGGATCCAACTGAAGGAGCAAAGGGATACTTTCGAGGCTCATTACAAAGCAAGCCAAGAAAGAGTCCTAGAACTAACAAAGCAACTTCATGAAGAACGGAACCTCAACTCATACCTCAACACAAAGAGGAAACGTCCATGGGAGACTTAAAACCCCATCTTTTGTACTTATTTCATTTCATTTCTGTAAGCCCAAGAGGAAAAACAAATTTACTACTAATAAAAGTTTACCTTCTTGTTTGTTTAAGCAAATTTAAATCCTGTGGTCCTTGAAAACATTGCATATGCATTCACATGTCATCTCATCGCATCACAGGTTTATAATTGTGCACAGGTTTCTCATCTTCTCGCTGTTTATTTCAGCAATGGCTCTTGAACAATCAGTTAAGGATCTCCAGGCACAAAATGCACAGTTCCAAGAGCTGATCTTGAACCTGTCCAAGGGGCAGGATGAATTGAAGGCACTGCTGGCCAAGAAGACTAAGAAGACTAGAAGGTCAGCTGGTTTGATCAACATGGGAAGAAGGTTCAAAGGTCTTGCCAAGACCAAAGAACCAGTTGAAGACTATGAATCTGAGGAATCTGAAAAAGAGGGAGGCAGTCTCCACAACACTATGGGGGACTCTGATTCTGAGGCTAATTACTACCATGATCCTAATGAAGACAAATTCAAGATGCTGGTGGATAGAATGGATGCCATGGAGTTGCAGAAGTCATCTGGGCTGGATTTTGAAGATTTGAGTCTGATATCTGGGGTAGTCATACCCATTGGTTTCAAGGTTCCTACCTTTGTTGTTTATGATGGGGTCTCTTGTCCCAAGCTGCATCTAAGGTCTTATGTCAGAAGAATTCAACCTCACACTGCTGATAAGAAATTGTGGATCCATTTTTTTCAAGAAAGCTTATCTGGAGCTCAGCTGGAGTGGTATTATCAGTTGGAGAGTGTCAACATCAGGGACTGGAATGATCTTGCTGAAGCTTTCTATAAGCAATATCAATACAATGCTGACTTAGCCCCCACTCGCATGCAGCTTCAGAGCATGTCTATGGGTGCCAAAGAAAGTTTTAAAGAGTATGCTCAGAAGTGGAGAGATTTAGCTGGAAGAGTTCAACCCCCTTTAACTGAAAGGGAATTGGTTGATATGTTCATGTGTACACTGAATGGTCCGTTTTACAGTCATCTCATTGGAAGCTCATCATCTGGCTTCACTGAGTTGATAATGACAGGAGAGCGAGTAGAAAATGGTATAAAGAATGGTAAGATCCAAGTGGGTACTTCCTCATCAGGTGCTGCAAAGAAGCCTCCCACTGGGAAGAAAGAATCCAATGTTGTTTATGGTCAGCCTGATCGTAACAGAAGGCATCAGTCTGTTAGTGCAGTTCATATTTCAAATCCAACTCCTGCAACAACAGAGCAGCCACAGGGCAATCAACAGAGGGCTAGAAGGCAGTTCACAAAGATCAACATGTCAATGGCTCAGGCATTGCAACACTTGTTGAAGGCTGAACTTATTACTTTGAAAGAGGCTCCTCAGAATCCTAATGTTACCTCTCCCAGGTACAATCCCAATGCACAGTGTGCATACCATTCAAACTGTCAGGGACATGATACTAATAACTGCTGGATCTTGAAGAACAAAATTCAAGATATGATTGATGCTGGAGAAATTGAGTTTGGTCCTCCGGGTACTCCAAATGTGATTACTGCTCCAATGCCAAATCACGAGAAGACTGTCAATGCCATTGAGGAAGATCTGCATATCCATTCAGTTGCGGAGTTGACCACACCATTGTCTGTCATCAGAGAGAAGTTAGTACAAGCTGGGTTCTTTCCGGGTTGTCGTGAAGATTGTGTCTATTGCGAGTATAATCCAGATAAGTGTTGGAGGTTGAAGGACGGAATTCAACGTCTCATGAATAATTACACCATAGTGTTCGAAAGAAGACCACCTTCCGTGGAAAGTATGGTAAATCATATTACGCAAGGTAAGAAGACTGAAGAGATTGACATGGTTGATAAAGTACCGGTAAGGATCACTTCAAAGGGACCTATTAAAATCACCCATCAGGGTCCAATCAAAATTACTGCTGAAGGTCCTGTAAGAGTTGTTGCTGAAGCCAGAGTGGCTCCTATGGTCATTACCACTCCTGGTCCTATTTCGTATACGTCTGATAAAGCTGTGCCTTGGCACTATGGATCTGATGTTTACATCCATGGTGTTAAGCAAGAGCCCTTAGCTGATGTGCCTGTTGATGTTGACAATATTGCTGGATCTAGTAAGATCACACGTAGTGGAAGAGTCTTCTCACCTCCAATTACTTCCAAGAATGCAGCTACTCCTGCTGCTACTTCCACCACTGATGCTCGGGGCAAAGGTCCTGTTATTGAGCCTATACCTACTGATGTGCCAGCTGCTGATGATCTCTCTAAGCAAATGGAAGAAGTATTGAAAATCATTCGCAAGAGTGATTATGACATTGTTGATCAGTTGGGGCATACTCCCTCTAAGATTTCTATGCTGTCCTTGTTGTTATGTTCTGAAGCTCATGCAAAAGCTTTGATCAAGTTTCTGAAGACTGCTCATGTACCCAATGCAATTTCTGTTGATCAGTTTGAGAATTGTGTTGCCCACCTGACCTATGACAATGGGTTAGGATTTTCTGATGATGATTTGACCCCTGCCAAGAGGGATCATAACAGGACCTTGCATATCTCAATTGAATGCAGGGGCACTACCCTGTCACATGTATTGATAGACAATGGTTCCTCTCTGAATGTGTTGCCCAAGGAAGTCCTGAACAAGCTGAGTCCTGAAGATGCTGTGCTGAAGCCCAGCAATATTGTGGTGAAGGCTTTTGATGGTTCCAGAAGAGTAGTGCATGGGGAAATTGATCTTCCAATCAAAGTTGGATCTCAGGTTTTTACTGCTACATTTTTTGTGATGGATATTCGTCCTTCATACTCTTGTCTGCTTGGTCGTCCCTGGATCCATGGGGCAGGTGCTGTAACCTCTACATTACACCAAAAGCTGAGATATCCGGTGGAAGGAAAGGTTGTTACTGTCTACGGAGAAGAAGAAAACTTTGTCAGCCATGTGAATACCTTCAAGTATCTGGAAATGGAAGGTGAATACATTGAGACTCCGTGTCAGACATTTGAAGTGGTTCCTTGGATTGTTAATAATTATGTAGCTCCTCCTGTTGCGAAGAAAGTTCCTGTGGTCACCAGAGTACCTCCAACAATGGCAATGGCCTCCCTCAATGATGCTAGAGCTGTGGTGGATGAAGGTGGTTGTACTATTTGGGGTCAGCTTCCTGATATTCCATACAAGTCTGACAAGTTTGGTTTGGGTTTCACTGCAGAGTCCCAGAAGGATGTTCGTCGTGCTCGTGCTGTTCGTATCACCAATCAAGGGGTTGTGAAAGATCAGATCAATGCTGTGGGAGACTATGATGAAGACTACGATCTGGATGCTTGGATTTTTCCTACTGTGGGTGCTGGACTCAACAATTGGAAAGCTGAAGATGTTATCCCTATCTCCTTTAGTCAGGAGTAAATACTATTACTGTGTTGTCGTTTTTTAAGTTTGTAATTTCTTGAACAATTGAACTCTTAAGCCTTGTGCCTTACCCGGGGCACAATGGTGTGTTTGTTACGGGATGTCATTTCATTTGCATACTTCATTCAATAAAATCAGTGGACGTTTCGTTTTCGTAAATATTGTGTTTTTTGTCTTTCTTTTCTTTTCTTTTTGTTCTATCAGCTATGTGTTCTTACACACACACACATCACTAAAATGCAGATCCTCATCCACTCCGGATCCTGTTGATAACAGTTCTACTATTGCCAATTATAATTTCGAGAATCCGATCTATCAAACTGAAGACGGAAATGAGGACGATTGTGAAGTACCTGTAGAGCTTGCTAGGTTGTTACAACAAGAAGAGAAAGCCATACAGCCACATGAAGAGCCAGTCGAAGTTGTGAATCTGGGAACTGAAGAAAACAGGAAAGAGGTCAAGATAGGGGCTGATTTAGAGGATAGTGTCAAGAACAGGTTGATTCAGATGCTACGTGACTATGTGGAGATTTTTTCTTGGTCTTATGAAGATATGCCAGGGTTGGATACAGACATTGTGGTTCACCGTTTACCAGTAAAAGAAGATTGTCGTCCAAAGAAGCAGAAGGTTCGTCGTATGCGTCCTGAAATGTCAGAAAAGATCAAAGCAGAGGTAATGAAACAGTTTGATGCAGGGTTCTTAGCTGTGACTTCTTATCCTCAATGGGTTGCAAATGTAGTACCGGTTTCTAAGAAAGATGGTAAGGTACGTATGTGTGTAGACTACAGGGATTTGAACAAAGCTAGCCCCAAAGATGACTTTCCACTTCCTCATATTGATGTTCTGGTAGACAACACTGCTCAGCACAAGGTATTCTCTTTTATGGATGGTTTCTCTGGTTACAATCAAATCAAGATGGCACCTGAAGATATGGAGAAGACAACATTTGTTACACAGTGGGGCACTTTTTGTTATAAAGTGATGCCATTTGGTTTGAAGAATGCAGGGGCAACATATCAGCGTGCTATGGTGGCTTTGTTTCATGATATGATTCATCATGAGATAGAGGTATATGTGGATGACATGATAGCCAGGTCTCAGAATGAAGAACAACATCTTGATCATTTGCATAAATTGTTTGAGAGGTTGAAGAAATACAAGTTGAGATTAAATCCAAACAAGTGTACTTTTGGAGTTAGATCTGGAAAGCTCCTGGGTTTCATTGTTAGTGGAAAAGGTATTGAAGTGGATCCTGCAAAAGTAAAAGCTATACGAGAGATGCCAGCTCCTCGTACTGAGAAGGAGGTTAGAGGTTTCTTGGGACGATTGAACTACATTGCAAGATTTATTTCCCAATTAACTGCCATCTGTGAGCCAATCTTCAAGTTGTTGAAGAAAGATCAGGTGATGGAATGGAATAATGAGTGCCAGACTGCCTTTGATGAAATCAAGAGATACCTGCTAGAACCTCCAATTTTGATGCCACCAGTCGATGGAAGACCCTTGATTATGTACTTAACAGTGTTAGACAACTCAATGGGGTGTGTGTTGGGGCAACATGACGAGTCTGGTCGAAAAGAGCAGGCAATATACTACCTTAGCAAAAAGTTTACCGACTGTGAAACAAGATACTCACTGCTCGAGAAAACTTGCTGCGCTTTGGCATGGGCTGCTCGCCGACTAAGACAGTATATGTTGACCCATACTACCTTGTTGATTTCAAAGATGGATCCAATCAAGTACATATTTGAGAAACCTGCTCTCTCTGGAAGAATTGCAAGATGGCAAATGATCTTGACAGAATATGATATACAGTATACTACTCAGAAGGCCATCAAGGGAAGTGTTGTTGCTGATCATTTGGCTCATCAAGCAGTGGATGATTACCAGTCAATGAGTTTTGAGTTCCCTGATGAAGACATTATGATTATTACCAAAGAACCTGGACAATATGACGGACCTGAACAAGGATCCCGATGGACTATGGTTTTTGATGGTGCCTCTAATGCACTTGGTAATGGTGTTGGCGTTGTGATTAGTTCCCCTGAAGGTTGTCATACCCAGATTACTTCCAGACTTTGTTTCTATTGTACCAATAATATGGCTGAGTATGAGGCATGTATCCTGGGTATTAAAGCTGCTATTGATATGAAGATTCAGTTCCTTGACGTGTATGGAGATTCAGCCCTGGTAGTCAGTCAGATTAAAGGAGATTGGGACACCAAGCATGATAATCTCATTCCTTACAGAGAGCATGTGTTGTCTTTGATCCCACATTTCAAAGAGATTACCTTTGGACATATTCCACGAAGAGAGAATCAGTTGGCAGATGCTTTAGCTACCATGGCATCTATGTTTGAGATCAGCTGGGATGATGAAGCTCCTAAGATTACTATTGATAGATTTGAAAAGCCTGCATACTGCAATGAGATTGACACAGAAAGGGTAGAGGAGAAACCTTGGTTCTATGAAGTGAAAAGATATCTTGAAGCTCAGGAGTTCCCTGAAGGGGCATCTGTCAAAGATAGGAAATTTCTGAGAAGGTTCTCTGCTAAGTTCTTTTTGAGTAATGGCATTTTGTACAAGCGCAATCATGATTCAACTATGCTTCGTTGTGTGGATAAGAAGGAAGCAATTGAGATTATGGAAGATATGCATGATGGGATCTTTGGCACTCATTCTAGTGGTCATACTATGGCAAAGAAGATATTGAGAGCAGGTTACTATTGGTCTACCATGGAAGCTGATTGCTATCAACACTCCAGAACATGTCACAAGTGTCAAATCTATGCTGATAAAGTACATATACCTCCATCACCCTTGAATGTGTTGACTGCTCCTTGGCCTTTTTCCATGTGGGGCATTGATATGATTGGTGAGATCAAGCCTACTGCTTCTAATGGGCATCGTTTCATCCTGGTGGCTATTGATTACTTCACGAAGTGGGTGGAGGCAGCTTCATTTGCATCTGTTACCAAGAATGTTGTGGCTCGATTCATTAAGAATAATCTCATATGTAGGTATGGCATCCCTGAAAGGATTATCACTGACAATGGCTCTAACCTGAACAACACTATGATTACTGATCTCTGCACGCAGTTCAAGATTAAGCATCACAACTCTTCTCCGTATCGTCCAAAGATGAATGGGGCAGTTGAAGATGCCAATAAGAACATCAAGAAGATTGTACAGAAGATGACTGTTACTTACAAGGATTGGCATGAGATGTTACCATTTGCTCTTCATGGTTATCGTACCACAATACGTACTTCAACAGGGGCAACCCCATTCTCCTTAGTCTATGGTACGGAAGCAGTTCTACCCATTGAAGTTCAGATTCCCTCCTTGAGAATTATGAAGGATGCAGGCTTGGATGAAGATGAATGGATTCAGACCCGACTTGACCAGATAAATTTGATTGATGAGAAGAGGTTAGCAGCAGTTTGTCATGGCCAGATGTACCAGAAACGAATGATCAAAGCTTTTAATAAGAAGGTTAAGCCAAAGGTATATCAGGCCAGTGACTTGGTAATCAAGCGTATCATATTACCACAGGGTGATCCTAGGGGCAAGTGGACTCCTACATATGAAGGACAATTTGTAGTCAAGACGGTGTTCTCAGGAGGTGCCATGATACTTACTACAATGGATGGTGAAGACTTCCCACAGCCTGTAAACGCAGACATAGTTAAAAAATACTACGCATAAAAAGAGACCCGCTAGGTTGACAGTGTTGCACCCCAAAATTTGCCCTCACAATACAAGAACTTTGTGTGCTAAGAAGGTTCACAAGGTTCACAAGTCCCACAATACTTACAAGACCTTTCATGAGGTTCATGAAGTCTACAAGTCACTTTATGAAGGTTCACAAGGTTCACAAGTTTCTCAACATTTACAAGACCTTTCATGAGGTTCATGAAGTCTACAAGTCACTTTATGAAGGTTCACAAGGTTCACAAGTTTCCCAATGCTTTCAAGACCTTTCATGAGGTTCATGAAGTCTACAAGTTACTTTATGAAGGTTCACAAGGTTCACAAGATTCACAATGATTACAAAGCTTTCCTGAGGTTCATGAGGTCTACAAAGTCACTTTATGAGGTTCACAAGGTTCACAATACCTCCCATGAGGTTCACAAGACATTTTATGATGGTTCACAAGGTTCACAAAGTTCACAATGGGTCAGAAGAGTTGACAATTCCCTCAGACAATGCAACTCCTAAGCAGTGCATCCAAAACTAGGGTTTTGACTTTAATCAGGCTAAATGGACTTCCAAGACTTCAAGTGAGCTTCATAACATCTTATATGTGTGTAATAACCCCCATGACAAGTTTCAATACTTTTCTCAAAAGTTTGCTCAGTCAGATGATCAGATAAGTCAAAATCAGTCAATGCAGTCAGAAAGTCAAACTGAGGTCAACTGTGGTCAAACCAAAGTCAAACTTCATGATTTTTTGCCAACATCAAGTATATGAAGTAAAATTCATCATTTGATCAAGGGTTGATCATGATTCATCAAGGAGATTCCAGATCATCAATAATCAGGAGTTTCTAAATTAGGGTTTCCTCAGTAAAAGTCAACTGAACTTTGACCAGCCATAACTTTCACATACTTCATCACCAAGTCTCCATCCAAAGCTCATTTTGAAGGAAATTGAATTATCTACAACTTTTATCTTGAAAGTTAAGCCCAAAAATGCTTCATTTGGAAGATATGAGCTAAGACATTATAGGTCATTTCAAAAGTCAACAAAAAGTCAACAACTTCAAAAGGGCATAACTTGAGATTGGTAAATGATATGGACCTGAAACCAATGGGGTTGTTTATAGGACTCTTCAAGCTTTCCAAAATGTCCAAGAACACCCTCATACCTTTAAAATTGAGGGAGGTATGCCTTTGCAAAGTTGGGAAATTTTGTGATGGTTTATAAGGGAAATGGAGGTCTAAAAACAATTCTTTCCAAATGGGCTGGCCAAATTATGACCCAACCCATACAACAACACCATGCACGAAATTTCCATATTATTTTCATATTTTTTATTTTATTTAATTAATTTATTATGATTTTTTATACTTAAAATCATTTTAAATTTAAATAAAATATTAAATATGGAGATTTAATTTTATTATTGATTCTAGAAGGTCATAAAATCAGCATGGAACAAGTTGATACAAGAATTATATGGAATGGCTCAAAATAGAAAGCATTGGTACAAAAATATTGAAATTTTAAAGCTTATCATGATGAATCTTTTTAAATCAGATCTTGCACACAACCAATGAAGTTTTTGACCTAGATTGATTCACATATAAGTACTGATCACAACCCTAGCATTGAGAGACGAATTGGCTGCCTCTAAGTGTAAGTTCAAAACCTCAAAAATCCATCCAAAACTCATATTCGGATTCTTCAATCCAGGGCACTAGAAGGTAAAATAAGAACATGGAGAGCTTCACTGGACATCACTGATCATAAACCATCAATCATATGCATCAATACCATCTCATATTGCTCTACCCGAATCAAACTTTGTCTTGAATTTAAATTTTTCGAATTCGATAACATATGCATTATAAATTGTTTTTGATAACTGATATATGTTTATCTTGATGCCTAGCATGATTCTGGACAATTGGATTGAAGTTTCATGACCTATACCACCCGCGGCCATTGTTAGGGTTTCACTCTTGATTTTAGGGTTTCATGATTCAAGCCATATAAATGAATTTTAACAACGTAGAAAGATTGTATGAGTCATAAGGAACTCATTGATGTCTTTAATTTCTTGAATCGTTACTGCTTTGTACAAGTTTCATTTTCGTAGGTTTTGAACATTGAGAAATTCGCAGGAAAGGTTGTAAGTGATTTCGCAGGAAAAAGTGCAGGTATGAGGAAGAAGATGATGCTGATGGCGCGCTCAGGACAAATTCAAATTGTGTTAAAATATTTTATGTTATTTTTATTATTTTGTTATCACAACAGGTGTGTTGTCCCAGTGGAAAGCCATGCGCGTATTTGACTATAGGGCCAGGGTTCGAATCCTTCCTTGTACAATTATTTTGTTATTTTTTCAGGATAATAAGAAGACTTAATATATTATGGTTTATTGCCATTCTATTACCAGAAGGGCTCTCCCAGCCAGGCGGTAACGCGTGCATGCTTATAATCAGAAGGTCCTGGGTTCGATTCGCACCCCAGGCCTTTTTGTTTCTTCTATTTTTTCTGATTTTTCCAGATAAGGAACAAAACCAACTTCACTCTCTCATCTCTTGCTTGTGCGTGTGGTAGCCTGGTGGTTGTTGTTGTTGCTGGCAGGCAGGATGTCATGGGATCAAATCCTAGCCAGGTAAGTTCCTCTCTTTTTTGCAATTTTTTCTATTTTTTCTATTTTGTTTAATTATTAAAATCATATGTATATAAATATAATTAAAATAATGTTGTAGATATATGTTCAATGTAATTCAAATTCTATATTTCTTTTTTTCTGAAAATTATTTTTATAATCATGTAAATAAATTATAATATGTATATTAATTAAAATAATTTGTATATTATAAACCCTAGAAAAATATTTTCTAAACAAAACCCTAATTTTTTATGAAAACCTAATTTTACTTTCTAAATAATTTTTACTTTCTAATTCTTTATATAATTATAATGTATATATTTATTTAATATAATTTTGTAAATGTAATAACTAATAAAATTAAATTTTATAAATATGATTAATTTTGTGAATATGATATTTAAAATTTATTTTCTTCTTATAATGTGTAAATATTGTTTTTAATAAATAAATGTTAATATATGTTTAAAAATGATTAAATTTGTAATAATTAAAATTTATAATTGTATTATGTTTAAAAAATTTATTCAATTATTCTTATTTCTAAATAAATGTTATATGTTAAAATTAAAACTTTGTGTTTATTATTCTAATCATGTCATTATAATATTTTTCTATTTATTTCTATTTATTTTAATTATTGTTGCTAACCATATTATTATTTATTATCTTATATTTTCTCTAACCTTGCCTATTTTTCTAATTATTATTATTTCACTAACTTTAGTTATTTTATTTTTACTAACCTTATTTTTTTTAATTATATTTATCACTAACCCCTATTTATTTATTTATTGTTTATTTATTATCTTTGCTTATTTATTTATATTTTGCTTATTATTTATTTTTGCTATCTATTTTAATTTGCTTATTATAATTATTATGTAATTGCTTCTTGGTGTAATTTTGTAAATATTTAATTATTTAATTTGCTTACTATGGTTAGTAATTTAGGGAGTGCAAACATGTATTCTATTTAAAAATAAATTTAGATCATTTTAATTGAAGATAAATAATACTGAATACTCACACACGTAAGTCGATTTTTAATCGCCGTCTCACTTTCTAAGGCTATCCCTCAAGTTGCCTAAATCATAAGGTCAAGTGGGGTGTATAAAGCAAGTCCCTTTAAAAGAAAAATCATCAAGTCCCTAATGGTTGCCTTTAAAGATCAAGTCCCTTCGAATAATGATGATAGTCCCTCCTATATGCTTAATACACCCCACAGTTGCCTTCATAACCAGATGTCCCTCACATGTCCCTTACATCCAAGGTAATGACTACCTACTCCTTAATAGTAGGGATAGTCTTACCAATTAAAGGATAAAGAACAGAAAGACTTAAACTTTAGGGTAGGTTCCTCTTATGTACTTACTCACTTCATTCAAATTTTTCAAACACTTAACAATTTCAAACAAATTTTCAAAAAACAAGTTTTTACGCATCCGTACATGGATCATTATCAACTATTATGAAAATTTTTCTATTCACACACTACACTTTCAAAAACAATTCAACAGTGAGCTAAGTAACTAAGAGCCCATGGATAACCATGGATGTAAAGGGTGCTAACACCTTCCCTTTACATAACCTACCCCCCGGACCCGAAAATATCTCTTAAGGTCTTTCCTGTTCTTTTATACCCTTTCCTTTTGGATAAAATAAAAGTCGGTGGCGACTCTTGCTATCCGCAACATAACTAAAGTCAGTTCTCCCACCGTGTTACAGACAGTCCTAGGCAAAAATAAGGGCATCCCGGCAAACCAAAAGGGTTTGGGCAAAAATTAGGGATATATATGAAAAGATGTACACCCGGCAAGTCGAAAACCTGAAAAGGCGGCTTGGGCAAAAAAGGGTATCTCGGTGGATTGAAAACCTGAAAGGGCAATCCAGGCAAAAGTTAGGGATTAAAGCGTATGATTATGTCTCGTTTGGATCACTCATGAAACTGCAACCAGTTGTATTACTTACTCAAGCTCAAACAGATAAAGCACAATCCAATCGTTTTCGTCTCAACAGCAGAAGATGAGATACTTGAAGATAATGGCAATAGTAGAATTGAAACTCAATAGGATTGTTTCCCACATAGCTGATTTTTTTTTGTTTTGTAAAACTTTATGACAAAATCCTCTTACTAGGGTTTATGTCTCCTTGTACAAACTTACCCATGAATGGGTCACTCTTTGATATAAATAAAAATCCATTTTTGAATCCTGATTTACTTTTACCCTATTTACATGAGCGAAACGTCCATTGGTTGTGTTTGAATGTATGTATGCTTTTGAATATGATTAATGTTTACAAGAAATGCATGTATGCTTAATATGATTGATGTTTACCAGAAATGCATGAAAATGCAGTAATAGTATTTACTAAGGACGAACGAGGGAAGGATTTCAACGAAGCTTCGCCGGTTCATCTCTACAAAACAGCTACAAACCCTCAGTAGGACGAATCCATCTTCATAAAGTCTCATCTCCCCTGGAATTTATATCCATCTCTTTTATCCTCATACGGATATACAGGAATTTACTTTCCAATAAGGGTACGACGAACGAAGACGGGAGGTTATATCTGCCCTACTATCAAACGAAGACGGGAGGTTATATCTGCCCTACTATCAAACGAAGACGAAGGTTATGTATACCTTACTATCCCCAGCATACGGGAGGTTATCTATACCTTGCTATCCCCAGCATACGGAAGGTTATGTATAATATATTATCAAGCAAGACGGGAACGAGTTCCTCATATTCTTCAACAACGAATCGGGATTTATTTTCCCTGGCCAGCAGTTGTTATATGAAAATATCCAGACGCTTCAGGCAGCATCATATCATACATACATCATTTACATCATACCATACATATGCATAGATACATAATACATTACTCAAGTGCATCATAATATACACACATACATAATGCATAAGCTAATACTATCATACAGAATGCTACCTTGTTTTCAGGTTAATTATCCAACAAACAGACTTATGATTATCAAGATTGCTTTATCCTCCTGAAAGTTATCATCCCTCAGGATTGCTTCATCCTCCTGAAAGCATATCATCCATCAGGACTGCTTTATCCTCCTGAAAGCATATCATCCATCAGGACTGCTTTATCCTCCTGAAAGCATTATACATCAGGACTGCTTTATCCTCCTGAAAACTTATTATCTCTCAAGACTGCTTCATCCTCTTGAAAACATATTATTACGTCAGGACTGCTTCATCCTCCTGACAACTTATTATTACCTCAGGATTACTTTATCCTCCTGACAGCTTCTTATACCTCAGGATTGCTTTATCCTCCTGAAATCATATTATTACCTCAGGGCTGCTTTATCCTCCTGACAGCTATCATCAATACCTCAGGACTGCTCCATCCTCCTGACAGCTATCATCATTATTTCAGGACTGCTTTATCCTCTTGAAAACTATCATTATACCTTCATATTTTGGACTGCTTTATCCTCCAAGAAATGTATCTGAAGAACTTCTCTCCAAGTGGTATCTTTAAACCCACTCAAGCATATTCAACTAGTCATCTGTATCACTCTATGCATTGGTGAGTGCAAATTTTTGGGCTTTTGTGTTCAATCCCCTTCAACCTTCCAGGTCACGACTGGCAAACATACCAATCTAACCCCTCAGGTTTCAGAAAATTGAACAGGGGCAGCTGTTGCACCCCAAAATTTGCCCTCACAATACAATACTTTGTGTACTAAGCAGGTTCACAAGGTTCACAAGATTCACAACACTTACAAGACCTTTCATGAGGTTCATGAAGTCTACAAGTCACTTTTATGAAGGTTCATAAGGTTCACAAGAGTCACAATGTTTTCAAGACCTTTCATGAGGTTCATGAAGTCTACAAGTCACTTCATGAAGGTTCACAAGGTTCACAAGATTCACAATGCTTTCAAGACCTTTCATGAGGTTCATGAAGTCTACAAGTCACTTCATGAAGGTTCACAAGGTTCACAAGATTCACAATGCTTACAAGACCTTTCATGAGGTTCATGAAGTCTATAAGATACTTTATGAAGTTCACAAGGTTCACAAGGTTCACAATACCTCCCATGAGGTTCACAAGACATTTTATGAAGGTTCACAAGGTTCACAAAGTTCACAATTGGTCAGAAGAGTTGACAATTCCCTCAGACAATGCACCTCCTAAGCAGTGCATCCAAAACTAGGGTTTTGACTTTAATCAGGCTAAATGAACTTCCAAGACTTCAAGTGAGCTTCATAACATCTTATATGTGTGTAATAACCCCCATGACAAGTTTCAAGACTTTTCTCAAAGGTTTGCTCAGTCAGATGATCAGATAAGTCAAAATCAGTCAAAGTAGTTAAAAAGTCAAACTGAGGTCAACTGTGGTCAAACCAAAGTCAAACTTCATGATTTTTTGCCAACATCAAGTATATGAAGTAAAATTCATCATTTGATCAAGGGTTGATCATGATTCATCAAGGAGATTTCAGATCATCAAGAATCAGGAGTTTCTAAATTAGGGTTTTCTCAGTAAAAGTCAACTGAACTTTGACCAGCTGTTGCACCCCAAAATTTGCCCTCACAATACAAGACTTTGTGTGCTAAGAAGGTTCACAAGGTTCACAAGTTTCTATAACCTTTCATGAGGTTCATGAAGTCTACAAGTCACTTCTTGAAGGTTCACAAGGTTCACAAGCTTCTCAACATTTACAAGACTTTTCATGAGGTTCATGAAGTCCATAAGTTGCTTCTTGAAGGTTCACAAGGTTCACAAGTTCCATAATGCTTTCAATACCTTTCATGAAGTCCACAAGTTACTTCTTGAAGGTTCACAAGGTCCACAAGACTCACAATGATTACAAAGCTCTCCTGAGGTTCATGAGGTCTACAAAGCCACTTCATGAGGTTCACAAGGTTCACAAGCTTCACAATACCTCCCATGAGGTTCACAAGACATTTTATGATGGTTCACAAGGTTCACAAAGTTCACAATTGGTCAAAGGAGTTGACAATTCCCTCAGACAATGCACCTCCTAAGCAGTGCATCCAAAACTAGGGTTTTGACTTTAATCAAGCTAAATGGACCTCCAAGACTTCAAGTGAGCTTCATAACATCTTATATGTGTATAAGAACCCCCATGTAAAGTTTCAAGACTTTTCTCAAAAGTTTGCTCAGTCAGATGATCAGATAAGTCAAAATCAGTCAATGCAGTCAAAAAGTCAAACTGAGGTCAACTGTGGTCAAACCAAAGTCAAACTTCATGATTTTTTGCCAACATCAAGTATATGAAGTAAAATTCATCATTTGATCAAGGGTTTATCATGATTCATCAAGGAGATTCCAGATCATCAATACTCAGGAGTTTCTAAATTAGGGTTTCCTTAGTAAAAGTCAACTGAACTTTGACCAGCCATAACTTTCACATACTTCATCACCAAGTCTCCATCAAAAGCTCATTTTGAAGGAAATTGAATTCTCTACAACTTTGATGTTGCAAGTTAAGCCCAAAAATGCTTCATTTGGAAGATATGAGCTAAGACATTATAGGTCATTTCAAAAGTCAACAAAAAGTCAACAACTTCAAAAGGGAATAACTTGAGATTGGTAAATGATATGGTCCTGAAACCAATGGGGTTGTTTAGAGGACTCTTCAAGCTTTCCAAAAAGTCCAAGAACACCCTCATACCTTTAAAATTGAGGGAGATATGCTCTTGCAAAGTTGGGAAATTTTGTGATGGTTTATATTGAAAATGGGGGTCTAGAACCAATTCCTTCCAAATGGGCTTGCTAAATTGTGATCCAATCCACATCATATCACCATGCACGACCCAATTGACCAAAATTCAGAATTTTTATTATTTTATTTTTATTTATTATTGATTTAATTCATAAAAATCATTTTAAATAAATATAAAATATGAAAATCTATTTTTGGGTGAAGATTGAGTTTCTAGAATTTCATAAATGTTGATTGAATTTGAAAGAGAAAGGAATCATGAGATTGATCCAAGAATAGCAAGTCTTCATGAACAAATATTTGACTTTTACACCATGATCTTTTTCAATCTTTTTTGGATCAAATCTCCACACAACCAATGAGTTTTCTTAACCTAATTCACTCACATATATATACTAAACACAAACCTAACATGGAGACACGAATTCCAGCAGCCAAGGGTAAGTTTCAAAAACTCAAAAATTCATCAAAAAAGTGGAATTCGGATTTCATCTTCCAAGGCTCTAAAAGGTAAAATAAGAACATGGTTGGCTTCCCTGGACATCATGGATCATGAATCATCATTCATAAGCATTCAAATCATGCCCTAATGATAAACCCGAAGCTTATTTGTTCTTGAACAAAACTTTTTCGATTGTGTTAATTTGTTGTGTTTCAATGAAATTTGCTTGGCTAATGTTGTTTGTTATGTGCTATAGATCGTTTCTGGACAAAAAAATTGAAGCTTCCTTGCCTAGAACAGATTCGGCCATTATTAGGGTTTAGAGCTCAATTTTAGGGTTTGATGATTTAATGAATTTAAACAAATTCTAAGAACATAGGAATGTTCTATGGATCACAAGAATCATAAAACTATAATTAATTTCATGAATCAGTGTTGTTTGGGATGAGTTTGGTTTTCGCAGGTCAAGAAACATGAAGAACTCGCAGGTAAATTTGTAGCAATACTCGCAGGAAAAAACGCAGGTATGAGGAAGAAGATGAAGACCAGTTCGCGCCTGTTTTAAAATTTAAATGTTGTTTTAAAATATTATGTGTTTTCTCTGTTTGTATATCACCAGCTAATGGTTGGCCCAGTGGAAAAGCACATACGCGTTTGACAAAAGGGGAGGGGATCGAATCCTGCCTCTTCCAATGTTTTGATATTTTTCTCATTTAAATTGCTTTCTTAATATATTATGGTTTGTAGTTGTTTTGTAAGCAGAAGGGCTCTCCCAGCCAGGCGGTCAAGCATGCGCGTATACATTCATAAGGTCCTGGGTACGATTCCCACCCCAGGCCTTTTTGTTTCTTTATTTTTTGGATTTTTCAGGCAAAGCACAAAACAAATTCTCCTCCCTTCATTGTTGCCTGCGTGTGGGCTAGCCTGATGGTTATTGTTGTTGCTGGCAAGTGTGATGTCATGGGATCAAATCCCAACCAGGTAAGTTTCTCTCTTTTTTGCAATTTTTCTATTTTCTTTTATTTAATTATTAAAATCATATGTATATAAATATAATTAAAATAATGTTATAGATATATGTTCAATATAATTCAAATTCTATATTTCTTTTTTTTTTCTGAAAAATTATTTTTATAATCATGTAAATAAATTATAATATGTATATTAGCTAAAATAATCTTATATTATAAACCCTAAAAATATTTTCTAAAATAAAACCTAATTATTTTTTCCTAAATAATTTTATTTTCTAATCCTTAATGTAATTATTATATATATTTATTTATTTATTTAATATGATTCTTGTAAATTTTGTAAATATATTTATAATCCAAATTATCTTTCTTTTAATATATGTTTAGAAACAATTTAATTTACAATAATTATATTTTTTAGAATAATTTTGTAAATATAATAACTAATAAAATTAAATTTTGTAAATATGATTAATTTTGTGAATATAATATTTAAAATTTATTTTCTCCTTATAATATGTAAATAATTGTTTTTTTTTTAATAAATAAATACTAATATATGTTTAAAAAAAATGATTAAATTTGTAATAATTAGAATTTATAATTGCATTATGTTTGAAAATTTTTTAATTAATTCTTATTAAATGTTATATATTAAAACCCAATTTTTTGTCATTATAATATTTCTTATTTAATTGTATTTATTTTAATTATTGTTACTAACTATATTATTATTTATTATTATCTTATATTTCTTATTATTATTTCTCTAACCCTGTTTATTTTTTCTAATTATTATTATTATTATTTTATTCTCACTAACCTTATTTTTTTTTTAATTATATTTATCACTAACCCCTATTTTAATTACTTATTTATTTTTGCTTATTATATTTATTTTGCTATATATTTACATTTTTTGCTATTTATTATTTTTATAATTATGTTGTAATTGCTTCTCGGATGTAAATTTTGTAATATTTTAATTATTTAATTATTGCTATGGTTAGTAATTTAGGGAGTGCAAAAATATGTATTCTATTAAAAATAAAATTAGAGCATTTAAATTAAAGATAAATAATATTGAACACTCACACACGTAAGTCGATTTTTAATCGCCATCTCACATTTCTAAGGTTATTCCTCAAGTTGCCTAAATCATAAGGTCAAGTGGGGTGTATAAAGCAAGTCCCTTTAAAAATAAAAATCATCAAGTCCCTAATGGTTGCCTAAAAAAATCAAGTCCCTTCGAATAATGATGATAGTCCCTCCTATATGCTTATTACACCCCACAGTTGCCTTCATAAAACAGAATGTCCCTCTTATGTCCCTTACATCCAAGGTAATGACTACCTACTCCTTAATAGTAGGGATAGTCTTACCAATGAAAGGATAAAAGAACAAGAAAGACTTAAAACTTTAGGGTAGGTTCCTCTTATGTACTTGCTCACTTCAAACTTTTCAAACACTTAAGCAAATTTCAAACCAATTTTCAAAAACAAGTTTTTACGCATCCATACATGGATCATTATCAACTATTCTGAAAATTTTTCTATTCACACACTACACTTTCAAAAACAATTCAAAAGTGAGTTAAGTAACTAAGAGCCCATGGATAACCATGGATGTAAAGGGTGCTAACACCTTCCCTTTACATAACCTACCCCCCGGACCCAAAATATTCTCTTAAGGTCTTTCCTGTTCTTTTATACCCTTTCCTTTTGGATAAAATAAAAGTCGGTGGCAACTCTTGCTATCCGCAACATAACTTAAAGTCAGTTCTCCCACCGTGTTACAGAACTGGCGACTCTGCTGGGGATTTAATAAAAAAGGGGTACCCTTAGGAATTAGATCACTTTAATATTGTTTGCCTTGTTTGCTTTACTTTACATTGTTGGGGTGCTCTTATGTGTGAAAGGTCCTAACCCGGACCTAGTGTACCTTAGGTAAATGGCAATAGACCAAGGAAACTGTACGACGTATATCGATACGGTTGATCTGGTGGCCATAGTTAGTGCGACTTCTTGGTTGGTGCTTATGTTCCTTAAGTCAAGTTGAGGATAATATGAGGCTGCCATATGTTGTCAATGCACTAACTAACTTTTAGAACCCTAGTTAACTCATCTTGGCCTTTAGAAAGTAGTGAGGTAACCGGATTTGGTGCAGACTGAAGTTGGTTGACACTCGATACTACGCTCATTGAGATCTTAAACTTGGAGGGTTTTGGTTGGCAAGTAAGTTGCCTTCTGATCAACCACCCTTGTGAAGGATCAATGATATTGAGATCCCTTAGAACCCGGTTACTTTGTAGGACAGGATGAACCAACTAACTTCAGGGGAGGGTTTACCTTAAACCTCATGCAAGCCTTTAAACCTAGGGCTATTGTATGACTTGCTTGTGTGTGCCACATGTTTGTGATTGAGCATAACATCATGACATCATCATGCATCATAAGAATATCATTTTCCCTAACCATTTCAAGGACCAAGGGATTTATCTTTGTTCTTTGTTGCAGGTCATGGCTTCTACTCGTAGGAACACCATCAGGATCAACTTTGTGGGGATACCTCCCAAGCTTAAAGAGTTGGTTTCTCAAGTGTCTGATCATTCCCAGTTCATCAAGAGACATGGTCACCTATTGGATCTAGTCACTTCCGGGTTCAATGAAGACATGATGAGTGTTCTGTTTCAGTTCTTTGACCCTAAGCACCATTGCTTTACATTCCCTGACTATCAACTGGTTCCTACCATGGAGGAGTTCTCCAAACTTCTGGGTATACCTGTTCTTGATCAAAAACCCTTCACAGGTTTGGAGAAGGAGCTTAAACCAGAGGTTATTGCTGCGGCTCTACATCTGAAGAAGTCTGATATTGTTCTAGAAACGAGAAGTGGAGTCAAGGGTATTCTTGCCAAGGTGCTAATGGATAAGGCTCAAATGTTCTTGAAGGCCATGAGCTATGATGCTTTTGAGGAGGTCTTAGCCTTGCTGATATATGGCTTAGTATTGTTCCCCAATCCAGATCAGTTCATAGATGTTCATGCCATCAACATTTTCCTGAGTCACAATCCAGTGCCTACATTGCTTGGAGATATCCTACATTCTCTTCATACCCGAACTACAAGGGCAAGAGGAACTTTGATGTGCTGCATACCTTTACTTTCTAGGTGGTTTATTTCTCACCTTCCTCGCTCAGTAATGAAGAATGAGCAAGGGTTCAGATGGTCCAAGAGGATCATGTCACTTTCTCACTCAGACATCCATTGGTGCTCCAGATCTATGGAGAATGTCACCATCATCGACCGTTGTGGGGAATTCCCTAATGTGCCACTACTAGGCATAAGAGGAGGCATCACTTACAACCCCTCTCTAGCTTTACGACAGTTTGGTTACGCCCGGAGTGATGGTCCACATGATATGTTGATTCAGGGCATTGTATTTGACTACGACAACGATCTTCAGGGTTACCGTCAGAGATTCATACGAGCTTGGGGAAAGGTAAACAGGGTTGACAGCAAGACACTGGAGCCTAATTACACTATTCCTATGGAAGCTTATCTCAGATGGGTACGATCTCGTGCTCAGACTCTCATGATGCCATATCCTGCCGTCCTACCAGTTACCATGGAACCTGTTGCTGAAGGAGACACAGCTTATACCATCCTTCACCCAGACATGCCTACTGATAAGGAAGACTTGCAGAGATCATGGATCCAACTGAAGGAGCAAAGGGATACTTTCGAGGCTCATTACAAAGCAGGCCAAGCAAGAATCCTAGAGCTAACAAAGCAACTTCATGAGGAACGAAACCTCAATTCATACCTCAACATAAAGAGGAAACGCCCATGGGAGACTTAAAACCCCATCTTTTGTACTTATTTTATTTCATTTCATTTCTGTATGCCTAAAAGGCAAAACAAAGTTATTACTAATAAAAGTTTACTTTCATGTTTGTCTAAGCAAATTTAAATCCTGCGGTCCTTGAAAACATTGCATATGCATTCCCATATCATTTCATTGCATCACAGGTTTATAATTGTGCACAGGTTTCTCATCTTCTCGCTGTTTATTTCAGCAATGGCTCTTGAACAATCAGTTAAGGATCTCCAGGCACAAAATGCATAGTTCCAAGAGCTGATCCTGAACCTGTCCAAGGGACAGGATGAATTGAAGGCACTGCTGGCCAAGAAGACTAAGAAGACTAGAAGGTCTGCTGGGTTGATCAACATGGGAAGAAGGTTCAAAGGTCTTGCCAAGACCAAGGAACCAGCTGAAGACTATGAATCTGAAGAATCTGAGCAAGAGGTAGGCAGTCTCCACCATTCAATGGGGGACTCTGATTCTGAGGCTAATTACTACCATGAGCCTAATGAAGACAAATTCAAGATGTTGGTGGATAGGATGGATGCTATGGAGTTGCAGAAATCATCTGGGTTGGATTTTGAGGATTTGAGTTTGATATCTGGGGTAGTCATACCCATTGGGTTCAAGGTTCCTACTTTTGTTGTCTATGATGGGGTCTCTTGTCCCAAACTGCATCTGAGGTCTTATGTTAGAAGAATTCAACCCCACACTGCTGATAAGAAGTTGTGGATCCATTTCTTTCAAGAGAGCTTATCTGGAGCTCAGTTGGAGTGGTATTATCAGTTGGAGAGTGCCAACATCAGAGACTGGAATGACCTTGCTGAAGCTTTCTATAAGCAGTACCAATACAATGCTGACTTAGCCCCCACTCGCATGCAGCTTCAGAGCATGTCTATGGGTGCAAAAGAAAGTTTTAAGGAGTATGCTCAGAAGTGGAGAGATTTAGCTGGAAGAGTTCAACCCCCTTTGACTGACAGGGAATTGGTTGATATGTTCATGTGTACGCTGAATGGTCCGTTTTACAGTCATCTAATTGGAAGCTCATCATCTGGCTTCACTGAGTTGATCATGACAGGAGAGCGAGTAGAGAATGGTATAAAGAATGGTAAGATCCATGTGGGCACTTCTTCATCAGGTGTTGCAAAGAAGCCTCCCACTGGGAAGAAAGAATCTAATGCTGTTTATGGTCAGCCTGATCGTAACAGAAGGCATCAGTCTGTCAGTGCGGTTCATATTTCAAATCCAACTCCTGCACCAACAGAGCAGCCACAGGGCAACCAACAGAGGGCTAGAAGACAGTTCACGAAGATCAACATGTCAATGGCTCAGGCATTGCAACATTTGTTGAAGGCTGAACTTATTACTTTGAAAGAGGCTCCTCAGAATCCCAATGTTACCTCTCCCAGGTACAATCCCAATGCACGGTGTGCATACCATTCAAACTGTCAGGGACATGATACTAATAATTGCTGGGTCTTGAAGAATAAAATTCAGGATATGATTGATGCTGGAGAAATTGAGTTTGATCCTCCGGGTACTCCCAATGTGATTACTGCTCCAATGCCAAACCACGAGAAGACTGTCAATGCCATTGAGGAAGATCTACATGTCTATTCAGTTATGGAGTTGACCACACCATTGTCTGTTATCAAAAAGAGGTTAGTACAAGCTGGGATCTTTCCAGGTTGTCGTGAAGATTGTTTGTATTGTACCTATAAGCCGGATAGTTGCTTCATATTGAGAGATGGAATTCAGCGTCTCATGGATAAGTACACTATAGTGTTTTAAAGGACTCTGTCGTCTGTAGAAAGTATGGTGGATCATCTGACTCAAGGTAGGAAGATTGAAGAGGTTGACATGGTTGACAAAGTACCAATAAGAATCACTTCAAAGGGTCCCATTAAAATCACTCATCAGGGTCCCATCAAAATTACTGCTGAAGGTCCTGTGAAAGTTGTTGCTGAAGCCAGAGTAGCTTCTGTGGTCATTACTACTCCTGGTCCTATCCCGTATACGTCTGACAAAGCTGTGCCTTGGCACTATGGGGCTGATGTTTACATCCATGGTGTCAAGCAAGAGCCTGTAGCTGATGTGCCTGTTGACATTGATAATATTGCTGGATCTAGCAAGATCACTCGTAGTGGAAGAGTTTTCTCTCCCCCAGATACTTCCAAGAATGCAGTTACTCCTGCTGCTACCTCCACCACTGATGCTCGGGGCAAGGGTCCTGTTATTGAGCCTATATCTACTGATGTGCCAGCTGCTGATGACCTCTCTAAGTAGATGGAAGAAGTATTGAAAATCATTCGCAAGAGTGATTATGACATTGTTGATCAGTTGGGGCATACTCCCTCAAAGATTTCTATGCTGTCCTTGTTGTTATGTTCTGAGGCTCATGCCAAGTCATTGATCAAGTTTCTGAAGATGGCTCATGTACCCAGTGCAATTTCTGTTGACCAATTTGAGAACTGTGTTGCCCACCTGACCTATGACAATGGGTTAGGATTTTCTGATGTTGATTTGACCCCTGCCAAGAGGGATCATAACAGGGCCTTGCATATTTCAATTGAATGCAGGGGCACTACCCTGTCACATGTGCTGATAGACAATGGTTCCTCTTTGAATGTGTTGCCTAAGGAAGTCCTGAACAAGCTGAGTCCTGAAGATGTTGTGCTGAAGCCCAGTAATATTGTGGTAAAGGCTTTTGATGGTTCTAGAAGAGTAGTGCATGGGGAAATTGATCTTCCAATCCAAGTTGGTTCCCAGGTGTTTACTGCTACATTTTATGTGATGGATATTCGTCCTTCATACTCTTGTCTGCTTGGTCGTCCCTGGATCCATGGGGCAGGTGCTGTGACCTCTACATTGCACCAAAAGTTGAGATATCCGGTGAATGGAAAGGTTGTTACTGTCTATGGAGAAGAAGAATACTTTGTCAGCCATGTCAATACCTTCAAGTATCTGGAAATGGAAGGTGAATACATTGAGACTCCGTGTCAGACATTTGAAATGGTTCCTTGGGTTGTTAATGATTATGTAGCTCCTCCTGTTGTGAAGAAAGTTCCTGTGGTCACCAGAAAACCTCCAACAATGGCAATGGCTTCCCTCAATGATGCTAGAGCTGTGGTGGATGAAGGTGGTTGTACTATTTGGGGTCAGCTTCCTGATATTCCATACAAGTCTGACAAGTTTGGTTTGGGTTTCACTGCAGAGTCCCAGAAGACTGTTCGTCGTGCTCGTGCTGCCCGTATCACTAATCAAGGGGTTGTGAAGGACCAGATTAATGCTGTGGGAGGTCAAGATGAAGACTACAACTTGGATGCATGGATTTTTCCTACTGTGGGTGCTGGACTCAATAATTGGAAAGCTGAAGATGTTATCCCTATCTCCTATAGTCAGGAGTAAATACTATTACTGTGTTATGTTTTAAGTTTGTAATTTCTGAACAATTGAACTTTCAAGCCATGTGCCTTACCCGGGGCACAATGGTGTGCTTGTTACGGGTTGTCATTTCATTTGCATACTTCATTCAATAAAATCAGTGGACGTTTCGTTTTCGTAAATATTGTGTTCCTTGTCTTTCTTTTCTTTTATTTTCGTTTTATCAGCTATGTGTTCTTACACACACCCACATCACTAAATGCAGATCCTCATCCACTCTGGATCCTGTTGATAACAGTTCTACTATTGCCAATTATAATTTCGAGAATCCGATCTATCAAACTGAAGACGGAAATGAGGACGATTGTGAAATACCTGTAGAGCTTGCTAGGTTGTTACAACAAGAAGAGAAAGCTATACAGCCACATGAAGAGCCAGTCGAAATTGTGAATTTGGGAACTGAAGAAAACAGAAAAGAGGTCAAGATAGGGGCTGATTTAGAGGACGGTGTCAAGAGCAGGTTGATTCAGATGTTACGTGACTATGTGGAGATCTTTGCTTGGTCTTATGAAGATATGCCAGGGTTGGATACAGACATTGTGGTTCACCGTTTACCAGTGAAAGAAGATTGTCGTCCAAAGAAGCAGAAGGTTCGTCGTATGCGTCCTGAAATGTCAGAAAAGATCAAAGCAGAGGTAATGAAACAGTTCAATGCAGGGTTCTTGGCAGTGACTTATCCTCAGTGGGTTGCAAATGTGGTACCAGTTCCTAAGAAAGATGGTAAGGTACGTATGTGTGTAGACTACAGAGATTTGAACAAGGCTAGCCCTAAAGATGACTTTCCACTTCCTCATATTGATATTCTGGTAGACAACACTGCTCAGCATAAGGTATTCTCTTTTATGGATGGTTTCTCTGGTTACAATCAAATCAAGATAGCACCTGAAGATATGGAGAAGACAACATTTGTGACACAGTGGGGCACCTTTTGCTATAAGGTAATGCCATTTGGTTTGAAGAATGCAGGGGCAACATATCAGCGTGCTATGGTGGCTTTGTTTCATGATATGATTCATCATGAGATAGAGGTATATGTAGATGATATGATAGCCAGGTCTCAGAATGAAGAGCAACATCTTGATCATCTGCACAAGTTGTTTGAGAGGTTGAAGAAATACAAGTTAAGATTGAATCCAAACAAGTGTACTTTTGGAGTTAGATCCGGAAAGCTCCTGGGTTTCATTGTCAGTGGAAAAGGTATTGAAGTGGATCCTGCAAAAGTGAAAGCTATACGAGCGATGCCAGCTCCCCGTACTGAGAAGGAGGTTAGAGGTTTCTTGGGGCGATTGAACTACATTGCAAGATTTATTTCCCAATTAACTACCATCTGTGAGCCAATTTTCAAGTTGTTGAAGAAAGATCAGGTGATGGAATGGAATGATGAGTGCCAGACTGCCTTTGATGAAATTAAGAGATATCTGCTGGAACCACCAATTTTGATGCCACCAGTTGATGGAAGACCCTTGATTATGTACTTAACTGTGTTAGGCAACTCAATGGGGTGTGTGTTGGGGCAACATGACGAGTCTGGTCGAAAAGAGCAGGCAATATACTACCTTAGCAAAAAGTTTACCGACTGTGAAACAAGATACTCACTGCTCGAGAAAACTTGCTGCGCTTTGGCATGGGCTGCTCGCCGACTAAGACAGTATATGTTGACCCATACTACCTTGTTGATTTCGAAGATGGATCCAATCAAGTACATATTTGAGAAACCTGCTCTCTCCGGAAGAATTGCAAGATGGCAAATGATCTTGACAGAATATGACATACAGTATACTACTCAGAAGGCCATTAAAGGAAGTGTTGTTGCTGATCATTTGGCTCATCAAGCAGTGGATGATTATCAGTCAATGAGTTTTGAGTTTCCTGATGAAGACATTATGATTATTACCAAAGAACCTGGACAATATGACGGACCTGAACAAGGATCCCGATGGACTATGGTTTTTGATGGTGCCTCTAATGCACTTGGTAATGGTGTTGGTGTTGTGATTAGTTCCCCTGAAGGTTGTCATACCCCGATTACTGCCAGACTTTGTTTCCATTGTACCAATAACATGGCTGAGTATGAGGCATGTATCTTAGGTATTAAAGCTGCTATTGATATGAAGATTCAGTTCCTGGATGTGTATGGAGATTCAGCCCTGGTAGTAAGTCAGATTAAAGGATATTGGGATACCAAGCATGATAACCTCATTCCTTACAGAGAGCATGTGTTGTCTTTGATCCCACATTTCAAAGAGATTACTTTTGAACATATTCCACGAAGAGAGAATCAGTGGGCAGATGCATTAGCTACCATGGCATCTATGTTTGAGATCAGTTGGGATGATGAAGCTCCCAAGATTACTATTGATAGATTTGAAAAGCCTGCATATTGCAATGAGATCGACACAGAAGGGGCAGAGGAGAAACCTTGGTTCTATGAAGTGAAAAGATATCTTGAAGCTCAGGAGTTCCCTGAGGGGGCATCTGTCAAAGATAGGAAATTTCTGAGAAGGTTTGCTGCTAAGTTCTTCTTGAGTAATGGGATTCTATACAAGCGCAATCATGATTCAACTTTGCTTCATTGTGTGGACAAGAAGGAGGCAACTGAGATTATGGAAGATATGCATGACGGGATCTTTGGCACTCATTCTAGTGGTCATACCATGGCAAAGAAGATATTGAGAGCAGGTTACTATTGGTCTACCATGGAAGCTGATTGCTATCAACATTCTAGAACTTGTCACAAGTGTCAAATTTATGCTGATAAAGTCCATACACATCCATCACCATTGAATGTGTTGAATGCTCCTTGGCCTTTTGCCATGTGGGGCATTGATATGATTGGTGAGATCAAGCCTACTGCTTCTAATGGGCATCGTTTCATCCTGGTTGCTATTGATTACTTCACGAAGTGGGTGGAGGCAGCTTCATTTGCATCTGTTACCAAGAATGTTGTGGCTCGGTTCATTAAGAATAATCTCATATGTAGGTATGGCATCCCTGAAAGGATTATCACTGACAATGGCTCTAATCTGAACAACACTATGATTACTGATCTCTGCACGCAGTTCAAGATTAAGCATCACAACTCTTCTCCGTACCGTCCAAAGATGAATGGGGCAGTTGAAGCTGCTAATAAGAACATTAAGAAGATTGTACAGAAGATGACTGTTACTTACAAAGATTGGCATGAAATGTTACCATTTGCTCTTCATGGTTATCGTACTACAATACGTACTTCAACAGGGGCAACCCCATTCTCCTTAGTCTATGGTATGGAAGCAGTTCTGCCCATTGAAGTTCAGATTCCCTCCTTGAGAATTATGAAGGATGCAGGATTGGATGAAGATGAGTGGATTCAGACTCGACTCGACCAGATAAATTTGATTGATGAGAAGAGGTTAGCAGCAGTTTGTCATGGCCAGATGTACCAGAAACGGATGATCAAAGCTTTTAACAAGAAGGTTAAGCCAAAGGTATATCAGGTTGGTGACTTGGTAATCAAGCGTATCATATTACCACAAGGTGATCCTGGGGGCAAGTGGACTCCAACATATGAAGGACCATTTGTAGTCAAGACAGTGTTTTCAGGAGGTGCCATGATACTGACTACAATGGATGGTGAAGATTTCCCACAGCCTGTAAACACAGACATAGTTAAAAAATACTACGCATGAAAAGAGACCCGCTAGGTTGACAGGCCTAGGAAAAAATAAGGGCATCCCGGCAAACCAAAAGGGTTTGGGCAAAAATTAGGGATATATATAAAAAGATGTACACCCGGCAAGTCGAAAACCTGAAAAGGCGGCTTGGGCAAAAAAGGGTATCCCGGTGGATTGAAAACCTGAAAGGGCAATCCAGGCAAAAATTAGGGATTAAAGCGTATGACTATGTCTCGTTTGGATCACCCATGGAACTGCAACCAGTTGTACTACTTACTCAAGCTCGAACAGATAAAGCTCAATCCATTCGTTTCTGTCTCAACAGCAGAAGATGAGATACTTGAAGATAATGGCAATAGTAGAATTGAAACTCAATAAGATTGTTTCCCACATAGCTGATACTCTTTGTTTTGTAAAAACTTTATGACAAAATCCTCTTACTAGGGTTTATGTCTCCTTGTACAAACTTACCCGTGTATGGGTCACTTTTTGATATAAATAAATTCCATCTTTTGAATCCAGATTTATTTTTACCCTATTTACATAAGCGAAACGTCCATTAGTTGTGTTTGAATGCATGTATGCTTTTGAATATGATTAATGTTTACCAAAAATGCATGTATGCTTTTAATATGATTGATGTTTACCAAAAATGCATGTATGCTTTTAATATGATTGATGTTTACCAGAAATGCATGGAAATGCAGTAATAGTATTTACTAAGGACGAACGAGGGGAGGGTTTCAACGAAGCTTCGCCGGTTCACCTTTACAAAACTACAAAACCCTCAGTAGGACGAATCCATCTTCATAAAGTCTCATCTCCCCTGGAATTTATATCCATCTCTTTTATCCTCATACGGATATTCGGGAATTTACTTTCCAATAAGGGTACGACGAACGAAGACGGGATGCTATATTTACCCTACTATCGAACGAAGACGAAGGATATATCTCCAGCATCCGGGAGGTTATATATACCTTGCTATCCCCAGCGTACGGAAGGTTATCTATACCTTGCTATCCCCAGCAGACGGGAGGTTATATATACCTTGTTATCCCTAGCAGACGGGAGGTTATATCTACCTTATTATCCCCAGCAGACAGGAGGTTATGTATACCCTCTTATCAAACAAAACGGGAATAAACAACGAATCGGGATTTATTTTCCCTGGCCAGCAGTTGTTCTATGAAAGATATCCAGACGCTTCCAGCAGTGTCATATCATACATACATCATTTACATCATACCATAACATACATATACATGGATACATAATACATTTCCTAAGTGCATCATATTATACATGCATACATAAAACATAAACTAATATTATTTTACAGAATGTTACCTTGTTTTCAGGGTAATTATCCAACAAACAAACTTATGATCATCAGGATTGCTCTATCCTCCTAAAGACATGCTGTTACATCAGGATCACTCCAGTCTCCTGAAAGCATATCATATTATTACCTCAGGGTTGCTTTATCCTCCTGACAACTTCTCATTACTTCAAGACTGCTTTAGAGTTATCATTATTGATTGCTCTATCCTCCTGAAATCCTATTATTACTTCAAGACTGCTTTAGAGTTATCATTATTGATTGCTCTATCCTCCTGAAATCATATTATTACTTCAAGACTGCTTTAGGGTTATCATTATTGATTGCTCTATCCTCCTGAAGACATGCTGTTACATCAGGATTACTCCAGTCTCCTGAAAGCATATCATCAATCTCTCAAGATTGCTCTATCCTCTTGAAATTATATTGTTACCTCAGGACAGCTCCAGCCTCCTGATAGCTTTTCACCCCCCCTGAAGACATGCTGTTACATCAGGATTACTCCAGTCTCCTGAAAGCATATCACCAATACCTCAGGACTGCTCCAAACTCCTGACAGCTTTCATTATACCTCCATATTTTGGACTGCTTTATCTTCCAAGAAATATACCTGAAGAACTTTCCCCTAGTGGCATCTTTAAGCCCACTCAATCACATTCAACTAGCCATCTGTATCACTCTAATGCACTGGTGAGTGCAAATTTTTGGGCTTTTGTGTTCAATCCCCTTCAACCTTCCAGGTCACGACGGGCAAATATACCAATCTAACCCCTCAGGTTTCAGAAAATTGAACAGGGGCAGCTGTTGCACCCCAAAATTTGCCCTCACAATACAAGACTTTGTGTGCTAAGAAGGTTCACAAGGTTTACAAGTTTCTATAACCTTTCATGAGGTTCATGAAGTCTACAAGTCACTTCTTGAAGGTTCACAAGGTTCACAAGCTTCTCAACATTTACAAGACTTTTCATGAGGTTCATGAAGTCCATAAGTTGCTTCTTGAAGGTTCACAAGGTTCACAAGTTCCATAATGCTTTCAATACCTTTCATGAAGTCCACAAGTTACTTCTTGAAGGTTCACAAGGTCCACAAGACTCACAATGATTACAAAGCTCTCCTGAGGTTCATGAGGTCTACAAAGCCACTTCATGAGGTTCACAAGCTTCACAAGCTTCACAATACCTCCCATGAGGTTCACAAGACATTTTATTATGGTTCACAAGGTTCACAAAGTTCACAATTGGTCAAAGGAGTTGACAATTCCCTCAGACAATGCACCTCCTAAGCAGTGCATCCAAAACTAGGGTTTTGACTTTAATCAAGCTAAATGGATCTCCAAGACTTCAAGTGAGCTTCATAACATCTTATATGTGTATAAGAACCCCCATGTCAAGTTTCAAGACTTTTCTCAAAAGTTTGCTCAGTCAGATGATCAGATAAGTCAAAATCAGTCAATGCAGTCAAAAAGTCAAACTGAGGTCAACTGTGGTCAAACCAAAGTCAAACTTCATGATTTTTTGCCAATATCAATTATATGAAGTAAAATTCATCATTTGATCAAGGGTTGATCATTATTCATCAAGGAGATTCCAGATCATCAATACTCAGGAGTTTCTAAATTAGGGTTTCCTCAGTAAAAGTCAACTGAACTTTGACCAGCCATAACTTTCACATACTTCATCACCAAGTCTCCATAAAAAGCTCATTTTGAAGGAAATTGAATTCTCTACAACTTTTATGTTGCAAGTTAAGCCCAAAAATGCTTCATTTGGAAGATATGAGCTAAGACATTATAGGTCATTTCAAAAGTCAACAAAAAGTCAACAACTTCAAAAGGGCATAACTTGAGATTGGTAAATGATATGGACCTGAAACCAATGGGGTTGTTTAGAGAACTCTTCAAGCTTTCCAAAAAGTCCAAGAACACCCTCATACCTTTAAAATTGAGGGAGATATGCTCTTGCAAAGTTGGGAAATTTTGTGATGGTTTATATTGAAAATGGGGGTCTAGAACCAATTCCTTCCAAATGGGCTTGCTAAATTGTGATCCAATCCACATCATATCACCATGCACGACCCAATTGACCAAAATTCAGAATTTTTATTATTTTATTTTTATTTATTATTGATTTAATTCATAAAAATCATTTTAAATAAATATAAAATATGAAAATCTATTTTTGGGTGAAGATTGACTTTCTAGAATTTCATAAATGTTGATTGAATTTGAAAGAGAAAGGAATCATGAGATTGATCCAAGAATAGCAAGTCTTCATGAACAAATATTTGACTTTTACACCATGATCTTTTTCAATCTTTTTTGGATCAAATCTCCACACAACCAATGAGTTTTCTTAACCTAATTCACTCACATATATATACTAAACACAAACCTAACATGGAGACACGAATTCCAGCAGCCAAGGGTAAGTTTCAAAAACTCAAAAATTCATCAAAAAAGTGGAATTCGGATTTCATCTTCCAAGGCTCTAAAAGGTAAAATAAGAACATGGTTGGCTTCCCTGGACATCATGGATCATGAATCATCATTCATAAGCATTCAAATCATGCCCTAATGATAAACCCGAAGCTTATTTGTTCTTGAACAAAACTTTATCGATTGTGTTAATTTGTTGTGTTTCAATGAAATTTGCTTGGCTAATGTTGTTTGTTATGTGCTATAGATCGTTTCTGGACAAAAAAATTGAAGCTTCCTTGCCTAGAACAGATTCGGTCATTATTAGGGTTTAGAGCTCAATTTTAGGGTTTGATGATTTAATGAATTTAAACAAATTCTAAGAACATAGGAATGTTCTATGGATCACAAGAATCATAAAACTATAATTAATTTCATGAATCAGTGTTGTTTGGGATGAGTTTGGTTTTCGCAGGTCAAGAAACATGAAGAACTCGCAGGTAAATTTGTAGCAATACTCGCAGGAAAAAACGCAGGTATGAGGAAGAAGATGAAGACCAGTTCGCGCCTGTTTTAAAATTTAAATGTTGTTTTAAAATATTATGTGTTTTCTCTGTTTGTATATCACCAGCTAATGGTTGGCCCAGTGGAAAAGCACATACGCGTTTGACAAAAGGGGAGGGGATCGAATCCTGCCTCTTCCAATGTTTTGATATTTTTCTCATTTAAATTGCTTTCTTAATATATTATGGTTTGTAGTTGTTTTGTAAGCAGAAGGGCTCTCCCAGCCAGGCGGTCAAGCATGCGCGTATACATTCATAAGGTCCTGGGTACGATTCCCACCCCAGGCCTTTTTGTTTCTTTATTTTTTGGATTTTTCAGGCAAAGCACAAAACAAATTCTCCTCCCTTCATTGTTGCCTGCGTGTGGGCTAGCCTGATGGTTATTGTTGTTGCTGGCAAGTGTGATGTCATGGGATCAAATCCCAACCAGGTAAGTTTCTCTCTTTTTTGCAATTTTTCTATTTTCTTTTATTTAATTATTAAAATCATATGTATATAAATATAATTAAAATAATGTTATAGATATATGTTCAATATAATTCAAATTCTATATTTCTTTTTTTTTTTTCTGAAAAATTATTTTTATAATCATGTAAATAAATTATAATATGTATATTAGCTAAAATAATCTTATATTATAAACCCTAAAAATATTTTCTAAAATAAAACCTAATTATTTTTTCCTAAATAATTTTATTTTCTAATCCTTAATGTAATTATTATATATATTTATTTATTTATTTAATATGATTCTTGTAAATTTTGTAAATATATTTATAATCCAAATTATCTTTCTTTTAATATATGTTTAGAAACAATTTAATTTACAATAATTATATTTTTTAGAATAATTTTGTAAATATAATAACTAATAAAATTAAATTTTGTAAATATGATTAATTTTGTGAATATAATATTTAAAATTTATTTTCTCCTTATAATATGTAAATAATTGTTTTTTTTTAATAAATAAATACTAATATATGTTTAAAAAAAAATGATTAAATTTGTAATAATTAGAATTTATAATTGCATTATGTTTGAAAATTTTTTAATTAATTCTTATTAAATGTTATATATTAAAACCCAATTTTTTGTCATTATAATATTTCTTATTTAATTGTATTTATTTTAATTATTGTCACTAACTATATTATTATTTATTATTATCTTATATTTCTTATTATTATTTCTCTAACCCTGTTTATTTTTTCTAATTATTATTATTATTATTTTATTCTCACTAACCTTATTTTTTTTTTAATTATATTTATCACTAACCCCTATTTTAATTACTTATTTATTTTTGCTTATTATATTTATTTTGCTATATATTTACATTTTTTGCTATTTATTATTTTTATAATTATGTTGTAATTGCTTCTCGGATGTAAATTTTGTAATATTTTAATTATTTAATTATTGCTATGGTTAGTAATTTAGGGAGTGCAAAAATATGTATTCTATTAAAAATAAAATTAGAGCATTTAAATTAAAGATAAATAATATTGAACACTCACACACGTAAGTCGATTTTTAATCGCCATCTCACATTTCTAAGGTTATTCCTCAAGTTGCCTAAATCATAAGGTCAAGTGGGGTGTATAAAGCAAGTCCCTTTAAAAAGAAAAATCATCAAGTCCCTAATGGTTGCCTAAAAAAATCAAGTCCCTTCGAATAATGATGATAGTCCCTCCTATATGCTTATTACACCCCACAGTTGCCTTCATAAAACAGAATGTCCCTCTTATGTCCCTTACATCCAAGGTAATGACTACCTACTCCTTAATAGTAGGGATAGTCTTACCAATGAAAGGATAAAAGAACAAGAAAGACTTAAAACTTTAGGGTAGGTTCCTCTTATGTACTTGCTCACTTCAAACTTTTCAAACACTTAAGCAAATTTCAAACCAATTTTCAAAAACAAGTTTTTACGCATCCATACATGGATCATTATCAACTATTCTGAAAATTTTTCTATTCACACACTACACTTTCAAAAACAATTCAAAAGTGAGTTAAGTAACTAAGAGCCCATGGATAACCATGGATGTAAAGGGTGCTAACACCTTCCCTTTACATAACCTACCCCCCGGACCCAAAATATTCTCTTAAGGTCTTTCCTGTTCTTTTATACCCTTTCCTTTTGGATAAAATAAAAGTCGGTGGCGACTCTTGCTATCCGCAACATAACTTAAAGTCAGTTCTCCCACCGTGTTACACCAGCCATAACTTTCACATACTTCATCACCAAGTCTCCATCCAAAGCTCATTTTGAAGGAAATTGAATTCTCTACAACTTTGTGTATCACAAGCCAAGCCCAAAAATGCTTCATTTGGAAGGTATGAGCTAAGACATTATAGGTCCTTTTGAAAGTCAACAAAAAGTCAACAACTTCAAAAGGGCATAACATGAGATTGGTAAATGATATGGACATGAAACCAGTGGGGTTGGTTAGAGGACTCTTCAAGCTTTCCAAAATGTCCAAGAACACCCTCATACCACTAAAATTGAAGGATATGTGCCCTTGCAAAGTTGGGAAATTTTGGGTTGGTTCATGAAGAAAAAGGAGGTCTAAAACCAATTTTTTCCAAATGGGCTTGCCAAATAATGACCCAATCCACTTCAAAACATCTTGCACGAAATTAAATTAATTTATTCATAATTTTATTTATTTTGTTTTTATTTATTATGATTTTTATATTAAAAAGTCATTTTAAATTCAAATAAAATATAGAATAATGAGAATTAATTTTAATTTTGCTTCTAGAAAGTTTTAAATCACATTTAAACTTGATTGATACAAGAGTTATGAAAATCCTCCCAAAATAGCAATGTGAGATCAAGGATATTCAAGTTTTAAGATCAAATATTTTTCAATCTAAAGAGGTCCAAAAATCCAAAGCTTTGATGAATCTCTTGACCTAATCTTGTTGTATCATATATATACAACACATAACAAACATGAACCCACGATTTTGCAGCCTCAAACACCACATTCAAAGTTTCAAAAGTTCATCAAAAATTCAAATTCGGGTTCCTCTTTTAAGGGCAGGAAAAGGTATTTTGAAGACATAGAGATGATCCTTGGACATGATATAATCGAAACCAACCTTCCATTGCATCAAAACCATGTCATATCATGCTAACCGAATCAATTTTATTCTTCAATATTATGTTTTTCGATTTCATATATCTAACCAATATTAATTGATTTTGTTGTGTGATTCGTGTTAGTTAGGACCTAGGGATACTTTCTGGACCATTTGATTGAAGGTTTAGGGCCTAAAGCTTAAAACGCCATTATTAGGGTTTTGGAGCTCGAATTGGGATCTTATGATTTAACAAATATAAATGAATTGTGATAACATGATAACACTGTAAATGATGTGGTGATCACATTGGTGGTTTCAATTTGACAAAACTGTACAGGTAGCATGTTCGTTGACATGAACCTAGGAAATCCTGTAAAACCAAATTCGCAGGTAACTTTGTAGGAAAAAGTGCAGCTGATTTCGCAGGTAATATGGAGAAGATGAAGTTGGTTTGCGCGCGTTCTGAAAATTCAAATTTTATTTTTAATATTTTATGTTTTGTTGTTGGTTTATTATCACAAGCCAACGCTTGTCCCAGTGGTAAGGCTAGCGTGTGTTTAGTTGAAGGGCCTGTGTTCGAATCTTGGCTGTGTACATTTTTTCTTATTTTTTCAGGATAACCATGAAGCTTAATATATTATGTGTTATGGCCATTCCATTAACAGACGCGCTCACCCAGCAGGATTGGTAATGTACTTGTGTGATATTTGAAAGGCCCTGGGTTCGATTCTCCCCCAGGCCTTTTTGCTTCTTGTTATTTTTTTTCTTGATTTTTTCCAGACAAAGAACAAAACCAATTTGAGGCCCTTTACTATCACACGCGCGCTGATGGCCTAGTGGTGTGTTTTGTTGCTGGCAGACAGAACGTCCTGGGTTCAAATCCCAGCCAGGTAAGTTTCTATCTTTTTGCTTCTTTTTCTATTTTGTCTTGTTTATTTTATTTTGTTTAATTATTGTTATTAATAATCATATATAAATATATAATTAAGTAATTCCATTATAATATGTATATATTCAATATTTTCCCAAATTCTAAAAAATTATTTTCTAAATTCAAAAAAATTAGTTTTTATTATTATGTACTTCAATTATAAAATGTATACATTATTTAGTTAAATAAATTATTATTGTAAATTAAACCCTATTTATTTTCAAAACCCTAATTTTATAAACCCTAGTTTATCTTTTCTAAACAATTATTAAAAACCTAATTTTATTTTCTAATTTTTGTAAATATAATTATTAGGTACATATTTATGTAATATAATTAATTTTTGTAAATATAATTATAATCAAATTTTTTTTTTATAATATGTAATTATTTCCATAATTTGTTTATAATCTAAATCTTATATATATAAATAATTTTTGAATCTATGCTAATATAATCTTTTAATTATAATATGTTTAAAAATAATTTAATAATTTGTATATAATTCAAAATGTTATAATTACTTAATTGTTCATATTTTCTTTTATAATTGTCTATATAAAAATCTAATTTTTTTAATTATTATATTACTCTTTTTGCTTATTATTTTAATTATGTTCTTATAATATTTTTGCTAACCCTATTTATTTTAATTATTATTATTATTACTAATCCATTTATTTCTAAATTATGTTTATTATTATTATTTCATTAACTTTATTTATTTTTAATTATTACTACTAACCCCTATTATAATTATTATTGCTTATTTATTTATTTTACTTATTATTTATATTTTGCTTATTTATTTATTTTTGGCTATTTATTTAAATTGTTTTATTATTATGTAAATGCTCCTTGGTGTAATTTTTTGTAAATATTTAAATTATTTAATTTTTATGCCATGGTTAGTAAAATAGGGAGTGTAAACATGTATGATATTTAAAATTGAATTTAGATCATTTAAATTATAAGATAAATACAAAATTAAACACTCACACACGTAAGTCGATCTTTGATCGCCATCTCACTTTCTAGGGTTGCCTCTCAATGTTGCCTATTCAAAAAGGTCAACTAGGGTGTATAAAGCAAAGTCCCTTAAAAGAAAATTCATCTAGTCCCTTCATAATCAAAGATCAAGTCCCTAAAATGGTTGCCTTTCAATATGATCTTGTCCCATTCGAATAATGATGACAGTCCCTCCAAAATGCTTAATACACCCTACAGTTGCCTTCATTAAACAGATGTCCCTTTCATATGTCCCTCACATCCAAGGTAATGACTACCTATTCCTTAATAATAGGGATAGTCTTACCATTTAAAGGATAAAGAACAGAAAGACTTAAACTTTAGGGTAGGTTCCTCATAGTTACTTGCTCACTATTTCAAACAAATTTCAAAACACTTCACAATTAATTTTCAAACACAAGTTTTTTACGCATCCGTACATGGATCATTATCAAACTCTTATGAAAATTTCTATTCATACACTTCACATTTTCAAAAACAATTCAAAGTGAGCTAAGTAACTAAGAGCCCATGGATAACCATGGATGTAAAGGGTGCTAACACCTTCCATTTACATAACCTACCCCCCGGACCCAAAAATCTTTTTAAGGTCTTTCCTGTTCTTTTATGCCTTTCCTTTGGATAAAATAAAAGTCGGTGGCGACTCTTGCTATCCGCAACATAACTAAAGTCAGTTCTCCCACCGTGTTACAGTGAGGTGCTGTGCTCCTCTATTCCATACTTGGCTGCTCAAACACTTACCCAGGACTGATGCCTTCCTGAATCCTCCCCAACAGAAGAATTGGGCTAAGAGACTTATTGCTTTGACTTCAGATGACATCAGGTGGTGCACCCAGAGCACCAAAGGCAGAGACATAATTACTAGCTGTGGGCAGTACCCCAATGTACCTCTAATAGGAGTGAAGGGTTGCATCAACTACAATCCTTTGCTGTTTAAGAGACAATTGGGCTATGCTTTGGTACACCCTCCTAGAGTGCAAGACTTGGCTGAAACCTTATATTGTGAGATAAAGCCTAATCTAGCTGTTGTCAGGCAACCATCCTGGGCTTGGGACAACATCCAGACAAAGGGGATGGCCATCCTTGGGAGATGCAATAATGTGGCTTCAGCTCAGTATTATGAATGGTCCCATGCTAGAGCTCAGATTTCTGGGATGCCCTTCACCATTGAGGATGCACCTGGACCATCCACAGTACCACCTCCAGCCACTGTCATCCTGGAAGAATTTGAGAAGCTGAAGGAGAGGAATGAAAATCTGTCTCAAGCTCTGAAGAAGACCCTCTGGGAGAGGAGTGATGGTCGTCTAGACATTGATAGGTTAGAGAAGCTTAAGGTAGAACATCTGGCCAAGATTGAGAAAGCAGAAGACTACATCAAGAAATCAAGAGCTGGAGAGCAAATATTGAAGAATGCCTGTAAAGAGGCCCAGTTTCAGAAGGCTAGGACTGATCTTTATCTAGAGGAAAGTCAAGCTAGGTGGGTCAGGATCACTGAAGCTCGCACTCAAGAAGATAAAAGGACTCAAGCTAGGATTGAGCAGTTGGAGGCCAATGAGAAGAAACAACAGGAGGCTTTATTGGCAGCCCAGAAGGAGATTTCAGAATTGAAGCTTAGGGCTGGTGTGAAGAGGTCAAAGGAGCAAGACAGGCACAAGAAGCTGACCACTGCTATTGCCACCAGGAACCTTATTATCAGGAACATCACAGAGCATCCGGCTGGTCCTGTAACTGAATCACTTTTGAAGGAGGTTAAGGAGGATGAGTTTGGCTTAGATGTTTGATTTCTTTGCTTGTTGTTATTTCCATTTGATGTACTTTTCTTTTATGTTGTATTTTGACCCCTCAGGGGCGTGTGTTGTAAAAAACAATCTATGTATGATCCACCATTTGTAATATATTTGTCAGTTTGTTTCACTAAGTTTTATTTCCCTCAAGCAACATCAAAGCATCTTCCTCAGGGTCTGGAAAGGTCAAAACCAAGTACCAAGCCGGATACCTTGGAAACAAATAAGCATACTGCATTGCATACTAACTTTTGTTTTGTTTTGTAGGTTTTTGTTTTGTTTGTTACTAACTCTGTTGTGGTTCAGGAATTATTGCTCGCCGTCGGGTGTTCCCTCTCAACCGTCCGCACAGATATCCTACTCGCAACAATCTTCCTGTTATCCAGATGGACCAAGTACAACAAGATCTGACAGAGGTCAGAACTCAGATGGCTAATGAAAGGCTGGAGATGAGAAACCAAATGACCCAGTTCATGGAAGTAATGAATGGCTTGGCTCAAAGTCAAGAAAGGTTGAGGGCATTGGTAGAAAGACAAACCCCGGAAGAACCTCCCCTGGGAACTGGAGGAACAAGTAACAATGAAAGGGGACAGCCTCATGTTAACCCACCAGTATATGGGCCTCATCTACATCCGGAAGTCAACATCCCGGGTAATGTGCAAGGAAATACCACTGGCGGAAGGATCTTACAAGAAGACCCCCAGGAAGAGCAGTTTACTGTAATGGGAGCTGGGGATGAAGTCTATGATAAGAGGTTTGATGAAATTGCTGAGAAGTTGAGATCTCTGGAGTCTCAAAATTCCCTAGGTTTTTATGTCATGGATATGGGGTTAGTGGATGGGGTAAGGATTCCTCATAAGTTTAAACCCCCGTGCTTCGAGAAGTACAATGGAACTTCCTGTCCACGAACTCACTTACAGTCTTTTCTGGGAAGACCTAAAGCATACACAATGGATGAGAAACTGTGGATGTTTTACTTTGAAGATAGTTTGATAGGGGCTTCAAGGGAGTGGTACTCTCACTTGACCAGAGATATTATCAGGTGCTGGAAGGACTTAGCTGAAGCTTTCATCAGACAGTACCAATACAATCTGTACATGGCTCCTAACAGAACCCTTCTGATGGGAATGTCTCAATCCTCCAGAGAAAGCTTCCGGGAATATGCCCAGAGGTGGAGACAGCTTGCTGCTGCTGCCCAGCCACCCATGTCGGAGAGGGAAATGGCCGACATGTTTATGAACACTCTGCAAGGAACATATATTGATAGGCTAGCTGCCTTTTCTTCCACCAGCTTCGCTGACGTAGTCATAGCTGGAGAAAGAATTGAGAGCCTTCTGAAGATGGTCAAGATTTCTGATAATGGTGCAAGTTTGTCAAGTAATCCCAGGAAGCCTTTTGTGGGACCTAGAAGAACCGGTGAGACAAATGCCATTCATGCCGGCAGGGGCAGACCTCAGTATGTCCACAGATCAGTGGCAGCTGTCACCATTCCAGCTCCGATTCCTCAGCAACCAGCATATCAACCACAACAACAACTACATTATCAGCAGCAGGTTCAGTATCCGCCACAAAGAGCCTACAACAACAACAACAAAGACCACCACAGGCAAATAGGGTGATTGACCCTATCCCTATGCCTTATGCCGCTTTATTACCACAACTCCTGAAACTCAACTTGGTTGAATTAAGGACATTGGCACCACCAGATCCCTCTAATCTGCCAAGAAACTACAATGTCAATGCCAGGTGTGCTTTTCACTCCAATGCACCTGGCCACAATACTGAGAAATGCAGGGCTTTGCAAATGAAAGTGCAAGATCTGGTAGATTCTAAAGCCCTCAACTTTGCACCCCCGCCAAATGTCAACAAGAATCCCATGCCCAATCATGGAGGACCAAGAATTAATGCCATTGAGGAAGACAAGCCATCTTTCTTAATCACCAGTGTTGGGCAGATTCGGACACCTCTGGTAGAGATTAAAGCTCAGCTCCTAGAATGCCAGATGTTCCCCGGGTGTGAGCTCGGTTGTGGTTATTGCAACATTTTGGTCAACGGATGTGATAATTTGAGAAGCGGGATAGATGGTCTTATCAAAAGTGGTATACTTCAGATCACAACAACGGCGCCTACAAATCCAGCAATCCCTTTGACAACAATTCCTGACTCTTCTACAACTGCAACAACAATCATTCCGACCAATTCATCAATATCATCAACAATGGCTCCGTCCATTACTTCAGCAAACCAGATGTCAACAACCATTTCTTCTACAACATCAGCACCCATTTATTCAGCAGAATCTTCTACAACGCTTACAGAAATTAATGAAGATATCTCAGCAGTCACCATTTACTATGATCCGTCAAGTGTTCCTCCAAACAACAACTTTCAACAACAAGCAGTGGCACCTCCTGCCAGATCACCAGTCACCATTTACTACGATCCGCACACCATTTCGGTACCCTCCTCTGCTGCAGTCAGTCCAGTTACCATCACGGTGCCTGGACCCGTTCCATATGAAAGCAGTAATGCCATACCTTGGCATTATGGCTCTGACCTCTACTGCAACGGGGAGTAAATCACTTTGGATTCTTCAACCTCTTCTCCATAGATTGATAATGTTAGGGGAGGCGGAGGCTTCACCAGAAGCAGACGCCTTTTTGCCTCACAAACTCAAAGACCTAATGCCGAAGCAGAAGCTGCTGCCAAAGCAAAAGGAAAGAGTGTGGTATTTGAAGAGCCGACTGTCAAAGAAACTCAAAAGACATCTTTTGAACAGGATGTAGACGAGTTTATGAGAATCATAAAGAGAAGCGATTACAAGGTGGTGGATCAACTTCATCAAACTCCCTCAAAGATCTCCATATTATCCCTGTTGATGTGTTCTGAAGCTCACAGGAATGCATTACTGAAGGTCTTGCACGCAGCATACGTGCCAGAGGAGATCACTGTTAATCAGCTAGAAACCGTGGTGGCAAATGTCAATACCAGTCATGGACTGGGCTTTACCAATGCTGACTTAACAACTGAGGGACGTAACCACAACAAGGCTTTACACATCACTCTAGAGTGCAAGGGTGCTGTTCTGTCTCATGTACTGGTGGACACTGGGTCGTCACTCAATGTTCTACCAAAGAAAGCCTTAGTGAAGCTAGAATATGATGGCTTGGCACTGCGTCCAAGTAATTTAGTGGTGAGGGCATTTGATGGCTCTAAGAGATCAGTGCTTGGGGATATTGATCTGCCTGTGATGATTGGCCCGCAGACCTTCAAAATTACCTTCTATGTGATGGACATTCAGCCGGCCTACAGCTGTTTGTTGGGTAGACCTTGGATCCATGCCGCTGGCGCAGTTACGTCTACCCTTCACCAGAAGCTGAAATTCGAGTGGGAAGGCCAAATAATCACCATCTGTGGTGAAGAGGACATCTTTGTTAGCCATCTGGCTACGTACAAGTACATTGAAATGGATGGAGAGATCCATGAAACCATGAGCCAGGGGTTTGAGGCCCTGAACATTAATGAAGCATCTGCTGTACTGGGAACCTCCATGATATCTTATCAGCAAGCCAGGAAGGTTGTTGAAGAGGGTACTGCCCAAGGCTGGGGCAAGCTGCTACCTGTGGAGAAGAAGGATGACATATTTGGGTTGGGTTACAAACCAACTCAACAAGATCAATCAGAGGTTGCCAATGAGCCCAGTTTTGTCAGCGGGGGAATGCTCACCCCGGATGTAGTGAACAACTTGGAAGATGAGTCAGAAGATGAGCACAACCTGGAAATCTGGATACGTCCAAGGACCCCGGGGAGCCATATCTCAAACTGGTCTTCCCAGGAAATTATAAGGGTTACTCCTGCAGAGTAATTATTATTTCCTGTATATTTTAAGCATGCATCAAGTCTTACATCTTGCCCAAGATGTCAAGACTCATTTTGTAATCGGGCCATCTTGTAATTTTTGTGCAAACAGATCAATCAATGAATATCGGACATCTTTTGCAAATGAGTCTTTTCTTTTCCGCTCACTGTTTTTCATTTTTCTTTTTGTACAAAAAAATAAAAATGGCAATGTTTTCCAAAATGATAACTTTATTTCACTTTTTCTAAAAAAGGATTAAAATCAATCACTAAAATGAACAATCTAAACCCTTGCAGAGAGTGCCTTTCAGACTGCACCGACAACAGCACAGCTATGACTTCGTATGACTTTGACAATCCAATCAATCAAGCTGATGAAGGGGTTGAAGAAGATTATGATCTTCCTAAAGAGCTAGCCAGGTTGTTAAGGCAAGAGGAGAAGGTTATCACTCCTCATCAGGAGGAGGTCGAAACAGTTAATCTTGGTACGGAAGAAGATGTGAAAGAGGTTAAGATCGGGGCCTGCCTACAGGATTCAGTCAAGGGACAATTGATTGACTTGCTTCGTGAATATGTAGATGTCTTTGCTTGGTCTTATCAGGATATGCTAGGGTTGGACACCGATATTGTCATGCACAAGCTACCTTTAAAAGAAGACTGCCCACCGGTAAAACAGAAGTTGCGCCGTACTCGTCCAGATATGGCAATGAAGATTAAGGAAGAGGTACAAAAACAGTGGGACACCGGTTTCCTTGCTGTGACTAGCTATCCGCCGTGGGTTGCTAATATTGTACCTGTGCCTAAGAAAGACGGCAAGGTGAGGATGTGTGTGGATTACCGGGACCTGAACAGAGCCAGCCCGAAAGATGATTTCCCTTTACCTCACATTGATGTATTGGTCGATAATACGGCTCAGTTCTCGGTGTTCTCCTTCATGGACGGATTTTCAGGATACAATCAGATCAAAATGTCGCCTGAAGACATGGAGAAGACAACTTTCATCACACCCTGGGGCACATTCTGTTACAATGTGATGCCATTCGGACTGAAAAATGCTGGTGCAACTTATCAACGGGCTATGGTAACATTATTCCACGACATGATCCATAAAGAAATTGAATGTTATGTGGATGACATGATTGCCAAGTCCCTCACAGAAGAAGACCACCTGGTAAATCTGTTGAAGTTATTCAAGCGTCTGAGGAAATACCAACTGAAGTTGAACCCCAACAAGTGTACATTCGGGGTGCGATCCGGTAAGCTGCTGGGATTTATTGTAAGTGAGAAAGGGATTGAAGTTGACCCTGATAAAGTCAAAGCCATTCAAGAAATTCCTGCGCCAAAGTCTGAAAAAGAAGTTCGGGGTTTCCTAGGTAGATTGAACTACATTTCAAGGTTCATATCTCACCTTACAGCAACCTGTGAACCTTTGTTCAAGCTGTTAAGAAAAGAACAAACGGTCAGGTGGAACGAAGACTGCCAGAGGGCTTTTGACAAAATCAAGGAATACTTGCAAGAGCCTCCTATCCTTATGCCTCCAGTTGAAGGAAGACCTCTGATAATGTACTTGACAGTATTAGAAGAGTCAATGGGGTGTGTGCTGGGCCAGCATGACGAGTCTGGTCGAAAAGAGTATGCAATATACTACCTAAGCAAAAAGTTTACCGACTGTGAAAAACGTTATTCACTGCTCGAGAAAACTTGCTATGCTTTAGCGTGGGCTGCTCGCCGACTAAGGCAGTATATGTTGACCCACACCACTTTGTTAATCTCAAAGATGGACCCAGTCAAGTACATATTTGAGAAGCCAGCACTTACCGGACGGGTTGCAAGATGGCAAATGATTCTCACAGAATATGACATTCAATACACATCTCAAAAAGCCATCAAAGGCAGTGTATTGTCTGATTATCTTGCTGAGCAACCCATTGATGATTACCAGCCTATGAGATTTGACTTCCCTGATGAATACATCATGTTCATAAAAGCAAAAGATCATGAAGAGCATATTCACACTGAAGGGCCTGACCCAGAAGAAGAATGGACTATGATGTTTGATGGGGCTGTTAATATGAATGGTCGTGGTGTTGGTGCAGTACTCATTACACCTAAGGGAGTTCACATGCCTTTCTCGGCAAAACTCACCTTTAACTGCACTAACAACGAAGCTGAATACGAAGCTTGTATTATGGGTCTTGAGGAAGCCATTGACCTCAGGATCAAGACATTGACTGCGTTCGGAGATTCAGCTCTGGTAATCAATCAGACCAACAACAAATGGTACACTCACCAGGATCATCTGATACCCTACCGGGATTATACAAGGAGGTTATTGACTTTCTTCACTATAGTCAAGCTTGAGTATATCCCTCGAGATGAAAATCAGTTTGCGGATGCTCTAGCTACCATTTCATCCATGATCAAAGTTCAAGCTGCTAACTTTGTACCTCGGATTTCAGTGTCCAGACTTGACAGACCAGCATATGTGTTCTCAGCAGATGTTGTTAAAGATGATAAGCCTTGGTTCCATGACATTAAGAGCTTCTTGGAGGATCAAACATACCCATCTGGGGCATCTTCCAATGATAAGAAGACTTTAAGAAGGCTAGCTGGTAGTTTCTTCTTGAACACCGACGGTTCCCTGTACAAAAGAAACTTTGATATGGTACTTCTCAGATGCGTTGATAAAACAGAAGCAGGCTTGTTGATGCACGAAGTGCACGAAGGATCCTTTGGCACCCATGCTGGAGGGCATGCAATGGCTAAAAAGTTGCTAAGATCAGGCTACTACTGGATCACAATGGATGCAGACTGTTGTGCTTATGCCAGAAAGTGTCATAAATGCCAGATTTACGTGGATAAAGTGCATGTGCCTCCGAATCCTTTGAATGTGATGTCTTCACCCTGGCCCTTTGCCATGTGGGGCATTGATATGATCGACAAGATTGAACCAACTGCTTCAAATGGCCACAGATTTATCCTGGTAGCCATTGACTATTTTACCAAGTGGGTTGAAGCAGCTTCATATGCAAATGTCACAAGGCAGGTGGTAGCCCGATTTCTGAAGAGAGACATCATCTGTCGGTATGGAGTTCCCGAACGAATCATTACTGATAATGGTTCCAACTTGAATAACAAAATGATGGCAGAACTGTGTCGGGACTTCAAGATCCAACACCACAATTCTTCTCCTTACAGGCCAAAGATGAATGGCGTTGTTGAGGCAGCTAACAAGAATATCAAGAAGATTGTGCAGAAGATGGTAGTTACCTACAAAGACTGGCATGAAATGCTACCATTTGCCTTGCATGGGTACCGTACGTCGATCAGAACATCCACTGGGGCAACACCGTATCAACTTGTGTATGGTATGGAAGCAGTCCTACCTGTTGAAGTTGAATTACCCTCCCTACGGGTACTAATGGATGTTAAGTTGAATGAGGCAGAATGGGTCCGATCTCGATACAAACAACTGAATTTGATTGAAGAGAAGAGATTAGCTGCAATTTGTCATGGGAAATTATATCAGAAAAGAATGAAGAAAGCCTTCGATCAGAAAGTTAGGCTCCGAGAATACCAAGTAGGAGATCTTGTGCTGAAAAGACTCCTCCCTCCTCATACAGACCACAGGGGCAAGTGGACTCCGAACTATGAAGGGCTATTCGTAGTAAAGAAAGTTTTCTCCGGTGGGGCGCTCATGCTCAGTACTATGGATGGTGAAGACTTCCCGTCCCCTGTGAATTCAGATGCAGTTAAAAAATACTTCGCATAAAAATGACCCGCTGGACATAAAAACAGAATGTGAGTCCAGGCAAAAATAGGGCATCCTGGCGAGTCAAAAACAGAATAAAAGACTCGGGCAAAAATAAGGGAAAATAAGCAAAAAATGTACACCCGCTGAGTTGAAAAGCCGCGTTGGACAACTCAGGCAAAAATGGGTATCCCGGTGGATTGAAAACCCGAAAGGGCGATCCACGCAAAATAAGGGAGTGAGCGAACAACTGCATTTTGAATTCATCTGTATCACTTGGTAAACTTCGAAAGGATCAAGTTTCTTTCAGAATCAGCCTTCTTCAGAAAGCAAGATGAGAAGAATGTCAAATGTCATACGAGTCATAGCCAGAGGGAAGCTCCTCGAAGCGTCATCAACATTGCCAGCATCTTTCGTTTCTCAATTTGTAACAATCTCCTCATTTTAGGGGATTTATTTCTTTGACTGTATATCGCCAATTCAGGGCACACGAATCAATAAAATCAGATTTTCAGTCATGTTTCATTTCGTACATTTTTATCTTCATTTGCAAGAACGTCCGATGTCTTTAAGATACTGATCGCATAAATACAGATGCTTCTCTTCTAAAAATACGTGCTTACAGGAAATATACTTACTCATGGGAGTGTCTAAATTCCTATGACGAAATCCAGTGAAGGATACCTCGGGATTACTTGTGCGTTTCTCTGACTTTTCAGGATTGCAGGTATTCAAGGCACAGCATGAGGCATGAAAGCTTCATCCCGGCAAGCCGGCAAATCATTATCTACTCAGTCTTAGCACCGGAGGTGCTTTCTCCCCAGCTGAGCTGCCAATTGTTATTCTCTCCTCAGCCAAGGGCAGAGGCCAGGGAACCATCTCCCCACAGAATTTCGGCTTCTATCCGGAAGAGCAATGCCTGAGGATCTCACAACAGAGTGAAGAAAGCTTCTACAAGCCCCGGCTGGGTCCCTCATTACCAAAGATAGGTCTATCGGTAACCTATATCCCCAAGCGGAGTCCTATATGTCAGATCTACCAATGATCTCATCCCAAGCAGATCAACCAGAGATCTTCATAGCAACGGGACCCGGATCCCGGATTAATATCTTTGCATAATCATAGCACTAGCATCATATTCTCCCCACAGAGCGTAGCATTCCGTCTAATACGGAGCATTACGGAAAAAATCAAACATATTGCATAATCATAAGCCATGTGTCAAACTGATATACATAAAACTCTCCAAATTCCCCGACAGAAAGCCAAGGCATTTGCTTTACACTCATAAATACAGATACACACTCCTTTTGGCACTCGTCCGTGTCGTCGTTTCCCAGTAAAGTCGCCCGAGCATCCTTTACAAACAAACACTTATACATTACAGATACTTCTTGACACCCGTCCGTGTCATATCCCCAGTAGAAAGCCAAAGCGTCCTCTTTGCACTCACATATATCTATACAGGTTCCCTGACACCCGTCCGTGTCACCTTCCCCAACATAGCTACTTAAACACTTTGTAAATCATATACTTGTTTATATTACGCCTTTCTCCTTTTTGACACTCGTCTGTGTCACTCTCTCCAGCAAGTTAAACACTCGCCTGTACACCACTCATACTTATTACTCATGTTCCACTCATACAGATACTCGTCCATATCTTGTATATATCACTCAAATCCCTTCAAATTCAACACTCGTCCGTGTTCGTTGTTAACCAGTTGGTACTCGTCTGTATCATCATCTCTGAACATGCGTCAAGCGTTTGTTTCTACCTGATACCCGTCCGTATCATAGCCTTAAGGATGCTCGTCCGCATCTTTAATCTATACACCGTGTCAAAACACCTATGTCTTCATGAGATTAGACACTCGTTCGTGTCTACTTTTCCCCAGCGAAGTCCCAGCAAAACTTCTGTTCTATCTGACATTCGTCCTATGTCATGATGTATTTTCGGTAGCCGTACCCTGCCAGGTGATCGTCATTCACCTTTGGATGACCGTCCCTCATCCTTCCCCTAGCGGAGTCTCCATTATTGGAACCCTTTTCTATCCGGCATTCGTCCTATGTCGTGATATAGAGCAGCCGTACCCTGCTAGGTGATCGTCCTTCACCTCTTGATGATCGTCCTTCATCATTTTATCCGATGGCCGTCCCCATCATCGACCTTTTATCCGGCATTCGTCCTATGTCGCGATATTTTCGGCAACCGTACCTTGCCAGGTGATCGTCCTTCACCTTAGATGATCGTCCCTCATCTTATCCTCCAACAGAGCAGCCGTCCCCTGCTAGGTGATCGTCCTTCACCTTTGATGACCGTACCTCATCACTTATTTTTACCTCTAATCCCAAGAGAATCTTATAGCTTTACTTGATGGCCGTCCCCATCACAATCTCCCATATCCCCAGCATGTCGGCCGTCCCCGTCAGTGCTCCTTCCCCAGCAGTCGTCCTCTGCTCGACGGTCGTCCTCCGTCGCCCGCACTTTACATTATACTTTATTTTCTTTTACAATCTATATCCCTTTTCTTCTTCATTCTGTGAGTGCAAATTTTGGACTGTCTTTGGTATTCAACCACAAGTTATCTTGTTCGCCTGTTAAGCCGTCGCTTACATCCTGCACAGCTAACTCATGTTTGAATAGGGGCAGCTGTAAACACCCCAAATTTTCCCTCACCCTTTCACACCATGGCTTGTGATCTCTTCATATGCATAAGTTCAATCATAGCATCTCATATTGCATTTGATTCACTGCATTGTTCCCAAGTCATCTGCATCTAGGGTTTGTGATCTGAGCTATCCAAAAGCCATTTGAGCCACTCCAAAGGTCTTCAATCACTTCAAAGGGGTCCATGTATGTTCAAGCATCATATTGTATCCTCACAAAGTCAAGAAAGTCAAAGAATCACAAGGACAGAGAAAGGCATGGAAGCAGAGCCAGGCTTGACTGCACAGATGACCTAGAATTAGGGTTTTGGTTTCAGAGGCCATAACTCCAAATTTTTTGGTCATTCTTGTTTCTATTTGTCTCTATGTGGTATAGGGATCATGCATATCAATTTTCATGAAGAAATTCCATGGGGAAGGCGTCTGATCAAGAGTTGACTTCTTGAGCAAGTTAGTGCAAAATCAGGGCATCTGAGGCCCCCAATGACCCAACCAAGGGGTGTTCTTCATCATTTTGATTGTGTATGATCTTTATTTGATCATATAAGATGTTGGAAGTTCACAAAATTGAAGAATTTCAAGCCATTTGCAAAGTTGACTTTTTGGGAAAATGACTTGTAATGGAAACTTGCCATTTTGGGAAACTTTTTCAACCCTTGCTTTTTGATTCAAAAGTTCTTCAAATGAGAAAACTTTGGTCATGAAAGTTGTAGAATGGATCTTTCCCTTTTCAAAAAGTACAAGAACTCATTCTAATTCATTTTGGATCAAAAGTTATGGCTTATCAAAGTTGGGAAAAATCACATAATTTGAAGTTTTCTACCAAAGAGGCAAAGTTGCAAAATCACTTACCAAGGCAAATTGAGACCTCAAAGTGACTTCTAAACTTTACACAAACATAAACCAAATCCTAAAAATCAGAATGAACTAAAGGTTTGGCCATTTTCATGACTTGTGGATCAAGAAATTTCAAAAGGGCCAAAGATGAACAAAGTTGCAAAACCTCATTCAAACCCTAATCCATTTGCTGGCTGGCTTCAAAACTGATCCTATGTCCCTCCTCACTTCTTGCTGCGCAGGACACCCCTCTTGTCCTTGGCTAACCATTGGCCCATACCTCTCTTACACAAAGCTTGACTTTTTTGCAAAAGACCCATACCAATCACAATAGGGCACAACCACTCCACAGACCTATCCATGAGTGATAAGTGGACCAAATGCAGCATAACACACCAGACACACAAGCCTGAAACCTCTCATAAGCCATAGTTCAAGAAACTCACCTCTTATGCACTTTCCTTCGAATCTGATCACACAAGCATCAAACATCAAAGCAAACTTCACCAAATCACTCACCATGATCCTCTGATCATTTCCCAACCATTGTTTTGGCCTGAAACCTCCCACATCACAAATACTATTTTCACACTCCCTTGGCCTGAGCTTCTGCCAACTCTCTCTAGAGGCCATATAAACTCCAGCTAAGTGTCAAAAGCTTCAAAGGAGGATCATTGGAGCTTGTCTGAACCAAAGAAGCAGCCAGAAAGTCCCTGTTTCGAAAGCTCAATCTCAGGTAACATGATGAACAAATTTTCCAGAACTTTGATTTCTTGTTAGAATGTTGTTCTACATGTTGCCCTGATCATGGGGATCTATTTATTTTTGAAAATGAGCCAGAAACAAGCATGTTATGATGATCTGAAAGTTTGCCCGTAAAAATGTTTTTGCTTGATTCCTTTGATTCATGAAAAATAAATGTTGTTTGATTTAGGGTTTATGCTTAGTGATGTTCATAGGTTGATTCTGGAGAGTTTTGTGAGGTTTTGATGCGTATTGAGAGAGATTGAGATTTTGGCTTGCCGGAGAAGATGACCGGAACACTGTTCCGGTCATCTGAAAGTAATTAGGGTTTTGGATTAGGGCTTAATCATAATTAGGCCAGTTTGAATGTGAGCCGTCCATTAGCGCGCCAGGTCAATTCCCGCCCCTGTGAGTTTGAATCTTAGCCATCAGATTGGCTGACTTTCCCATTTTCTCATTAAAATCATTTTTAATTCATTTTCTTTTGATTTATTTTGCACGAATTAATTAAAATAGTAAAAAATGTTTAAAAATTATGAAATTTTTTGTCAAGGTTTTCATTATTTTTCAGAACACAAAAATATTTTTATTTTTATTTTTTGCATTAAAAATTATTTTTAAATCATTTAAAAGTTTATTTTTAATTAATTAATGAAAATTAATTATTTAAAAATACTTTTAGGTATTTAAAAATCACAAAAAAATTCACATAGCATTTAAAAACATTTAGAAACATTGTCCAACTCTCAAACCAAATTTCTTTTTTGTTCTTGATACCTTTTGATAATTTTCTTTGGATTTAATTTCATTTCAAGGCAATATTTTGTTTCAAACTTCAAAAATTCATTTCTGTCTAACCTTTGAGAGTTTAATCATGATTCTTTTTGCATTGCATCTTGTAGGGAATGTAGTTTATAGGATAAAATTGGCTTGATTTGATCTTGCATTTTCAATTTGTTTTTGCATTTTTCTTGACAAGGTACCTTAAAACCCTAACAATCTTAGGAAATTCATAGCTCTCACTAGGGTAAGAGTTGGATCCCCTTCTTTGGGCAGTGAGTTTGTATAGGCTTAGGGTTTCCTTTGATTGCATTTTCAAATTTTTATCATGTCATTTGCTTCTGGTTTTGGATTTTTGCTTTGTGTGATGCATGTAACCCTAATTTATGCCTTCCTTTGCATCCATCTTCCATTTGCTTGCATACCATGACTTGCCATGACATTTTGTGAATTCATATGATTCATAATACATCTTAGGACATATTAGAATCATGTTGGATCATTGCATCTTTCATTTGCCATCTTGTATGTCCATAACATTTCATAACTTTTCATGTGCTTTCATGGTTCAATGCATGCCTCATTTGCATCCATATGTTTGTTTGATCATTCTCATGCCTTGCCTCATGATTGTATCATCTCTTAGCATCATTAACATCATGTAAATGCTTCTGAATTTGGTTTGCATCATGATATTGCACCTCATTTGCATTGCATTTCATTTCTTTCACTAACTTTTCAGGTGGTAAGTTACTTTGAGAAGTGGATTTGCCTTCACTTCTCACATCCTCTATTCATCTCTCTTATGCATAATTGCTGCATTCTTGTATGTGTATGGGATTGAGCTTGCTCATTCTTGTTCATCTTACTTTCTTTCTTCAAGCAACTTGTCTTCTTAAGTGAAGCAAGTTGTTTTGCTTCTCTTTGCTTCCTTCTCCTTTCATCTGCTTCCTTCCTGGTGGTTTCTCTGAATATCATTCTTTCTTAAGCCTCACAAACCCTAGGATCTCCAAGTATGATAACAATTAGGGTTTTGATTAGTCCCCCATTTAGATTTTACCTTTGTGCCATCTTTGAGTCTTCTCCTCTCATCTCATAATCAGGGACTAAACCCTAAAGGCTTTAAGGCTTTTTGATTAAGCTTATGCCTGCATCCTTCTATTAAGATGGAGTGTATAACTTTAATCCTAAGTGTTAAACCCTTAATGTGTTTAAATCCTTTAATCAATTCATCTAATAACCACTAAGACATCAAGCTTGTAACTTGGGCCTTGCATTAGGGTTCTAATTCTTCCTTAATTGGTTAAGAAGGACTAACCCTAGTATTAATGGACAAGTCCCCCTCAAGTTGTCTTATAAACCATAAAACTCATTTCTTCACCTTACCATTAACTAAAATCCATTTAATAAAGGCATTGTTTTGTCATGAGGTTAATCCCTAATCATGGATTAAGTTGAGGAGCCTTCCTTAGCTTAAACATTCTCATCTATTATCCTTCTATTAGGATGGTGTAATGAGTCTGTTTAATCCCTAATTATGGCTTAAACTCATTACTTAACACTAAACAAAAACAACAAAAACATCTAAATAAATGCAAGTAGGTTAATGATCTTAATCCTACACCAGGGTGATTAAGTGTGAGATGCTGACTTCACACTTAAGGTATTCTCATTACCCCTAATCAGAGGGAAAATGTGATGAGTTTACTAACCCACTGGTTTAGGCTTAAGCTCATTAACTTATGACAAACTTTCAAAAGCAATAAAATATTGAAAACTCAAAAACAAACAATAATCGGCTCCCTCGGAATTCTTTTCTCATCATCTTCACTCATAAACGAGAACTTTCTTCTTCCGTCTAACGCAAGACAGTTTGCGCCTGAGCCAGACAGGTCATACACTTGAGCATAGACAAGTAAGCAGTTCACAAGTCAATTTACCTTTCAGTCTCTTTGGGTCGAACTACGGTGTTCTAACTTCCTCATTGCACGAGAGGATACGTAGGCATAACTTAACAGTTATCAAACAAAAGTCTCTGTATATTCCCCCTCCTTCCAGCATTATTCTTTAAGCCTCATTATCATGAGCATTTCACTCTTTCCTTACACTGACACTTCACTTATACACTTCACACTTCTTTTACACTGACACTTGCATCCCTTCCAGCTTTTGCACACAGATAGCACATACACTACCCCTTTAAAACACAAATCTTTTAAGCGTGGATCCCGTCGAGTACGGCGGACAATCTGGGTGATAATACCTTCCCAGGTTGTAACCAACCCCCTTTCTCAGTCTCTCTGGTTCGCAACCGTCTTATCCATATCTTTTCCTAGGTTTATGCAGCATTACCTTTCCTTCGGGATAAAAATGCCTAGCTGGCGACTCTATTCATTTCCTCCTCTTTTCGCCGACCGTTCGCGTCTGTACCCCTTCTGACCTGAGGTGTCATTTTGGTGGGAGCGACAACATTATAGTCAACATAGTGTCAGTCATGCACAAAGATTCGACCAAATTACAGAGGTCGAGAACTTGGACGTTTACACTGAAGCGGAGATGGCAACACATAAACTTGTTTGCTATTATGTAATGAATAATGGGTGTGTCGAAGAGCATAATGCTTTCTTTGAACGCCATAATAAAGCAATGGGATGTCATTTAAAGCCTCTCTACATCACTGGCAAGGTCAAAAATGTAGCAGTGAATAAAATCCTTATCGATTGTGGCGCCACAGTGAACTTGATTCCACACTTTTTATTAAACGAGATTGGAAAGTATGACACGGATACTAAGCCATATAATATGGTACTCTAAAACTATGAAGGAAAAGTAGGCACCACTTTGGGCGTCATTCAAGTTGATTTGATAGTGGGGACGGTCACAAGACTGATAGTTTTTATGGTGGTTGAAACTAAAGCCAACTACAACCTCCTGCTGGGTCGAGAATGGATACAAGGAAATAGGGTAGTACCTTCGTCCATGCATCAGAGGGTGAAACTTTGGCGCCAAACGACATTATTAAAACATAGAAGCTGATCAAGGATACTTCAACGCCCCAATCAATCACATTGACATGCGTCAGTTTGACAAAAACCTGGTTCACATTGCTCCTTGTGATCCAACGGATTTTGAATTTACTCTAAATGATGAGGCTTATTGCTCATTGTATCTACATCCCGCCGAAGGTTTCAAGTGGGAAAGAGAAGTGGTAGGCGAAGGTAGCCTCCCGCGTATTGGGATTTTTCAAGGAGACCCCACAGGCTAGGGAAGAAAGTTCAGTGATTAATGACTGAATTCGAAGCACCGAGAAGGATTTCGGCCTATGTGGCTGAAAATAAGTTACAAGCGACATTGGAGGCTGCAGACAAGCATATGGATGTCGAAGCCATTTCTGAATTTCATGAAGAGGGTCCTAATAAGGATTTAGATCCAGAACCACTTGATAAGTTTCAGGGTGAAGATCAAGTCTGGAGGCTCGATGCAATCTATGATGATGAGCCTTTGGGATTCGAGAAGGATCCGCTAACAAAAAACATTAAGATGTTGGAACGGGATCCCCTCGAAAAAATCGACTTGGGAGAAGGTATGGTCAAAATGCCAACATACATTAGTGCAGGCCTCGACCCTCAACTTAGATTCTAAGTGATATGGTTATTGAAAGAATTCAAGGTTTGTTTCTCTTGGGATTACAACAACATGTTTGGTTTAAGTAGAGAATTGGTCGGATTGAAGTTGCCTATCAAGCCTGGAAAGAAGCCCATCAAGCAAAATCTAAGGCGACTCGCACCCGCCATTCTCTCCAAGATCAAAGAAGAAGTTGAAAGACTCATTTGATGTAAATTTATCCGCACGACCAGGTATGTCGAATGGTTAGCTAATATTGTACTTGTTATAAAAAAGAATGGCACTTTGAGGGTGTACATAGACTTTAGAGATTTAAACTCTGCAATCCTAAATGATGAGTATTCGATGCATATGGCATAAATGCTAGTCGATTTAGTCGCAGGTCATGAATACCTTAGCATGCTAGATGGGTATTCCAGGTATAACCAAATATTTCTTGCCGAGGAGATGTCCCCAAGATAACCTTTCGATGTCCCGGAGCCTTAGGTACCTACAAATGGGTAGTAATGTGTAATACCCCATATTTTAGTTAACGCTCTGGATAATATTAATTAAGATTAATTAGTATTATCTGAAGCAGAGGCTTTATTAAATATTCAGCTCAGAGACATTTTTGGATACTCTCAAATTGGACCCATTAATATTACTAATTGATAGATATAATGTGTTTGGTTAGTAATGAAAATAAGTTAAGTATTATAAAAGGAAAAAAGAAAAGAGTGAAAGTTAGTAAGAGAATTGGAAAGAAAGAAAAGAAAGGAAGAGAAAGAAAAGGAGGAGAAGGAAAAGAAGTAGAGAAAACCTAGAGCTTAAATCCATCATTCTCCATCATCCGTCCGTCGAATCGGCTCATTCTTTCCGCCAATCTTCAACTTTCGAGGTGGGTTCGTAGTTAGATACTTTTATTTTAGTTTTTGGTTAAGTTTTGGAGTTTAAGAGTTTTAGGGTTTTTGGTAGAAATCTTGAGAAACAATGGATTAACGATTAAATCTCGATTAAAACTTAACTAGATTTCTCACATTATGACTATAGATATGTTTAGAGCTATTTTGCTGTGTTGGTTGGTGTTTTGAATGGGTTTGATAGGTTTTGGAGGTTTTCCCGTAAACTGGAATTTTTCTGGAATCGCAGAGCTCGCTCAGCAAGCAGTGTATATTCTGCAGAAAAATTTGTGATCTGGTATATCTCGCTCAACGAGCATTTTCTCGCTCAGCGAGAGTTCCATAAGTTTTCTCGCTCGGCAAACTGAGGGCTCGCTCAGCGAGACCTGTAGGTTTCAATAATGGTAATTAATTCATAACTTTTGATGCGGGTATCCATTTTTAGCGTTCCATATATCGATTCGAAGTTAAAAACATGAACTATCTTTTGATGCCGAAAAATGTTATTTTTACCCGACTTTTACCCGACTTTTCCGATTAACCGTAATTATGTTAGTTAAGGAATTATGGTAATTATGTTAGTTGGGCAAGTTGTGAAAATATGTGATAATCGTGAGGATTGAATGGAAATAGAGACAATGAGATTAATTTAATGATGACAATTAGACTAGAATGTTAGAGTTATATGTTTGAAAACTATATAACCAAAAGTATCAAGGATGGAGGAAGAGTTAGGAAATCTTACCATAAACCAATAGTGTGGCCTAGTATTGTAACTAGAAATTGATAGATGGTGTGACTTATGAGGTGCTTAGGTTCATTCTAGGTCATTGCGAATCCTTGACGCGTTATACGCGGTATTCTCCGAAAAGTCTTGTGTAAGTCTTGAGGTGGGTATTACACTGAGTCCCACGGGAAGCAAATGATAAGTCTTGAGGTGGGTATTACACTGAGTCCCGCGGGAAGCAAATGATAAGTCTTGAGGTGGGTATTACACTGAGTCCCACAGGAAGCAAATGATAAGTCTTGAGGTGGGTATTACATTGAGTCCCACGGGAAGCAAATGATAAGTCTTGAGGTGGGTATTACACTGAGTCCCACGGGAAGCATGGTTTACGCTTGAGGTGGGTATTACATTGAGTCCCACGTGAAGTGTCGAGAATGTTATATGGATATTCCACCTTGTTTTGTTTCTTTATAGAGAAGTGACCTTAGGCTTGAGATGGGTGTTACACCGAGTCCCATGGGAAGTAAAAAGGTAATATCCTAGCTAGGGATAGTAGGATTTATAGGACTCTTGGATGTGGTCCCAAATGAGTGTGAGATTGTAAATTGTTAACTTGTTATAATGTCTCATAGGGTGGGATGTGTGAACTCAAGGTCGTTTCCATGTCCAAAGACTTGAGTTAGGTTTGATAGAACCCTTAGAGCCGAAAGAACTCTAAGATATGGAACCCACTGAGATGTTGTAATCTCACCCCCACTATTGTTGTTGCTTTTCAGGTTCCTATGCAGGTTTGATTTACGAGTGGAGCTATGCTCGAGATGTTTCAAGTGAAGCTTAGCTTAGTCTTTTGTTGTGTATTTCTGTATCTTTGTACAATAATAGATATTGTATTATTCTTAGCTTTTATTTTTTTTGTATGATTTCCATGTCTTGTGCCATATTTGTATAGTTTTAGAATTGGACGAGAATGTGAATTATACAAGTAGGTAGTTATGATGGTGTCAGTACCAAAAATTAACATTGTATGATATTATTCTAGATATATATTATATGGGCGTTACAGTTGGTATCAGAGCAGGTTGTATCCTCGACCTAGCCTTGAAACATCATAAGTAAATCTTTCTTGCCTCTTAAGTGTGTCTGGCCGACATGATTCTTAATATCATACTATATAGTATTGGGTATGATCAGCCTAGTGCTATGTATGTGATAGGTATGATCATGGTTGTGCGACCATGAGGACTCTGAAGTGTTGTTGTAACTTGTGCTGTGAGGGTGGGCTCAAGCTAAGGGTTAGCAGAAGGAGCGTTGGTCAGCTCAGTTGGAGTCTTCATAAGAGTTTTAATTCCTGTAACATGGAGTTGCAGAGTAGTATGTTGTTCGAGAGATCCTTTGGAATGGATAGTGACTGAATGTTACAAGTATCTACAGGATGAGTGGTCGGTGTCCCACAGAATAAGTGAAGTCACTGGTGGATCAGTGTTGGTCACTGGTACAGATAAAAGTGTTGAGAAGTTTCATTTCACGAGAAGAGAAGATGTTTATGGAACGTGTGACTTAAGGTTTTGGAATGAGTTAATTGTTAGTGTTTCGGACCTAAGATCGTAGTGGCATCTTGGATGAGCGAGGGTACTTCAAGGAATGTATTTGGATAATACCTTGCATATGGATAGGAGTTACGAGTAAAGAATGTTCATTTTCTTTTGGGAACCTAAAGTTGTGGCAAAACGTGGGAAGAAACACGAGGATGTGATTACATGTTTCAAGTGAGACAAGTATATCCCGAACGAAAGATAGAAGACTAGAGTTGTATATCCGGCTATGAAGAAAGTTACAAGTTTACAGTAATACATCAAGATGTTATATTTTAGCAAGGGATCATTTCAGAAATGTTGAATTACTTAAGGAATGGTATAAGGTATAATGCAGGAGAGAGAGTAAGCCTTATTTAGTATCGTGAGGAACATTTGGTATGGACCGGATGAAGTTGTGTTAAGTGTTAAAGTAAGCACCTTAATTTCGGGAGAACTCTAGTAAGATGAATTATGTTTGGGTATGAGGAGATTACCGCAGAGCATGAAGTTGATACGGTATGGAAACGGTCTTAGCAGCACAATATGAGAAAGTGATAACAAAATGCATGTTAGACAAGTGTATAGTGGAATTGTTAAGTTGTTGTTAAGACTAAGGTTGAGAAGTGTAAGCAACGATGGTTCACTCTTTAAGGCTCTGGTGGTACGATTACTTTTGTATGGAATCGTCGTTTAGTATGGTCATAACTTTTGGATGTGATTGGAATGAGTTTGAGAGGTTTGGGTAACAATGAAGACCAGAAGTTCGCTTATGTGTTGAGTAATTGGATTTTCCTCTGGATAGTACCGGTTACCAAATTGTGTTTCTAAACCTCTTACAACTACTAGAAGTGCAAGATCGTATTGAGTGATCAGTTACCCTTCTGGTAGTGACCGGTTACCGTTGTTAAGTTTTGGAAAATTGGATTTTTCTAAGATGCATACATTTGGCTTTAGTTTCCGGGTGGAGCGTCTTGTTACCGATGGGAAGTTGTGGAGACTTTCTATACAATGATCAGTAGGGGGTAAAGGAACCTCAGTTGTTATGTAAGCATAGACAGTAAGGTTCTTCAGAAGAATGCTTTGCCTCAGTCTTCAAGACTAAGGGAAAACCTCTGTGTTTGTGAATAATTGAAGTATTTGGATCATGCCCCTGGAGAGATTAAGAATGTTATTGTTGATACTAATTCTTGCAAGGAATTAGAGAGAGAGAGAGAGGACAATGTTGTATACTAGAAATAAGATCTCCTTTGTTTTGCTTTGTTTTACCAGATAAGGATTATGTACTTGATTTTGTTTACGGGTGAACCAAACATTATCTTGTAGCTAAAACCCTTTGATGTTTTCCTAGTTGATTCCTACTAGCGTCATTGTAATAAAAGAATCAGACTATTGCGTTGAGTATTCGTGTTGTGACCATAACAAAATGGTAGTTGTTTGTTAGAGAGTATAATATGCATGTTGTGCCTGTTTGTGTTATCTGGGGTTGTGGATGGTGAACGATTGTTTCACCTATTTAGAGACCGCAAGTGAGAACCATATTACAAGTCAATGTGGACTAGATTGGTATTTTTGAGTTGGATTACTTGTTAACAAGAGTAACAAGTTTAGTTGTGTTCGATCGTTTAGCCTGGGATAGGTAATCAATTAACACGCGACTTTTGTGGAGAATTTAGAGAATCGTCTTTCTGAACTGTAAGTCCGTTTTAGTTTCCGTGTCAAGCGTCAGTGAACAAAGTATTGGACTTTCCTTTGAGCATATTTGGTAAATAGTAAATGATTTGAATGATAAATTTTGTGTGGTCCTAAAAGGTGAGTAAGTGGAATTTTGTATGCAAAAGAAAAGTATTATGGAAACCCGTAAGTGTACTAAGAATAATTTGAGTTTGGTATTAGTGACTCACTGGTTATTGTAAGTCTGTGGCGTTGCTGCGTTGTTACTGATGGAGACCTTGTGTCAATGAAAATCTTGAGTGAATGGGATTTTATAAAGAGAATTAATATGGAGCATAGTAACCATGGTCGGATTGGTTAAGTTTAATTGGATGAATTGTTTCGAGTTTAAAATCGAATTGGAATTGTATTGATTGTGACTGCAGCAGTACAACCCTGTATCTTTGTTATTGGAGAGTTTGGACCGATGTTATTAATTATGTAGTAGACAAGTGAATTGTTCTATCGTTACATGTTTGCAATTCTTATTCTATTGGTTGGTGGAAACTTCGATGAATAAGTGTGTTCTCCGTAAACTTACAACTACTTGGTATTGTATGAGGATTTGAAGAAATTTATTTATAAGTGTCGAAGTAAGAAGATATTATCCTAAGTGGATTATCTATGGTAAGATATTGAAAGAACGAAGTGTCCAATGTAAATGGTTACCGTTTGATATAAGACCAAGTGGAATTGGTAATGAACTCGTTTGACAAACTTTTGAAATGGCTTTAGTGATCGAAGGATTGTAATAAGAGTTCGTTGGAAATGAGATGTGGTTAAGTTTTCACCAAGATATCTTGTAGAGATTGTCAAGTGTTGAATGTTCCGGAATGAAGCCGGAGTGTTATGTTTTGTGTTGTGTGACAATCATGTTGATAGTTGTTTTCTCTATTTTGGATGTTTTGGGGTGGATTTGTGTCATTTTGAGAAGTCCTTTCCATAGCTGATTGTTTTTTTTGAAGTTTCTGCTAAGTTCGCCCCGCGACTAGGGTTCGCACTGCGAACTGAGTGCAAACTTTCTGTGTTGTGATTCAATGAAAATAATTAGATCGGTATGTCATCTCCGAATGAGGAATGAGACTAAGTGTTCGGCATGAAGCAACAGATAAGTTACGGAAATAGTAACTTGAAAGTTAACCCGATATTGGAAACGCGCGTATAAGTAAGGAAGCAAGGTGGGATTTTGTTGAGAAACGAGGATTTGAGCCGCGAAGTAAAATTGGAAATTGAGTATGTCAGGATATGTAAGAGAATTAAGGATAAGTATGGATCTAAGACGATGATGTAAACTGTTGTTGTGGATGAGTAAACGAAATTCGAGGACGAATTTCAATTCAAGGAGGGGAGGATGTAATACCCCATATTTTAGTTAACGCTTTGGATAATATTAATTAAGATTAATTAGTATTATCTGAAGCAGAGGCTTTATTAAATATTCAGCTCAGAGACATTTTTGGATACTCTCAAATTGGACCCATTAATATTACTAATTTATATATATAATTTGTTTGGTTAATAAGGAAAATAAGTTAAGTATTATAAAAGGAAAAAGAAAAGAGAGAAATTTATTAAGAGAATTGGAAATAAAGAAAAGAAAGGAAGAGAAAGAAAAGGAGGAGAAGGAAAAGAAGAAGAGAAAACCTAGAGCTTCAATCCATCATTCTCTGTCGAATCGGCTCATTCTTTTCGCCAATCTTCAACTCTCGAGGTGGGTTCGTAGTTAGATACTTTTATTTTAGTTTTTGGTTAAGTTTTGGAGTTTAAGAGTTTTAGGGTTTTTGGTAGAAATCTTGAGAAACAATGGATTAACAGTTAAAACTCGATTAAAACTTAACTAGATTGCTCACATTATAAATATAGATATGTTTAGAGTTGTTTTGCTGTGTTGGTTGGTGTTTTGAATGGGTTTGATAGGTTTCAGAGGTTTTCCCGTAACCTGGAATTTTTCTGGAATCGCAGAGCTTGCTTAGTGAGCAGTGTAAATTCTGCAGAAAAATTTGTGATCTGGTATAGCTCGCTCATCGAGCAGTTTCTCGCTCAGCGAGAGTTCTAAAAGTTTTCTCGCTCAACGAGACCTGTAGGTTTCAATTTTGGTAATTAATTCATAGCTTTTGATCCGGGTATCATTTTTTAGCGTTCCATATATCAATTCGAAGCAAAAAGCATGAACTATCTTTTGATGCCGAAAAATGTCATTTTTACCCGACTTTTACGATTAACCGTAATTATGTTAGTTAAGGAATTATGGTAATTATGTTAGTTGGGAAAGTTGTGAAAATATGCGATAATCGTGAGGATTGAATGGAAATAGAGACAATGAGATTAATTTAATGATGACAATTAGACTAGAATGTTAGAGTTATATGTTTGAAAACTATATAACCAAAAGTATCAAGGATGGAGGAAGAGTTAGGAAATCTTACCATAAACCAATAGTGTGGCCTAGTATTATAACTAGAAATTGTTAGATGGTGTGACTTATGAGGTGCTTAGGTTCATTCTAGGTCGTTGTGAATCCTTGACACGTTATACGCGATATTCTCTGAAAAGTCTTGTGTAAGTCTTGAGGTGGGTATTACACTGAGTCCCACGGGAAGCAAATGATAAGTCTTGAGGTGGGTATTACACTGAGTTCCACGGGAAGCAAATGATAAGTCTTGAGGTGGGTATTACACTGAGTCCCACAGGAAGCAAATGATAAGTCTTGAGATGGGTATTACACTGAGTCCCACGGGAAGAAAATGATAAGTCTTGAGGTGGGTATTACACTGAGTCCCACGGGAAGAAAATGATAAGTCTTGAGGTGGGTATTACACTGAGTCCCATGGGAATAATGGTTTACGCTTGAGGTGGGTATTACATTGAGTCCCACGTGAAGTGTAAAGAATGTTATATGGATATTCCATCTTGTTTTGTTTCTTTATAGAGAAGTGACCTTAGACTTGAGATGGGTGTTACACCGAGTCCCATGGGAAGTAAAAAGGTAATATCCTAGCTAGTGATAGTAGGATTTATAGGACTCTTGGATGTGGTCCCAAATGAGTGTGAGATTGTAAATTGTTAACTTGTGATAATGTCTCATAGGGTGGGATGTGTGAACTCAAGGTCGTTTCCATGTCCAAAGACTTGAGTTAGGTTTGATAGAACCCTTAGAGCCGAGAGAACTCTAAGATAGGGAACCCACTGAGATGTTGTTATCTCACCCCACTATTGTTGTTGTTTTTTAGGTTCCTATGTAGGTTTGATTTACGAGTGGAGCTATGCTCGAGATGTTTCAAGTGAAGCTTAGTTTAGTCTTCCGCTGTGTATTTCTGTATCTTTGTACAATAATGGATATTGTATTATTCTTAGCTTTTATTTTTTTTGTATGATTTCCATGTCTTGTGCCATATTTGTATAGTTTTAGAATTGGACGAGAATGTGAATTATACTAGTAGGTAGTTATGATGGTGTCAGTACCAAAAGTTAACACTGTATGATATTATTCTAGATATATATATTATATGGGCGTTACATAATGCCTTTTGGTGTAAAGAATATCAGGGTAACTTACCAGTGAGCAATGAATTCGATCTTTCGTGATTATATAGATACTTTTATGCAAATTTACATTGATGATATTGTTGTCAAGTATATTTTAGGGAAAGATCATATTGACCATCTTCGACAACCTTTTGAAAGGATGAAAAGACATGGTCTCAAAATGAATCCTCTTAAGTGTTTTTTTGTGTATAAGTGGGGTATTTCTTAGGATTTGTGGTCCATAAGAAAGGGATCAAAATCAACCAGAACATGACCAAAGCCATCATGGAAGCGAAAACACCGTCAACAAAGAAGGAGTTGCAATCACTACTGGGTAAGATAAATTTCTTGAGGAGATTCATCTCAAACCTAAGTGGAAAAAATGCAAACATTCTCGCCTTTACTTAAATTCTACAAAGATGGATTCAAATGGGGGCAAGCTCACAAAGAAGCTTTCAACAAGATCAAGGAATACCCGAGTCACCCTCCAATTTTGTCACCTCCATGTATGAAGAGAAGTATGAGATTGTACATGGTTGCATCAGATAAAACCTTAGGGATCATGTTGGCTCAAGAGGATGATAATGGCGTCGAAAGGGCCATCTATTACCTCAATATGCGTTTGGATGATGCAGAAACTAGGTATAGCATGATCAAAAAATTGTGTTTATGCTTGTATTTCTCTTGTACAAAACTCAAGCAATATATAAAACTAGTCGATGTTTATGTTTCATCCCATTTTGATGCTATTGAACATATGCTTTCTAAACCTATTTTACATAGTCGAATTTGTAAATGGGCACTCGCATTGACTGAGTATTCCCTAACTTATATACATTTAAAGGTTGTTAAGGGTCAAGTGGTAGCAGACTTCATTGTCGACCATACTATAAATGAAAATGCATCGAACTATCTTGAACTAGTACCTTGGAAGTTATACTTCGACAAATCTAGTCGTAAATATGGCACATGTGTGGGAGTATTAATTATTTCTCCAAATAAAATTCCAACAAGATTCAAGTACAAGATTAAGGGCCATTGCTCAAATAACGAAGCTGAATATGAAACCTTAATAGATGGACTTAAAATCTTGTTAAAATTGGGGGAACTTGTGTCGAAATAATGGGAGACTTAGAGTTGGTCATACAACAAATTACGAAGGAATACAAATGTGTCAAAGAAAATCTCATAATGTACTTCACAATATCTAACAAATTATTGAAGCAATTCGAAGTAGTCAACATTCGACATATACCTCGACTAGAAAATCAGGTAGCCAATGACATGGCTCAGATTGTCTATGGATATAAAGTTTCCAAGGAAAAGTTACAAGATGCAATCGAATTCAGAGAGAGAGTAATGTCTGTTGGATTGTGCCCATCAGATTTAAAAACAATAAAGCTTGGATATACTGATCAAGAAAATTTTGAAATTTTGGAAATAGAAAGTTTGACAGACAAAGTTTGGAGAAATCCTATAATAGAATATTTGCAAAATCCAACATCGTCTACAGAATGAAAAGTCAGGTATCAAGCCTTAAGTTATGTTCTTTTGGGCAACAAATTACTTAAGAAAACTCTTGAGGGAATATTGCTTAAATGCCCTAGTGAGTCAGAGGCATACTTGGCCCTTTTAATTGTCCATAGTGGGGCATGTTGGGCACATCAGGTAGGTCTCAAAATGAAATGGATTTTGTTTCAACAAGGCATGTATTGGCCCACCATGCTTAAAGACTGCGTCGAATTTGCTAAGGATTGCCAAGAGTGTCAAGTTCATGCTGGCATACGACATGTCCCTGCAAGTGAGCTACATTCTATAGTTAAACCATGGCCCTTTAGAGGTTGGGCTTTAGATTTGGTTAGTGAAATTAGACCAACATCATAAAATAAAAGATATATCTTGATGGGTATTGACTACTTCAAAAAGTGGATCGAGGTCATATCTTTCCCAAGTGTGGATCAGGAAGATGTGATTGAATTTATTAATAAGAACATCATTTATAGATTTGGAATCCCAAAGAACAGATCAAGGATCAGTTTTTTCTGGTCGAAAAATGCAATATTTTTCTAAAGAAATAGGATTCAAGCTTTTAACCTCTACGCCATATTATGCCCAGGCCAATGGCCAGATAGAAGCAACAAATAAGGTAGTAATTAGGTTGATTAAGAAGCATGTGGGAAAGAAACCTAGAAATTTTCACAACACTTTGGACCAAATTCTCTAGGCAAGTCAAACGTCTCCCAAGGAGGCAACCAATGCTACTCCTTTTCGACTGATCTTTGGTCATGATGCAGTCTTACCTGTTGAAATCTATTTACAGTAAAAAATAATCCAAATACATCATCAAATTACATCTGAGTCATATTGGAATATGATGTTGGATGAGTTGGTAGACTTAGATGAGGAAAGGCTAATTTCTCTAGAGTTATTAAAGAGGCAAAAGAAAAGAGTTGAAAAATCTTACAATAAGAGAGTTAAAATTAAAACCTTTTCATCTGGAGACTTAGTTTGGAAAGTAATTTTACCTATGTATCAAAAGGTAAAAACCTTAGGTAAGTGGTCTCCTAATTGGAAAGTCCCTTTTCAGATTACAAAAGCTTTGTCTAACGGAGCCTATGAGGTCGAAGAGTTAGATGAGGATAGAAGAGTCTTGAAAGTTAATGGCAAGTATTTAAAAAAATATAGACAAGTGCTTCAATAAGTCAAAATCATTAAGGAATAATTGCTAAGATAAAAATTAAAAGCCAACATGGGCAAATGCCAAGATGGCTCGAAGTCATTACATATAAGCCACAGAGGGCTAAGAAAACATTGTACTTGCAGAATGAAAATTACAATCAATAATCTAAAGGTAAAAAAGCTAAAAAGGAAGTATTTGCTTCATATGAAGGAAATTTGCCTTTTGAGTTTCGAGGCACTTCTAACATAGGGCTTTGTCAACCTTGTGCGTTGCAACCTCTACTTCCAGCTTTCGAGCTTCATCTAGATACTCCACTGTTCTTGCCAGCTCTTGGTCAATTTCAACATTATCAGAAGCTTGCAATTTGTTGTTGTGTTGTTCAGCCTTAGAGATTTTTTCTTGCAACTCTCTGATTTGCCTCTTCCAGATGAGGATATCCTTTTTGTTTCTCTTAACCTCCAACTGCTTGTCCTCTTTTGCTTTCTCAAGCTCCCCCACTCTCGCCTCTGACAAAGAAGCAATTGACTAAGCATCAACTTCACTCCTACATTTCTCTTCGATGATAATTTGAACTCGAGGGAGATGCTGAAAGTCAACATCAACCTGGTCAACTAAAATGGCCAGTTCCATCACGAAGTTAGCAATTTCAGGAGCAACAGTGGAGAGGTTGAGTTTCTGAAGGAGAGTCCTCATATAGAGAGGAGCAGTGGGGTCGAACTCTAGGAATTTTAAGATATGACTCCTGAAGAATTTAACTTTAATCTTCTGGAGGACAACATTGGCAGGAATACTTGCAGTCTGATCCTTAGAAGTTGTCGAAACACTCAAGCGTCTTTTAGATGAGCTTCCCTTATTGCCAAGTATCACCTTGATGTACTCCTGAGGGGTAACCTTCTTCAACTCACCCAACTGCATATCAGTGAATCCTACTCTATAGGCCGAAAAAGCAATGCCTCCGGTAGGGGTTGGCTCTTTGACGAGACTCTTCTCAGTTTTATCTTTTTCCTTCTCTCATTCATCTTCCCCTTTGCCTTTATCATCATCATCAACATCATCTTCTTTATCACCGCCTTATCAAAATCAGATCGAAGCTGGGTTCCTTCCTCATCCTCAATTTCTTCGTCTTCCGCTGGTGAGATGTTCTCATTCCTAGCAGGTTCGACCTCTAGTGAGCCCTCTTCATCAACTGGAGCATTGCCTTCGTCCATTGTGACCACCTTTGGATTTTCTTGTTCAAGATATTTCCGGTTGTCAACCTCTTCGTGGCCAGACCCATCTATTTGGGATTGTTGGGTGATAGTATTCATAGGCGAAGTATGGGTTATTACAGTTTTAGGTTTATTAATTTCATCCATTGAAATTATACCAGAACCTAAGTCGGAAGTGGGGTGATAAGTAGGTTCACCTTTGCTATTCAAGAGAGTAGTTTGAGAATTGGACTTAGTTTCTGGTGGATTGGATCCACCTACATTAGCCTGAAATAACAAGTAAAGAAGGTAAGGTCAAAATAATATAAGGTGAAATACCCAAGTAAGGAAAAAGTTAAGGCATGACTACTTGAGTTTCTTCAGCATCTGGGCTCGAGTTATCACTCTCGAGGTTGCCAGCAGTCGATTTCGATGCAGCCCTAGAGGATATCTTTACAACATCGCTAGCAGCGGGTGTGCTCTCCAACACTTTAGCCACCTTCGATGAAGGTTGGCTAGTGTTGTCTAAAGTTTGGGTTTGCTTCTTCCTTTTATTCAATTTTGATTCCTCGGGAGGAGATTGGTTCTCATCCTCTGAGTCAACGATTAGTTGGTTGGTACCTCTCTTCGATCTCATTTGACGTGTCAAAGGTGGTTTTCGAACAGCCTGAAAGTAATGCAAAACATGAGAGGAGAAAAGTACTTGAAGTATAAAGGACAAAAAAATATATATGCTAGGTCACCTTAGGGCCTTTAGTATCTTTTTCGACCTTAACATTGGTCGTCTTCTGGGTGTTACCTTTCTTGGACGCAACTGAAAAACAAACAAAATTATTACAAGTTAATAATGAAGTGTTCAAAGGAAAAAACATAAATCGAAGGCCCCAAACCTTCATATATTTCAGATTCGATGAGAACAACTTTGATCCTTATATGAAGATGTCGTTTGAAACTGTCCAGTGTATGTTTAGTCGCAACTACCCTTTGATTTTTGGGTTGAGACTGTTGTCAAAGGATTTTCAGAGAGTCCCTATAGACGAACCAGTCTGGAAATGGAGGGGCAAGAGCCACTCCAAAATCAGTCGTAGTGTAACACGGTGGGAGAACTGACTTTAGTTATGTTGCGGATAGCAAGAGTCGCCACCGACTTTTATTTTATCCAAAGGAAAGGCATAAAAGAACAGGAAAGACCTTTTTAAAATATTTTTGGGTCCGGGGGGTAGGTTATGTAAAGGGAAGGTGTTAGCACCCTTTACATCCATGGTTATCCATGGGCTCTTAGTTACTTAGCTCACTTTAAAATATTTTTGAAATGTGAAGTGTGTGAATAAAAATTTTCTTAAATGTTTTATAATGATCCATGTACGGATGCGTATAAAACCTTTGTTTTGAAAATTGTTTGAAGTTGTGAAGTGTTTGAAATGTTTTGAAGAGTGAGCAAGTATCTAAGAGGAACCTACCCTAAGTTTAAGTCTTTTCTGTTCTTGAATCCTTTAAATGGTAAGACTATCCCTATTATTAAGGAATAGGTAGTCATTACCTTGGATGTGAGGGACAAGTGAAGGGTCATCTGTTATTTAGGCAACTGTGGGGTGTATAAGCAATTCGAAGGGACTTATCATCTTTATTCGAAAGGGACAAGATCATTACGAAGGCAACATTCGAAGAGACTTGATCTTTTTATCTGTTTAAGGGACTAGATGATGTGGAATGAGGGACTTTGCTTTATACACCCTACTTGACCTTTTTGTTTAGGCAACATGAGAGGTAACCCTTAGAAAGTGAGATGGCGATCAAAGATCGACTTACGTGTGTGAGTGTACAATTTTATTTATCTTTTAAATTAGTGATCTAAATTAATTTTAAAATACAAAAATGTTTCACTCCCTATTTTACTAACCATAGCATTTAAAATAAATAATAAAAATTACTACAACTATTACATAATGGATACAATTACATTATAATAATTAAAATAATTAAAATAAATAAGTAAATAAATGAATAATCAAATGGATTAGTAATAATAATAATAATAAAATAAATAATCGCATAAGAGATAAATAAATAAAGAAGTTAGTAATAATAAACAAAATAAATAGAAGAAAAGGAAATTAGCATAATAATATAAAAAATTCAATTTTAAATGAATAATTATTTTTAAGGTTTTTTAATTAATAAGAGAAATAAAAGATAAATATTATATATTAACAAAATATGACTAATAGTTTAACTATTTTAATTTTATATACATATTATAAAAATATTTAATTATAATTAAATAAACATATACAAATAATAAATTATATTCATAAAATAAAATTAGGTTTTTTTTTAGTTATTTAGAAAAAAAATAAGTTAGGGTTAATTAATTAATTAAACTATTTACATTATTTATATAAAACTATGTATAATAATAATATAAACAAATTATAAAAATAAATGGACATAATTAGCATTTATATACAAATATTAATATTTATAAAATAATTAGGGTTTATGAAAGTAATTAGGTTTCTTTACATATAAAATTTTTAGGGTTAATTATTTAATATAAACATGATTAAATTATTTATACAAAAACAATATAATATTAATAATTTACAATAGAATAAATGTTAAATAATTTTAATAATAAAATTTAATTTAATTTTATAAAAAAAAAATAAGTTTTGAAGTATGTATAAGAAAATAATATAAATATTTTTTGTTTTAACATTTTATTCATTATATTAATTAAATTAAAATATAAATAAATTAAACAAAATAAGAAAAAAGTGATAAAAAAACTTACCTGGGGCTGGGATTCGAACCCAGGCCCTAGGCTTTGAATATCCAAGACCAAACAGCCAACCACTGGGACAAGCCATGCGCTTGTGCTATGGAATGAGAGCCAAGGTGTTTTGTTTCATAACCTGTGAGAATCATAAAAAAAGAGCAAAACAATACAAAAATGGCCTGGGGAGTATTCGAACCCAGGACCATTAACAACACGCATACGCACACCAACCAGCTGAGCCAACACTGTCTTTTGAAACAAATATCAACACAATAATATAAAATATAATATCAAATTTTAAAATATGAATTTGGCGCCAGATGATCATCTTCAACCTTGGTTCCTGCAAATTCACCTGCGAAATCTCCTACAAGTTTTCCTGCGAATTTATTTTTGTAGCTAAACCTGCGAATCTTAATCATCATTAAAACTGCAAAGTTTCATCAAATTAATTGTATAAATATGATCCAGAGGTTGATTGGCATTGATCCATGGTCTTAAAATTCATTTATAATTGATAAATCGTAAAACCCTAAAACGGCCGAAGAACCCTAGCCATGGTGATTTCTCCATCTTGAACCTAAAATCAAATTAACTTATCCAGAAAGTATCCAAGCATCATCATAAACACAAACCAACAGTTAATTTTCGTTAATAACATGTAAATCATTCAAATCGAAAAAATTTAAAACATGAACAATGTACATTCGGTTTTCACAATTTAGGGCATGAATGAATGATGTTATGATCCAGAATCAATCCATGAACTTCAAGGAACAAGTTGCAACCTTTGGTTTGTCTTGAAAAGAACTCTAAGTGCCAAACCGAATTGGAGTTTTTTGTGTGAATTTTGAAACTTTTCTCTTACCTTTGGAGGCTGAATTTTTTCGTCCCTATGCATTTGTGTAGCTTGTATACTTATAGAAGAATGGAATTAGGTCAGAAAAGTGGTGGATTTGTGGGCTTAATGGATACCTTGAGTGTGAAGAAATCTCCTTGCCAAATTAGTCAAAAAATAAAATATTTTCATGCTATAATGCCTTAGCACGAATTTGGATGGTTTTGAATCAACTTAAATGGTCATTAAGAGTTTCTAGAAGAAGAATCACTTTTAAATATTCAATTTTCATATTTTATTTTGATTTAAAATGAATAAAATCAAAATAAATAAAATCAAAATAAATAAAATAAAAATAATAAAAATCTGAATAAATTGGGATTGGTTCGTGCATGATGTCATGTTGAAGTTTGGATCACAAAATTGCAAGCCCATTTGGAAGAAATTGGTTTTAAGGCCCTATTTGCTTCATAAACCTCCCAAAAATTTCCCAACTTTGCAAGGGCACAAATCCTTCAATTTTAATGCTATGAGGGTTTTCTTGGACATTTTGGAAAGCTTGAAGAGTCCTCTAACCAACCCCACTGGTTTCATGTTCATATCATTCACCATTCTCAAGTTATGCCCTTTTGAAGTTGTTGACTTTTTGTTGACTTTCAAAAGGACCTATAATGTCTTAGCTCATACCTTCCAAATGAAGCATTTTTGGGATTGGCTTGTGAGACACAAAGTTGTAGATAATTCAATTTCCTTCAAAATGAGCTTTGGATGGAAACTTGGTGATGAAGCATTTGAAAGTTATGGCTGGTCAAAGTTCAATTGACTTTTACTGAGGAAACCCTAATTTAGAAACTCCTGATTCTTGATGATCTGAAACATCCTTGATGAATCATGATCAACCCTTGATCAAATGATGAATTTTACTTCATATACTTGATGTTGGCAAAAAATCATGAAGTTTGACTTTGGTTTGACCACAGTTGACCTTAGTTTGACTTTTTAACTACTTTGACTGATTTTGACTTATCTAATCATCTGACTGAGCAAACCTTTGAGAAAAGTCTTGAAACTTGTCATGGGGGTTCTTACACACATATAAGATATTATGAAGCTCACTTGAAGTCTTGTAAGTTCATTTAGCCTGATTAAAGCCAAAACCCTAGTTTTGGATGCACTGCTTAGGAGGTGCATTGTCTGAGGGAATTGTCAACTCTTCTGACTATTTGTGAACTTTGTGAACCTTGTGAACCATCATAAGATGTCTTGTGAACCTTGTGAACCTCATGGAAGGTCTTGTAAGTATTGTGAACCTTGTGAACCTCGTAAAGTGTCTTGTAAACTTCATGAACCTCATGAAAGGTCTTGTGAACCTTGTGAACCTTCTTAGCACACAAAGTCTTGTATTGTGAGGGCAAATTTTGGGGTGCAACACGTAGGAAGTCGAGGGACCTTTGGAGGAAAGAGTTCAAAATCCATTTCATAGCGTCTCTCAGAGGGAACGTTTGAAGGGATTTTCAACTTCTCCATTTTCTTTAAAAAATTCTCCTTCAAAGTGACAATAACATCACAAACAATTCGACTAATATCATATGGTTGATAAACAGTTTCAAAGTACTTTTGAAACGCCTGAATCTCTTTGATGTGGGTAGATTTACCTTTCTTGATCTTCTCCTACACATCAACAAAATCCTGGTCAATTAACTGGAATTAAAAAGAGACATCAATAAATTGATCATGGTAGTATTTCGACCACCACATAATCAAAATTGACATTATGGATAAGGACATGCCCTTTCTTTTTGTACAAACACCTGGGTAGGGTTTGGACCAAACCAAATTGTCGAGAAATAAGATTTGGCTGGTAAGCCTTTAAGCCTGTTATGCCTTTCCCCAGATTGAGCTTTTAAAGGATAAGTCGAGGGATCAAGAATGCTTCCTAAATCAGCTCAAAGTCTGTTTGATGTTTATTGAAAGGAGGAGGAAATGGCCTTGTGAACCATTTAGGCTCACACTTCCTTGCAGCAAAGGGTGCCATGCTAGGTGTAAACTCATAGCGTTTGGTGAACATCTTGATGTATCCAGTAAAATAGGCTTGAAGTGTCTGTCCTTCGTCATTGGGAGTTAGCTTCACCAGGCAAGTCCCTTAAACTCCCCTTTCTTTAATCTCAACTGATTCCTCGTCAACAACTCCTTTGTTGGGAAGACTGGCTTCGAAGGAATCATTGAGCCACAATTGAAGAATCCAGAAGGGTCCAGACAATTGCAAGTTCCCATTGGATTCTAAATCCTTGAGGCATGTGACCCATTCACTTATAGATTCATACAAGTTTGCCAATATCTGTTCATTTAGGAAAATTCCCCTATTCTTGAGTATTTGGTTGGAAAAGGTGAGGTACTTCCTAGCTACCTGCAGAGATTTAGAGCAAAAGACGTAATGAGAAAGCCACATAGTTAGGAATGCTATATGCTCCTCATCAGTCACTTCATCAGTGATTCAGTCAAAGTATTGGTTCAGGAAATGGGTGTTGGTATGCTTGGAGTTAGTGAAACCTATAGTATCATGAGTATCAATTTATGGGTCATAGGTAATCCCAGTCGGTCTCAGCTCTGTGATAGCGGCTACGTCGAATAATGTGGGTGTTATCATCCCACAAGGAAAATGGAAGGTGTATGGCGTGTTGTCCCTGAAATAAAGGGATGACGCCAACAGGGTCGAGCAATATTTGAGGTCTGTTTTTGATAACATCACTAAGTCATAAATTCCTAGTTCTTTCTAGGTCTCAGCCTTAACTTTTTCTTCCTTAGTTAGCCAAAGGTCGAACTCCTTAAATGAAGAAACTACCTTAATCAACCTATTTCCATCTTGCAAATATTTCAAATCCATGTTACTTAGAGTAACATTATCAGGGGAAGATCCCTCTACCCTAGCTTTGTTCTTTTCCCTAAAGGCTTAGTTCTACGATAAGAAGGAAAAAATTCGCTAATTTTTTCAAAATCAACATCAATAACAAACAGTGGACCATATAAAGCACATGGTTTATCAGCTACGACAAGAGGAATCATCACCTGAGATTCATAAATGTACCTATTCTCCTCCTTGAGCGGTTCAGGCATGAACTGTTGGTTTTTGTCCAGCTTTGGTCCAGAGATTTTTGGGAAAGGAGGAAGTGTTGGGTTGATTTGGGAACCTTTGTTCTTTTGGTTCTTCTTTTCTTGAGCAACATTTTAGGAGGAAACCAATGTTAGGATTTGAAGAAAGTAAGTTTGCTGAGAGTATGAAGTCTGAAGATTGGGAGTTTCTGAAGAAAATTGCTTTAGGGATTTTTGGGAGCGTAAAAAATGATAATAGTTGAGGAATGGACTATTTATAAGCTTTTGGGAAGTCTAATGGGTTTCAAATCACCATTAAGTTTATGCGGTTAGTAAGATATGTGTATGGTCAGGTGTACTAGCATGGGCAGTAACCGTTATGACCTATGGCCCACAATCTCCTAGACTCTAGGGAGAGTATAATGATGGCTAGTGATGGAGTGTGTCTCGAGAAGATGTTTCAGACATAGCCATTATAACATGACGTCATAGGCATGGTTGAAAAGAAACCGAATACTTTCTAAGTTATGGGATAGTCAGTTGTGACCATACCCATGCGAAATCGAAAGGAAGGCTTCAAAATGGCTTGATCAAAAATGAATTGTTCTCCAGTTTTGTCGAAAGGACATTTTTAGGGGGCAATTTTTAGCTCCTAATTTCGACGCTCGTATTATTTCTAATGAGAATTAATCTAAAAATTATATTCTTAAAGGAGATTAAGAAAAGGTTTCGACTGAATCCATGCTGGGATTTTAGGTCGAATACATGCTTTGTGTTTAGAAAATATGAGTTTGTGGACTTAGAATCTTTCTAAGTATTTGGAGATATATTTCAACTAGATGCTATCGAAGGAATTCGATGCACATGGTTTAAATTCAAATAATGGAGGGAACTTTGTTCTTATCCTTTCTTGGAGAAGAGATAAATGACACATATTTAAGGGTTGAATACATGCAAGGCGACACTTATCGTATTTCTAGTAGTTAGCCTTAATGGCAGTTAGTTTGACTTATTATAAATAGAGTTCTAGTGTTAGGATTTGTATGTGAAAAATCAATATTGTACAAGTTACTTAACTTCCACTCAAAGTACCCGTGTATAAAGAAACAAGTGAACGTGAGAATGTACATGATGTAAACACCACCCTTTTGTTCAATGCAATCTGAAATTTTGGTATAGCAGATTACAAATGTCCTATGAGATGTCGGAACAACTGATCTCTGCACTTAACACAGTGACATGAACACAAATATAGTTGCAGAAAATAAATGAACACGAGGAATTGTTAACCCAGTTCGTTGCAATCACACCTACTCTGAGGGCTACCAAGCCAGGGAGGAAATCCACTATAAGCAGTATCAACTTAGAGTTAAACCCACACTTTACACTCCTCACTTAATCACCCCCTAATGCAATTTCTATATAAGAACTCTTAGATAAGAGACACCTCTCACTCCCCCTCATTCACACACAATGATAAGTAATCAAGAAACAAATAGAAATAAATACACCCTTAAAAGACACAACTTGATCTTGCTTAAAAGCTTCAATCAAGAACAATACACCCGTGCTTAAAAGCTTAGAGTGAACAACTTACAATTCAATAAAATCAATCCAATTCCAACATCAAAGTGATGTGTGAATAGCTCATAATTAACAACTTAAACTTAAAAACCCTAAAAGATAATTCACAACTTTCACATTATAATCTCTCTACCTCCAATTAGGGTTGCACCACTATTAAATAAAGAACGATCTTTATGGGCTTGGGCAAATAATCCAGACAGATATGAAGTAATGAAATCAGACAGATATGATCTTCATTAAAAACTGATTGATCTTCAAATCTCTTTTTAACGAATTGCATAGGAATAGAAACATTAGATCTTTCCAAAACAAACGAGGCAGACTGCTCTAAAGATTCCATAAATAACAACCTAAAATATATGAAAATGTCTTCAAATATATGAAACAAAACAACTTCTGTTAATCATAAAATTCCTCCTTGATTTTCGCCACCAATTAGACTAAACACAAAAATAAACACCTGCTAAAAATCCTCCAGAATCAAATCACAACTTTCTGCAAAGTTGCCCAGAACTAACAGACAGATGTTAAGACATCTACTCTGAGATCACAAAACAATAATATTGTCATGACAATTTAAGATGTTTCAATATTTGGCTCAGCATCTGCCAAGTATTATAACCATATATGTATTGATGTCTGAGCAGCCATGTCAGGACTTCTTATCTGACAACTTGCAAAACCTGCTATAGAACTTGTTCTTCAGCATGTTAGAATATCTTGTCCAACATGTTACTGTCAGGTTAGTTTTACCAAAATTAATGTCAACACCCACAACTACATAACTAACACAATCTCATTAATTTTTATTCAAGAGTTTATCTTGTTTTCTTTACTTTTCATGCAAGTTATCTTTCATGCAATTTAATGGCTTTTGTTTACTTACTCTTCTTTATTTCTTCAGACTTTAAACACTTTTGAGTCTTTTCATTTCCTTTACATTTTTATATTTCAACTTTTGATAGTTTTATGAACATTGTCAAAGTGTTTACTACATTTTACCAGACACTAAATAAAATAACTTGTAGCACATGTCATAGGATCAATTTGGTCGATCCCGTGAGTAATTGAGAATTCTTTGTGTTCTTAGAGGACCAGCGGTTGTTTGCCATTTTTCAAGGTAAACAATCATTATCTTATTATTATTATTATTATTATTATTATTATTATTATTATCAAACTAAGGTTTTTAATTCCAATTATTTAGACGATGACACTACCCTTCACTCCCCCGAGCCTAAATGCACTTAATCAAGCCAATACACACAAAAATACACACAACGACTAATTATTTTAAATGGGGTGTTACAACTCACCCCCACTTAAAAATATTTTCGTCCTCGGAAATGTACCTGATAGAAACAACTATAGATACGATCTCCACATCTTTCTTTCTAACTCCCAGGTTACGCTTCCTCCAGCAGCTCCTCCCCAAGCTACTCTCACTAAAGGAATTTCCTTGCCTCTCAGCTGCTCCATCTTGCGATCTTTGATCCTTATTGGAATTGCCTCCATAATGAGATTGTCTCGAATATGTACTTCATCCCTCTGAATAACATGATACAAATAAAAAATGTACTTCCAAAGTTGCGACATGTGGAACATGTCGTGCAAGTTTGAAAGCTTAGGTGGCAGCGCCACCCTATACACAATATCCCTAACTCTCTGCAAAACCTGATACGGTCCAATAAACTTAGGATCCAGGTTTTTTGATTTCAATGCAAGTCCAACACCTGTCACATGATTAACCCTCAGAAACACATGGTTACATTCGTTGAATTCTAATTCTTTCCTCCGATTATCATGATAACTTTTCTGTCTGCTCTGAGATGTTTTCATCTTTTCTCTGATCATCTTAATTGCTTATGTAGTCTATTTCATAATTTCGGGTCCAAGTACGACACTTTCACCTGATACCAACATAAAGGTGCTCTACACCTTCTACCATACAATGCTTCAAAAGGTGCCATTCTGATACTATAATGGTAGCTGTTATTATATGTGAACTCAATTAGTGGCAAATGAGTATTCCACGCACCACCCTTTTCCAAAATACACACTCTCAACAAATACTCTAATGACTGAATACTCCTCTCTGACTGACCATCGATCTGCGGATGATAAGCATAGCTCAATCTCACCCTAAAACCCAAAGCTTCCTGCATGCTCTTCCAAAATTCTGAAGTAAACCTCAGATCTCTATCTGACACTATACTCGATGGAACTCCGTGTAACTTCAAAATTACTCTAATATAAATTTTTGCCAACTTTGCCAACGGAAAATTGATGTTAATTGGTATAAAATATGCAGATTTCATCAGTCGATGCACAACTACCCAAATAACATCAAAGCCTCTCACCGTATTCGGCAATCCCGTAACAAAGCCCCTAGTAATACTATCCCAATTCCATTCCGGAATCTCCAAAGGTTGCATCCACCCTGAAGGTTAATTAGTATGAGCTATGTCTCTCTTCATACCCGTCCACCAAAACAATTTCTTAAGGTCTTGATACATTTTTGTAGCTCCTGGATGAATGATAAATCTACTTCTATGGCTCTCCTCCAAGATCACCTTCTTCAACTCCAGATTATTCGACAAACAAAATTTTCCCCGAAACTTCAACACACCAAGGTCATCTATCTTAAAGTCACATCAGGGTTATTTTCACCTCCAAGCATCAAATCAACCATCTTCATATCTTATTTCTGATTCTCCTTAATCGCATCAAGGAAATCATTATTCACCTTAAGCATACCCAATCTGACACTCCCTGGTGTCAAGAATTCCAACCACCTTTCTCGGATGGTAACTCAAGCTAAAGTCATGATCCTTCTGATCAAATAAGTATCTCAGACTCTTTTGATCGCTGAATACTTCAAACCTCGATCCATATAAATAATGCCTCAAGATTTTTAACACAAAAACAACTGCTACTAATTCAAGGTCATGAGTCGGATAGTTTCACTCGTGCACCCTCAATTGTTGCGAAGCATAAGCTACAACCTTTCCATCTTGCATTAACAATCCACCTAATCCCATATTAGATGCATCACAATACACAAAAAAGGCACACTTGGACTCGGGAGAACTAACACTAGTGCTGTAGTCAATTTCTTCTTCAGCTCTCTTGAACTTTCTTCACACGCCACGTCCCAAACAAAAGCTTAACCCTTTCTCGTCAACTGAGTTAATGGAAACATCAAATTAGAAAATCCCTCAATGAATCTTCTTTAATAACCCGCTAAGCCCAAGAAACTCCTAATCTCTATCACTGTCTTCAGAGTTTGCCATTGAAGCACTTCACTCACTTTTGATGAATCCACCGTTATACCATCATAAAAAATAACATGTCCCAAAAAGCTCATGGTTTGCAACAAAAATTCACACTTTGAAAGCTTCACAAATAACTGATTATCTTTCAACACCCGCAACACAATTCTAAGATCTTATTCTGAATTGGAATAAATCATAATGTCATCAATAAAGACCACAACAAACTGATCCAAATAAGCATGGAAAATACGATTCATGTACTACATGAACACACCCGGTACATTAGACACTCCAAAAGGAACCACTGCATATTCGTAATGTCAGTAACGATTTCTAAAAGTTGTTTTTTGAATATCATTGTCTGTCACCTAAATCTGATGATAACCCGATCTCAAATCAATCTTACTGAAAACACGAGCTCCCACGAGCTGATCCATTAAGTCATCAATCCTTGGGAGCAGATACTTATTCTTAATGGTCACTTTTTAGTTGACGGTAATCAATACACAGACGCATACTACCATCCTTCTTCTTAACTAATAACACTGGAGCTCCTTGTAGCGGTAAAAACTGTGAGTGTAAGCTATTGATTAACTTAACTCAAGGAAATAAAGTCATTGTTGCGCTTTTATTTTATTCCAAAAATAAAATGAAAAAGAGTGAATAAATCCTAAAAAATGAATCTAAAAGCAAAGCTAAAAGAAACAAACATAGAATAGGTAAGGGGGTTGGTTACAAAATGGGAATCTGTTAACATCCAAAACGTATGTGGCAATCCACGAGGGCCCTTTGAAATATTTACGCTTTTGGTTTGAAAATAGTTTATTAAATGAGAGTGAGAGGATGAAAAAAAGAATTGATTTTTAATATTTTTGTGTTTGGAGAGGTTTACCACCTCATGCCTACGTACCCACAAAGTGCAATGTAAGATCAAAACCCCGTAGTTCATGGTAAAAAGAACAATTTTTTTTATAGTTTTGATTGATTTTAAGAATGTAAAGACAAGTCATCATCCTTTAGCGAATGATTCCAATAGAAAATATGAATCACGTCTAAACATATGAAAATAGTTAAAAGAAAAAGTGCACAAAGCACAAAAAGGAGTGAATGAGTTTTTGTATTTTTTATGGTTTTTTGAAAATGGTGTCAATATGCTTAAAGTTCATTAGCATTTACTAAGAAATGAAAGAAAAAGATAAAAATCACTTGACACTATTACGAAAAACCCATTTAACAATGATTGGGAATGACATATAATGACGTGGGCGAGGGCGTTGTTATGTAGAGTATTGTCGTAAGTATGCTACTTATAATCACGGTCCTAGACCGTTGTTGTATTCTGGAAAGCGTGCGTTATATTACAACGGTTATGAGTTTCAACTGCCGTGGAATGTATATTTAGCTTATTATAAATAAATATATATTGCTTGTTTAACCATACATTAAATAAAGAAATACAACCATTTAAATTGGTAAACTATATAGTCTGAAAATTAAACTATTCTTGAAAACTAACATAAACAGACCACTATTTTCCGAATTGCATCAAACTCATTCAACACATTTTATATTCTTTAACACAAAAATGTATCGATTATCTGTTTCCTTCAATACATCTATATCTTTCATAATAGTAACTCATCATTACCGTTTATCATGGAGATTGTTATGATGACTTATCGTGATAAGTGTCGAGGATGAGGTAAAGTAGAAATGTAGATATAGATGAATTGAAGCAAATGGACCATTGAACCATATATTATGAGTTAAAGCAGAATATAAAATATGTTGAAATGAGATGGAAGCTATTTGGAAAATATTGATCGATTTAGGTTGATTTTCAAATACATCTTAATTTTCAAATTATAGGATTCTATGTCAATTTAAATGATTGCATTTTCAATAAAAAAAGATAGTGAAACAAACGATATACATAATATATAGTAAACTAAATTTCAAATACAATATCAAAAGGACAGTGAAACAAACTATATATATATATATATATATATATATATATATATATATATATATATATATATATATATATATATATATATATATATATATATATATATATATATATATATATATATATATATATATATATATATATATATATATATATATATATATATATATATATATATATATATATATATATATATATATATATATATATATATATATATATATATGTACATTATAAACTCATATATACTATACGCTTGCTACCACCATCACCATCACCATGTATCATCTTTACTATACAACTTCAACTATTTCAAATAAAGGAAAATTAGTTAGTATTCAAAACAAAACCAACAAAAATTGAAACAAAACCCTAAGTGGGACTGTAACAAAACAAGATACATTGTTAGCATATATAATAAACAATATGTCTCATACCCAAAGTATGGTCCATTGAAGATGAATCTGAAAAAATGAGAAAAATCAACACAGTCAACACAACTAACATGAAGCAAACAAGATAATGGAAACTATCTAACAAGAATATTGAATAAGAAGAATACCTTATTTTCCATAGCATCATCACCATGTTCATCTAGTTTGTGAAATAATGGAGAAGAAATATAAGGAGGAATAAGCTTAAACAAAATATGTAAGATAAATCATAATAAACAAAATGCAACAAAATATATAATGAGAAATATCTAACAAAATATGGAAGAAGAAGAAGAATACCTTAATATTCATCTAGTTTTAGACTAGAAGAAATACAAGAAGGAAGAAGCTTAAATCAAAAGGTTCTTCAGACTTCTTATATTTCTTTTCGCATATTCTAAAACCATATGAAGTATATGTTGCCAAAAATATAGAAAAAATGGGTGCTAAGGTTTCGTTGTGAAGGAAACAACGCTACATGTAAATAAGGGAAACTTAATTCGCTTATATGGTAAATATTTCACGACGGTTAACGAATATAACCGTCATGATAGGTATATATTTATTATAAATATATCACAACGATTATCTATATTAACCATAGTGTTACCCCTTTAATTGGTACAAGGTTCGAATCCTTACTACAATATTTTTTCCATTTTATATAATTATTTAATTACGGTTATAAAACGCAACTGTTATAATACTACAACCTTTGATCTTTCCGAAAGAGGGAAAACATTCATCTCAAGTAGTGATTTAAAATTTTCTCTGTTTTTCAAAATTATCATTTGGGAATATCAAACATTACACGTTATCATCATTGCAAGCATTAAAGTATCAAATTTTTCATCTTCATCCTCATCTATAAATACATAGTTTTACATTTCTTTACAGTTCTACAACCCCAAGGGTTGGCCTAGTGGTGGAGGCTTAGGTCTTAAGAGTTTGCCCCCTCTCAAGGTCCTAGGTTCGTATCCTAGTGGGTGCAATCAATCCTTGTGCGGGCCAGTCCATATGGAGCTTTGCTCTAGCTTTAAACGGGACCCCCGCTAGTGGACGGTGGGATTAGTCCTCTTGGATTAGTCGGTCGAAAGGCCGAATACCAAGATTTAGAAAAAAACAATAAGTTCTACAAATGATCAGAATGCCAACATAAACACCACAGAGATCACTACTGAAAAATATCAACAACCAAATGAGGAGGTCCAACAAGCTACTAATGCCAGGATGAATGTGTTAAGGGCGAGGAGGAAGAAGAAGAAGACGAATAAGTGAAAGAAAAAGAAAAAGAAGGAGAGGATGACATATTATTACAACTCTAATGAAGGGAGTGAGGATAGACCTCTAGAATATGAAAATGCCTTTATTATGGGCAATGATCCTTGAAAAATATATGTACTCCCCTTTTTTAAATATTAATGAAATTATCTATTATATATACTCTTGTCTTTCATTTTTTTAATTTGATCAAATTCTTCTCATTAACATGAAAATGCTAAAAAATGAAATAAAATACATGTTTAAAATGGAAAGTAAATTTTAAAAAATGTAGTGGTTGGGAATCGAATATAATTAACATCAGTTTGATACTACAAATTCTAAAATATATGTTTAAAATGAAAAAAAAGATGTAGTTGCTGGGAATCGAAGTTTGATACATATCACAATGGTTGACATAAAAACCGTAGTCATAAGTTTCAAGTTATGAATGTAATACTACTGCTTATACCACAAGTCCAAAACCAACATGATATATTATTTTTATAATTAAATTTCATAATGAAGTGCCAAGGTTTAATTTAGAATTAAAAAAACAAAACAAAACATGTCACAACGGTTGAAATAAACAACCGCTGTTATATACAAATGGTATTTAATCAAAAAATAAAAATAATAGAATATCGCCTTAGTTTAGAGATTTCACAACGGTGTAGGCACGATTCGTGGTGACCATGGCGTCATTGTTAACGTGTTTTGTAGTAGTGTGACCAATGTCAAGGTTTGAATTATGAAAGTGGTGAAGTTTTTAAAAAGAATAATCCTTTGAAAAAGGGAGAAGATTTTTGAAAATTAAAGAATGGGAGGAGATGAAGAGACTACCCTAAAAATAAAATAAAAGAACTAAGGTAGGAGAGATCTAACCACTTGGAGACACTCCAAAGCAAAAGTAACTTAGAATTCCATACTCTTGAACAAATGATGAGCCAAATAAAGGTTAGCATAACCACTCCATAATCAAACAAGGGGATAAGATCCTAGTACTAAGTCCATAGGTACAAGATATATAAATCCTCCAAAGCAAGAGATAATAACTATAGTCCACAATTAAGAACAAGTCTTTTAAAGTGTTTAGGAATTTATTAATGTTTTTTGTGTCCAAATGAACAAGAAGAAAATAAAAGCACAAAAAGTAATAACATAAACATAAACATGATAATGGATGCTATAAAGCATAATAAAATAAAAGAGAAGGGAGCAAGAAGTAAAATAAAAAGGATAGGGAGTGAGAAGGAAATAAAAGAAACATAATAATATACATAATAATTGGTGAATTTAATAATCCACAAAAGTAACAATGCCAAAAGGCTCAAAGCGAAAACTGAATTTTGTCTCGCGTTTTGCACTATATGGTTGACCTATGTACTTAAGTCATTGATTAATAAAAATTGTCAGAAGATTGATAGAATTAAAGTCTCTATAATAACAAGTTTGAGAATTATGAACTTACCACCAAGATCAACCATGTTTGGGCTTGCCCAACCAAATAAGGTTCGAGCCACGAAAGTACAAATGCCGATAAGGATAAAGAGTGACAAATGTAGCGCTATGTTAAGCAATCGCCAAGTAACTTATATAGAAGTCACCCTACAACGAGGCCGATCAATACCAATTAAGGTAACTATTATTTATGCTAATGCATGTTAGATGAACAACATATAGGTTGTCATCCACAAACAATACCGCACAAAAAGAAAATAGGTAACGATCTAGTCTTGATCATGAATTCAACAAAGAAATCCCATGATCCATAAGAATTTTATCAATCAAAAATAAAAAGGAGAATTAGAGGAAGGGGGATGGAGAAGAACCAAATTAAAATACACTTTTAAGGTCCTTCCATCTTTAAGATCAATCACCTCTAATTGATATATTCAAGCTTGAAAAACATATCACTAATCTAAAACACCTCTTATGAATTTAACAAATTCACTTGATGATAGATTTGAATTAATGAATGTTAATCCACTTTAACCAATATCTGAAGTCTATTGATATTAAAAAGGAATTAATCTCAATAATGTAGTCCAAGGTTAAAATAAGAAAAAAGAGGAAGAAGAAGCAAAAGAAACCAAAACAACCAAAAAAAAAATGAAAATCACATTCTGCCTCAAATGTAACTGGTTACTACCTGGGGCTTAACCAATTACATAGTTAAAAAGTGCAGAAATTATTCAAAAAATGCACTGTGTAACCAGTTACAATCTGGGTGCTAACCGGTTACACTGTGCATAAAAGGTGAAAAAAGTGCAAAATTAAGCACGATCCTCTTTCAAAACATTTTTCAAACACCTTGTGATCATAGATATGAATTTGCACGAATTTTAGAGTAAAACCACAATAAAAATCAGCAATTAAAAGATAAAATGAGATCTAAAAGGATCAAGCACAAGAATCATCAAAGATCTATATTATGGATAATGAAGATGAAGCTTCAACAATGGTGTGAGATGAATTACCACTTCAAGAATGAGAAAAAATCCAAATTACTTCAAGATCTCCACAAACAAGCTTGATCTACTGAAATTGATGAAGGAAAATGAAACGGATGAAGATTTAGCTCAAAGTTAATCAAGATTTCAATGTGAATTCTTGATAACTTTCAAAAGGAGAAATTGAGCTTTAGTGAATTTTGGTGGTTGAGGATATAATTTTCAAGAGGTTTTTTGGCTCTCAAAAGCTTGATAATTGAATGAAATGAGGGTTCTATTTATAGAATTTTGGTATGGAATTTTGTTGGATTGGAGCTAGGTTTGGGAGATCAAAATTAGGCTTGGAAATCAAATTTGGAGGGAAATTAGTAAAAGAGTGGTGATTAATGGAGGTACATGGTTGAAATAAATTTTGATGATGTAGGGGAATTAAATAGAGATGGTCTTGAATATTCCACATGTGATCAAAAAATAAAATTGGTGCCAAAATCAAAAAACTTGAATTGCTGCCAATTTTTCCAATTTTCGCGAGTGTAATCGGTTACACAGTACAAATTTTGAAAAATAATTGATTTTCTTGTACTGTTGTGGCTTTGGCTCGATTATTTTGCTTGTTAAAGAAGGGGTGAAAATAAACACATGACCCTTGGAATTCCTTGAATAATAATCAATAAAGACTTGGGAAATCCTTGATCAGATGAATTTGAATTGTTTACAGATCAACTTTGACTTTGTTCATATGAAATTTGTTCGAGCTGAGAAACTGTTTTGATATTCTTGTTTTCTTCCTGAAAAGTTAGTAAAAGATGGAAAAAAAATATTCTTGGATTTTGATTAGATGTTAGTAAACATAAACAAATGAAATGCATAAAAAAGTAATGGTGATCCCATGTGAGGCATAAACCTGCAATCAAGAAGGATAGAAGAACCAATGCATGATCTTGTTTGTATACAACGATGAAAATAAAAAAAATATCAAAATCTTAGGGAAAAAAATTAGGGTGCTACATTTCCCACTGTGACACACTAGGTCTAATAAACTTATTTTCAAGTAACTCGCCAATCTGAGATTTCAATTCTGCCAACTCTGTTGCAGACATTTTGTACGTCGCCATAGATATAGGCCCAATACCAGGAACAAGATAAATAGAAAATTCAACTTTCTCGTTTCTGAGGTCATTCTATAATGTCATTGGGAAATACTATAGGAAACTCTCTCACCACTGGAAACTCATTAAGTGATGTCTTGCCTTCCACAGATAGTGAAGCAAACACCACAAATATCTTCACCTCCTCTTCCAACAAGGTTCTAAATTACTTGGTAGATAAATAATTGGCCAATGCCTCCTGTAACACCCTTTCTACCCCATCACAATTTATAAAATAATTTAATCAAATATCAGAGATCCCTCATGAAAGGGCATCACATTTATTCTTAACTCAAATATCTTTAAAAAATCATATTAGTATTGTCCCGTAACACGGGTTATGAATCATGAACAATCAAAACTCTTTTTCAACAAATACACAACGAAAAACCAAAACAATCATCTTTCATCTTTAATTAAAAGAAACTTCATAATTTAATCCAAAACATCATTTAAATCTCAATTAATCAAAAGAACAGCATCTTAATTCAAGAAAACAAAATAAATGCAAACGAAAACTCATCCCGATGTTACATGGACACAGAGCAGGACTCCACTTCTAACTAACCACAACAAACTCACTAACTCCAGCTACATGCGCACTGAGCTAACCTTGAGTATCTGCAGGATGGCATAATAGACCATCACAAAAGGCATGCAGGGCGAATGAATTCACATTCAATAAAGTAATATAAATATGAGAATTTATAAACATGTATCACACAACATAATTAATCTTCATAAACTCATTACACACAACCTTAAGTACATCACATCACAATCATAAACTCAATGAAATTCATGCTATGTCATTTAGAATGAAAATGCAAACTCTTAATATGCATGTGGTACCAAAACATCCTCATGGATGGACACTGGGCCATCAACCCTCCACAAAGGAGCACATCATAACATCATATCACTTCAATCCGCACAATGGGATTGAAGCTACCAACGAACCGAAGTCCCCTCATAAATCATGCCATGAATGCAAGACGCAATATACATACATCATCATCAAAACATCATAAGAATTACATCCACATTCATCGTTAATCATCATATTACTAACTCATTTTAACATCTAGCTCTACATCATATAATCATAACTCATAAACTCATAAACATCTCATTTCATCATACAACATGTTTATCACCAAGTCCTACTCATATAACCTATAAAGACATCATACTACATCACTAAAACATCATGACATCTTAAAACAACAAAGCACATAAATTATGTAATTTTCAGAATTAAATAATTTTTCAAAACACGTTAGATCCCGCTAAGCGAGCTGATCCCCTTACTAAGCGACTAACTCACGAGTTTTTGGTTTCTAAAATTCTTACTTGCTCGCTAAGCGAGCTTCACGATTTCTCCAAATTCTCTGCGATTTCAGAATCGCTCCTCTGCGACAAAACCCTCTAAAAACCAGTTTTCAACAGTGATAAACTAGAAAAATCATTATTACAACCCTCATTCATCATGGTATCATTACATACAACAATTAACATCATTCTTTATCATCAATTTCATCATGAAACATCATTATATAACACAATCATCAACAAAACCCCATAACCCTAAGAATCTCCCTAAAAACCCCAAATCACATCTCTACATTACAATGCCGAATAGAAATGCTACTGTTTGCCTTGCATGGGTACCGCACGTCAATCAGGACATCCACTGGGGCAACACCGTATCAGCTTGTGTACGGTATGGAGGCAGTCCTACTTGTTGAAGTTGAATTACCCTCTTTGCGGGTACTAATGGATGTTAAGCTGAGTGAAGCAGAATGGGTTAGGTCCCGATACGAACAACTGAGTCTGATTGAAGAGAAGAGATTGGCTGCAATCTGTCATGGGCAGTTATATCAGAAGAGAATGAAGAAAGCCTTCGATCAGAAAGTCAGGCACCGGGAGTACCAAGTAGGAGATCTTGTGCTGAAGAGAATCCTCCCTCCTCATACAGACCACATGGGCAAGTGGACCCCAAACTATGAAGGACCATTCGTGGTAAAGAAAATTTTCTCTGGTGGAGCACTGATGCTCAGCACCATGGATGGTGAAGACTTCCCGTCCCCTGTGAATTCAGATGCAGTTAAAAAATACTTCGCATAAGAATGACCCGCTGGACATAAAAAACAGAATGTAAGTCCAGGCAAAAATAGGGCATCCCGGCGAGTCAAAAACAGAATAAAAGACTCGGGCAAAAATAAGGGAAAATAAATAAAGAATGTACACCCGCTGAGTTGAAAAGCCGCATTGGACAGCTCAGGCAAAAATGGGTATCCCGATGGATTGAAAACCCGAAAGGGCGATTCATGCAAAATAAGGGAATAAGCGAACAACTGCATTCTGAATTCGTCTGTATCACCTACAACTTGGTAAGCTTCGAAAGGATCAAGCTTCAATCAGAATCAACATTCTTCAGAAAGCGAGATGAGAAGAACGTCAAAAGTCATACGAGTCATAGTGAAGAGGAAGCTCCTCAAAGCGTCATCAACACTGCCAGCATTTTCGTTTTTCAATTTGTAACAACCTCCTCATTTCAGGGGACTTGTTTCTTTGACTGTATCTCGCCAATTCAGGGCATATAAATTAATAAAATCAGATTTTCAGTCATGTCTCGTTTTGCCCATTTTATTTGCAAAAAATGTCTGATGTCTAAAAAACTGATTGCACAGAATACAGATGTTTTATCCTCAAATAAAAAGCGTGCTTGCAGGAAATATACTTACTCTCAGAAGTGCCTAACCCCTATGACGGAATCCAGTAAGGGATACCTCGGGATTACCTTGCGCGTTTCTCTATCTTTTTCAGGATTGCAGGTATCCAGAATGCAACTTGGGGCATGTAAACTTTATCCCAGCAAGCTGGAAAATCAACACTCAACTTTAGCACCCAAAGTGCTCTCTCCCCAGCTAAGTTGCCTTTCATGACTCCTCCCAGCTGAGTTGCCACTTATTACTTATCCCCATCAGAATGGGCAGGTATCACAAAAGGCACCTATATCCCCGGCTGAGTCAAGGATCCTCTTCAACAGAATCCTTAGGGAGGTCTCTCAGTGACCTCTCTTTCTCCCCAGCCGAGTTGCCTTTTTAATCCTCAGCCGGAGCACAAAAGTCAGAGAGCCATCTCCCCACAGAGTTCCAGCCTCTATCCAGAAGAACAACGCGTGAAGGAGTCACAACAGAGTGGAGAAAGCTTCTACAAACCCCAGCTGGGTCTCTCATTTATAAGGATAGGTCTATCAATGACCTATATCCCCAAGCAGATATCATATCATCAGATCTACTAATGATCTCATCCCCAGCTGGGATGCCTGTTTCAAACAGATCAATCAAGAATCTTCGCAGCAATGGGACCCGAATCCTGGTTTGGTATCTTTGCATAGCATTCGCATCATATTTACCCACAAAGCGTAGCATTCCGTTTTAACACGGAGCATTACGGCAAAAATCCAACACATAGCATAATCATAAGCCTTGTTATGAATCAGCACTTGTGAATAATGACAGCTCATCAATGTACAAAAATCCCCACCAGAGTCCCCAGCAAAAGCAGCTGCCTCACAACCACAAACACCACTATATACTCATTTTGACACCCGTCCGTGTCATAATCCCCAGCAGAAAACCAAGACTTCCCCTTTGCGCTCACATATACCTATATACACAATCCTTCGACACCCGTCCGTGTCGTTTCCCCAGCGCAGTCACCTACACTTTGTATATCAGATATTTGGTCATATTATACTTTTCTCTCTCGACACTCGTCCGTGTCACTCTCCCCAACAGATAAACACTCATTTATACGATACTCATACTCACTACTCATGTTACACTCATATAGATACTCGTCCGTATCTTGTATATACCATTCATATCCCCACAGATTCAACACTAGTCCTTGTTCTTTGTTAACCAGTTGGTACTCGTCCGTACCATCATCTCAGAACATGCGTCAAGCGTTTGTTTCTACATGATACTCGTCCGTATCATAACCTTAAGGATGCTCGTCCGCATCTTTAATCCATACACCGTGTCAGACACTTATGTCCTCTTGAATATAGACACTCGTATGTGCCTACTATTCCCCAGAAAAGTCCCCTCAGATTCAACACTCGTCCGTGTTCTCTGTTGACCAGTTGATACTCGTCCGTATCATCATCTTTGAACACGCGTCAGTATTTGTTTCTACCCGATACTCGTCCGTATCGTAGTCTTAGGGATGCTCGTCCGCATCTTTAATCTATACACAATACCAAACACTTATACCTTTTGTTTCTTGGATATAAACACTCGTCCGTGTTTACTACTCCCCAGTAGATCGCCAACAAGGCAAATTTTCTTTCTTATCCGACACTCGTCCTGTGTCATGATAAACCTTGAGAGCAGCCGTCCCCTGCTAGGTGGTCGTCCTCCACCTCTTGATGGTCGTCCTCCATCATGCTCGTCCGATGGCCGTCCCCATCGTTGACTTTTTATCCGGCATTCGTTCTATGTCGCGATACTTTCGGCAGCCGTACCCTGCCAGGTGGTCGTCCTCCACCTTTGATGGCCGTCCCCATCATATTCCTTTATTCCCCAACAGAGCAGTCGTCCCCTGCTAGGTGATCGTCCTTCACCTTTGATGGCCGTACCCCATCATCTGTTTATTTCATTTATTCTTTAACCCGATGGCCGTCCCCGTCGTGGTCCCTTTTCTTTTAGCCCGATGGCCGTCCCCATCGTTGGTTACTTTGCTTTATGAACTTGATGGTCGTCCCCGTCATGTTTCATTAATCCCCAGAGATTTTTACAGCTTTACTTGATGGTCGTCCCCATCATAATATCTTATTTTCCCCAGCCAGTCGGTCGTCCCCGTCTTGGCTTTACCTTTTATCCCTAGCATGTCGGCCGTCCCCGTCATTGCTTTACTTCACACACTCTTCCCAGCATGTCGGCCGTCCCCGTCATTGCTCTTTACCTAGCAGTCGTCCTCTGCTCGACGGTCATCCTCCGTCGCCCACACTTTACAATATACTTTATTTTCTTTTACAATCTATATCCCTTTTCTTCTTCATTCTGTGAGTGCAAATTTTGGACTGTCTTTGGTATTCAACCACAAGTTATCTTGTTTGCCTGTTAAGCCGTTGCTTACAACCTGCACAGCTAACTCATGTTTGAATAGGGGCAGCTGTAAACACCCCAAATTTGCCCTCACACATTCACACCATGGCCTGTGATCATTTCATATGCATAAACGCAATCATATCATCTCATATCCCATTTTTGATTCACTGCATAGACTCAATGTCATCTGTATCTAGGGTTTGTGATCTGAGCAATCCAGGAGCTTCTTGAGCCACTCCAAAGGCTACCAATCACTTCAAAGGGATCCATGTGTGTTCTTATATCTTATTACATCCTCTCAAAGTCAAAAATGCAAAAGGATCACAAGAACTGGGATTGGTGTGGATGCAGAGCCAAGTTTGACTGCACAGTTGACCTAAAATTAGGGTTTTGGTTTCAGAGGCCATAACTCCAAATTTTTTGGTCATTCTTGTTTCCATTGGTCTCTATATGGTATAGGGAGTATGCATATCAATTTTCATGAAGAAATTCCATGGGGAAGTCATCTGATCAAGGGTTGACTTTTCAGACAAGTCAGTGTAAAATCAGGGCATCTGAGGCCCCCAATGACCCAACCAAGGGATGATCTTCATCATTTTGAGTGTATATGATCTTTATTTGATCATGGAAGAAGGTTGAAGTTCACAAAAACCAAGAATTTGAAGTTTTGCAAAGTTGACTTTTTAGGGCATGGTTGACTTTTCAAGAATATGTCATTTTATGCCATTTTTCAAGCCTTGCTTTTTGATCCAAAAATGCTTCAAATGAAAAAACTTTGGTCATGAAAGTTGTAGAATACATTTTTCCCTTTTCAAAAAGTACAAGAACATGACCTAATTCATTTTGGATCAAAAGTTATGGTGTGACAAAGTTGGCAAAAATCACTAATTTTCAAGTTATGCACTAAAAGGAAAATTTGCAAAATCATGAACCAAGGCAAATTGTAACTTCTAATTGTCATCAAACCATTACACAAGCATCATGCAACTCCTAAAAATCAGATTTGAATCAAAGTGTCTCATGTTTCATGGCTTGTGTAGCAAGATAGTTCCATATGAACCAAAGTTGAAACAACTTGCAAAATTCATGATCACACTTCCTACCACTTGCTACATTGGATGCTGAACCTTGCTAGCCCTTCCCCTCACCTTTGCTGCGCCAGCCCCATGCTTGTACTAGCCTAGAACCAAGCCCATGCCTCTCTTACAACAAAGTTGACATTTTGCAAAAGTGAACTTACCAATCAATAAAGTCCAAGTCACATCATCTGACCTATGGGATTATTTTATACTATCCATTTGCAAGCTAAACATATCAAGAGGCCAAGCTGAAACACACCATAGCATCACATTCCCATTTTCACTCCCTAAAGCAAAACTCTTCGAATCTCTCTATACAGTTCACAAACACAAAAACCATTTCCATAGACCAACTCACCTTGCTTCACTGAGCCAAAACCAGCAAGACTTGGGCCTGAATCAAGCAAGAACACCATTCCTCCATTTTCACCCCCAGAAGCAAAACCATTCGAAACTCACTCCACAGTCCACTAACACTCAAACAAACTTCATAAACCTTCTCCATTCATCACACTGGTCACAAAGAACCACTCACATTGGCCTGAAACAGCTTGAATCACCATCACCATTTTCAACTGAGCTTGGACAAAACTTGTTCAAACTCCTTAACCAGCCAACATAAATTTCTTCCAAGCACTCAAGGATCATCAGGGGACCAAGTAGAGTGGATTGCATCAAAGGGAGAGGGCAGAAAGTTGCTGGAGTGAAAGCTTCGAAACTCAGGTAGCTCAAGAACTTTTTTTTTTCAGAAATCATTTTTTAAGTCCTTAAGTTGTTCTATATGCTTCACTGATTGTTCTGATACCTTTAATTTTGAAAATGGTGGAGAGATGAGAGTTTAATTGGTTTCTGAAAGTTTTGACCTAAAATCTTCTTTGTTTCGATTCATGAGTTTGAGGAAATATAAATGTTGTTTGTGATGGGGTTTTGATTCAGCAAGTTGTGGGGATCATTTCCATGTTTTTAGATTTCATTTTGGTTAGGTTTTGAGAGTTTTGGAGATTTTCAGGTGGGGTTCCCACCGGAGAAGATGACCGGAGGTCTTCTCCGGCCACCTGAAAATCATTAGGGCTTAATCCTGTAATTAAATGCCATTTGAATTTGGAGCGTAGGATCAGTTGACCCCATTGACCTCCCGCGCGTGTGAATGGCCCAGATCTGATCATTATGCCCTAATCCTTTTTCATTAATTAAATAAATCTTAATTAAACTAATTAACTCAGAAGCAATCCTGGCCCTTCATTCACGCGCGCGGTCAACACTTTTGAATCCAGAGCTCATCCCAGCCTTCCATTTGTTTGACTTCATTTTATTTCAATTTTTATTTCATTTCTTTTCATTTAACTTCCACAATTTATTTAAAATAGTAAAAATTGTTTAAAAATTATGAAACTTTTTCTCAAGAGTTTTATTAATTTCTAAGACACAAAAATATTTTTATTTTCATTTTTATCATTTAAAAAGTATTTTAAAATATTTAAAAGTTTATTTTTAATTGATTAATGGAAATTAATTTATTAAAAATACTTTTAAGTATTTAAAAATCACAAAAAAATTCATGAAATGTTCTAAGACATTTAGAAACATTGTCCAACCTTCAAACCAAATTTCTTTTTTGATCTTGATGCATTTTAAGAATTTCTCATTGAATTAAAATCATTTTTGTGCATTATTTTGATCCAAAGTTCAAAAAATCATTTCTGCCTATTCATGAGGAGTTGGACATTGATTCTTTTTGCATTGCATTGTGTTTAGCATGTAGTTTGTGAGATTAAATGGCCATGATTTGATCTTTCATTTTCAATTTGTTTGGCATTTCTTCTGTTTAGGAACCCTAAAACCCTAAAAAACTTGTAAAAATCATAACTTGAATTTGGTTAGGAGTTGAGACCTCTCCTATGGGCATTGGTTTAGTATAGGATTAGGGGTCCTTTGTGTTGCATTTTCAATTTTTTATAATGTTGTTTGCTTCTGATTTTGATTTTTGTTTGTTGCATTGATCATAAACCCTAATTTGGGCTTCCATATGCATCCATCTTGCATTCTCTTGCATAACATGCCTTGCCATGACATTCCATGCTTCCATGTGATTCATTTGACATCATAAGGCATATTGAAAGCATGTTTGATCATTGCATCTTGCATTTGCCATATTGTATGCCATGTGCACTTCATAACTTTTCATGTATGTTCATGGTTCCTAACTTGCTTCATCTGCATCCATAAGCATGTATGATCATCTCCATGCCTTGTTTCATGTTTGTATCACTTCATAGCATCTTTACCATCTCATATTTGCTTCTGGTTTTGGTTTGCATCATGTCATTCCATCCCATTTTGCATTGCATTGCATTTCTTTTCTAACCTTTCAGGTGGTAAGTAACTTTGAGAAGTGAATTTGCCTTCACTTCTCATGACTTTTATTTTCATCTCTCTTGCATCCATTGCTGCATTTTTGTTTGTGTTTGAGTTTGAGCTTGCTCATTCTTCTTCTTCCCACTTTCTTTCTTCAAGTGACTTGACTTCTTGAATGAAGCAAGTTGCTTTGCTTCTCCTGATCCTTTCATCTGTTTCCTGGTGGTTCCATTGAAGATTGTTCTTGCAAACCTCACAAACCTTAGGAACAACCAAGCATGACAATGATTAGGGTTTTGATTAGTCTCCCCTCTTAGTTTTACCTTTGTGTCTCTTTTGAGTCTTCTCTTCCCATCTCATAATCAGGGACTAAACCCTAAAGGCTTTAAGGCTTTGTGATTAAGCTTATGCCTGCATCCTTCTCTTAGGATGGAGTGTATAACTTTAATCCTAAGTGTTAAACCCTTAATGTGTTTAAATCCCTTAATCAATTCACTTAATAATCATCAAGACATCACACTTGTAACTTGGGCCTTGCATTAGGGTTCTAATTCTTCCTTAATTGGTTAAGAAGGACTAACCCTAGTGTTAATGGACAAGTCCCCCTCAAGTTGTCTTACAAACCATAAAAATCACTTCATCATCATATCATTAAATAAAATCCACTTAATTAAAGGCTTGTTTTGTCATGAGTTTAATCCCTAATCATGGATTAAGTTGAGGAGTTTTCCTCAGCTTAAACATTCTCATCTATTATCCTTCTATTAGGATGGTGTAATGAGTCTGTTTAATCCCTGATTATGGCTTAACCTCATTACTCAACACTAAACAAAAACACCAAAAACATCTAATTAATCACAAGTAGGTTAATGATCTTAATCCTATACCAAAGGTGATTAAGTGTGAGAATCTGACTTCACACTTAAGGTACTCTCATTACCCCTAATCAGAGGGAAGATGTGATGAGTTTACTAAATCCATTGGTTTAGGCTTAGGCTCATTAACTTATGACAAACTTTCAAAAGCAATAAAAGACTGAAAACTCAAAAACAAAAAATAATCGTCTCCTCCGGGATTCTTTTCTCATCTCATTCACTCACAAACGAGAACTTGCTTCTTCCGTCTAATGCAAGACAGTTAGCATCTGTGCCAGACAGATCATACACTTGAGCATAGACAAGCAAGCAGTTCACAAGTCAATTCATCTTTCAGTCTCTTTGGGTCGAACTACGGTGTTCTGACTTCCTCATTGCACGAGAGGATACGTAGGCATAACTTAACAGTTATCGAACAAAAGTCTCTGTATATTCCCCCTCTTTCCAGCATCTTCCTCTTAGCCTCATTGTCATGAGCATTTCACTTTTGTCCTTACACTGACACATCATTTATACACTTTGCACTCCTTACACTGACACCTGTACATTTGGCTTTCCAGCTATTTTATACACAGATTGCACTGACACTACCCCTTTAAAACACAAATCTTTTAAGCGTGGATCCTGTCGAGTACGACGGACAATCTGGGTGCTAATACCTTCCCAGGTTGTAACCAACCCCCTTTCTCAGTCTCTCTGGTTCGCAACCGTCTTATCCATCTCTTTCTAGGCCTATGCAGCATTGCCTTTCCTCCGGGATAAAAATGCCTAGCTGGCGACTCTATTCATCTCCAGTGAGTTCACGGCTGTGTGTTCTCATTGTCCCTTTCGCCGACCGTTCGCGCTTGTACCGGAATGCAAATCTTTGGGAGCGACAGCTTGGCGACTCTGCTGGGGACCCTTATACTGCAACCAGGGCTTCTGGTTCTTTTTGTGGGTTCCTCCTAGCGCTTGTTTGGTTTGTGTTTACTGGGGTGTTATGTGTCTATTTGTGTTTATATATGTTTTATTTTTGCTTTATGTACAGTTGTTTATCTGCTTTCTTTACTGCTTTACATATATCATACTGTCATGCTGTCTGGCTGGATCTGGTTTTGCTTTGGTGGGTGGGTGTTCCATTGAGAGTTAAGGTCCTATACCTGGGACCTGAGTGACACCTAGGCTAGAGTGAATCATATTCTTTCCCATTCCATCTCGGTCTGGTGCGGGAATATGAAACACGGTTCAGATATGGGTTTCTTCTTGAGAACTCTGTGTTGCAGATTTCCTGCAATACTAGGGCTATCTGGGAAGCCTGCTAAGTCTGGATGACCTTTTAGTATTGACCTTCAGAAACTGAGGTGAATTAGAGGAGGAACTTTTATGGTTATTGTAAACACTGTACCTCCGGGTTAGAAGTGTTTACACTTCTCATAACTGATCCAAGTCTGAGGATCCTTGTTTTAGAACACCACCTGCGAGGGGGTTGGGCTGTTTACAGGTTTGCAGGTACCTTGACCTCAGAATACCCTGTTACTTTGACTTGATTAAGAATACTCCATGTTGGAACAGTTCTTGTGATTCTAAACCCTGGACATGTGGCTCTTTATTTGAGCCCCCCACCTTGGTTACTGGATTTATGGACCTCCATCTGGATTTCTTGAACATACTTGGACCTATATCAGAGTTCTTGATCAGATCCAGCTCAGTCACAAACCCTTGCATATCATTTGCATACATAAACATTGCATCATATTGACATTTGCTTATTTGTGTTTCAGGGTATCCACTTTCATCTTTGGTTTTGGTTTTGACCCCATCTTCAGTATTGACCTATCTTCATCAGCACCTGCTTCAGCTATCTACTTCAGTTATCTGCACCAGCCAATCAGTGGCTCATTCTTCAGTGTTATCATCAGCACCTGTCTCTACTCAGTCTCAGCATCATGGCTCCTAAAAAGAGCAACATCACCTACCATTTCTTCCAGCCAGAGCTATTTGACATCAGGAGGATTCAAACCCTGATCACTCCAGATCACATACCATTGTTCAGGGAACATTATGGAGATATACTTGATATGGTTACGGATCTGGACCCTTCACAGAGAAGCCTGATCCACACTTGCATTCAGTTCTATGATCCCCCACTGAGATGCTTCACTTTCCAAGACTTTCAGTTGGGCCCTCTACTAGAAGAATACTCATCATTGGTTGGTATGCCTATCAGGGGTGGAATCCCTTTCAACCCTGAGATGGTCTTTCCTGGTAATGGAGAAGTAGCAAAGGCTTTGCATCTGGAACCTGTCCTAATTGAGCAGCATATGACTTCCAAAGCTGGAATCCCTGGTTTCCATCTGGATTTCCTGATCTCTCAAGCTACCCTGAAAGCTTCTCTAGGAGAGTGGGAAGCTGTCTGTGCTTTATTGGCCTTAAGCATATATGGAATTGTGTTGTTTGTAGATGAGCCCCGATTCATTAGCAAGAATGCAATCCATCTTTTCATCTTGAAGAACCCAGTGCCCACTTTATTGGGGGATCTCTATTACTCAGTGCATCAGAGGAATGAAAAGCAGAGGGGAAGATTAGTGAGGTGTTGTTCTCCATTGTTCCATACTTGGCTTCTCAGGCATCTACCCAGGACGGATGCATTTTTGAACCCTCATCAGCAGAGAAACTGGGCTAAGAGACTCACTGCTCTAACTTCAGCCGATATCAGATGGTGCACCCAAAGCACCAAAGGCAGGGATATCATCACCAGCTGTGGGCATTTTCCCAATGTGCCCCTTATAGGAGTTAAGGGTAGTATTAATTACAACCCTCTGCTGTTCAAAAGACAACTGGGCTATGCACTGGTCCACACTCCTAAGGCACAGGACTTGGTTGAGACTCTTTATTGTGAGAACAAGCCTAATCTGGCTACTGTTAGGCAGGCTGCTTGGGCCTGGGATCATGTTCAAACTAAGGGAATAACCATTTTGGGGAAGTGCAACAATGTGGCATCAGCACAATATTATGAGTGGTCCTATGCCAGGGCTCAATTCTCTGGAATGCCCTTTACCATAGAAGATATGCCTGAATCATCTTCAGAACTACCCCCTGCAACTATCAGTTTGGAGGAGTTTGAGAGCTTGAAGGAAAGAAATGAGAAGTTAACTCAGGCTTTGCAGAGGACTCTCCGGGAGAGGAATGATGGAAGAATGGAGATTGAGAGGTTGGAGAAGTTGAGAGTGGAGCATCTGACTAAGATTGAGAAGTCTGGGGATTATATCAAAAAGTCTAAAGCTGGAGAACAAATTCTGAAGAATGCTTGCAAGGAAGCCCAGTTCCAGAGAGCAAGGACAGACTTGTATCTGAAGGAGAGTCAGGCCCGGTGGGTCAGGATCACCGAGGCTCGTACCCTGGAGGACAAGAGAGTTCAAGACAAGATGGAGCAACTGGAAGCTAGTGCAAAAGAACAGCAAGAAGCCCTGGCAGCAGCCCAGAGGGAGATATCAGAGCTGAAGATCAAAGCTGGAGTGAAGAGGTCAAAGGACCAAAGTCAGCACAAGAAGTTAACAGCAGCTGTTACGACCCGGAATCTCCTCATCAGGAATCTCACGGAGCGTCCGGCTGATCCTGTGACCGAAGCACTTCTCAAGGAAGTTCGTGAGGATGAGTTTGGTCTTGGTGTTTGACCATTTGTTTGTTGTTGCTTTCATTCCATGTACTTTTATTTTCCTGTAATGTATTTTGACCCCTCAGAGGGCTTGCATTTGTAAAGCAAACTATGTACCATTTTTGCTTTTTGTAATATATGTATTAGTTTGCTCCATCCGAGTTCACTTTGAAAGCAACATCAACAGCATCTTCAAGGGTCTGGAAGGGTCAAAACTGAATGCCAAACCGGATACCTTGAAAGCAAATAAGCATACTGCATTGCATGCTAACCCTTTTGTTTGTTTTGTAGGTTTTTGTTTTATTGCCACTAACTCTGTTGTGATGCTCAGGAACTATTGCTCGGCGCCGGGTATTTCCCCTCAACCGTCCGCACCGTTATCCGACCCGTAACAACCTTCCGGGCATTCAAATGGATCAGATGCAGCAGGACCTTACTGAGGTCAGAAATCAAATGGCGAATGAAAGGCTAGAAATGAGGAATCAAATGACGCAGTTTATGGAAGTGATGAACAACATGGCTCAGAGCCAGGAAAGATTGAGGGCCATGGTGGAAAGGCAGAATCAAGAAGATCCACATATAGGGACTGCCGGCACCAGCAACAACGAAAGGGTCCAACCTCATGTTAACCCCCTTGTATTTGGCCCCCATCTTCATCCGGAGGTCAATATTCCTGCGAATGTTCAAGGGACTGCCACTGCAGCCAGGGTACTTCAAGAAGACCCCCAGGAGGACCAGTTCACAGTAATGGGTGCTGGGGAAGAAGCTTATGATAGAAGGCTGGATGAGATAGCTGAGAAATTGAGGTCCTTAGAATCTCAAAACTCTTTGGGCTTTGACGTCATGGACATGGGCTTGGTAGAAGGGGTCAGGATCCCCCATAAGTTTAAGCCTCCTTGTTTCGAAAAATACAACGGGACTTCATGCCCCCGGACTCATTTGCAATCATTTCTGGGAAGGCTGAAGGCCTATACTATGGATGAGAAGCTCTGGATGTTCTATTTCGAAGACAGCTTGACAGGAGCTTCAAGAGAATGGTACTCTCACTTGACAAGGGCAACTATTAGATGTTGGAAGGACCTGGCAGAGGCCTTCATCAGACAGTATCAGTACAACTTAGATATGGCACCCAACAGGACCCTCCTAATGGGAATGTCACAGTCGTCAAGGGAAAGTTTCCGAGAATATGCCCAGAGATGGAGGCAGTTGGCTGCCGCTGTTCAGCCACCTATGTCTGAGAGGGAAATGGCAGACATGTTTATGAACACCCTTCAGGGAACATATATTGACAGGCTGGCTGCTTTCTCTTCCACTAGCTTTGCAGATGTTGTCATAGCTGGGGAGAGAATTGAGAGCCTGTTAAAGATGGGTAAGATCTCAGACAACGGTGCAAGCTCGTCCAGTAGTACAAGGAAGCCTTTTGCAGGCCCAAGAAGAACTGGCGAGACCAATGCCATCCACACCAACAGGGGCAGGCCCCAATATATTCACAGGTCAGTGGCAGCAGTCACCATTCCCGCTCCAGCTCATCCTCAACCAGTTTATCAACCTCCGCAACAAAACTATCAGCCACAACCTCAGTACCATCAACAGAATTAGTATCCTCCGAGAAATTACAACAACAGCAACACCAACAACAATAACCAGCAAAGGCCATTCCAACAGAGGCCTTCTCAAGCCAACAGGGTAATCGATCCGATCCCTATGCCATATGCTACATTGCTGCCACAACTCTTGAAACTCAACCTAGTTAAGCTAAGGACGCTGGCACCTCCAGATCCCAACAGTTTACCCAGGAATTATGACTCCAACGCCAGATGTGCCTTCCATTCAAATGCACCTGGCCACAGTACAGAAAAGTGCAGAGCCTTGCACATGAAGGTACAAGACCTGGTAGACTCAAAAGCTCTGAATTTCGCACCACCACCTAATGTCAATAAGAACCCCATGCCAAACCACGGTGGTCCCAGGATTAACGCTATTGAAGAAGACAAGCCGTCTTATTTAATAACCAGTGTAGGTCAGATCCGGACACCGTTGGTGGAAATTAAGGCTCAGCTCCTCGAATGTCAAATGTTCCCGGGGTGTGAGTTGGGGTGTGCTTACTGCAATATCTCAGTAAATGGGTGCGATAACCTGAGAAATGGCATAGATGGTCTCATTCAGAGTGGCCAGCTTCAAATCACCATATCATTTCCAACAAATCCAGCAATCTCAACAGCAACAACTCCAGAACCTCCTACAACTGCAACAACCATTGTTCCTGACAATTCTTCGGCTTCATCAACAAGTACTTCATCTATTATCTCAACTAATCAGTTATCAACAAATTTTTCTTCTACAACTCCAGCACCACTCCATTTTGAAACTCCTACAACAACAACATCCATCCTTCCACCAATGTCTCCTACAACACCAGCAACAAATCATGAAGATGTCTCAACTGTCACAATATTTTATGATCCTGAAAACAACTTTGTCTACAACTCAGAAGGTGCTGCTCCCATCAGGGCACCGGTCACAATTTACTATGATCCGCAAACTATCACAATTCCTTCCGCAGCTGCAGTCAGTCCAGTCACTATCACGGTGCCTGGACCAGTACCTTATGAAAGTAGTAATGCCATCCCCTGGCATTACGGCTCTGACCTGTACTGCGAAGGACAAAGAATCACTTTTGAATCATCAACCCCTGCACCACAAATTGACAATGTGGGAGGAGGCGGAGGCTTCACTCGAAGCGGACGTCTTTTCGCTCCACAAATTCAGAGACCCACTGCCGAAGCAGAAGCTGCTGCTAAGGCAAAAGGAAAAAGCTTGGTGCAGGATGAGCAAGTTGTTAAGGAAGCCTTGAAAACACCCTTTGACCAAGAGGTTGATGAGTTCATGCGAATCATCAAAAAGAGTGATTATAAAGTAGTGGATCAGCTTCATCAGACGCCTTCCAAGATCTCAATCCTATCATTGCTTATGTGCTCCGAAGCCCATCGGAACGCGTTACTCAAAGTCTTGCACGCAGCTTACGTGCCTGAAGAGATCACTGTCAATCAGCTGGAAGCTGTAGTTGGAAATGTTAATGCTAGTCACGGACTAGGGTTCACCAATACTGATTTGACAACGGAAGGCCGCAACCATAACAAAGCCTTGCACATAACCATGGAATGCAAAGGTGCTGTCCTTTCTCATGTGCTGGTAGACACGGGGTCATCCCTCAATGTCTTACCTAAAAAGGTCTTGGTGAAGCTAGAATATGACGGATTGGCGTTGAGACCCAGCAACCTGGTGGTAAGAGCCTTTGATGGTTCAAAGAGATCGGTTCTGGGAGAGATTGAGTTGCCCATAACGATTGGCCCGCAGACCTTCAAAACGACCTTCTACGTGATGGATATACAGCCTGCCTACAGCTGTCTATTGGGTAGGCCATGGATTCACGCCGCTGGCGCCGTGACCTCTACCCTTCACTAGAAGTTAAAATATGAGTGGGAGGGTCAAATCGTTACTATCTGTGGAGAGGAGGATATTTTTGTCAGCCACCTGGCTACCTATAAGTATATTGAGATGGATGGGGAGATCCATGAAACAATGAGCCAGGGTTTTGAAGCTTTGAATGTCAATGAAACATCTGCTGTGCCTGGTACTTCAATATCATCATACCAACAAGCCCGGAAGGTTGTTGAGGGAGGAAACGCCCAAGGCTGGGGCAAACTGTTATCGGTGGAGAAGAAAGAGGACAGATTTGGGTTAGGTTACAAACCAACTCAACAAGATCAAGCAGAGGCTGCGAAAGAGCCCAGCTTTGTGAGTGGGGGATGCTCACCCCTGATGCGGTCAACTGTTTGGAAGACGAGCTGGAAGAAGAACGCAACCTGGAAAGCTGGATTCGTCCAAAGATCCCGGGGAGCAGTATCTCAAACTGGTCTTCCCAGGAAATTATAAGAGTTACTCATGCAGAGTAATTATTATTTCCTGTATTTTTATAAGCATGCATCAAAGTCTTGCATCTTGCCCAAGATGACAAGACTCATTTTGTAATCGGGCCATCTGTACTTTTTGTGCAAACAAGATTAATCAATGAAATATCAGACATCTTTTTGCAAACGAGTCTTTTTCTTTTCCGCTCACTGTTTTTTCCATTTTTCTTTTTGTACAAAAAATAAATGGCAGTGTTTTCAAAATGATAACTTTATTTCACTTTTCTAAAGCAAGATTAAAATCAAATCACTAAAATGAACAAACTGAACCCTTTCAGAGAGTGCCTTCCAGACTGCACCGACAACAGCACGACTATGACTTCGTATGACTTTGACAATCCAATCAATCAAGCTGATGAAGGGGTTGAAGAAGAGTATGAGCTTCCTGAAGAGCTAGCCAGGTTGTTGAGACAAGAGGAAAAGGTTATTACTCCTCACCAGGAGGAGGTCGAAGTGATTAATCTTGGTACAGATGAAGACGTGAAAGAAGTCAAAATCGGGGCCTGCCTGCAAGACTCAGTGAGGAGACAACTGATTGACCTGCTTCGAGAGTATGTGGACGTGTTTGCTTGGTCTTATCAAGATATTCCAGGGTTGGACACCGATATTGTTATGCACAAGCTGCCTTTAAGAGAAGAATGCCCGCCGGTCAAACAGAAGCTGCGCCGAACTCGTCCCGACATGGCTATGAAAATCAAGGAGGAGGTACAAAAGCAATGGGACGCCGGGTTCCTTGCTGTAACTAGCTACCCACCGTGGGTTGCTAACATAGTACCTGTGCCTAAGAAAGACGGCAAAGTAAGAATGTGTGTTGACTACCGGGATCTGAACAAAGCCAGCCCGAAAGATGATTTCCCATTACCTCACATTGATGTATTGGTCGATAACACGGCTCAGTTCTCGGTATTCTCCTTCATGGATGGATTTTCAGGATACAACCAGATTAAGATGTCACCTGAAGACATGGAGAAGACAACCTTCATCACACCCTGGGGCACGTTCTGCTACAAGGTAATGCCATTTGGGCTGAAGAATGCTGGTGCCACATATCAACGGGCTATGGTAACATTATTCCACGATATGATCCATAAGGAAATAGAATGTTATGTGGATGACATGATTGCCAAGTCCCTTACTGAAGAAGACCACCTGGTGAATCTACTGAAGTTATTCAAGCGTCTGAGGAAGTACCAACTGAAGTTGAACCCCAACAAATGCACATTCGGGGTGCGATCCGGTAAGCTGCTGGGTTTCATTGTAAGCGAGAAAGGGATTGAAGTTGACCCTGATAAAGTCAAAGCCATCCAAGAGATGCCTGCACCAAAGACAGAGAAAGAAGTTCGGGGGTTCTTAGGTCGATTGAACTACATTTCACGGTTCATATCTCACCTTACGGCTACCTGTGAACCTTTGTTCAAGTTGTTAAGAAAAGAACAGACGGTCAGGTGGAATGACGACTGCCAGAAGGCTTTTGACAAGATCAAGGAGTACTTACAAGAACCTCCAATCCTTATACCACCAGTTGAAGGAAGACCTCTAATAATGTACTTGACAGTATTAGAAGAGTCAATGGGGTGTGTGCTGGGCCAGCATGACGAGTCTGGTCGAAAAGAGTACGCAATATACTACCTAAGCAAAAAGTTTACCGACTGTGAACAACGTTATTCACTGCTCGAGAAAACTTGCTGTGCTTTAGCGTGGGCTGCTCGCCGACTGAGGCAGTATATGTTGACCCACACTACTTTGTTGATCTCAAAGATGGACCCAGTTAAGTACATATTTGAGAAGCCAGCACTTACCGGACGGGTTGCAAGATGGCAAATGATCCTCACAGAATATGACATCCAATACACATCTCAGAAAGCCATCAAGGGCAGTGTGTTGTCTGAATATCTTGCTGAGCAACCCATTGATGACTACCAGCCTATGAGATTTGACTTCCCTGATGAAGACATCATGTTCATAAAATCAAAAGATCATGAAGAGCCTATTCACACTGAAGGGCCTGACCCGGAAGAAGAATGGACTATGATGTTTGATGGGGCTGTTAACATGAATGGTCGTGGTGTTGGTGCAGTGCTCATTACACCTAAGGGAGTTCACATGCCTTTCTCGGCAAAACTCACTTTCAACTGCACTAACAACGAAGCTGAATACGAAGCTTGCATTATGGGTCTTGAGGAAGCCATTGACCTCAGGATCAAGACATTGACCGTATTCGGAGATTCAGCTCTGGTAATCAATCAAACCAACGGCAAATGGTACACACACCAGGATCATCTGATACCTTACAGGGATTATACAAGGAGGTTATTGACTTTTTTCACAACAGTCAAGCTTGAGTATATCCCTCGGGACGAGAATCAGTTTGCAGATGCTCTTGCTACCATTTCATCCATGATCAAAGTTCAAGCTGCTAACTTTGTACCTCAGATTTCAGTATCCAGACTCGACAGACCAGCATATGTGTTCGCAGCAGAAGTTGTCAAAGATGATAAGCCTTGGTTTTATGACATTAAGTGCTTCTTGGAGGATCAAACATACCCACCTAGGGCATCTTCCAATGATAAGAAGACTTTGAGAAGGCTTGCTGGTAGTTTCTTTCTGAACACTGATGGTTCCCTGTATAAGAGAAACTTTGATATGGTACTCCTCAGATGTGTTGATAAGACAGAAGCAGACTTGTTGATGCATGAAGTGCACGAAGGATCCTTTGGTACCCATGCGGGAGGGCATGCCATGGCCAAAAAGTTGTTGAGGTCGGGCTATTACTGGATCACAATGGATGCTGACTGTTGTGCTTACGCCAGAAAATGCCATAAATGCCAGATTTATGCGGATAAGGTGCATGTGCCTCCCAATCCTTTGAACATCATGTCTTCACCCTGGCCCTTTGCTATGTGGGGCATTGATATGATTGGCAAGATCGAGCCAACTGCTTCAAATGGCCACAGATTCATCCTGGTCGCCATTGACTATTTCACCAAGTGGGTTGAAGCAGCCTCATATGCAAACGTCACAAGACAAGTGGTAGCCAGATTTCTGATAAGAGATATCATCTGTCGATACGGAGTGCCCGAGTGAATCATTACTGATAATGGTTCCAATCTAAACAACAAAATGATGGCAGAACTGTGCCGGGACTTCAAGATCCAACATCACAATTCTTCTCCTTACAGGCCAAAGATGAATGGCGCAGTTGAGGCAGCTAATAAGAACATCAAGAAGATTGTGCAGAAGATGGTAGTCACTTACAAAGACTGGCATGAAATGCTACCGTTTGCCTTGCATGGGTACCGCACGTCAATCAGGACATCCACTGGGGCAACACCGTATCAGCTTGTGTACGGTATGGAGGCAGTCCTACCTGTTGAAGTTGAATTACCCTCTCTGCGGGTACTAATGGATGTTAAGCTGAGTGAAGCAGAATGGGTTAGGTCCCGATACGAACAACTGAGTCTGATTGAAGAGAAGAGATTGGCTGCAATCTGTCATGGGCAGTTATATCAGAAGAGAATGAAGAAAGCCTTCGATCAGAAAGTCAGGCACCGGGAGTACCAAGTAGGAGATCTTGTGCTGAAGAGAATCCTCCCTCCTCATACAGACCACAGGGGCAAGTGGACCCCAAACTATGAAGGACCATTCGTGGTAAAGAAAGTTTTCTCTGGTGGAGCACTGATGCTCAGCACCATGGATGGTGAAGACTTCCCGTCCCCTGTGAATTCAGATGCAGTTAAAAAATACTTCGCATAAGAATGACCCGCTGGACATAAAAAACAGAATGTAAGTCCAGGCAAAAATAGGGCATCCCGGCGAGTCAAAAACAGAATAAAAGACTCGGGCAAAAATAAGGGAAAATAAATAAAGAATGTACACCCGCTGAGTTGAAAAGCCGCATTGGACAGCTCAGGCAAAAATGGGTATCCCGATGGATTGAAAACCCGAAAGGGCGATTCATGCAAAATAAGGGAATAAGCGAACAACTGCATTCTGAATTCGTCTGTATCACCTACAACTTGGTAAGCTTCGAAAGGATCAAGCTTCAATCAGAATCAACATTCTTCAGAAAGCGAGATGAGAAGAACGTCAAAAGTCATACGAGTCATAGTGAAGAGGAAGCTCCTCAAAGCGTCATCAACACTGCCAGCATTTTCGTTTTTCAATTTGTAACAACCTCCTCATTTCAGGGGACTTGTTTCTTTGACTGTATCTCGCCAATTCAGGGCATATAAATTAATAAAATCAGATTTTCAATCATGTCTCGTTTTGCCCATTTTATTTGCAAAAAATGTCTGATGTCTAAAAAACTGATTGCACAGAATACAGATGTTTTATCCTCAAATAAAAAGCGTGCTTGCAGGAAATATACTTACTCTTAGAAGTGCCTAACCCCTATGACGGAATCCAGTAAGGGATACCTCGGGATTACCTTGCGCGTTTCTCTATCTTTTTCAGGATTGCAGGTATCCAGAATGCAACTTGGGGCATGTAAACTTTATCCCAGCAAGCTGGCAAATCAACACTCAACTTTAGCACCCAAAGTGCTCTCTCCCCAGCTAAGTTGCCTTTCATGACTCCTCCCAGCTGAGTTGCCACTTATTACTTATTCCCATCAGAATGGGCAGGTATCACAAAAGGCACCTATATCCCCGGCTGAGTCAAGGATCCTCTTCAACAGAATCCTTAGGGAGGTCTCTCAGTGACCTCTCTTTCTCCCCAGCCGAGTTGCCTTTTTAATCCTCAGCCGGAGCACAAAAGTCAGAGAGCCATCTCCCCACAGAGTTCCAGCCTCTATCCAGAAGAACAACGCGTGAAGGAGTCACAACAGAGTGGAGAAAGCTTCTACAAACCCCAGTTGGGTCTCTCATTTATAAGGATAGGTCTATCAATGACCTATATCCCCAAGCAGATATCATATCATCAGATCTACTAATGATCTCATCCCCAGCTGGGATGCCTGTTTCAAACAGATCAATCAAGAATCTTCGCAGCAATGGGACCCGGATCCCGGTTTGGTATCTTTGCATAGCATTCGCATCATATTTACCCACAAAGCGTAGCATTCCGTTTTAACACGGAGCATTACGGCAAAAATCCAACACATAGCATAATCATAAGCCATGTTTTGAATCAGCACTTGTGAATAATGACAGCTCATCAATGTACAAAAATCCCCACCAGAGTCCCCAGCAAAAGCAGCTGCCTCACAACCACAAACACCACTATATACTCATTTTGACACCCGTCCGTGTCATAATCCCCAGCAGAAAACCAAGACTTCCCCTTTGCGCTCACATATACCTATATACACAATCCTTCGACACTCGTCCGTGTCGTTTCCCCAGCGCAGTCACCTACACTTTGTATATCAGATATTTGGTCATATTATACTTTTCTCTCTCGACACTCGTCCGTGTCACTCTCCCCAGCAGATAAACACTCATTTATACGATACTCATACTCACTACTCATGTTACACTCATACAGATACTCGTTCGTATCTTGTATATACCATTCATATCCCCACAGATTCAACACTAGTCCTTGTTCTTTGTTAACCAGTTGGTACTCGTCCGTACCATCATCTCAGAACATGCGTCAAGCGTTTGTTTCTACATGATACTCGTCCGTATCATAACCTTAAGGATGCTCGTCCGCATCTTTAATCCATACACCGTGTCAGACACTTATGTCCTCTTGAATATAGACACTCGTATGTGCCTACTATTCCCCAGAAAAGTCCCCTCAGATTCAACACTCGTCCGTGTTCTCTGTTGACCAGTTGATACTCGTCCGTATCATCATCTTTGAACACGCGTCAGTATTTGTTTCTACCCGATACTCGTCCGTATCGTAGTCTTAGGGATGCTCGTCCGCATCTTTAATCTATACACAATACCAAACACTTATACCTTTTGTTTCTTGGATATAAACACTCGTCCGTGTTTACTACTCCCCAGTAGATCGCCAACAAGGCAAATTTTCTTTCTTATCCGACACTCGTCCTGTGTCATGATAAACCTTGAGAGCAGCCGTCCCCTGCTAGGTGGTCGTCCTCCACCTCTTGATGGTCGTCCTCCATCATGCTCGTCTGATGGTCGTCCCCATCGTTGACTTTTTATCCGGCATTCGTTCTATGTCGCGATACTTTCGGCAGCCGTACCCTGCCAGGTGGTCGTCCTCCACCTTTGATGGCCGTCCCCATCATATTCCTTTATTCCCCAACAGAGCAGTCGTCCCCTGCTAGGTGATCGTCCTTCACCTTTGATGGTCGTACCCCATCATCTGTTTATTTCATTTATTCTTTAACCCGATGGCCGTCCCCGTCGTGGTCCCTTTTCTTTTAGCCCGATGGCCGTCCCCATCGTTGGTTACTTTGCTTTATGAACTTGATGGTCGTCCCCGTCATGTTTCATTAATCCCCAGAGATTTTTACAGCTTTACTTGATGGCCGTCCCCATCATAATATCTTATTTTCCCCAGCCAGTCGGCCGTCCCCGTCTTGGCTTTACCTTTTATCCCTAGCATGTCGGCCGTCCCCGTCATTGCTTTACTTCACACACTCTTCCCAGCATGTCGACCGTCCCCGTCATTGCTCTTTACCTAGCAGTCGTCCTCTGCTCGACGGTCGTCCTCCGTCGCCCACACTTTACAATATACTTTATTTTCTTTTATAATCTATATCCCTTTTCTTCTTCATTCTGTGAGTGCAAATTTTGGACTGTCTTTGGTATTCAACCACAAGTTATCTTGTTTGCCTGTTAAGCCGTTGCTTACAACCTGCACAGCTAACTCATGTTTGAATAGGGGCAGCTGTAAACACCCCAAATTTGCCCTCACACATTCACACCATGGCCTGTGATCATTTCATATGCATAAACGCAATCATATCATCTCATATCCCATTTTTGATTCACTGCATAGACTCAATGTCATCTGTATCTAGGGTTTGTGATCTGAGCAATCCAGGAGCTTCTTGAGCCACTCCAAAGGCTACCAATCACTTCAAAGGGATCCATGTGTGTTCTTATATCTTATTACATCCTCTCAAAGTCAAAAATGCAAAAGGATCACAAGAACTGGGATTGGTGTGGATGCAGAGCCAAGTTTGACTGCACAGTTGACCTAAAATTAGGGTTTTGGTTTCAGAGGCCATAACTCCAAATTTTTTGGTCATTCTTGTTTCCATTGGTCTCTATATGGTATAGGGAGTATGCATATCAATTTTCATGAAGAAATTCCATGGGGAAGTCATCTGATCAAGGGTTGACTTTTCAGACAAGTCAGTGTAAAATCAGGGCATCTGAGGCCCCCAATGACCCAACCAAGGGATGATCTTCATCATTTTGAGTGTATATGATCTTTATTTGATCATGTAAGAAGGTTGAAGTTCACAAAAACCAAGAATTTGAAGTTTTGCAAAGTTGACTTTTTAGGGCATGGTTGACTTTTCAAGAATATGTCATTTTATGCCATTTTTCAAGCCTTGCTTTTTGATCCAAAAATGCTTCAAATGAAAAAACTTTGGTCATGAAAGTTGTAGAATACATTTTTCCCTTTTCAAAAAGTACAAGAACATGACCTAATTCATTTTGGATCAAAAGTTATGGTGTGACAAAGTTGGCAAAAATCACTAATTTTCAAGTTATGCACTAAAAGGAAAATTTGCAAAATCATGAACCAAGGCAAATTGTAACTTCTAATTGTCATCAAACCATTACACAAGCATCATGCAACTCCTAAAAATCAGATTTGAATCAAAGTGTCTCATGTTTCATGGCTTGTGTAGCAAGATAGTTCCATATGAATCAAAGTTGAAACAACTTGCAAAATTCATGATCACACTTCCTACCACTTGCTACATTGGATGCTGAACCTTGCTAGCCCTTCCCCTCACCTTTGCTGCGCCAGCCCCATGCTTGTACTAGCCTAGAACCAAGCCCATGCCTCTCTTACAACAAAGTTGACATTTTGCAAAAGTGAACTTACCAATCAATAAAGTCCAGGTCACATCATCTGACCTATGGGATTATTTTATACTATCCATTTGCAAGCTAAACATATCAAGAGGCCAAGCTGAAACACACCATAGCATCACATTCCCATTTTCACTCCCTAAAGCAAAACTCTTCGAATCTCTCTATACAGTTCACAAACACAAAAACCATTTCCATAGACCAACTCACCTTGCTTCACTGAGCCAAAACCAGCAAGACTTGGGCCTGAATCAAGCAAGAACACCGTTCCTCCATTTTCACCCCCAGAAGCAAAACCATTCGAAACTCACTCCACAGTCCACTAACACTCAAACAAACTTCATAAACCTTCTCCATTCATCACACTGGTCACAAAGAACCACTCACATTGGCCTGAAACAGCTTGAATCACCATCACCATTTTCAACTGAGCTTGGACAGAACTTGTTCAAACTCCTTAACCAGCCAACATAAATTTCTTCCAAGCACTCAAGGATCATCAGGGGACCAAGTAGAGTGGATTGCATCAAAGGGAGAGGGCAGAAAGTTGCTGGAGTGAAAGCTTCGAAACTCAGGTAGCTCAAGAACTTTTTTTTCCAGAAATCATTTTTTAAGTCCTTAAGTTGTTCTATATGCTTCACTGATTGTTCTGATACCTTTAGTTTTGAAAATGGTGGAGAGATGAGAGTTTAATTGGTTTCTGAAAGTTTTGACCTAAAATCTTCTTTGTTTCGATTCATGAGTTTGAGGAAATATAAATGTTGTTTGTGATGGGGTTTTGATTCAGCAAGTTGTGGGGATCATTTCCATGTTTTTAGATTTCATTTTGGTTAGGTTTTGAGAGTTTTGGAGATTTTCAGGTGGGGTTCCCACCGGAGAAGATGACCGGAGGTCTTCTCCGGCCACCTGAAAATCATTAGGGCTTAATCCTGTAATTAAATGCCATTTGAATTTGGAGCGTAGGATCAGTTGACCCCATTGACCTCCCGCGCGTGTGAATGGCTCAGATCTGATCATTATGCCCTAATCCTTTTTCATTAATTAAATAAATCTTAATTAAACTAATTAACTCAGAAGCAATCCTGGCCCTTCATTCACGCGCGCGGTCAACACTTTTGAATCCAGAGCTCATCCCAGCCTTCCATTTGTTTGACTTCATTTTATTTCAATTTTTATTTCATTTCTTTTCATTTAACTTCCACAATTTATTTAAAATAGTAAAAATTGTTTAAAAATTATGAAACTTTTTCTCAAGAGTTTTATTAATTTCTAAGACACAAAAATATTTTTATTTTCATTTTTAGCATTTAAAAAGTATTTTAAAATATTTAAAAGTTTATTTTTAATTGATTAATGGAAATTAATTTATTAAAAATACTTTTAAGTATTTAAAAATCACAAAAAAATTCATGAAATGTTCTAAGACATTTAGAAACATTGTCCAACCTTCAAACCAAATTTCTTTTTTGATCTTGATGCATTTTAAGAATTTCTCATTGAATTAAAATCATTTTTGTGCATTATTTTGATCCAAAGTTCAAAAAATCATTTCTGCCTATTCATGAGGAGTTGGACATTGATTCTTTTTGCATTGCATTGTGTTTAGCATGTAGTTTGTGAGATTAAATGGCCATGATTTGATCTTTCATTTTCAATTTGTTTGGAATTTCTTCTGTTTAGGAACCCTAAAACCCTAAAAAACTTGTAAAAATCATAACTTGAATTTGGTTAGGAGTTGAGACCTCTCCTATGGGCATTGGTTTAGTATAGGATTAGGGGTCCTTTGTGTTGCATTTTCAATTTTTTATAATGTTGTTTGCTTCTGATTTTGATTTTTGTTTGTTGCATTGATCATAAACCCTAATTTGGGCTTCCATATGCATCCATCTTGCATTCTCTTGCATAACATGCCTTGCCATGACATTCCATGCTTCCATGTGATTCATTTGACATCATAAGGCATATTGAAAGCATGTTTGATCATTGCATCTTGCATTTGCCATATTGTATGCCATGTGCACTTTATAACTTTTCATGTATGTTCATGGTTCCTAACTTGCTTCATCTGCATCCATAAGCATGTATGATCATCTCCATGCCTTGTTTCATGTTTGTATCACTTCATAGCATCTTTACCATCTCATATTTGCTTCTGGTTTTGGTTTGCATCATGTCATTCCATCCCATTTTGCATTGCATTGCATTTCTTTTCTAACCTTTCAGGTGGTAAGTAACTTTGAGAAGTGAATTTGCCTTCACTTCTCATGACTTTTCTTTTCATCTCTCTTGCATCCATTGCTGCATTTTTGTTTGTGTTTGAGTTTGAGCTTGCTCATTCTTCTTCTTCCCACTTTCTTTCTTCAAGTGACTTGACTTCTTGAATGAAGCAAGTTGCTTTGCTTCTCCTGATCCTTTCATCTGTTTCCTGGTGGTTCCATTGAAGATTGTTCTTGCAAACCTCACAAACCTTAGGAACAACCAAGCATGACAATGATTAGGGTTTTGATTAGTCTCCCCTCTTAGTTTTACCTTTGTGTCTCTTTTGAGTCTTCTCTTCCCATCTCATAATCAGGGACTAAACCCTAAAGGCTTTAAGGCTTTGTGATTAAGCTTATGCCTGCATCCTTCTCTTAGGATGGAGTGTATAACTTTAATCCTAAGTGTTAAACCCTTAATGTGTTTAAATCCCTTAATCAATTCACTTAATAATCATCAAGACATCACACTTGTAACTTGGGCCTTGCATTAGGGTTCTAATTCTTCCTTAATTGGTTAAGAAGGACTAACCCTAGTGTTAATGGACAAGTCCCCCTCAAGTTGTCTTACAAACCATAAAAATCACTTCATCATCATATCATTAAATAAAATCCACTTAATTAAAGGCTTGTTTTGTCATGAGTTTAATCCCTAATCATGGATTAAGTTGAGGAGTTTTCCTCAGCTTAAACATTCTCATCTATTATCCTTCTATTAGGATGGTGTAATGAGTCTGTTTAATCCCTGATTATGGCTTAACCTCATTACTCAACACTAAACAAAAACACCAAAAACATCTAATTAATCACAAGTAGGTTAATGATCTTAATCCTATACCAAAGGTGATTAAGTGTGAGAATCTGACTTCACACTTAAGGTACTCTCATTACCCCTAATCAGAGGGAAGATGTGATGAGTTTACTAAATCCATTGGTTTAGGCTTAGGCTCATTAACTTATGACAAACTTTCAAAAGCAATAAAAGACTGAAAACTCAAAAACAAACAATAATCGTCTCCTCCGGGATTCTTTTCTCATCTCATTCACTCACAAACGAGAACTTGCTTCTTCCGTCTAATGCAAGACAGTTAGCATCTGTGCCAGACAGATCATACACTTGAGCATAGACAAGCAAGCAGTTCACAAGTCAATTCATCTTTCAGTCTCTTTGGGTCGAACTACGGTGTTCTGACTTCCTCATTGCACGAGAGGATACGTAGGCATAACTTAACAGTTATCGAACAAAAGTCTCTGTATATTCCCCCTCTTTCCAGCATCTTCCTCTTAGCCTCATTGTCATGAGCATTTCACTTTTGTCCTTACACTGACACATCATTTATACACTTTGCACTCCTTACACTGACACCTGTACATTTGGCTTTCCAGCTATTTTATACACAGATTGCACTGACACTACCCCTTTAAAACACAAATCTTTTAAGCGTGGATCCCGTCGAGTACGACGGACAATCTGGGTGCTAATACCTTCCCAGGTTGTAACCAACCCCCTTTCTCAGTCTCTCTGGTTCGCAACCGTCTTATCCATCTCTTTCTAGGCCTATGCAGCATTACCTTTCCTCCGGGATAAAAATGCCTAGCTGGCGACTCTATTCATCTCCAGTGAGTTCACGGCTGTGTGTTCTCATTGTCCCTTTCGCCGACCGTTCGCGCTTGTACCGGGATGCAAATCTTTGGGAGCGACAGGAGTCACATAAGGATTCCCCCAAAACTAGCCCTTCTCTTTCTTCTCACTCACATGCTTATAGTGAGTAGATCAAGCTCGGCTATCATCATTGTAAATTCTACTCTTATCCACTAATTCAACATACATGCGGGTCTGTTGACATCCAATGGCTTGCTTAATCTCTAGTCTTAGCCCATTCTCAAACTTCAAGCACTTAGATAACTCAGCATCATCACGGTTATAGTGAGGACAAAACTTCCCTAACCTCTCAAACTTGGCAACATAATTTGCCACTGTCATGTTTCCCTGCTTCAGCTCTAAGAATTCAACTTCTTTCTTGCCACGAGCATCCTCAGGGAAGTACTTACTCAGAAATTCCCTCATGAACACATTCCAAGTTATTCCAGCCCCAACTCCTTACAATCTCTGACGGGTATTATCCCACCAATCCTCAACCTCTTCATCCAGCTTGTGGGTGTCAAACTGCACCTTCTGAGCAACAGAGCTCTCCATAGTCCAAAAAATCATCTCAATTTCCTTAAGCCACTTATGCGCGTTCTCTGGTTCATGAGTACCCTCAAACTTTGGCGGATTATTCCTCTGAAATACTCCTAAGGCATGAAACTCATTGCGAACATTATTTTGCACCGTAGCATGAGCAAGTGCAGCTACCACATACGCAAGAGTACGATTCACAACCATTCTACAAATCACCATCAACATCAGAAAAAACAACTCAACCACAATACACTCATACGCAATAACCGACACGACTGACAACGACACGACACGACCAGACAAACCGACCTTCTCTGATACCACTAATGTAACACCCTTTCTACCCTATCACAATTTATAAAATAATTTAATCAAATATCGGAGTTCCCTCATGAAAGGGCATCACATTTTTTCTTAACTCAAACATCTTAAAAAAATCATATTAGTCCTATCCCGTAACACGAGTTATAAATCATGAATAATCAAAACTCTTTTTCAACAAATACGCAACGGAAAACCAAAACAATCATATTTCATCTTTAATTAAAAGAAACTTCATGATTTAATCCAAAACATCATTTAAATATCAATTAATTAAAAGAACAACATCTTAATTCAAGAAAACAAAATAAACTCAAACGAAAACGCATCCAAATGTTACATGGACACAAAGCAGGACTCCACTTCTAACTAACTACAAAAAATTCACTAACTCCAATCTAAACACACATCAAGCTAACCTTGAGTATCTGCAGGATGGCATAATAGACCATCACAAAAGGCTGACAGGGTGAGTGAATTCACATTCAATAAAGTAATATAAAAATGAGAATTTATAAACATGTATCACACAACATAATCAATCTTCATAAACTCATTACACACAACCTCAAGCAAATCACATCACAATCATAAACTCTATGCAATTCATGCTATGTCATTTAGAATGAAAATGCAAACTCTTAATATGCACGTGGTACCGAAACATCCACATGGATAGACATTGGGCCATCAACCCTCCACAAGGGAGCACAACATAACATCATATCACCTCAATCCGCACAATGGAATTGAAGTTACCAACGAACCGAAGTCCCCTCATAAATCATGCCATGAATTCAAGACACAATATACATACATCATCATGAAAACATCATAAGCATTGCATCCCGATTCATCGTTAATCATCATATTACTCACTCATTTTAAAATCTAGATCTACATCATATCATCATAACTCATAAACTCTTAAACATCTCATTTCATCATATATCATGTTTATCACCAAGTCCTACTCATATAACCTCTAAACACATCATACTACGACACTAAAACATCATGACATCTTAAAACAACAAAGCACATCAATTATAATATTTTTCAGAATTAAATAATTTTTCAAAACATGTCAGGTTCCGCTAAGCGGGCTGACCCCCTCGCTAAGCGACCAACTCACGGGTTTTTGGTTTCTAAAATTCTTACTTGTTCCCTAAGCGACCTTCACGATTTCTCCAAATTCACTATGATTTTAGAATCGCTCCTCTACGACAAAACCCTCTAAAAACCAATTTTCAACAACAATAAACCAGAAAAATCATTATCACAACCCTCATTCATCATGGTATCATTACATACATCAATTAACATCATTCTTTATCATCAATTTCATCATAAAACATCATTATATAACACAATCATCACCAGAACCCCATAACCCTAAGACTCTCCCTCAAAACCCCAAATCCCATCTATACATTACAATACCGAATATAAATAACTCCTCATACCTTAGGTTTTGTAAATTCTTCGATAACTTCTCGCAAAAACCTCAAGCCTTCCATTCTAGTTCTTCTTTCTCAGAGCTCTTCTTCCTTTCTCCCAAAAGTTCGACCGTTCCAAATGATCGTACAAAACCCAACTTTACTCTCTTAGTCAATCTTACCCTTAGGACCTCATTAGTATTTTTCCATCTTACCCTCACTAATTCTCTACCTAAAGACCATATTACCCCTGCTCTCTAATTCTTCTTATTTAATTTATTTCCTCCCAATTAGTTAAATAAACCACTACCCTTAACATCCTAATATCATTAAAATATTAAGCCACACTCACATCTCCACAAAACATCAAATCATCCATAAATCATCAAAATTCACAACAAACACATCAATTAAATCAAAATCGACTTTGAGGTGTTACACCTCCCCCTCTAGAGTAAGAAACAAGAGTGTCTTCATACATTAATCAATATACACCCGATTGTACTTTAACCCATTCATTCCCAGAATAATGTCTAGATTACTGAGTGGCAAACAAATCAAGTCCACTCTAAAATTCCTACCAAATATGGTCAACGAACAATTCAAACACATCAAAGAAGTGGTCACGAAACTGACATATGGAATATAAACCACCATTCCCCGATTCAAAGTAGACGATGCAAATCCTAATTTCTTCACACAATCGACATAAATGAATGAGTGTGTTGCACCCGTGTCAATAATAGAAATCAAAGGAATGTCATGGATTAAACAAGTACCTCTGGCCAAATGATCCTCATTAGTAAGTTGGGCTCCCACTAAAGCAAACACCTTTCCACCACTTTCCTGAGACTTCTTTGGCTTATGAAAATGTGTGCTGATATGAACGTTCTCTCCATAATTTTAACAGGTAGGTATATTAGTCCTATAATCTTCCACAACATGACCTAGTCGTCCACACTTGAATCATTTCTGTACATCATTATGACATTTACTAGCATGGTAACCCATACCTCCACATCTGAAACACTTGATAGGATTGGGAGTGATCCCTCCCCCACTTGGCTTCTTGCCCATGATAGTTTTTTATTTCTCTTTATCAGCTGGAGCACTGTAAGGTGTGCCTCCATGTCTCTGCTTACCCTTCCAGTCACTCAGAAACCTGTAATGAGCAATTCAGGCCTTGTTGTCTTCATCATAAATTTTGCACCTGTTCATTAGCTTTGGATAATTCCTCATTTTCTGATAAATAACCCCTTGTTTGATCTCGGGGCGTAACCCGTTCTCAAACTTCAAACTCTTAGAAGTCATAGCCTCCTCACTATTGTAATGAGCACATACTTCCCCAATTCCTCAAATCGAACAACATATTCAACAATAATCATGTTTTCCTATTTCAATTCCAGAAACTCTATTTCCTTCTTAGCACAAACATCTTCTGGAATATACTTCTCCAGAAACACATCCCGGAACACTGTCCCAGTAATAATAGTACTTGCAGTTTCCAACCTCTGACGACTGTTATCCCACCAGTCTTCAGCTTCACCAACCAGCATATGAGTACCAAACTGTACCTTTCGTGCCTCATTGTATCCCATGGTTCTGAAGATCTTCTCAATAGCCAACAACCATTTCTGTGCGGCATCTGGATCAATGGTACCTTCAAATTTTGGTTGTTTGTTTCTCTGAAATCTTTCCAAATTACAGAACTCAACATCTTCAGCATTCTGATTGATACCCTTCATCTCTTGCGCAACATCGTGTAATGCAGTAACAAGAGCCGTATCTCTTCCATATATATTGTTAACAATCAAAATACAGGTTAGAAGAACGCATAACTATGTCCACTCTATAAACATACTCTACTAAGACATCTGGCATGACAGACCGACCTACTTTGATACCAATTGTAACACCCCATTTTTCTATATTTAAAATACACAATATGATAACGGAAATAATCAGAGTTTATATAAAAGTAGGATGTCACATCTCATATAAAATATTATGAAGTCTTAAGTGCTTCGTTTACTATTTTTTTCAACAAATTAGTTAAACTTCATGGCGTTAAGGCCTCAACAACAAAATATCCATATAATTCTGTGGTCCAACACATGTTCCTTAATTAAAGATACGTAACAATTCAAATAAAACAAACATGATAAAAATCCCAAATCCCGTGTTACATATAAGAGCGACTCCCAAGACTCGATCAAGCAACATGAACTCCAAGCACTACCCAGGTACCTGGTTATTTGTACTTCTCAAGGAGCACAAACACAACAACTGTAAAGGGGTGAGAATTACATTCAATAAATAATGGTGAATAACATATGTTAAAAAGTAGTAATTCACACAATGCACGCATCACCACACAATCATGACATACTCGTCATTTCCAATCACAACCAAGAAAATATGTACAAATGCAATATGAATAATTAAATTGACACATTGCATACAGTACCAACAAAATCCAATGGTTCATTCAATTGAACCCGATTCCCGTCAGAATCCGGATAAGTTATATACGCTCCTCTGAGCTACGACTTATCTCCATCACAACTCCCACATGGAGTCCGGATGAGACTAGGCCCCCATCATGGATTCCTACCTAGCTCACCTCCACAAGACACATCATGAATGCATGACAAACAATTATGCACAACATATATTAATTCATGCATAATACACTATCCTCATTGATCACACGTGAGTCGTACACTCACCATAATTTCCACTGGAATTACCAATCCTGCAAAACACAATTATTCACGTCCAATAACAACACATCACGTGGTATTAAATAATAATTATTGAAATAATGCACATCAACCCATGATTTACTATTATTCCTAACATTGTTAAGTTATACACGTTCACTCTCCAGGATTCGAACTCAAAACCCTCAAGCATTATACACGCCTCCCTCACCACTGGGTTACACACGCACCTGTGAAACAAAACAGAAACAAATACATAAAATATAATATCAAATATTTGAATTTCCAGACGCGCGAAACTTCATCTCCTAGCTCCAGACCTGCGAAATTTTCTATGGATTTTGCTACCATATTTCCTGCGAATTTTTAAAACCAGAAACCTACGAAATTGGGAGAGCATCAAAACAGTGAAATTTCTTAAAAATAATTGGTGCGTTATGATCCTTAAGCTTCATACTATTGTTCCATGTTCTTAGAATTTGTTTATATTAGGTTTAAAGCAAAGCCCTAATCTCATGGCCGAAACCCTAGCCATGGTGATTCTTTAATCCTGCATCAAAAATCAAATTGAATTGCCCAGAAACAATCACAAGCTTATCACAAACACAAAACCATCATCAAATTCAATTTATATTGCATGTATATATAAGAACGAAAAAAACATAAAGATGTCAATAAGTTGGATTCGGTTTGAGCTGTTCATGAGGTTATGGATGCATATGAGTATTGGGAATGATTCAAAGATGTCCAATAAACATGTCTCAACCTTCAAATCTCTCTGGAAAGGCCTCTATTGAAGAATCCGAATTTGAAATTTTGGATGAATTTTTGAAAACTTGAACTTACTCTTGGAGGCCAGAAATTCGTGTCCAATGCAAGGAGTTATGTTGTGTACTTATATTAGAATGGATTTAGGTCAAAAGAATTGATTGTTGTGTGGATTATTGGATTGAAAAAGATTGAAAAAGATTAAGTCTTAAACTTCAAATATTTGTGAATTAGACCTTTCTATTTCAAGCCAATCACCATAATTTTTGTATCAATTTGATCCAAGTAATCTTTATGACTTTCTAGAAGCACAATCTCATTTAAATATTTGATTTTTCTATTTTATTTTAATTTAAAATGATTTTAAATGAATAAAATCAAAATAAATAAAATAAAATGATGAAACATCTGAATATTAGAGATTTGGGTCGTGCATGAAGTATTGGTATGGATTGGATCATCATATGGCAAGCCCATTTAGAAAACTTTGGTTTTAAACCTCCATTTTCTTCATAAACCAACCAAAAATTTCCCAACTTTGCAAGGGCACAAATCCTTCAATTTTAATGCTATGAGGGTGTTCTTGGACATTTTGGAAATCTTGAAGAGTCCTCTAACCAACCCCACTGGTTTCATGTCCATATCATTTACCATTCTCAAGTTATGCCCTTTTGAAGTTGTTGACTTTTTGTTGACTTTCAAAAGGACCTATAATGTCTTAGCTCATACCTTCCAAATGAAGCATTTTTGGGCTGGGCTTGTGAGACACAAAGTTGTATAGAATTCAATTTCCTTCAAAATGAGCTTTGGATGGAAAATTGGTGATGAAGCTTGTGAAAGTTATGGCTGGTCAAAGTTCAGTTGACTTTTCCTGAAGAAACCCTAATTTAGAAACCTTTGATTCTTGATGTTCTGAAATCTCCTTGATGAATCATGATCAACCCTTGATCAAATGATGAATTTTACTTCATATAATTGATGTTGTCAAAAACATCATGAAGTTTGACTTTGGTTTGACCACAGTTGACCTCAGTTTGACTTTTTAACTGCTTTGACTGATTTTGACTTATCTGATCATCTGACTGAGCAAACCTTTGAGAAAAGTATTGAAACTTGTCATGGGGATTCTTAGACACATATAAGATGTTATGAAGCTCACTTGAAGTCTTGGAAGTCCATTTAGCCTGATTAAAGTCAAAAACCCTAGTTTTGGATGCACTGCTTAGGAGGATGCATTGTCTGAGGGAATTGTCAAATCTTCTGACCAATTGTGAACTTTGTGAACCTTGTGAACCTCATAAGATGTCTTGTGAACCTCATGGGAGATCTTGTAAGTATTGTGAACCTTGTGAACCTTGTGAACCTCATAAAGTGTCTTGTAAACTTCATGAACCTCATGAAAGGTCTTGTAAGTATTGTGAACCTTGTGAACCTCATGAAGTGTCTTGTAAACTTCATGAACCTCATGAAAGGTCTTGTAAGTATTGTGAACCTTATGAACCTTGTGAAACTTCTTAGCACACAAAGTATTGTATTGTGAGGGCAAATTTTGGGGTGCAACACCCATCAAGTTTTTGGCGCCGTTGCCGGGGACCTTAATTTAGTTACTAGTGCACTTTAGGGTAGCATTGTCTAGACTAAGGTAACAACTATTTTCTTTTCTTAATCTAAATTCCCGAGTGTATGCCAAGTACTCTCTCTAAAGGCGAAGACTTGCAACCTCTAATCCCAGAATCGGAACGCTTCTTACACGTAAGAAGACGGATATTCGATTACGAACAAAATTACAATATTCCAGATCTTCAAATAGATCCACCTAAACCAGTCGTAACATCAAAGGACGCAGAGATGGCTGAAGAACAGAATCACCCACTCAAATATTATGCTAGTCCTTCGCAAGCTGAACCGTATTCCAGCATTGCCGCATGTCGCTCCCACCAAATGACACCTCTGGTCAGAAGGGGTACAGACGCGAACGGTCGGCGAAAGGAGAAAGGAAATGAATAGAGTCGCCAGCTAGGCATTTTTATCCCGAAGGAAAGGTAATGCTGCATAAACCTAAGAAAAGATATGGATAAGAAGGTTGCGAACCAGAGAGACTGAGAAAGGGGGTTGGTTACAACCTGGGAAGGTATTAGCACCCAGATTGTCCGCCGTACTCGACGGGATCCACGCTTAAAAGATTTGTGTCTGAAAGGGGTAGTGTCAGTGCAATCTGTGTATCACGGCTGGAAAAGAATGCAAGTGTCAGTGTAAAAGAAGTGTAGTGTATATAAGTGAAGTGTCAGTGTAAGAGCAGAAGTGAAATGCTCAAGACTATGAGGCTTGAAGAATGATACAGGAAGGAGGGGGAGTATACAAAGACTTTTGTTCGATAACTGTTAAGTTATGCCTACGTATCCTCTCGTGCAATGAGGAAGTCAGAACACCGTAGTTCGACCCAAAGGGACTGAAAGATAAATTGACTGATGAACTGCTTGCTTGTCTATGCTCAAGTGTATGACCTGTCTGGCTCAGGTGCAAGATGTCTTGCATTAGACGGAAGAAGCAAGTTCTCGTTTATGAGTGAATGAGATGAGAAAAGAATCCCGGAGGAGACGATTATTGTTTGTTTTTGTGTTTTCAGTCTTTTATTGCTTTTGAAAGTTTGTCATAAGTTAATGAGCTTAAGCCTGAACCAATGGATTAGTAAACTCATCACATCCTCCCTCTGATTAGGGGTAATGAGAATACCTTAAGTGTGAAGTCAGCATCTCACACTTAATCACCCTGATGTACGATTAAGATCATTAACCTACTTGTGATTATTTAGATGTTTTTGTTGTTTTTGTTTAGTGTTAAGTAATGAGTTTAAGCCATAATCAAGGATTTAATGGACTCATTACACCATCCTAATAGAAGGATAATAGATGAGAACATTTAAGCTAAGGAAGATACCTCAACTTAATCCATGATTAGGGATTAACCTCATGACAAAACAAAGCCTTTATTAAGTGGATTTTAATTAATGGTAAGATGAGGAAGTGTTTTTTATGGTTTGTAAGACAACTTGAGGGGGACTTGTCCATTAACACTAGGGTTAGTCCTTCTTAACCAATTAAGGAAGAATTAGAACCCTAATGCAAGGCCCAAGTTACAAGCTTGATGTCTTGATAATTATTAAGTGAATTGATTAAAGGATTTAAACACATAAAGGGTTTAACACTTAGGATTAAAGTTATACACTCCATCCTAATAAAAGGATGCAGGCATAAGCTTAATCACAAAGCCTTAAAGCCTTTAGGGTTTAGTCCCTGATTATGAGGTGAGAAGAGAAGACTCAAAGATGACACAAAGGTAAAAGCTAAATGGGGGACTAATCAAAACCCTAATTGTTATCATACTTGGAGATCCTAGGGTTTGTGAGGCTTAAGAGAGAAGGAATCTTCAAAGAGCCACCAAGGAGAGAAACAGATGAAAGGAGCAAGAAGCAGAGAGAAGCAAAACAACTTGCTTCACTTAAGAAGACAAGTTGCTTGAAGAGAGAAAGTAAGAGAAGAACAAGAATGAGCAAGCTCAATCCAATACACATACAGAAATGCAGCAAAGGAAGCATGAAAGAGATGAAAAGAGAGTGTGAGAAGTGAAGGCAAATTCACTTCTCAAACAACTTACCACCTGAAATGTTAGCAAAAGAAAAGAAATGCAATGCAAATGAGATTAGATGTGATGATGCAAACCAAAGTCAGAAGCAAATACATGATGATAATGATGCTAAGAGATGATGCAAACATGAGGCAAGACATGAGAATGATCAAACAAGCATATGGATACAAATGAAGCATGCATTGATTCATGAATGTACATGAAAAGTTATGAAATGTAATGAACATGCAACATGGCAAATGAAAGATGCAATGATCAAACATGGTTCTAATATGTCTTAAGATGTATTATGAATCAAAGGAATGCACAAAATGTCATGGCAAGTCAATGGATGCAAGCAAATGAAAGATGGATGCAAGAGAAGGCACAAATTAGGGTTTATGATCAACACACAAAACAAAATTCAAAATCAGAAGCATATGACATGATAAAAAATTGAAAATGCAATCAAAGATACCCTAAACCTATACAAACTCACTGCCCAAAGGAGGGGATCCAACTCCTAATCTAGTGGAAGTTATGAATTTCCTAAGATTGCTAGGGTTTTAAGGTACCTTGCCAAGCAAAATGCTAAACAAATTAAAAATGAAAGATCAAATCAAGCCAATTTTATCCTATAAACTACATGCTATACAAGATGCAATGCAAAAAGAATCATCACCCAACTCTCAATGGTTAGGCAGAAACAAATTTTCAAAGTTTGAACCAAAATATTGCCTTGAAATGAAATAAAATCCAATGAAAATGATCAAAAGGTATCAAGAACAAAAACGAAATTTGGTTTGAGAGTTGGACAATGTTTCTAAATGTTTTTAGATTCTATGTGAATTTTTTTGTGATTTTTAAATACCTAAATGTATTTTTAATTAATTAATTCTCATTAACTAATTAAAAATAATCATTTAAATGATTTAAAAATAATTTTTAATGCAAAAAATAAAAATAAAAATATTTTTGAAATGAGAAAAATATTCTAAGTCAGCATGCAAAAAATGAGATTTTTGTGATTTGTTTTACTATTTTTAATAAAATGAGAAAGAAAATGCAAGAAAAATGAAATTAAAATGAATTAAATGGAAAGTCAACAGATCCAGTGGCTGAGATTTGAACCTAGGGCGCGGGAATTGACTTGGCGCGTGATCTAAGGGTTGAAATTCAAACTGAGTGGATTTTAATTAAACCTGATTAATTAAATTAATAAATTAGGATTAGGGTTAAGTGATGAATCTGGACCATTGGTTTGCGCGCGGGTCAAAGGAAGTCAACCAGATCTAAGGCCTAAATTCAAACTGAGCCCTAAACCTAATTAACACATTAATGACTCTCAGGTGGCCGGAAATGACCTCCGGTCATCTTCTCCGGCCACAATCCTCCCTGAAAATTGCTATCTTCCTCCCTAGGTCACTAAAGTCCAATCTCTCTGCCCATAAATGATCCCCATACATCATACATCAAGAATCAACAAACAAACAACATTTAAAACACATTAACAAGGAGAATCGAATCAAAACAGTTCTAGGTTAAAAAATTTCAGAACACGAATACACACTCATTTCTCAACCATTCTTGAAACAAAACATATCAACATGATCAGTGAAGCATAGAGAACCATCTAGGAACTTAAAAACATGTTTCTGGAAAAAAAAGTTCTTGAGCTCACCTGAACTGGAGCTTTGATCTTTGGAACTTTCTGGCTGCCCCTTTGATCCAAAACGCCTCTAATGAACCTTGATCACACTAAATTTCACCGTGTTTCTGACTCCGATTTCGCATGCATTCTTAGTTTTTATTGTTGTTTTGTTATGTTATTACTTTGTTTTCTTATGTTTTCAGGTTTTTATAGTAATTGGGGCTTGAATCGAGAAAAGGAGCGAAAAAGGAGTGGAAACGGACGAAAACCTAGAAATTCAGCGTTTTGCACTTACGGCACCCACCGTGGCGGGCGCCATGGGGTTAGCCATGACGTGGCCATGTCTCAAGACCACTCCACAACTGCCAAGACCCACGATCCCCACTCTCTCATCCCCTATCAGCACCATGGCGGGCGCCATGACCTTGTGGCGGGCGCCACAAGGCAAAATTCAGTTCCCTCCACTTTTTAGTGGAGGGGCATCCCGGTCTTTTCATGCTTTTAGTTTTTCTATAAATAGGACTTTAGTTTTTCGTTTTTCTTCATCCAAAATTAGATTTCTCTAGGCATATATCAGTTTTATAGCAGTTACCATTCCACATCGGGGTGTTTCTGCAATCGAGTGATCGAGTCTGTAATATGTCTGTGCGATCGAGTTTTGGAGCACTCTGGAGGAAGTTAATCCTGCCACCATTTTAATTCCAGTTCGTATTTTACTTTTCCGCATTGCTTTACTTTTATTTATTTCTCGCACTGCTTTACTTTCGTTATTATCCGCACTCGCTTTACTTTATTTATTATCCGCACTCGCTTTACTTTCGTTTATTACCCGCACTTGCACTAAATTCCTTTATTTCTCGCACTCGCTTTAAATTACTTTATTTCCCGCACTCGCACTAAATTCATTTACTTTCCGCACTCGCACTAAATTACTTTTATGAAAAATTATAAAAAGAATCTTTATTTTATCATGTCTAACTAATTCCATAAAGGTTAGAATGTAAGGATCGTAATTAAACCAGTAATCCGTATAACTGTTCGTGGAAACACTTAAGGGGCTATTTTATCTTTCAATCTAATTGTTTTTAACTATTTCAAAAACAGCCAAACGCGTTTTGTCTAGTTCATTAGGAGTTTTTAGATTTAAAAGAAAAGAGATTTTAAAACGATTTTCGGACGCGTTAGGAAGTTTAGAGTCTGGTTCGTAAGAACCTCTTTTTGTTAAGAAGTCCAGGTTAAAATACTTTTCAACTTAGTTAAGATACTATATTTCTTAAAAATAGGTTTACTACTCTAACGCAGTACGCACCTTTTTATCCGTGACAATAGGAGGGGTTGATTAGAGAGTACAACTCGGTTATGAATATGCGAAAGCGACAGTTCCTGTTAAATTAGTTCTTTTCAAAGGAGAAAACATTGCCCATAAGTAGTTCCATTAACAAGTACTGGATTATCATTGATTACGTGAATTACATTCGAGCCTGTCTTTTATTTATTATTTAAAATTATCATTTTATTTACCATTGCACCCTTATTAAAACCCTTATATTTAGTTGCCTTAGATACACACCATAACAACAGGTACGATAGATTGACACTTGGTCTCTGTGGATTCGACAATCTTTTATATTACTCTGACGTGTTCGTACACTTGCGAAAAACACGCATCAAACCTCCTGAGAAGCTTGCAATGCTTGGTTGGAGTTTAAAATGGCTGGTTTGTGAGATTGAGCAAGTTCTGTTCAGTGAAGGGAGGAAATCGTGTTTTGATTTCAGGGGGTTTCAGGGCAAAGTGAGGGGTCAAGGATGATCAGTGAGACATGCTGAGATGTTCTGTGAAGTTTGTTTTTGTGTTTTATGCTTGTGGAGTGTGTTTCGAATGAAAATGCATATGAGGCATAAACTTGGAACTATGGCTTGGAGAGTGTTTCAGCATGAGTTGTGTGGTGTTATGGCTTGCCTTTGGTCCACTTATCACTCATGGATAGGTCTGTGGAGTGGTTGTGCCCTATTGTGATTGGTATGGGTCTTTATGCAAAAAGTCAAGCTTTGTGTAAGAGAGGTATGGGCCAATGGTAGGTCAAGTACAAGAGGGGTGTCCTGCGCAGCAAGGAATGAGGAGGACCATGGGATCTATTTTGAAGCCAGCCAGCAAATGGATTAGGGTTTGAATGATGTTTTGCAACTTTAATCAACTTTGGCCCTTTTGAAGTTTCTTGATCCATAAGTCATGAAAATGGACAAACTCTTGGTGCATTATGAATTTTAGGCCTTGATTTATGTTTGTGTAAAGTTTAGAAGTCACTTGGAGGTTTCAATTTGCCTTGGCAAGGGATTTTGCAACTTTGCCTCTTTGGTAGAAAACTTGAAATTATGTGATTTTTCCCAACTTTGACAAGCCATAACTTTTGATCCAAAATGAATTAGAATGAGTTCTTGTACTTTTTGAAAAGGGAATGATCCATTCTACAACTTTCATGACCAAAGTTTTCTCATTTGAAGCATTTTTGAATCAAAAAGCAAGGGTTGAAAAAGTTTCCCAAAATGGCAAGTTTCCATTACAAGTCATTTTCCCAAAAAGGCAACTTTGCAAATGGCTTGAAATTCTTCAATTTTGTGAACTTCTAACATCTTCTATGATAAAATAAAGATCATACACATCCAAAATGATGAAGAACACCCTTTGGTTGGGTCATTGGGGGCCTCAGATGCCCTGATTTTACACTGACTTGCTCAAGAAGTCAACTCTTGGTTAGATGCCTTCCCCATGGAATTTCTTCATGAAAATTGATATGCATGATCCCTATACCATATAGAGACCAATAGAAAAAAGAATGACCAAAAAATTTGGAGTTATGGCCTTTGAAACCAAAACCCTAATTCTAGGTCATCTGTGCAGTCAAGCCTGGCTCTGCTTCCATGCCATTCTCAATTCTTGTGATTTTTTTGACATTCTTGACTTTGTAAAGATACAATATGATGCTTGAACATACATGGACCCCTTTGAAGTGATTGATGACCTTTGGGGTGGCCCAAATGGCTCTTGGATTGCTCAGATCACAAACCCTAGATGCAGATGACTTTAACTTAAGGCAGTGAAGCAAAAATGTAATATGAGATGATATGATTGAACTTATTCATATGAAGAGATCACAAGCCATGGTGTGAATGGGTGAGGGCAAATTTGGGGTGTTTACAGCTGCCCCTATTCAAACATGAGTTAGCTGTGCAGGATGTAAGCGACGGCTTAACAGGCAAACAAGATAACTTGTGGTTGAATACCAAAGACAATCCAAAATTTGCACTCACAGAATGAAAAAGAAAAGGGATATAGATTGTAAGAGAAAATAAAGTATATTTATAAAGTGCGGGTGACGGAGGGCGACCGTCGAGCAGAGGACGACTGCTGGGGAAGGAGCAATGACGGGGACGGCCGATATGCTGGGGATAAAAGAGATTGTGATGGGGACGGCCATCAAGTAAGATTATCTGGGGATCACAGGTGAATGAAATAAATGATGGGGTGCGGTCATCAAAGGTGAAGGACGATCACCTAGCAGGGGACAGCTGCTCTGTTGGGGGGTAAGATGAGGGACGGTCATCTAAGGTGAAGGACGATCACCGGGCAAGGTACGGTTGCAAAAAGTATCGCGACATAGGAAGAATGCCGGATAAAAGGTCGACGATGGGGACGGCCATCGGATAAGCATGATGAAGGACGATCATCAAGAGGTGAAGGACGATCACCTAGCAGGGTACGACTGCTCTCAGGGTTTATCATGACATAGGACGAATGTCAGATAACAAGATCAACGATGGGGACGGCCATCAGATAAAATGATGAAGGACGATCATCAGGAGGTGAAGGACGATCACCTAGCAGGGGACGACTGCTAAAAATATCACGACATAGGACGAATGTCGGATAAGAAAGGGTTCCAATAAAGGAGACTCCGCTGGGGAAAGGATGAGGGACGGTCATCCAAAGGTGAAGGACGATCACCTGGTAGGGTACGACTGCCGAAAATATCATGACATAGGACGAATGTCAGATAGAAAAGAAATAGTTCACTGGGATTTGCTGGGATAAGTAAACACGGACGAGTGTCTATATCTAAGGAATGAGAGGTATAAGTGTTTGGGTATTGTGTATAGACTAAAGATGCGGACGAGCATCCTTAAGACTATGATACGGACGGGTATCAGGTAGAAACAAAAGCTGACACATGTTCAGAGATGATGATACGGACAAGTACCAACTGGTTAACAAAGAACACGGACGAGTATCGATTCTGCGGGGACCTTTCTGGGGAATAGTAGACACAGACGAGTGTCTAAATTCAAGAAGACATAAGTGTTTTACATGGTGTATAGATTAAGGATGCGGACGAGCATCCTTAAGACTACGATACAGACAAGTATCGGGTAGAAACAAACGCTTGACGCATGTTCTGAGATGATGATACGGACGAGTACCAACTGGTTAACAAAGAACATGGACGAGTGTCGACTCTGAGGGGAGAAAAGGTGTGTATGCAAGATACGGACGAGTACCTGTACGAGTGAAACGGGAGTAACAAGTATGAGTGGTGTACCGGCGAGTGTTTGACTTGCTGGGGAGAGTGACACGGACGAGTGTCAGAAATAGTATATTATAAACAAGTATATGATTTACAAACTGTTTAGGTAGCTATGTTGGGGAAGGTGACACGAACGGGTGTCAGGGAATTGTATATATATGTATCTGTGAGTGCAAAGGGGACGCCTTGGCTTCCTACTGGGGATATGACACGGACGGGTGTCGGGAAGTATCTGTAATATATAAATGTCTGTTTGTAAAGAATGCTCGGGCGACTTTGCTGGGGAATGATGACACAGACGAGTGCCAAAAGGAGTGTGTATCTGTATTTGTGAGTGTAAGGCAAATGCCTTGGCTTTCTGCAGGGGAATATGGGGAGTACCTCTGTATATCTTTGATGGATTGCCAGTATTTACAAGTGTTTGATTCAGAATATGGCTTATGATTATGCAATATATTTGATTTTTGCCGTAATGCTCCGTATTAGACAGAATGCTACGCTCTGCGGGGAGAATATGATGTGAATGCCATGATTATGCAAAGGTAACGACTCGGGATTCAGATCCCATTGCTGCGAAGATCACTGGTTGATCTGCTTGAAGTGGACATCCCAGCTGGGGATGAGATCATTGGTAGATCTGACATATGGAACTCTGCTTGGGGATATAGGTCACTGATAGACCTATTTTGGTAATGAGGGACCCAGCTGGGGTTTGTAGAAGCTTTCTTCACCCTGTTGTGAGATCTTCAGGTTATTGCTTCGCTGGATAGAGATTGAGACTCTGTGGGGATATGGCTCCCTGGCTTTGTACTTGGCTGAGGAGGAAATAACGAATGGCATCTCAGTTGGGGAGAAAGCACCTCCGGTGCTAGACGGAGTGGATAATGATTTGCCAGCCGGCTGGGATGAAGCTCTCATGCCCCATGCTGTGCTTTGAATACCTGCAATCCTGAAAAGTTAGAGAAACGCACAAGTAATCCCGAGGTATCCCTTACCGGATTCCATCATAGGAGTTTAGGCACTCCTGGAAATGAGTATATTTCCTGCAAGCACGTATTTTTAGAAGAGAAGCATCTGTATTTATGCAATTAGTATCTTAAAGACATCGGACCTTTTTGCAAATGAAAATAAGATGTACGAAACGAAACATGACTGAAAATCTGATTTTATTAATTCATGTGCCCCGAGTTGGCAAGATACAGTCATAGGAACAAATCCCCTAAAATGAGGAGATTGTTACACATTGAGAAACAAAAGGTATTGGCAATGTTGATGACGCTTTAAGGAGCTTCCCTATGACTCGTATGACATTTGACGTTCTTCTCGTCTTGCTTTCTGAAGAAGGCTGATTCTGACCGGCGCTTGAACCTTTCGAAGCTTACCAAGTTGTAAGTGATACAGACGAATTCAGAATGCAATTGTTCGCTTATTCCCTTATTTTGCGTGGATCGCCCTTTCAGGTTTTCAATCCACCGGGATACCCATTTTTGCCTGAGTCGTCCAATGCGGCTTTTCAACTCAGTGGGTGTACATTTTTGTTTATTTTCCCTTATTTTTGCCTGAGTCTTTTATTCTGTTTCTGACTCGCCGGGATGCCCTATTTTGCCTGGACTTACATTCTGTTTTTATGTCCAGCGGGTCATTTTATGCGAAGTATTTTTTAACTGCATCTGAATTCACAGGGGACGGGAAGTCTTCACCATCCATAGTACTGAGCATGAGTGCTCCACCGGAGAAAACTTTCTTTACTACGAATGGCCCTTCATAGTTTGGAGTCCACTTGCCCCTGTGGTCTGTATGAGGAGGGAGGAGTCTTTTCAGCACAAGATCTCCTACTTGGTACTCTCGGAGCCTGACTTTCTGATCGAAGGCTTTCTTCATTCTTTTCTGATATAGCTGCCCATGGCAGATTGCAGCCAATCTCTTTTCTTCGATCAGACTCAGTTGTTCGTATCGGGATTAGACCCACTCTGCTTCATTCAGCTTAACATCCATTAGTACCCGTAGAGAGGGTAGTTCAACTTCAACAGGTAGGACTGCCTCCATACCTTACACAAGTTGATACGGTGTTGCCCCAGTGGATGTTCTGATTGACGTACGATACCCATGCAAGGCAAACGACAACATTTCATGCCAGTCCTTATAGGTGACTACCATCTTCTGCACAATCTTCTTGATATTCTTATTAGCTGCCTCAACAGCGCCATTCATCTTTGGCCTGTAAGGAGAAGAATTGTGGTGTTGGATCTTGAAGTCCCGGCACAGTTCTGCCATCATTTTGTTGTTTAAATTGGAACCATTATCAGTAATGATTCGTTCGGGAACTCCGTATCGACAGATGATATCTTTCTTCAGAAATCGGGCTACCACTTGCCTTGTAACATTTGCATAGGAAGCTGCTTCGACCCACTTGGTGAAATAATCAATAGCAACCAGGATGAATCTGTGGCCATTTGAAGCAGTCGGTTCAATCTTGCCAATCATATCAATGCCCCACATGGCAAAGGGCCAGGGTGAAGACATCACATTCAGAGGATTGGGAGGCACATGCACTTTATCCGCATAAATCTGGCATTTATGGCATTTCCTGGCATAAGCACAACAGTCGACGTCCATTGTGATCCAGTAATAGCCTGACCTTAACAACTTTTTAGCCATGGCATGCCCTCCCGCATGGGTACCAAAGGATCCTTCATGCACCTCGTGCATCAACAAGCCTGCTTCAGTTTTATCAACGCATCTGAGGAGTACCATATCAAAGTTTCTCTTGTACAGGGAACCATCAGTATTCAGGAAGAAACTGCCAGCTAGCCTTCTCAATGTCTTCTTATCATTGGAAGATGCCCCAGGTGGGTATGTTTGATCCTCCAAGAAGCATTTGATATCATGGAACCAAGGCTTATTATCTTTGGCAACATCTTCTGCAAATACATATGCTGGTCTATCAAGTCTGGACACTGAAATTCGAGGTACAAAGTTGGCAGCTTGAACTTTGATCATGGATGAAATGGTGGCAAGAGCATCTGCAAATTGATTTTCGTCTCGAGGGATATACTCAAGCTTGACTGTTGTGAAGAAAGTTAATAACCTCCTTGTATAATCCCTGTAAGGTATCAGATGATCCTGGTGTGTGTACCATTTGCCGTTGGTTTGATTGATTACCAAAGCTGAATCTCCGAACACAGTTAAAGTCTTGATCCTGAGGTCAATGGCTTCCTCAAGACCCATAATACAAGCTTCGTATTCAGCTTCGTTGTTAGTGCAGTTAAAGGTGAGTTTTTCCGAGAAAGGCATGTGAACCCCCTTAGGTGTAATGAGTACTGCACCAACACCACGACCATTCATATTAACAGCCCCATCAAACATCATAGTCCATTCTTCTTCTGGGTCCGGCCCTTCAGTGTGAACAGGCTCTTCATGATCCTTTGCTTTTATGAACATGATGTCTTCATCAGGGAAGTCAAATCTCATAGGCTGGTAATCATCAATGGGTTGCTCAGCAAGATAATCAGACAGTACACTGCCTTTGATGGCTTTTTGAGATGTGTACTGAATGTCATATTCTGTGAGGATCATTTGCCATCTTGCAACCCGTCCGGTAAGTGCTGGCTTCTCAAATATGTACTTAACTGGGTCCATTTTTGAGATCAACAAGGTAGTGTGGGTCAACATATACTGTCTCAGTCGGCGAGCAGCCCACGCTAAAGCACATCAAGTTTTCTCGAGCAGTGAATAACGTTGTTCACAGTCGGTAAACTTTTTGCTTAGGTAGTATATTGCATACTCTTTTCGACCAGACTTGTCATGCTGGCCCAGCACACACCCCCATTGACTCTTCTAATACTGTCAAGTACATTATCAGAGGTCTTCCTTCGACTGGAGGCATAAGGATTGGAGGCTCTTGTAAGTATTCCTTGATCTTGTCAAAAGCCCTCTGGCAGTCTTCATTCCACCTGACCGTTTGTTCTTTTCTTAGCAGCTTGAACAAGGGCTCACAGGTTGCTGTAAGGTGAGATATGAACCTTGAAATGTAGTTCAATCTACCTAGGAAACCTCGAACTTCTTTTTCAGACTTCGGTGCAGGCATTTCTTGAATGGCTTTAACTTTATCAGGGTCAACTCGAATCCCTTTTTCGCATACAATAAATCCCAGCAGCTTACCAGATCGCACCCCGAATGTGCATTTGTTGGGGTTTAACTTCAATTGGTACTTCCTCAGATGCTTGAATAACTTCAACAGATTTACCAGGTGGTCTTCTTCTGTGAGGGACTTGGCAATCATGTCATCCACATAACATTCAATTTCTTTATGGATCATGTCGTGGAATAATGTTACCATAGCCCGTTGATAAGTTGCATCGGCGTTCTTCAGTCCGAATGGCATCACCTTATAACAGAACGTGCCCCAGGGTGTGATGAAAGTTGTCTTCTCCATGTCTTCAGGTGACATTTTGATCTGATTGTATCCTGAAAATCCATCCATGAAGGAGAATACCGAGAACTGAGTCGTATTATCCACCAATACATCAATGTGAGGTAAAGGGAAGTCATCTTTCGGGCTGGCTCTGTTCAGGTCCCGGTAGTCCACACACATTCTCACCTTGCCGTCTTTCTTAGGCACAGGTACAATATTAGCAACCCACGGCGGATAGCTATTTACAGCAAGGAACCCGGCGTCCCACTGCTTTTGTACCTCTTCTTTTATCTTCATGGCCATATCTGGGCAAGTACGGCGTAGCTTATGTTTTACCGGTGGGCAGTCTTCTTTCAAAGGCAACTTGTGCATGACAATATTGGTGTCCAACCCTGGCATATCCTGATAGTACCAAGCAAAGACATCTACATACTCCCGAAGCATATCAATCAGTTGTTCTTTTACCGAATCTTGCAGGCAGGCCCCGATCTTAACCTCTTTCACATCTTCTTCCGTACCAAGATTAACCGTTTCGACTTCCTCCTGATGAGGAGTGATAACCTTTTCCTCTTGCCTTAACAACCTGGCTAGCTCTTCAGGAAGCTCATAATCTTCTTCAACCCCTTCATCAGCTTGATTGATTGGATTGTCAAAGTCATACGAAGCCATAGTTGTGCTGTTGTCGGTGCAGTCTGAAAGGCACTCTCTGCAAGAGTTTAAATTATTCATTTTAGTGATCGATTTTAATCTTTGTTTAGAAAAAAGTGAAATGAAGTTATCGTTTTGGAAAACATTGCCATTTTATTTTTGTACAAAAAGAAAAATGAAAAACAGTGAGCGGAAAAGAAAAAGACTCATTTGCAAAAGATGTCTGATATTCATTGATTGATCTGTTTGCACAAAGTTACAAGATGGCCCGATTACAAAATGAGTCTTGTCATCTTGGGCAAGATGCAAGACTTGATGCATGCTTAAAATATACAGGAAATAATAATTACTCTGCAGGAGTAACCCTTATAATTTCCTGGGAAGACCAGTTTGAGATGCGGCTCCCTGGGATCCTTGGACGTATCCAGCTCTCTAGGTTGCGTTCATCTTCCGACTCATCTTCCAAGTTGTTCACTGCATCCGGGGTGAGCATTACCCCGCTGACAAAGTTGGGCTTCTTGGCAGCCTCTGATTGATCTTGTTGAGTTGGTTTGTAACCCAACCCAAATTTGTCCTCCTTCTTCTCCACGGGCAACAACTTGCCCCAGCCTTGGGCAGTACCCTCTTCAACAACCTTCCTGGCTTGCTGATAAGATGTCATGGAGGTTCCCAGTACAGCAGACGCTTCATTAATGTTCAGGGCCTCAAATCCCTGGCTCATGGTTTCATGGATCTCTCCATCCATCTCAATATACTTATACGTAGTCAGATGGCTAACAAAGATGTCCTCTTCCCCACAGATGGTGATGATTTGGCCTTCCCACTCGAATTTCAGCTTCTGGTGAAGGGTAGACGTAACAGCGCCAGCGGCATGGATCCAAGGTCTACCCAACAAACAGCTGTAGGCCGGCTGAATGTCCATCACATAGAAGGTAATTTTGAAGGTCTGCGGGCCAATCATTACAGGCAGATCAATCTCCCCTAGCACTGATCTTTTAGAGCCATCAAATGCTCTCACCACCAAATTGCTTGGACGCAGTGCCAAGCCGTCATACTCCAGCTTCACTAAGGCTTTCTTTGGTAGAACATTGAGTGAGGACCCAGTGTCCACCAGTACATGAGATAGAACAACACCCTTGCATTCTAGAGTGATGTGTAAAGCCTTGTTGTGGTTACGTCCCTCAGTTGTTAGATCAGCATTGGTAAAGCCCAGTCCATGATTGGTATTGACATTTGCCACCACAATTTCTAGCTGATTAACAGTGATCTCCTCTGGCACGTATGCTGCGTGCAAGACTTTCAGTAATGCATTCCTGTGAGCTTCAGAACACATTAACAGGGATAATATGGAGATCTTTGAAGGAGTTTGGTGAAGCTGATCCACCACCTTGTAATCACTTCTCTTTATAATTCTCATAAACTCGTCTACATCTTGCTCAAAAGATGTCTTCTGAGTTTCTTTGATGACTGGTTCTTCAGGCACCACACTCTTCCCCTTCGCTTTGGCAGCAGCTTCTGCTTCGGCATTAGGTCTTTGTAATTGTGAGGCAAAAAGGCGTCCGCTTCTGGTGAAGCCTCCGCCTCCCCCAACATTATCAATCTGTGGAGAAGAGGTTGAAGAATCCAAAGTGATTTTCTCCCCGTTGCAGTAGAGGTTAGAGCCATAATGCCAAGGTATGGCATTACTACTTTCATATGGAACGGGTCCAGGTACCGTGATGGTAACTGGACTGACTGCTGCAGAGGAAGGTACTGAAATGGTGTGCGGATCGTAGTAGATGGTGACCGGTGACCTGGCAGGAGGTGCCACTGTTTGTTGTTGAAAGTTGTTGTTTGGAGGAACATTTGATGGGTCATAGTAAATGGTGACTGCCGAGATATCTTCATTAATTTCTGTTGGCGTTGTAGAAGATTCTGCTGAATAAATGGGTGTTGATGTTGTAGAAGAGATGGTTGTTGACATCTGATTTGTTGAAGTGATAGACGGAGTCATTGTTGATGATATTGATGAATTGGTCGGAATGATTGTTGTTGCAGTTGCAGAAGAGTCAGGAATTGTTGTCAAAGGGATTGCTGGATTTGTAGGCGCCGTTGTTGTGATCTGAAGTATACCACTTTTGATAAGACCGTCTATGCCGCTTCTCAAGTCATCACACCCGTTGATCGAAATGTTGCAATAACCACAACCGAGCTCACACCCGGGGAACATCTGGCATTCCAGGAGCTGAGCTTTAATCTCGACCAGAGGTGTCTGAATCTGTCCAACATTGGTGATTAAGAAAGATGGCTTGTCTTCCTCAATGGCATTAATTCTTGGCCCTCCATGATTGGGCATGGGATTCTTAGTGACACTCGGAGGGGGTGCGAAGTTGAGGGCTTTGCAATCCACCAGATCTTGCACCTTCATCTGTAAAGCCCTGCATTTCTCAGTATTGTGACCAGGTGCATTGGAGTGAAAAGCACATATGGCATTGACATCATAGTTTCTTGGAAGATTGGAAGGATCTGGAGGTGCCAAGGTCCTTAACTCAACCAAGTTGAGCTTCAGGAGTTGTGGCAATAAGGCAGCATAAGGCATGGGGATAGGGTCA